>JAGPOW010003316.1:40918424-41036514 GCA_030014935.1 Caiman crocodilus
TCATCTGACCCCGGTGCTCTTTCCTGCCAAGGCAGGGGGTCGGACTAGATGATCTGCCCAGGTCCCTTCCGACTCTAACTACTATGATACTATGATATATGATAATTAGGCATGCAGTCATTAAAAAAGCATCTGTTTTAATTGTTCTATGATTCATTTTCTAATTGCTAGTGCAGATATGTGCATGCGGACTCATGTACTGATACAAACCTACTAGTTTAGGATTTAATTCACACTATTCACATTACCTTTTACTGTCACATGTACACTCTGGCTGGTGGACAGCTGAGGTTGAACCAAAACATTGCATGTATATTCCCCTTCATCCACTTCCTTCTGCACATTGGATAGTTTCAGTGTTCCATTATTTTCAAATGCTACTTGGCGGTGGTTAAAAGGAAGCAATTTAGAATTCTTGTACCATTTGATGGAGTAATATGGGTAGCCAATCACACGACAGTGAATGTAGGTATCCCGTCCCGCTATTGCTGTGATGTTTTTCATTGGTCGAATGCTTGCTGGCCCTATAAAGGTACAAAGATACTCTTGAAAATAATTTAAGGGCACATTTGCTAGGGCAAATATTCATTTTTTCTGAATATACAGATGTTAACAACATTTACAGATGTAGCCTGTATAACATTTCTTCTTAACATTTGATAGCTTTACTTTTAAGACCCAGTTAAGAAGGCTGCTTAGTCTTTACTACAGCAGTTTTTCTCACCTTACACCATACATGACTAGGACAGTGGTATGTTTATAGTATTTATTAATTGACTGATAAAATCTTTACTACATTACTAATTAAAGGCTGAGGAATGATTAAATAATTTCAAATACTAAAATTTATTCTAAGCTGGAATCCTGTTACACATGAGAACACCAACAAAGTTAGCATTTCTTTTGACACAGATAAATTATAGTATCATGAGGATGGATATTTTGCCATGTAGAACTACAAATGCAAGCTAAAGTACCATAAATATGAAATAATGATGATGAATGTTGGACAAGTAAAAGAGCAGAGGAAGATGAGGAACACATGCATAGCAAAAACTAAAACAGGAAAACATATATCTAAATTGCTAAGTATAAGAAGACAGATTGTATAGAAACCAGGTGAAAGAGAGCTTCCAACTTCTAACCATACCATAAAGTTTCTAGATGGGTTTGGGTAGGGAGGAAGATGGAGAGAAAAAAGAAACCAGTAAGTCAGTTTTGGCATTCCAAGACTCAGCTCAATGCATGCAACAATCTTCTTCTCCACTACAATGAGTTATGTGTGTTTTTTTTGAGGAGCTGATTTGACAAGCACCTCTTACGTTTATTCGAGCCTGGTATAGGACGACTCCAGCAGAGTTATTGGCAGTACAGCGATAAACTCCGCCATCTCGGACCTGAGTGTTAGAGATATTCAGGTAGCTGACCACATTCCCCTCAGAGGTGATAATCTGGCTGATACGATGACTGCCATCTTTGATTATGGGATCTTCGTCTAAAGTCCAGGTGATTGTAGGTAGAGGGGTCCCCTTCACATTGCACATAAGGGAAACAGGTTCTCCTGGGCTCACCACCTTCTCGCTGAAGGCAGAAATGATTTTAGGTGTTCCATCTGTAGAGGAAAAGGAAAGCAAAAGAATAATAGGCAGGCACAACAAAGCTTCTCTCTACCTTTGATGAGCACATAAAACAAGAGAATTGGAAGGAATAAAAATGCTCAGGGCTTCGGGACATGAGACAGACTCTAATTAATGAGGAAGAAACTTTCCTTGTGGACAGGTTCTCTCACAAATGCTTACTGCTGAGTTCATACTGTGCCTTCTGAATCATATAATAGTCTCTGCTGCAGAGGGGAAGGATGGACCACTGTCTTCTACAGTAGTAAGTCCCATGCCCCTGGGAAAAGGCAATCCAGCCATTTTCAACTGATAGCCAAGGGATGCGTCTACACGTGCCATTAAGTTGACACGACAGACTCTCATGTTGTTTGTACAAGAGTTTATTATGGCACCTTAATGGCATGTGTAGATGCTGTGGTCCAGGGTACACACGTGGACATTGTGTCCAGGGCTGCAGCATGTTGAGCTGAAATGAAGTAGCCTGGCAGGGGGGAAGGAGGAGGGGAGGGGACTGGACTCTGTGAGGCACTGTCGGGTAGTTCAGGGAGTTATTTTAATCCCGCGGCTAAGTAGCAGGCAGGGGTCTGGCCCTCTGCTGCTTGGGCAGATCAGGTGCAATGTATGCCTGGGTCAGCATTTCCATGTGTGTTTAGGTGTGGTTATTTTTGCTGCTGTAACAAAACAGTGTCCCTGTCAGTACTATTTTAAACCAGCAAAAATTAGTTTGCTATGGTCTAATAGTGTTGCACATGTAGACTGTGATGCTTTCCACCATGGCAAATTAGTCTCCTGCACAGTTAAGTGCATGTGTAGATGCAACCAAGGAGGTATAGTCTAAGCCTAAACTTATTGGAGTTTTACTTCTTTTAGTTCACTTCAGTTCCTTTGAAAGTTAGGGATGAATGCAGCTGGCAAGATCTCAGCATAACACTCATATGCTAATTTCACACCATTCCATTGATTCAGTTCACTTGTGACCTGCAATATCTCATTTATAACAGTATTAAAATCATCTTTCCCTGAATAAGGATTGCTAACAATACTAAAGATAACAATATTCATAGTAGCTTTCTGTTGCAGACAAATATCCACCCTGGCTTGTGGCACAGCAGATACATTCTCCTGTGTTGTGTCACAATTTACAAAGTCTCCAGCATACAAGTATAAAAACAAATGGAACGAGACACAGATTTTGAGATTTAAAGTATGGGGTAGAATTAAATTATCCCTTATCTAGACAGTAAAAGAGGGGTAACAATTTTAAGAAAACTAGCACCCTATTATTATTTAGAAGCTTCTTTTACAGATAAGGCAATACAATGCACTCTCTGTTATTCCCTTCTTCAGTTATATTTTAAAAGCTGCATCTAGAATGGATTTGAATATAATTGGGAGCAAAAGTGCAAGAGCTCTGTTTCAAGTTCAGCTCATAACACATAGGAAGCAGTCTAGGCAGAGGTTTGGTAAACATTGCACATGGCAATGTCTGGTTTTATAGCAAAACATGGCTTGCCAATTAACGTTAATATTAGGAAAATATTAGCATCAGCAAAGAATGTAAAGGGATGGTTTATCCTAAGGCAGAGAATGGGCAATGCCACTAGAAAGCCCCTCTCTTCCCAACCTCTGGGAGGTACCCAGTGGTAAAAATTAATTCCAGTTCCAAACAAGATGCAAAGTGGAAGTGGTGACAATCAATAACTCTCATTTTCTGAGACCACGCCCAGCACATCTCGTGGAGGTTTGGACTTCTACAATTCCACTGAAATAACATTATGACGTTGCAGTGTCAGTGTAAGACTGCACAGAAAACTGAATGAGGTATCTTGATGTGTGCTGTGCTTTAGTCTCTATCCCCACCACATGTGCTGAATCACAGCAGGAGAAAAAAAAGTGATAGAGTTCTCTTCTCCCCTGCACAGACACCTAACAGCAGAAGTATTATCATTTCTGGAACACTGAAACACCTAAATATTTCAGCAGGGACATTAGGTTTGATTTTTTACGTATTTTTTTCTCTCTCTGTTCCTGTCCTGCTGGATGTGTGACAGTGTATTTAATTTTTTTTTCTCCTATCCGTGACTCTCTCTCCTCCTCTCCTTTTCTGTGCATTAGCACTGTCATCTCTCAGAAGACAAAAAAGTTATAGTCTTTTTATCCTGAATGGAAACTGACACACGACAAATAAATTAGCGAGTGTGCTCAGTATGCACCTCTGCCCTTTTTTTTTTTATTCAATTGACAGGCTTTTTTGGAGATGAAAGCAGACATTATTTTCCCAGAGAGACCTGAGTGTCTTTGAAATCCTTCCTGCTGTCGCTCTCTGATAACCTGCACTCTCTCAACATCATTATAGATTATCAATATGCTCTTTAGGCTTTCTTAGTCACAGGAGATGGTTGCCGAGGTAACTAGGTCCAGACAGGTAATCTCTTCTTTTTCTATAAAGACTAAAAATAGTGGTCATGGCATGACTGCACTACAGCCTTATTAGTGAACCAGTTCTGTACAAATTGATTACTTTCCTCACTTGATTATTATGTGGAACACTGTCAGTTACTTAGTATGATCTCCAGGCCTTCAACTGATTTCACATCCAACCTGAAAAATAATGCCTGGAAGGAAATGTTTGTAGCTGAATGGGGATCTCTCTTCTCTCTTGTCTTCTCTCTTTCCTTAGTTAATGTTGAATACCAGCAGAAAAATCATATCTGGTATGTGGAGCTGTAGAGGAGGGATATTTTTCAGATCAATTTTTTTGACATTTGGGTCTTCATTTCTCCTCATTTGTTGTTGTGCACCATGGAGAGGAAAAAAGCCTATGGCTAGCCTCCCCTGCTCCCTCATGCATAGCATCCTCTCCCACTCTTTATAACACACATTGTAACATTTTGCAGTAACTGGTATTAAAACTGAAGCAGGTAGTGACTAACCTTCCAGCACAACCTGAACGTAGTCTTGAGCAGACATCTTGTCCTTCCGTACAAAGCACTGGTATGCTCCCCCATCACTTTTGGCCATGCCATCCATAATGAGGTTCTCTCGGTTGATCCCAGTGATCCTCACATTGCTTCCAAGGTTGATGATTTCACCATTCCGATACCAAGAGAGTTCTTGGTCTTCCGTCCCAGTTACACTGCAGGACAAGGACACTTGACTACCAACACTGCTTTTAACTTTCCGTGGGCTGATTGTGGCTTTTAGTGGTTCTGGAGATTTAAGTCAAAGGAAGGGGGAAAATATAAAACATTATGTTTCATTACAGGGAAAAAACAAAACAAAACAAAACACAACCACATCACTAACTGTTCATTGAGAAAAAAGCTAAATCCTAAATAAAGACCATTACCAAGCAAATAAGTGGCCATGATTATTTTAAGAGGAGTCCTCAAAATCCCATGTTGCTGCATTAGTTCTGCACAGACTCCTAAACCTTAATAAAATCATGCTGATGTCAGTGGGGCTCTGCTTGGATGCTAGGGTTTCCTTCTGTGGGGCTCATCCCGGGTAAGTACACAAAGCTATAAAATAGCCTAAATTAGCTTTCTTCTTAGAGTTATCACTACTAGGACTTATTTTAACTGAAGTTTTATATTTATTTAAAAGAAAAGTCATGGTATTAAAGAGATGTAATAAAGCTAGATGCAAAGAAACCATTATAATTACAGAATTTGGTTCTGCATCTCAATTTCTCTTCACTTTGGTTAGGTCAAATATAAAGACAAGAGTCCACCATTAAGCTTACTTCCAGATCAGGTTTTGGACTTTTGTTCAATAGCAGGCCTACTGATAAAAATTAAGGCAGAATATAACATATTCCTTTTTGGCATTTGTGCTCATGTGTATTGAAGTATGCATGCTGACATATGGACCATTTATTTTGCTTTATGACCAGTCTTGATATCATTTTCAATATTATATACAATGCACATACATATACACACAGATAGGTAAGTAGGCAATTCCTTTGCTAACTGATCCATTCTACAGAATACTGCATAACATGATAAACAGAAAAAACTCTTTAGCATGTCTCTGTTGCGTATTACATACTTCTAGCCTATTATGTTTGCATATTATATAAAGTAGATCTCTTTCTTGCTTTGATTATGTTTAACAAGTGTAACCCTCTTTACATAGCTTTTGAATAATTGATTGATTTTTTTGATTTTCTTTTAATATATTTGTTTGTGATATTTGGCTGAATGAGATTTACAGCATGGATTGTTTACTTATTTTTCCTTCTAAAAATTTGTTATTCGTGATTTCTCACCGAGTTGGGAGAAAAAAATTTAACAATAGGAGAAAAAGCATCTTTCAAATACTGCTTTTCTAACACAATCTGTGAAACACTGAGGAATCTCACAGATTTTCATGAATACTCAGTGATTATCTGAATGCTCAATATTATTGAATAGCATGAAATAGGCTGACAATAACTTGGCATTTTTATTCATGAGAATATTTGCAATTTCTTTTAAGTACACAAGTCAAACACCCCATTCCAAAGCAAAACACATGATAAATCACACAATCATGTACTAAATTGTATTTATTTTGCACTTCTGATCTTTCACTTGTACTCTGCCCAGCAATCCATCTCCAGTGGGGTTACTTCTGACATGTTATAATTTTAAGCAGTCCGAAGGAGCAGCTCAAATGTTATTTTAACATTTAAAAAATTAAGTGACAGAAACAGAAGCTCATAAAAATGTTTTCTTCATATCTTTCCATATGCAAATGTATGCGCAATCAAAGATTTGAAATTACATGTTTGACATTCAGTGGCAATATTCTGGACTTACGTTTTACGTAGAGGCGCCCTATCATTTCAGCAGTACCATAATTGTTCCACACTTCACAAACATATTTGCCTGAATCTGAAGGACGCGCATCTTCAATCACTAGTCCTGTGACTGTCTGCTGAAACCTGCTGTCTGGCTCCCAAGGAACACTGTCCTTCAGCCACCGATACTTTGGTGCTGGGTGCCCCGATGCTTTGCAAGGCAGCTCCACTCGCTGCCCTGCCATGGCTTTACGATGGTCAAACCCATCCAGAATAGATGGAGAGGAGTTTGCTGGGTCTGAAAAGCAAAAAGATGTTTTAAAAATACTTAATTTAGGGGGGGAGGGTTGTTTTTTGAAGCAGTATGCCAATATTTATCTTCCTTCTCTTAGTTACTGTCCCAGAAGTTTATGTACTGTACAAGTTGCAACTGTGTACCAGCCATCCAGACTGTGGTATCTCAGCAGTGATGGCTGAGATCCAGCAGCATGTATTAACTAAACATTGCATAATTACTTGGAAGCCCTCCCACTGTATTTTTTTCCAGGTGGCAATCGTTTCTCTGATCATTCTTCATATTTCACATCTGACAAAAAAAAAAAAGCCAAGAATGTGTTACCTTAACAATTATAACCGTTATCCCTATACCACTCACCCAGAATTAAACCAACCTATTTCTCCTGCTTCTAAGTTGAAAAGTTGAAAGGTTTTGAAGTAGAAGAGTGAATTCTTCCTACATCAAAATAAAATGGTCAAGGATACAAAATTCCATATTTATAGTTAAACTGATAGGGTGTGCCAATACATGCTATTAAAAGTTCATTGCTCCCAGGTGCAGTGTTTGCACATACATCCAGGATTTCACCATGTTGAGCCAGGGCAGAGCAGTCCCAGTTGGCAAGGGACCTGGGAGGTCAGCCCGCCAGCCTGAGGCTGCTCAGACCCAACTCAACTGGCTGGGGCACGAGGGTGGTACAGTGCAGGTCTAGTTGGCAGGCAGCCCCACACTGTAGCACCCTTGTGTCCCAGCCAGCCCCAGTCAGCATCTATATATGTGTTGTGGTGGAGTAAATCATTCTTCCTTAGGATAGTACTTGTGATGGGGACTACCAGTCTACAGTGAAGTTAATTAGTTTATTCCAGTCTAATAGAAGTGCATGTATACACAGTGACTCTTAACTGAGGAGCTAATTAATCATTGCAGTAAATGTGCCAACAGACAACTGTTTCCTACTCGTGTAGAGGAAGCAGAGATAGCAAATGCAATCTATAACATAATGCTACAGCGAACTACTCCTTGTTGAATTTCTCAGGTAGCTTGTTTCCTGTGTAAATAAGCCTTGATTGTTATGCAAGTTGGGCTAACTCTATCCCAGCAAATTTTGGCAGCTTCTCTTATTTGTGCTTGCTTCAATATTTCAACAGACATAATAACTTGCCTGCTATATCTTGAATCTTAGATAGCAAACTTTTTTGGGAAGAGCCTATCATTATCTTTATGTCCATACAGCACATAGCACAATGAAGCCCAACCTGGTTGAAGCCTCTTGTACTAGTGAACACCTCCCCCCAAACATTAAATATTAACTTAAAAAATACTTCAGTATTCATTTCAGTACAGCTGTTGGTTTTATCCCATAACCTACTTTGCTAAAGCATCTTGATCATGGCAGCCTCCAAGTGTTACACTTCCCCCACTCTTGCATCTGTTATGGAGATCTCTTTTCAGGGCCTGTCCATACTTCAATACAAAGTGCAACAACAGCTTGGGTAGACTTTTCTAAGCTAATTTTAAACTATCTAGCAGAGGTACTAATAACACAATATCTCTAGTAAGATGGGGCTCACCCTGAGCTGCAAAATCCACAAAAAACCCAGAACAGTTACTTAGGTTTTTTAACTCACATTGAGCTCTACACTACTGGGGCTATACTGCTATCAATACCTTAGCTCCTCCCCTGCCATAGCCCTGGACACCCAACTATGGCATGGAACAGGGGGAGTTCTGCTTCCTCTGAAACCCCGGGCACTGGACTGTGGCACAGTACAGGCAAAGTACCTGCAGCTGAATGCTGCCAAAACCAAAGTTCTTTAGCCTAGATCCAAACACTCCACAGGCTGGATCCAGCCCACAGGCTGTAGACTGACACCCCTAGGTTTAAACTAAAGCAAACCAGCTGCTCTCACTTTTGACTGATGAGCGGACTTTTTTGTAATGCATCTGCAGTGACCTATATCAAAGCGTAATACCAGTTATAAAACTAGTAAAAATCCCAAAACAAAAAACCACACAATTAAATTGCAAACAAATGGTCCACAGAATTTCTCTACTGTCTAGATGCCAGCAGAAAGTTGAACCACTGAAGGCTGCAGTACAGTATGTTCACCCAGAATGTAAGATCTCTCCCATTACAAAACATATAGACCAAAAAGCAAACCAAGCATAGAGAGCAACAACCAATGCATTAATAGCCACTGGCTCCTTACTTGGCAACAAAAGGAATAGCATTTGATAGTAAGCTCTGATGTTTGCTTGTGGCTCTGAAAAATGACACTCTTGCCAGAAACATTTTGGATAAGCTAAAATCAACAAAGTGGTTAACCAGCTTCTCCCTCCTAGGTTTGGACTAAGAAAAGAGACTATAGCCAGAATGTGAAGACAATATATAGAGTTTTCTTTATATATGCAGCTTTATGCAGTTTGTCTTTAAATGAAGTAAATCATAAAAACGCAAATATGCAAAGGATGCTAGTAATGGTCCTTAAACTCTGCAGGCACTTCAGCACACCTTAATCAGCGTACTCACTGTTTAAAGATTTTCATGTGCACCATGGTCTCGTCTACAAGTGATTGAAATCACAATACTTTCTTCATTTCACAGGGCCACAAACTAGACTGGCTACAGGAGCTGCACATGATGACACAGTATTTTTATAGTCGTACCAGGCAGACTCAGGAGGACAGCAGGCTGTCCTATAATAGGAGGAATTTTATGGCCACTTGATCAAACCACTAAACAGGTGAGCCACAATATTGCTGCTGTCAGCTGGATTATATTGCTCATTGAAGATTTCCCTTCCTCCCCCCTGAGATTCATCAGAACAAGTAAGGTAGGTGATAAAGTGGTATTATAACTAGGATGCAACATGCACTGCATGCTACTGAATAAGTGAAAACTAGGAAAGTAGTATGAGATGATTACATTCTATTCATATTAAGCTATTTTATTCAGTAAAAAGGGATTCAAAATCAGTTTTACAAACTAGAATTAATGCTTAAAAATATATTCTGGCAGTGGTTTTCGAGGCCATGTCTATCAAGCTTTACAGCAAAGCCTGGAACTAGTGCTGTGACAGTAAGCCCTGCCCACTCACGCATCCCAGACTAACAATAAAGTTCTGGGTCTCCTCACACAGCTCTGGGTCTCCTCGCACAAAAATCTTCTAAGGTGATTCTGAGAGAAGTGTCAAAGCAAGCCTCACCCACTTGGCACCTGCTATAGGCTGCACCCAGGACACTTCCAAGAGTAAATCCAAGACTTGGATCTTGAGAACATTCTTAGGCATGCATCAAAACTAATTCTGTGACATTTTTACTTAAACTGCAGTGTTAATGGGAGTGGCTATTTCTTTCCAGTGTTCCTGGGATTACAGTGGAGATGATATATCTTGGCACATATTTTGACAGTGGCAACAGGGCCTATGCTGAGACTATGTAAGATGTTTATATTGTCTAACTGACAGACTTGGAGTGCAAGAAAGTGGATAACACTTATTTCCTCAGAATCAGTGTTTGGAGAAGGTACAGACATGGCCTGGGGGACACTAAACCTGATGTAGGTTGGAAGTCTGAATCTATTCAGTACATATTTTTTAAAAGTTTTAAATCTCTCCCTACAGGCCATGTTTAAAGTGGCAAAACAAGTCAAGTCAGTCCCAAGGCTGCTGCAACCATTGGGGCACAATCGATGGTGTACATCACTAGTGATGTGATTCTTTGGGCAAAGAAACCTGGTGGCACCCATGTCCTCTCCAGATATGGATGGCCACTGGCTCACAGGAAACTTATCTGCTCTTTGACAGGCCTTGTTTTTAGTCCTGCTGGGTGACTATACACCCTACTTACCCAGGCTAGCCCAGTTTGGGGTGCCAATTTAGTCAATGACAATCCAACCACAGAACTGACTGTACTGGTGTACATAGTACCAGATAGCAGATCAAGAAAGGCCTAGTGTGACAGGGGAAGTGGCAAAACATTTAATAGGCCATCCCACTGTTTTCTGATACTTTTGTGCAGTTATTTGAGAACTATCAGGAGCTGAAGGTCTTGGAATATTTGTTTTTATTTTCAAAGGGTTTATTGGAACAATGAGATGCAGTTTGTACCCCCTTCACTCTACACTCATAACCTACCAGCTGGACTTGAAAACCAGATGAGGATTTCCTCTGGTACTAGATCATATCAGAGGGCATTAAGAAACAGTAAAGAAAGAAAAGGGTCATTAAATATCATAGTCCAATATCCTTATAGTTTGAGTCACAGACCAAATATGCCTCATGGCATACGATCTAGTTTAAAAAATTACATAATACTAGAGATCTCCTATACGTTGAAGTGGCTCTTTTCTTGCAACCTGTTCTTATTTATTATGTAGTGCAAAGCACCACTTCAGGATGTTCATAGCACAGATTTCAGTATCAATTCCTACAGAGCTGTTAACTATATTTCAGTTAAAGAAAAAAGAGGAAAAGAAGCCATTGCATCCATTTGTAAACACCTGCAGTACAATAAACAGCAATGCATTAATTGCAATTCTGATACCTTAGAGGACCATTTGAAATAAACTCTAAAATACTGTGCTCAGGCAAGGCAAGGACCTGTCAATAAGGACAATGAAGAAGCAAGAAAAGATACTTTATTTGAAACTGTTCTGCTTTTTGTGGGGAATGGAGACAGAAATCTGTTATGATCTGAAGGCTACTTTTTAATGCCATGTTAACTCAAAGATTTTGGGTTAAAGATACTGGAACATTAAATTCTGTACCTGAACTTGAAAAATATAATCCTGAAGAGTCCATCACCACAGACTTAAGAAGAACATTCTATCATTTGTTCATGATTTTGGCTATGGTATTATTATGAAAGACCACTTGATAGCAAAGAGTAACTCTCACTGTGCATCAAATCTAGAATTGTGTTCATGTTACAGACATTTTCAGCTTTTAAACCTACTTAGGAGCAAATAAAGATTTTATCTATTGCAATGTGTCCAAGGATAAATATTTTATGAAATACTATGGAAAAAAGTATAGTTGATTTCCATCCCAAAACATCCCCCATAGAAAAAGAATACTTTTAGAAGACTAGGAAAAAAAATGTCTAGGATAAAAAGACCTTCCACATCTGCATTCACTGGGTTCCTGATCTTAGCTCTTAGAGTCCCCAACTTATTTGAGGAATGATAAGGGACAGATTCTGCTGTTGGCTACACTTGTGCAATAAGAGTTATCTTGGCAACATTGCAGGACAATACAGGAGGGAAGAATTCATCTGAGAAACTGAAGTCACGCATTCAAAACCTGGACATGTTTAGCGTGTACTTTGGGACATATATACCTTCCCAGACTGACTAGGTCTGAGGAACGAAGGAGAAAAGACAATTCCACACGGGCATGAATTTTGGAAAAGGCAGAACGGCATTACCCATTGTTTCAGTAGGCAGATAGCTGGGTAGAAACCTTCCTATTAGGACTGTGCAAAATGGCTCTCTTTCCATTCCATTTCAGATTTAGCTGTTTCAGAGGGACAGTGATTTGTTTTGGCATTTCAGATCATCGTTCCCCTTTGATTCGACTAATCTGTTTCTGAGTTTCAATGTTGTTTTGGCATTGATTTGGATCAGCCGGGGAGATGCAGGTACAGCTGGGTGGCTATAGGTTCTCCCACAGCTCCTCTGGCTGTGCTTGCCTCTCCCCAGGTGGGGAGAGCTGTGGAAGAAGCCCCCATGGCTGCCCTGCCCAGCCCCAGCCCCAGCCTCAGCCTCAGCCCCAGTCTAGTTCTGTCACTTAAAAAAATATAAAATAAAAAGAAGCCCTGCACTCACCAGCTGCAGCAGCAGCAAACAGGGCAGCCATCCTCCAATTTATCTAAGTCGCCCTGAACCCTAGCCCTACCCTCCAGCATATTTACTACCCCCCCAAGCTTGGTGTCATTTGAAAACTTGTTGAGGGTGTACTCTCTGCCATCTTCCAGGTCATTGATGAAGACATTGAACAAAACTGGCCTCAGGACCAACCTGGGGCACTCCACTTGATACCAGCTACCAACTAGACATCAAGCCATTGATTACTACTCTCTGAGCCCAATGTTCAAGCCAGTTTTCTATCTATATTACAGTCCATTCATCCAGGCCACACTTCCTTAGCTTGCCTGTGAGAACATTTTGGGAGATCGTGTCAAAAGCCTGGATTCTCCTTTTTCCTTTTCTTAAATATGGGCACTGTTTGCCCTTTTCCAATCATCTGGGACCTCTCTTGATCACCTTGAGTTTTCAAGGATGATGGCCAGTGGCTCTTCAATCACATCAGCCAACTCCCTCAGCATCCTCAGGTGCATCCCATCCTGCCGCGTGGACTTGTACACATCCAGCTTTTTTAAATAGTCCCTAATCTGTTCTTTCAGGACTGAGGGCTGCTCACCTCTTCCCCAAACTGCGCTGCCCAGTGCAGTAGTCTGGAAGCTGACCTTGCTGGTGACGACTGAAGCAAAAAAGGCATGGAGCACTTCAATCTTTTCTGTATTCTCTGTCACACAGCTACTTTCCCCATTCAGCAAAGGACCCACACTTTCCCTGATACTCCTCTTGCTACCAAAATACTTATAGAAACTCTTCTTGTTACCCTTCACATCTCTTGCTAGCTGCAACTCCAGTTGGGCTTTGGCTTTCCTGACTTCATCCTCATAGGCCTGAACACTGTTCTTATATTCTTCCCTAGTTATTTGTCCAAGTTTCCAATTCTTATAAGCTTCTTTATTGTGATTTAGTTTACTGACGAGTTCCCTGTTAAGCCAAGATGGTCTTCTGCCATACTTGCTAGTCTTCCTGCACATCAGGATGGTTTGTTCCTGCACTCTCCTTAACACTTCTTTGAAGTACAGTCAGCTTTACTGGACTCCTGTGCCCCTCAGTCTGGCTTCCCAGGGGATCCTGCCCATGAGTTCTCTGGGAAAGTTGAAGTCTGCTTTTCTGAAGTCTAGGGTCCTTACTCTGCTGCTCTCCATCCTTCCTTTCCTCAGGATCTTGAACTCAATCATCTTGTGGTTACTGCAGCCCAAGTTGCCATCCACTACTACATTCCTCACCAACTCATCCCTGTTTTTGAGCAGCTGGTCAAAAACAGCATGGCTCTAGTTGGCCGCTCCAGCACTTGCACCAAAATGTAGTCCGCAACACTCTCCAAAAACTTCTTGTTTTGCCCTCCCTCCAGATGTCAGGGTAACTGAAGTCTCCCATGAGAACCAGGGACTGTGATCAGGAAACTTCCACTACCTATTTGAAGAAAGCCTCATCCATAGGGTTGCTAATCCTCCTGGATTGGTTGGGAGTCTAGCAAAACTGGCATTGATCTCTCACTGACTATTGAAAGCAAACTGGGAGACTGATATTGTCAATGGGTTGAACAGTACAATTAATGAAATTATGTCATATTGGAAAAAAAATCTCCCAGAATACCTTCGGTCAGTTGGCAACACTACTCACCCATCACTTCCTCCTGGTATGGCGGTCTACAGCAGACCCCTACCATGTTATAGGACAGAGCTGGAAGGGTAGCAGTTTTCTGCTTCTTTTAAGACCAAACCTTGACTTCATTGGGCAGGATTTATATTTTCTTTTCTGCCTGGGAACACGCAGGGTGTTTTAGATCATGGAACACCCACAATTTTATTAAGAGTATAGGGAGTGTCCAGTCTTACTCTCTAGTATAACATCATAAAATCCCAGACTTAGGGTGTCTATGCATGTGACAATTTTTGCCATTTAAAGCACTCTAAAACTGTCACTTAATACATGTGGATGACTTTAGAATGCTTTAAAAATCACAGAGGTTGCCTTATTTAAACCTCATTTTATGTGTTTTAAATGTATGGCAAACTGTGGTAGTGCATCTCAGCCTACCTAGTTCACTTTTACTGCATATTTATTTAACTGGGGCTTTTCAAAGTGATAATTACTTATTGCTTCCACCAGGTGTAGCTAGCCCTAGAATCCAGTATCAGCCTCAGGCTGTGTTGTTCAGTGTCCAGTGCCCCCTGCCTCTTACTCTACAGAACTATAGCAAGGCATGAAACTTGCAGCAAGCCATGGAATTTCTATTACGTTTTAAGGCACTGTCCCTTCAGCACTTTAAGTAAAGTCAAAATGTTACAGCACCTTCGGAAATGCCTGTCCTGTATGTGTATAGGCACCCTTAGTTTCCAGCTCCCAGTCAGAGCACAGGTGGATAGAGTCTTACCTGACACATGTAGGCTCATGACATTGTGACAGTGGCAGTGGCTGCGGCTGCTGCTCCGAGTGGGCTCAGGCTGCTGTGGCTGTGAGACAGGCTCCCTGAATATAAGCTGTAGCAGCACTTGTGGTATAGACTCCCTGAGAGCCACCACTCTAGCACCCCCTCTAACTTGACACCAAGGGCTGATGCCACCTCACCCACCCCTAGTTATGCGAGAGCTCCCAGGTCCCTTCACTATGAAGGGAGCAGAACTGTCAACCTGAAGAGTTAAAGTGTCATTAAACACACAGAACTCAGGATATTGGCTTAAAATGATTGGGCTACAAATGAAAAATAAGAACATACTGTCTGGCCACCTGGCTTCTGATTTTGAAGCCTGTCAAAGGAGGTCCCTTGCTATAGTCTGACTTTGACCATTGATCCATTCATTCTGAATATCCCTCCAACACTTTGAGTGACACTAACACCCTCCTTGGCTTTAGTCAAAATACTTGTGCTGTCCATCCTATTTTCACTAGTCTATTCCCCCTTGTGAAAATGGAAATAGTATTGGACACTTAATGTTGGCGAGCACTAGGTATCTGCTGAATGAACCCTAAAGCCTAATCTCTTTCCAACAAAGCACATAAATGTAAAATGCATATCGAAGGGAGAAATAGAAAAAAACCCTTAAAATTATACCAAACTTTGCTGCTCAGCAGAAGTACTGTAAGTTCTTACCCACTGACATTTATATTTGGTTTGCAAGAGAAATGTCTCTAAGTGCTGAGAGAGGCAAATTCCTACCTTGTCAGCTCAGCATGCTAGAAAGAATATATAGGATTTATTATACTCAATATATAAGAGTGCACCTGATACAAAAAGTCTTGCGCTGTTGCTCTGTCGTGTTTCTCCAGTGTATCTGTGCCGTGTGATACATCGGTAATTATACAATCCATCTTCATTCTGTACATCTAAAATATACAAGGCTCCCGTGGATGTGATGCGAAATCTAGATCCTGAAAGACACAAACATTTACAGTGCTTAAAATGACTGCAGGTGGTGGCATCATCATCATCACCCTTATTGTTGTTGTTGTGGGGTTTTTTGTTGTTTTTTCCACTGAAGTGAAAACATGGAAACTTCCATACATTCCAGCTCCCAATGTTAGATTTTTCTGTATCTAAATTTACTATTTTCTGACTGCCTGTCTAATAATAATTCAGGTAGATACCCCATAAAGCTGTAAGGACCTAAACGAAAAGCAGGGCTTGTGAATATTGAAGGAAGATGAACTTGAATTAATTATCATCACTATTACTATTATTATTATTATTATTATTATTAATAACAAAGACATTTTTCAAATAAAATAGGTAAGGAAAAGGGCTAATATGGAAAGTGAATCAGCAATATTAAGGGTGCCTTATGGTAACACAGCAATGTATTACACTGCTGTATAGCATGCTATGGTGATGTAGCAATCACATGTACTTACACATGATTGGCAGCTACATTGCCACAGTGGCATGCTCCCTGCATAGAGCAGGCTGCTATGGTAACACGTGGCAAAATCTACCCGTGCGCCACACACCTGGCACAGTAACCACCCATACTGTGCCATGCTTTAGTATTTTCAAAAGAAAGTACTAAAACACAGTGCCATAGCAATGTCAGCATGTGGTGACATGTAGATGCCCCCTAAGAGTATTATTTTGTGGCAAATTATGTACACTAAACATTTAACTTTTAAAGTCCTCCCTCAAGATAGATAATTAGGCCTAATAAAGTGACATTCATCAATCAGAAGCACTAGAAACAGAAAGTTCCAAATAAGATTGGTAAAAAAAGAAAGATGAAAGAAGAGGGGAAGTTGCAAAACCAGAGAGTTTTACACTAAATCCTGAAAATTTGTAGAAAGGAAAGAAATAGTTGGCAATGAAATTCTAGACATGAGGGCCTACAATATACTTCTCCATGTCTAGAGCTTATATGCATGTGACCTCTGGGCAGAAAACAGAGATACCATATCTAACCTCTGACTACTTAGAATGATGTAGAAGGTGGGAGACTCCTGAATGAGAGCCCTAGATTAAGGGCTCAGTAAAATAAGGCACATGTTCAAATTGAAGGAAACAACAGTTGATTTTATAAAACAGCAACCTTCTTAAAATTCTAGAAACACCAACATCTAATTTTAGGGAAAAAAACAAGCCAAGAAAAGGGAGTGCTCCTTTTAAACTGATGAGTCTAAATGGTTGTAACACAACTTGGCTTCCACAACAATTTGAAACAATAAAAATGTGGTGGGGAGCATCTCATCCAGACAATTTGTACAATACTGCCATACTGTCACATGCACACAAGCTCAGGTTTATAATATGCTATATGTACACGTGTGCTTATCTTTCACTTTAATCCATTCTTCTCTCATTGTAAACATGAAAAGCCTTCTGTCTACATAGCAATGAAATAAATGGTTTTTTATTATGCTTTCATTTATTATTTGGCATTGTACCGCCAGAACCAGACAGGCAGCTGGCCAAATGTTTGTAATTGATGAGTTCCGTCTTCAGCATTCCTGTTTTACTGATTACTGACATAGTGATCATGTTGGTCTTTAAAAAAAAAGCTGAAAGAGCACTGTTGATCAAAAATTGAGGAAGTTGGTCTTCAGGTTCAGATACTAGATAAGGATTCTGAAATCAGGGTTTAATTCCTATCCCTACCACAGCTGGCTGAGCTTAGAAAAAACACTTGATCTGTGCCCCAATTTTCCAGTAATAATCCTCATTCTCGCCTACCTCTTCTGTGTCTTAACTATTTGGATTGTAAGCTCTTTGGGACAGAAAAAAACTTTTATTTTAAATATGTACAGCAGCTAGTACATTGATCTCATAATCTCATTTAAATACATATTTAAATACACATTTAAACTACTGTTACTTCATAGGAAATGGATTTTTCCCTCAAGCTTTTTGAGTATTAGAATAAATTGAGATCAATAAGCATGGGATTATACACACACACACACACGTGTATGCACACAAACTGTAACCTTTTCTAGCATTTGCTACTTCATATTGAAGTTAGAATACAGTACAAGATTTTGAACTCATAAGAGAACATATACACCGTTCTCTACCTATATATAAAACTGTGACATTAAAAATAAGGGATAGTATGTTGTAACATTACATTGTTCTGCAGATACTTAATAACTCATACAATGAATATATTTTTAAATTTATATTGAAAAGTATATCCTCTGTCTGAATTATGGAAGGAACTAAACAGGAATGACAGCAGGGAGTGGGGATTTCTAGGAACTCCGTTAAAATCACAGCAAGGAACTGATCTCAGGAGCAAAGCACAGTAAGTTAAAGCTCATTCAACCTCCCTCTTTCTTTCAATAGTTGTTAAATAATAAAATATCTCTCAACTATAATACCATCTAAGCCTGATCCATGTCCTTTGAAGTCAACACAGCATTTCCCAGCTATTTCAGTGGAAATGAAGTTAGGCTACCAGTTCATAGTTACTATTTTCTTTCATATTTATAGAAGAGGGGAATTTTTCATTTTTTTTTAATGATTGCTTTTTTGCTGAGCACTATATAAATATAATACATGGGGTACTGGGCTCCTGATCCTTCTGTCAGAGGTTCCCATTTTTTTCTTGAATTCCCCTTTCCAGATTTACCAGTGGCCCTTGTATCCCTACCAGCATACATTTGACATTTTATCCCCTTAAATGCCAATTATTATAATGAAAATTAAATCCACCATTACACAATTTCTCCTGCTTATTCCCACAGAAAGATCTTACATGTGGTATATGTAAGTTTGGGAACCCCTGCTCTAGATCAAATGCAAATCTCAAGGCCCATCATGGATAACTTTGCTGTAGATGGGACACAGTGAAGCTGCATATAGACATTACGCTTAGACTGGTGTAAATGATTGGAAATCCACCTAAACCTCTAACTGTACAGGAGTTCAATGTGCACAGACTGGTCTAAAAATGGTGCAAGCAGTCTAAGATAGCCTTAGTTCAAGATACACTCTGATCAGATCAGTCTAGATTAGAACGGTGCATCTAACTTTTGTACCAATTCCTTATCAATTCAAGTTAGATCACTGTCCTCCAGCATCTTAGCTTTCTTGGTGGCATCCACTACTCCTCCCTTGCAGGGAGGTGCACTAGCACTTGGGCTGCTCCAGCCTTCTCCAGCTGAATGCATAGTGGGCCCCAACCCTGAGCTTTCCCAGAGCTGATCCAGAGGAGTCTTGGGCAGGAGATCCATTGCTTGGTGCCAGGCCTCAGGAACTAGAAGCCCTCTAGCCCTATTCATCTTGGGAAGGCTGCTGGCCCTCAAGGGTGAGGAAGTCATGGTCAACCTAAGTGTTGTAATGGACATAGTCTTTCTGGACTTTAAGAAGGCCTTCAACACTGTCTCTCACCCCATTCTCATTAAAAAATTCGGAGATTGTGGTGTCAATGCCAACATAGTCGGATGGGTCACCAATTGGCTAGTGGGCTGCACCCAGAGAGTAGTGGTCAATGGGTCATTTTTGACCTGGAGGGTAGTGAGTAGTGGGGTCCCCCAGGGCTTGGTCCTCGGGCCTGCACTGTTCAACATCTTCATCAGCAACTTAGATGAGGGGGTGAAAAGCACCTTGTTCAAATTCACAGATGACACTAAGATGTGGGGAGAAGTGGGCATGCTAGAAGGGAGGGACAGGCTGCAATTGGATCTAGACACGTCACAGGGGTGGACAAATGAGAATAAGATGGGATTCAACACTGGTAAGTGCAGGGTACTGCACCCAGGGAGGAAGAACCAGCAGCATACCTACAGGCTGGGGAACTCCCTTCTCATCAGCACAGAGGCAGAAAAGGATCTTGGAGTCATTATAGACTGCTAGATGAACATGGGCCGCCAACGTAAGGATGCAGTCAGGAAGGTTAACCACACCTTGTCATGCATCCCAGATGCATCACAAGCAGGTCCAAGGAGGTGATCCTCCCCCTCTATACAACATTGGTCAGGCCACAGTTGGAGTACTGCATCCAGTTCTGGGCATCACACTTCAGGAGGGGTGTGGACAGCATCAAGAGGGTCCAGAGGAGGGTCACCCGCACAATCAGGAGGCAGCAGGGCAGGCCCTACGAGGAGAGGCTCCGAGACCTGAACCTGAACCTGTTCAGCCTCCACAAGGAAAGGTTGAGAGGGGATTTGGTGGCCATCTGTAAACCAGGCTAGATATCAGGAGGCACTACTTCACAGTCAGGGCAGCTAGGATCTGGAACCAACTTCCAAGGGAAGTGGTGCTCACTCCTACCCTGGGGGTCTTTAAAAGAAAGCTAGATACACACCTTGCCAGGGTCGTTTGACCCCAGCATTCTTTCCTGCCCATGGCAGGGGATTGGACTTAATGATCTGCTCAGGTCCCTTCTGACCCTACCAACTACTATGAAACTATGAAGTAATCAACCAGGGCTTTGCAGATCTGGACTGCCTGCCATTGCGCAGGGTCGGTACCCCAAACATCAATGGGGTTCAGTTTCTCTCCCCCATCCCTGCGTCGTGTATGTACAACCTGCCATGTCTTGTCCAGGATATGCCTCCTCTGCCCAGGATTCATGGAAGAACTCTCTTCTGGTCTCACAGATGTTGTGGAAGATACATGCAGCAATGATGAGCTGTAGCAGGTTCTCCCTGTCCACCTCGAGGCACATGTTGAAAGCCCACTAGGATGCCCTGAAGTGACCAAATGCACTCCGCTATCATGCAGCACCTACTCCGGCAATAGTTGAAGTGGTTCTTCTGGTGGTCCAGCCACTTAGTTTCAGGCTTCATGATCAAGGGCGGAAGGGAGGGTGGGGGGGAAGCTGGGTCCCTAATCATGAAGGGAGGGATGAGTAAGGTGCTGATGAAATTGGGGATCCAAGGAGTGTACTGGCCATTTCCATCATCTCAAGGAGTAGAGAGATGTGCAATATGTGGGCATTGTGGGCACTGCCCACAAAGCTAGTAAAGATGCGGGTGGCTCTGGTGGTTGATGACTCCCTATAGAACAATGGAGAAGTAGCCTTTGTGGTTGATGAATGTCTGGGCTACCTTGAGTGGGCAGAGGATGGGATGTGGGTGCTATCCACAGTCCTCACACAGTTGGGGAAGTCCATGAAGTGGAAGCCAGTTATAACCTCCTGCTACTTGACAAGGTGAATGAAGTGGTTGGCCAAGACATTCTGGATGACCAGGCACACCTCCCAGACAGCCTCTCCAGCCATGGAATTACCCACACCAAACTGGCTGGTAACATAGCAGAGACTGCTAGGGTGGCCAGGTTCATCATGGTGATGGTCACTCGCTTCTCCAGAGTTAAGTGTGGTTATATGCTGACATCCTGGCATGTGATGTATAGGGTTAGTGGGTGACAATGTTCATGAAGGTGCCCTGGAGCATAGGAAGCATCTGGACCCGCTGATCCTTGTCCCAGGCACCCAGGACAATTCACTTCCACCAGCTGCTGCTTGTGGCATGGAACCAGAATCAGTGCTCAATTGTCAGAAGGTAGTGCCAGAGCACCTCAGCATCCATGACATCCTACGTGGCCACATCCTCATCCACCGCATGATAGTTGGTAGCACAGTCCAGGATGCTTGGCAGGTGAAGGTTGTGGTAGGTGGTCTGGCACAGACTGTCCAGAACCTGGCTCAGGGGTATGAAGCCACATCCCATGGTGACCAGCTGTCCCATCATGCCCAGGTGGGCATGTGTCATGATCTGCAGCCTGCAGTGAGAATTGTGCAGGGTGACAAGCAGGGGATCATGCAGCTCCAGGGTCTCTGTGCTTGGGTGCAGGTGAAAGGATGCTGTGGCAGAGTGACAGAAAACTGGGACATGGAGGCATGTGCAATTCATGATGGAGGGCAATCTCTCTGGGGCTTTTCTGGAAGCCTTGGGTGGGTTGTGGGGGAAGGGTCTGCAGTGATGTGGCACGGGTTGGGGGCATACTTGCTCATGCTCAGCAGACAATTGGAGGTGGCCCAGGTGCTTGCCTGCAGTTCATGCTGGGAGGCATGCAGGAGTGCCCCCAGTCTGCTGGCCTTGGCCAGAGCTGGCAACTTGCATGTCTTCCCCACCTGCCCCCCTGGAAAAGGACCAAGACGTATACATACTACTGATCTAACCTAGACCACTTATAGAAAACTGTGTAAAACTTGTTGATTCCTCCTCAGGCTTTTTGAACACTTAGACATGGCCAGAATAGAGGGTCAGAAAGAAGGAATGTTCTACAGTGTATCTGTGCTGACATTCTGGGAGTATCCTGTAACGTGAAATATACCTTTCTCATCTTTTTATCCCATTTTACCTTAAACAAGGATAATATATCTATTTCATATTCCCTTGATGTTTTTAATTACTTGAATACCCAGGGTTTGCATTTCTACACATAATATTTTGAAACAAGCTCACTACTAAGCATAGCCTCTCCTAACTCATGTACATTATTCCTATTACTAATAGAAACATACATACAATGCCTATTACTAAGGTAAGGGACATGTGTGCATGACTCTCAGACATCATAATGCACTTTTACACTTCTATTTGCTATAGGTAAAGCCTCCTCTCCCCAGTTATAGTTAACAGATTTCATCAGATGCACCTACAGGCCCATACTAGCCAAATATGGCCTTATACTAAATTCAAAGTCTTCTAGAAAAATAGTGAAACATCAAAGAGACTTATACATTTATTATCCTGTTGCCTTTAGATACACAGCTAAAAGTTGGAAAATGGTTATTTTTATTAATCTCTTAAAAGTAATTATTTCAGAATAAGGCATTATACATGTTTAAACAATACCCAGTTGATTTTCATCATCTTGCTATAGCATTTTAGTAAAGGAGTTTATAAATAAAAGCTTTATGTACTAAATTATCCAGATATTTTGCCTAGCCCTCTTTAAAGACAACTGCAAATAAAGAGCTATTGCCACAAGTCAGATGTTATCACACAGTATACATTTCTCACCAAGAAGCCTTGCATATAATTGCAGGATTAAAGCATTTCTTTTCCTCTCCCTTTCTAAATATATTTTACTTACTTACATAATGGTTTAATAACCAAGTCCTCTTCCGCTATGAAAATGCTAAACATAAAAGATGACAGAAAATAAAAGGGAAATGTATGTAATTTCTGTCACCTCCTAAACGGAGAGCATTTTCATTTAAACCGACAGGCTGTCAACTCCAACAAAGCCTAATGCTGAGCATTCCACGTACTGTACTTCAAAAAGTGTTTAGAAATGTACTGGGATGGGGAGCGACATACATTTATTATCCCGTTGATCTAAGGGAATGTTCTGTTCTCCAGGCACATTTAATTTAATCGCTCCTACTTTGCTGTAACAAAATCTAATTCTTTTTTGAATCACCTTCTTAATATGATAAATAAGATTTTTATTTTATTTAAGATGCATTCTTTCAGAGAAGATGAGGCTTTTTTGCTTGGCTATGAGCAGGTGTCAAGGGGAGAAAAAATCACCTTCATATCAGTTAAGAGGATTGCTATCAAAATATGTTCTGTAATTCACAGTTATTGTTTATCTTTGCTATTGTTTATATTAATCTCTTGAAAATGTGATTGTAATTTTAGAGCTTGATTATCAGAAGTGATGAATCCTCACATCTACTATTCACTTTAGATGCACTCTTTGGTGGAAAAAAAAATCACACCTAGAATTTGCATATGATGCCTTTCATTCCAGGAATTCAAACACTGAGCACTTTACATAACATAGTAGTGAAGCAGGCAAGTATTATTAATATTATGCTATATTACAACTATTTTATAATTGAATTGAGACACTTTGATGAACCAGGAAGTTACCAAATGTCAGAAAATAAGCCAGTGGAAAGATGATGATGCTAGAACCCAAGATTCCTGATCTGAAAGCTGTCCATATTGCAGAACTTTGTCTCAATTATGTAAATAAATAATTAACAGACTTCAGGACCAGGAAGAACCATTTATGATCACTTACTCTGACCTCCTGTGTTTCAGCTAGTACTTTCTGTGGCAAGCTTGTGTCTTAAGTTTGAGCTACAAGTTTTAGCTACGAGCTAAAGAGTTTAAAAAACATTTATTTTGATTAAATTATTCAACCGACAGAGAAGCCACTAGACCCAGAAGTAAGATGTCCCAATGGTTAAATAGTCTCACTGTTCAAAGTGTGTGCATTATTTCTGGTCTGAATTAATTCTGCATCAGCTTCTAGCTGTTGGTCTTATGCCTTTCTTTGTTAGATTAAAGAGTTTCTTGGTTATCAGACACCTCCACATGTAGGTACTTACAGAATGCGAGGAAGTTGCCTCTTAACCTAACTTTCTCTTGATAAGTTAAATAGATTGGCCATCTTAAGTCTTTTACTGCAAAGCGGATTTTTCATACCTTGAAATATACTTGTAATTCTCTCCTGAAATCTTTCTAAACTTATAAATATCCTTTTTCAGTTTTGATTCCAGAATGATCCATATTATTGCAACAATGCTTCATGCAGATATAGTATATCCTGCCCCGTTCCTATTCAATATTCTCTTATTTATGAATCAGTCAGATACCAAAAGCTACTGCCAATTCCATGGTGGCAGTGAAAGGGTTAATCACAAGAGTCCTCTTAGTCACAGAAACTTTCCATTCATTATTAACCATAATCTCTGCTGTCCTTTGCAGAGTTTAGACTTTTCAGAATATGTCCATCTCATCCTTTAAACATGGCCTACTGTATTTTCTCCCATACCACATGCTTCCAAATAAAACACACAAAATGAAGGGGAAAAAAAGAATTATTCCATAATTGTGACTGAATTCTGACTACAGGGGATCCTGACCACAGGGCTGAATCATGAAGAGCATTGCTCAGGCAAAACTAAAAAGTTAACCTGCTCATAGGGCTAGCTGCTCATCCAAAAGCTACAACCAATTTCATGGAGGCTGCTAAAGGGTTAATACTATAACTGATCTTGAAGGGGGCAATTCCATCCTCTCCATCCCTAAGGGCATTTTCACGTTCTAATTCAAAGTGCACATGTGTCATATGTATCAGCATTGCCTCGTGTCCCACGCTAAAAAAATGGTGGTGGGCCACTGCAAGCTAAAGCTCATCAGACATGTTTTATTTCAAAGCTCCCCACCGCCATTTTGTCAGCATGGAGATATGCGGCATTGTTGATAGAAATGATGCAGGAGGCTTCTGGGGCACATCAATTTCCGTGCTCCAGCAGACTTGATTAATCAATTTAATGTTATACAGCATCTCCATGCTTTCATCCCTCCACTCCAGCATAGAAAATCAGCTACTCCTCTTAAGACATGCACCCCAATTTTGGAGGACTGATTCTGGGGGGAAAGGACACATGTAGTATCTGAGTGAATATGGTATATTCATTGTACCTAAACACAAACTGGCTGGATTAAAAAACAGGGTCAAATAAAACCATCTTACCAGGCAATCTTGGTCACTCTGGATATGTCTATACATGCAATTAATGCTCCTGAATTTTCTGTGCATTAAACTGTGCCCCACACACATCTGAACGTGTGCCCATTGGGAGCAAATTTGTTTCTGATGGGAGCAGTTTAGCCCCAGGCTGCTCCTACCCTGTTTCTGCCCCTCCCTCCACCCCTGCAGTTGCCAGGGAGAGTTCCAGGCTCTCCCAGGTGCCAACCCTGGGCTAGCAGGGGGCATGGGGGCTGGTCCTGATCTCGGGGCGGGAGATGGAGCTGTCCCAGTTCTCTAGACCTATCTCTATCTCCACGGGGCAGGGAGGCAGCTGCCAGGCAGCTAAAACAGCTCTCCCTGCCCCATGGAAATAGGGATGGGCCCCAGTTTCTACATGGCTGGGAATCTGTGTCCCACTGAGCCAAGACAGCTCTCCCTACCGCCTGTGCTCACCTGCTGCCTAGGCTGACTAGGATCACTTTGTTCACAGTTGGCATCTACACATATGCTTTGGTGCATTAGTTTAACACTGCACTTAAACTAATGTAGTGTTAGATACAGGCACTAACACCTGTATCTAGTTACTAGAAAATGGTACATTAGATTCATCTATTGCACAGTAATTGTTGCACACATGAAGATGGTGCTTTACTATGCATTAGATTAGTCTAATGTGCAGTAAAAAGTATTGTGTAGATGCACTGTCTGTATAACTAATTGACCCTGATCATTATTTACCACTCAACCAGATTTTGTGAGATACAAAAACTTTATGAACAGCAGTCTTGATTACTAGGGCACTGTCTTGGGAAAGGGAGATACGATTTCCTGCTTCAAGGGTGAATTCTTTTTTTGCTTTAGAAAGCCATGAAATCTCCTTCACTGGACTTCAGAAAGCATCCATTTACTTGGAATGTTTTAAGAGTAGCAAATTCTACATCTCTGTGAGGAGTTGGAATAGATGACTCTGGAAGTCCATTTCAACCCCTGTGAATCTAAGAAGTTAATGTGCATCCATTATCTGTGATATTAAATTCATATAGAACACAGTACTGTAGCATTTCTTTTGTAAAAACATATAAAAAGTACTAAGACCTTGAAAAATAAATAAACAGAAGATAGTTAAAATCTGGGGTCAAGCAATCTTAAAATTGTATTGCTTTAAGCCTCTTGGATGGCATCTGGAAAGAACACCCTCCATTTTATTAACTGCTGACTACTGCCCTAAATAACCCAATGACTTAATTAAAGTTTAGCTGCATTGGCAAATCTTGTATTAATTTCTGTAAGTGAGGAGAGGTCACATTAACAATTATGAAATTGCTCTTATGTAAGGTTTTAAATGTCTTCCATTAGACTGTATAATATTGAAGATTAAAATAAAATTTTACAGGTCTTAGTAATAAAGTTAAAATAGCTCTGTTTAGGTTTCCTATATGAAATTGTTCTCATGTATAATTCATAAGAGGGTATCTAAATGCTTTCTTGTGGAATTAGTTTAAAATATTCTTATATGAAAATGAGCATGTTTTAAAACTGTATCATTAATTATTCTTTTATCCTGCTTTCAGGGTTTTTTTTCCTGGCAGCAATTCTGTTAAATTTGAAATAGAATTGATGTTATTCTCAAGAAGATTTAAAAATCATGTTTGGTATTCACTTTGCAGGAAACTTATCTCATGGTGTTAGGCTATTGCAGTCTAAATTGGGTTGATAGAAATTAAAAGAACAGATGGTTGTTGTAATCAGCTGCCAAATGGTAATATAGCACAACTACCCTTTTATCAGCTGTACCTGTCACCTCCCAATGTCAAAGCCGCTTTAGCTAGTAAGATCTTAAATGCTTTCCTGGACCTGTATACACAAAAAAAGAGGGAGTGCTTCCTTCTGAACCAAACCAGATACAACCTATAACTCAGTTTTATAGCTTGTCAAAGCAAAACAATCTGCTATTCCAGGCAGGGAAATGTGCTAGAAGAATCATGATTAAAACGGTGCTCTGAAGCCACAGTCCTGGAAACACCAGCATATATGAAGCAGAGGTTAGACTGGAGGAAAACCGTGGTAGTACTTTTTTGACCTCCTTTACAAAAGATGTGCCCTCCTTGAGAGTCAAAACAGGATGTTGCTCATAATATTTTTTACAGCTGTTCAAAATATGATTATGCATATTTACAAGCAATACTAGGTGCCTTTCAGAGGGGCTGAGCAAATCCACTGGTCCTGCTCAGTGCCTCAAGCATAGTTCCTTCTTGGCTGGGAGGAATATCATATTGGCAAACAAACATGTTTCTAAAAGAGATAATATAAGGTTTAAACTTACATGTCTGCTACTTCGCAGTAATGACTTGTGTGCATGCTTTTACCCTATGTCAATGCAAGATAGCTTATTCCTTTATGAAAACTGGATAAGAAAGTACACATGGATATTTACTATGTGTGTCCAACTTTTCCATTTTGGCTTACCTTGCAATAAGTTACTGATTCTCAAAGGGGTGTTGTCTTTCAACTGCTACTGCGATGTGTGGTCACTCGGTAAAGTCTACAGATCTGCCCTCCCTCCTGCTTCTGGCATAAGGAATGAAGCAAGTAAAGCTGACACTTAAATCATGAGTGATACATGACTGAGTTAATGCCTCACCATGGCAGATAAGGCAGTTCAAACCTCTGATCCACTGTTCCTGGCTCTCTGATGACTCACACAGTGAGTCTGCTTATATCTGCTTTGGTCTATATATTTGAAGCTCTTTTTAGAACTGTAACAGCTAGAGTTACCTTTTCTTCCTCCCCCCTACCTAGTTTAGACCTTTCCCTCAACAGGAAAGATGAACCATTATAAAACAAAAGACTGGCTTTAGATAGGTACTCTTACAGCATAGAGATACATTAATAGTTTTCAGTCCTGATACAAAATTTGATGCTTAACTTTATGTACATAAGTAATCTTGTGAGCAAATGTTTGCACATTTGTGGCCTAAGTTAGTTTCACCTGTAGCCTAGACAGACCTTAAATTCTTGTTTTCTTCATGAGTTGAGCAATTCAATTTACACACAAAGACAGAAGTTTCTGATCTTTTAATAATTCCAGTTCCCACCCCACTCTTCCTTCACAAAGCAAAGCAAAGCAAAGCATCTTACCAAAACTCTCTTTCAAGGAGCTGGTGGTTTGGTGCATTGAATTTTGTAGCAGTTTATCCATAAAACACACTTAAGGGGTGCGTGTACACGAGACACTTAATGTGCAGCAGACTGATTGACTGTGCATTGCAGCATCATAGCAAAAACCATGCTATTAGGCTAATGTGCAGTAGTATTATTCTACTGCACATTAACCATCACAAAAAAGCATGCCATCACACTAATGGCCAGCAGGGCAGAGTATGGCAAGACATAGCTCCAGAGCCCAGGTAGTGAGCAGTGCTGCAGTTCACCCTTCCCCACAAACCAGCTTAATTCAGAAATAGAGGCAAAAATGGGACAAGTGGAAGTGGCACTCAGCCTGTGGGCTCTATAGCTGTGTAAAAGCAGGTCTGGGCACTGCCACTGCTCATTCCTTCTTCACCCCGCTGCTGAGCTTGAGGCAAGGGGTGAGGAGGGAAGCAGGAGGCAGAATGGTAGAACTCATCACCTGGGCTCTGGATCCTTGCAAAGCAGCGGCTCTGGCCAGACCTTATGACAACTAGCAGGTGAGCTCAGAGCTCACTGGCACTTAGGTTTCTGGCAAAGGAGAGGATGTGGCCACAAACCTGTTGGCAGTGTAGCTCATGTGCACTGAAGCCACTTCACTTTGCATGCACTACACTCCCTTTGCTGTGTTCTTGGGTCTGCCCACAGAAAGTTACATAATGGCGCTTGCACTCTGGTGGTAAGCAATATCCCTAAGTACAAGCATCACTACTGCTCTTCAAAAACATTGCAAAAGGATGAAGTAAAAGGCTACTGATATCCATAAGAGGGAGCCGTTGGTAGTGTGACACGGCCTTTTTGGTGGAGAAGTTTAACATGTGACTATATGTTAATACAACATTATTCTACTGACCTTTTATTTCCAACAGCAGCAAACTGATAAATATTCAGTTTAGTGTTTATGGTATTTATCCACCCATTCTGACTTGCATGTGGTTAATTTATTTGCATTATGTGAAGCAGAGTGATCATTTTAGAAATATTCATTTTAATATTTACATTCTATAAAAATGGGCATTCAGAAAACTGAAAGTTAGACAGGGAATTAGATAGAAAATTTGATGGACACATCTTTATTTCTTTTTTCCTTCTTCCACTCATGTTTTAAATATTGCATGTTAAATGTCATCTGTCAGTCCTAACTGTATTATTACTGCACATACTATATTTCATGTGTTGAAAGGGAGGAATAAGTTCATTTTTCTTAAACAGGTTGGTAATGCAAGAAAGAAGGAAAATGGTCAATATTGAACTGCAGTTGTCCATGCTGTGTAAATTTACAGTTACTGAGATGCTATTTTTTTCTGATTAAATGGCACAGCAATAATAATACAAAATCTATAAATGAATGGTTAGCCTCAGTTCTCAAGGATTTATTTGAATGCATTTGGTTTGGATGGCTGGGATTCTCTAGTTTTTAGGTGTCGTCCTCTGGCATATTAAGTGAAACTGTCATAATCTTAACAGTGCAGTTTTAGATGGTAGAAAACTTCAGAGACATTACTGTCTGAGCAGCTTTCCCTATTTCAGCTACCAGAGCAGACAGTTTAAGTTTCAAATCACAAGCTAGTTTTAAAATCTGTGATTAAAAAGGGTTTGACTTTGCCCATGATGTATGGAGCTGCCTTGAGGATTAGAATTGGTTCCCTCAAATTTTGCTGGTGAATCTTTAATAAATAGATGGCCTGAGGGTGATAAGTGACACTCTACAGATAAATTCTCCTTATGATATCAGGAAACTTAATTAATCTATTTTTCCATCAACATGGAAATTAAAGCATAACTAAGATATCTGCCATTATGCAAAGGAAGGGTCTGCATTTCTTCTGAACTCTAGAATAATTTGGCTTATGTGACCATCATGTAAGTATCAGTTTTATAGCCCAATGGCTTCTAAGTAACTTTTTATGCAGAGATTTTTTTCCCCCGGTATAAACAATATGATCAGAATAAATCATAGAACAAAATATATGGCATTACTAGTGCCACTAGCAGCAGCATTATTTTAACTAACTGCATGTGATCATTAGTATGCTACATAACTTATCTGCAGTTTAGCAACTTCATGCTTAAATACATTGACTTCTTATTGCATTAGATCACCTCACAGATAACTTTGAAGGTAATGAAGAATCTAAAATGGAATAAAGAACCTTGGTGAGAGAGAGGGTTAAAAGAAAGAAAAAAAAAACAATGCTACTCTATTTACTTGGATATAAGGCAACCCTAAATATAAGACAACCACCTAATATTTTGATTCTATATATGGAAAATATATGGATTTGTTATAATTTTCCAGGTACAGAATCTAATTATTGGAGGGTTGCCTTGAATTCCACCCCCTCCTGCCTGCATTGCTACAGCAGGGAAAGCATTGGTCCCCTTGCCCTCTTCCCTGCCCACCTCCTCCTAGGGTGACCACCTTTTCAAAATGGAAAGATAGGACACCTGCCTGCTTCTCCTTCCTTCCCCCTGCTCCACCCTGCCTCCACCAGGAGCATGGTTGGAGTAGAGCTGAGCAGAGTGAGGCTGGATGCAGGCTATCTCCTGCAGGTTTGGGGTTCCCTGCCCAGCTGCCTTTCCCCAGGGAGCCCTGTGCCAGCCATGTGCCCCCACCCTACCTAGCAGCAGCAGGGGGCACAATTCTGTGCCAGTGGTGCCCCCACTGCTGCCCGGTGGGAAGGGGGGCACCTTGTCATGGTGGCACAGGCAGCACAGGGCTCCAGGGGTCAGGACAGCAGGGCAGAGAGCCCTGAGCCTTCATTGGGTAGCCCCCAATCTGCACACAAATCTGGGGGGGTCACATGCCCCCAGTGCCCCCCCAGGTGTGCACACAGTGGTGGAAAGCTACACCCCCCAACCCCGGTTCCCTGCCTCAGGCCCCATGCACTGTTCTAGCTGGGTAGCACCCCTGGCCACAACCCCATCCCCTGCTCCATGCCCTCCCTCACCATAGGGGCTTTGATCTGCTCCCTCCCCCACATAAACTTACCTGTATGGAGCTGCTCTCCATGCTTCCTGGCTGTACACATGTGCATGGCATCCCCTGCATCCTGCTCCTGGCAGTCCCAAGCAGGATGTAAGCAGAAACCAGCCATTTCCTATTCCATTCACCCTCAGGTGAATAGAAAAACCCTGAAGAACACCATGAATCTGGGACAAATGCTATCTCAGATTCATGCAGCTCAAGACCAGGACTTGATATTCCCATTCTGGGAATGTTGCATTTAGTCAAGGATGCGTGGTCACCCTATCTCTTCTTTCTGCAGTCTTCCTGCTCTCCAGCAACCTGCACCTTCCAACCCCAGCTCCTCACAGCCTCTGCCCCTCCCTCCATTCTCTCTAGTTTTTGCCTGTTCCCCGCTGCTCCCCTGAATCTCTGCCTCTTCCCCTTCTACTCCCCCCCTTACTGTCAGACACTGCTTGGTCTGCTCCATCCTGGAACACAGCAGGAGTGTCTACATGACACGCTACATCGCTGAAGCAATGAGCTATGGCAATGTAGCTCATTGCTACAGCAACATAGTGTTGGAAGCCACAAACCCTGATACTGATGCTAGGTCACCGTAGCAATGATCTACATCACCGTAGTGTCTAAAAATAACTATGCACAGGCTTGACTGCACCATATTGATGGGTACTGCACAATCATTTAGTACTTGCTTTAGCAAGTTCTAAATGACTATGCAGTACCAAATGCACAGCCAAGGGCACATGCAGACATGCCCAACATGTAAAAGTTCAGTCCTTGCCTGCCCATGTAGCAGTTTTGATGCTGCTGATTGACCTGGCAGTATCAGTACTGCTAATTGGTCAGGCAGAGGAAGGAGCTTCCACATGCTCCTTGCCTGGGAGAGAGCCCATCCTGAACTGGAGCCAAGCTGTGTCTGACAGTAAGAGGGAGAGAGGGGATGGGTGAGGGAGGTACAGAAACATCATAATGGAAACAGAGGCAGGAAGGTAGTAGGCTGCTCTGAGTCTGACTCTGGCCCCTAGCCTCGGGGCCACAGCAGTTACCTGCTTCCCCTTTTACTTTGCAAATATCAGATGTCAGGCATTTCCCCCCATGCTGATGGGGGGGAGGGGCTTGTCTTATAGTCCAGTAAATACAGTATTGATTCAGCATCCATTCCTCTTGGGCCCCATGAAAAATCTATTAAAAGTTTAGTATGTTTGAATATTCTGTACACAGTAATTGGCAGGCAAAGTATCATTTATCACATTCTGGTTTAGTATTTTCAGCAAATGGTTGACCTTATGTTTGTGAAATCTGGGACTACCAAACAATTTGTTCTGCTTTTGGAGTAGTGACTTGAGAAGGGGCTATTTTCTTCCTTTCATCCATTTGGTAGGTAAACATAAGCTGTCCATTAGATAAACGCTACCTCAACTATTCACTGTGCCAGGAAGCAGCTCAGCCAGAAAGAGACACATCATTAAGACCAAATTAAAGTAATGGTTTCTGGACGCTGTGGCCAGATGCTGTGGTCCAGCTGTGCAGTGCTCAATGCCTGGCCCATGGAAAAGGGAAAAGTAGCTATAAACCAACTTTTAAGTTCCCTGAACAGAGAAACAATGTAAACTTGGTAAAGCTAAGGTTAGTCTGCACATCTACACATGCATTTACTCTAGCCCAAATTTCATTTGGTGTAAGATACCCTGGAGTAAGGGTTTTAGGGCAGGTGTCTACAAATGTGCCGTGAGGGAGAAGATTTGGACCCAGTTCCCTTCAGCCCTGTAATGTGCCCCTGCTGCCACTGGAGGAAGCTCCAGGCTCCCTCTGGATTCTAGCCCAGAGCTTGCCAGGGAGCACAGGGCCAGGAAACAGCTGTATCCTGGCCCAGAGGGGCTTCCTGCTGCTGGGGTGGGGACAATGTCCTCTTGCCCCAGCAGCAAGGAGCTCCTAGCCCTGACTCCCTGATCAAGGGCACAGGACTTTGAAAGAGCTGCAGGAGAGAGGCAGATCCCAGCCCTTTGCCCCAATCTGCCAATGAGGCAGCTATGAAAATGACTATCAAAGTCTAAAACATGGGCTTATTAAATCAGGAGGTCCTTGAACATGGCCACCAGCAAAATGGCACAGCAGTGGTGAAAAAAACTTTAAACAATACAAGGTGAAATATGTCCCTTTACTCCACAGGCATTCAGTGATTGTGTATATGAATGGCAGGAGAAAGCAGCTAGCTGCCCCACTGGAAGATTGGGACAGGGGGCTGGGACCTTCTCCACCTCTGCAGCTCTTTCCAAGCCCTGTGCCTCAATCACTAAATCCTGCCTGAAACCTGGCCCTGACCAGGCCAGTTTCTGACTAGCCTCAAGCTGCACAAGGAAGTCAGCATGTTCAGCCCAGAGCTGACTGGAGGCTGCCCAGAACAGGACAATCACCAGCTACCTCCGTATGCATGTGCTTCCCCATGCATCCTGGGGCTAGCTGGGAAATGTCCTGGTTAGGGGCAGGTCCCAGCCAGCTGAGGCTGGGCAAGCAACTGTCCCCATGCAGGGATCTCCCAGCCTATGACTGAGGTGTGCCCCTGGTGCCTGGGGGGGTACAGTGGTGCTGGGAGCAGGGGGAGCGTGGTGGTGGTAAGAAGGGAGCTCCTGCAGATGCTGCCAGCACTGTCGGCAGCAGAGGTGTGAGGGGGTGAGCGCCAACCAGAGGTCAGCAACCAACCACAGATGCCACCAGCAGCATTGACAATGGCCAGCAGTGATTGCTGACCCCCTCCCCAAAGATGCTGCTAGCTGTGTCAGCAATGAAGCAGGGGGTGGCGAGTGGCAGCTTCCTGCAGAGGCTGCCAAGTGTCAGCAGCTCCTTTTCATAAAGGGTGCATCGCCACTCTTAGGGGGTGCATGTGTACCTGCATGTGTCTCCAGTGTCTCAGCCCCTGCTCCTGAATTGCAATTGTGATCACAAAGTGTGGGGCTGTGGAGCTTGTTCCTAGCCCTCACTCTGTGATTGCAGAAGGAGGGCTGGGAACAAGCATCCATCCTGTTCTCAGCCCCAGCTCCAGGATTGCAGAGTAGGGCTGGAAACAAGGTCCCAGTCCTCACTCTGTGATCACAATTGTGGAGCAGGGGCTGGAAATTTCCTGCTGTCAGGGTATGAGGATATTGTCTCCATCCAGGCATGCAGGGCAGAAGTTGAGGAACTCATTCCCTGCCCAGCTTCATGGGCACAGAGCTCGGGGGTGGGAACAGGGTGAGACACTTGTTCCCCATTCAGCACCATGAGTACAGAGCTAAGCAAGGAACAAGTTCCTCAGCCTGTTCCTCACCCCAGCTCCGTGCTCATGGAGCTGGGTGGGGAACAGGCTTTCCTGCCTCCACCAGCAGGCAGCTCCCAGCTCCAGCTCTAGGACTGTGGTGCTGGCACGGGGAGATCCTTATCTCCATAATTGTGGGGCTCAGGCTGAGAGATAAGGGTCTCCCAGCCCACTGCTCCTCAGTTGCAATGGCACAGTGAGGGCTGGGAGATAAAAAGCTACCAGCCCCCACTCCCCAGTCGGAATCTCGGAGCAGGTGGCTTGGCGCTCCCTGTTGCTAGGGCAGGGGGACATAGTCCCTGCTCCAGCAGCAGGCAGCTCCCAGGGGCAGGGAGCAATCTCCCACCCCCTAGTGGACTGTTGACTGGAAGCAGATTTTGCTTTCAGTCAAGTGTGTACACAAATGCTATGGCGCCATTAGTAATCTCATATGAATTTACTGCTTGCATTTGAATGCAGCAAATTTACTCCGGATTAAGGAGATTTACTGTAAAGTAAGCATGTGCACATGTGGACATGCATGCTTACTTTGCTGTAAACTTTGCTAATGCAAATTTAAGCATCCCATGTAGATAAGCCCAGTGTATTATAAAGTTTGGGTACTCCTCAAAATAGTATTTGATATGTTAATGACATGCTATCTTTTGTGTACAATCAGGCAGTTACATTTGTCAAGCTATATGTCATTTTAGTGCAATAAAAAGCAATGGTCCACATAGTCACACCTTGCATCGCATGACAAAACTGGTGGATCCACTACAGCAATTGTGAATCTGGAGCAAAAAAGTTGCAATTTCAAACAGCAAATTTTTTATTGCATAAAACTTTTCAACACCAAATTTAATGCATGTACAGGTGTTTTGAGGCTCCAGTACCGGAAAGAGGTCTGATTTCCCTGCCTCCTTCCAAGGGGCAAGGGGAGTGGGAGAGCAGTTGGTTCCCTGATAGCCCACACCAACTATCAGGGAACCTTGCAGGAACTCTGCTACAGCCACTGTGCCTGGCAGAGCACTACGTCTTGCTGGTGCTCTTGCAGCTATGCTGGTGCAATAAGGATTTCCGTAACTGCTGCCAAAGCCCCAGTGGTGAGTCTGCACTGCCTGATTATTCATTACCACTGTCTGCTTGCCAGGTGGCAATACAGAATGGTGCTGCAGCCAATGCCTCTGTGGGTGGTTTGAGGATAGTCCCAAGCAGCCGTTGCCACAGTAGCAACAGCTATTTGGACAAGCCTGTCAGGGTGAACTATTAAGGGACACGGACAGCTAAGGAGCAGCCCCCGATCATACCTTGGCTGGAGAAAGTGCCTTTGATGCTTTCCAACCAACAGCCCACGGCACTCTAGTTTGGAAAGCTACAAAGTGCTCAGGCACTTCACAGCAGTACAGAAATGATGTCTGCCAGCAGCTTCAGTTGTATATATTCTCTCCCACCATTAACTAGACAGGAGAAATCGATCTCATGCACATTATCTCTGAATGCAGGCAAAATGTATTTGTCTTGCCATTCATATACACAATCACTGAATGCCTGTGGAGTAAAGGGACGAATTTCACACATTTTATTGTTTAAGGCTTTCTCACCACTGTTGTGCCATTGTGTTGGTGGCCATGTTTAAGGACTTCCTGATTTACTGAGCCCATCTTTTAGACTTTGATAGTAATTTTTCTTGGCTTTGAAAGATCTGCAATCCTCATCTGGTACCCACATTAATAAGTACATATTGGAACTAATATCAGCCAATATGGTAGTGAAATGCCTGAAAATATTAGAGTTATAAAAGCTTTCACATGTTTAACTACAATTATGGAGGAGGAGCGAACCTGACATTACAGCATATTAACTGAAAACTAAAATTTGTGTGCGTTTGTAAGGGAATTTAAGTGTTCATACACCCCCCCCCCCTTTTAGAACATTTAGCTAGAAAACTTACAAATTATCATACCATAGCTATGATCAAGAGTAAAATTACTAAATAGGAGTCATATTGGTACTTGGGGTTTTGTATAATTTTATCATTCTGTTTGCTTTTTTTTCTTGTACTTTGTTAGGGTGGATTGCTGGTTTTTCAAGCTGATGTTTTAAACTTATGAAACATATCTTCTAATAATTGTTTTTAATGGTAATTAAAACATTCCCCAAATATTTCAAAGCAGATGAAATTTACCCCCAAGCTGGAAATCAAAGCAAGGGTCATGCGTCATTGAAATCCAATTTAAATTTCATATTACAGACAGAAGATTTAAGTGCTGCCTAGTCCTGGCTCATTTCAGAAGTGTGAAAATCACCTAATAATATAACTTCCTTATGGATTGGCACGATATGGAAAGAAAAGCGTTACCAGCAAAATCTTTTTAATAATTCAGTATTCATTTGGTAAAAATAAATTGGTAATAAATTTAAGTTTTAATTTATTTTCATAGAAACACCACTTAAAAGCTCACTCAAGAACCATCTGCATGCCCCAGAAATATTTAACAAGCATACCTTCAGACTCCTCTGAGAGACAGTATTATCCTCATTTTTATAAATTGGTGGAAAAACAAATTGTTTTTCCCAGTGTTTATGGCAAAGTTGATAACCTAAGCCAGATCTCCTCACTTCCAGTCCTATCCCTGAAGTGCAAGAAAATCTTCCTCACTTTTAGTATTTGTCAACTGTACCTGCAGGCTTGTCAAGTCAGTCTGTTTGCTCTTTTGTTTGGGTGAACAATAAGGCTGCTCTTTGAAAATGTAAAGCACTGCATAAGTGCTAAATATTATTACTATTTCAATTTCGGAGGCATGTGTAAATACACTGCACTTTCATTTGGATGCAAAACTGCCCTATTTGCATGTTGAGCTGAAAACAAATTATTAAAAAAAATATATAACCCTTTGACAGGCTCCTTACTTCATTTCAGTCTTTTGTTGAACAGCCCTCCATTACACAGTTTTAGATACTTTTATAGTACTTGGAGGTACAAATTGAATTCATTTTACTTCAGAAAAAACATTTCAACTTGTTTTACTTAGCTCTATATTTCTCTTTTATGGTTAGGTGTAGTCATTTTAAGAAGCACAAATAGTCCTAAAGCTATTACTTATGCGATTTTTAGTAGTATGAATCATGAAAAAACCCAGTGGTATTTTTTGCCTTTAGCAAATTTCTGTATGTTGAACTCTCCAAGTTTAGATTTGGTTAACCAAATGTCACAAACCCTTCCCCCTTTATTTAAATCTTGGAGAAACTCAAAAGGTAAAAAGTATCTAAGCAAAGAGAAGCCCATGTTCAAACTATGAAGTTGCTTGCAGAAAAGACATTCTCTTTTTCTTCAACTCCAAAGGTGGCCTTGCCTGGTGCCAGCCATATGTCTTCCAGGTGGCTTTAGTCACCTACAGATATTTGGGAACTTGTTAATAGTTTTACTCAGTCTTTTCTGTAGGAAACAGCAATGCAGTGAGACAACACAGGTGACCTGAATACAGGGATACTCACTTCCTACTTCTGAAAGTTTCTCCTTTTGAGTTACTCCAAGTTTGGATGATCTGACTTATGCCTGTGCCATTGCTAGTGGTTTTGACAGTGGCGGTTTTCTGGTTTTTAAGCATTATTTGTTTTCTCAGTGACAATATTTGCATGTGGAGATATACAAGATGAGTACTGCTTATATGCATACTAGATATGAGGCATGGCATGTTAATGGCATTATGGTTAGGATAGTAACAAATATGGATGAATTTCACCTTTGTGCAGAGGATCAATAAGATGTCTGTGTATGACTGATATCTCATTTAAGTCCTCAAAATAGAATGTACAAAGAATTGAGATGATGTGTTGCCCTTTTACTGGCCTTCTGTACAGTCATGACATTCACACTATAAGAACAATCACTTCCCTTTGGAGAGTACAGAAAAAATATTAAACATATATGAAGTGGACACACACTCTCTTTTAGGCAAACTTTTCAGACAAAGAGTATGTGGGGGAGCTAAAAAGCCAGTGAATTTTGGAAAAAAATCTAGGCTGCAATATCTAGGATTGGCATTTTATAACAAATTAAGAAACAACACTTTCTCATAGATTATAAAGTAAAGCATGAATAGCCCTGTTTTTCTTAAAATCAAGCTTTAAACTAAAAAAAGGGGATTAGCCCCTTTTTCTTTTTATTAGGCTTTTATTTGCAAATTCTTTTGTACAAGTCAATAGCTTAGGATGTGAACAGCCTTAAATGAATGTCATAAATGGAAAACAAATATAGTATAATCTGACATCTAGCTAGCACTTAGTCTATGTAAATTCTGCAAAAGTTTAGTTTCTTGAACAACTGCCACAGAAGAATATATTTGGGTTATCATTATTTCTTTAATAGTTTACAATGTCTTTACCTCCTAGAAAGGGGCTGCATTTTCAAGCTAAATTCTCTGCATCAATTTTGTCATTGTACACCATATTTACATTCCCCACCATATGCCTCTGTACATCATATCACCTCTAATTTATGCACAATTAATGTATAGATTTACATACAAAGATACATAATACCCTTGTTATTAGGCTTCCATTGACCTGTGTTCTTTCTGTAATGTAGGGAAATTACTGTACAAAATGAAGTACACTAAAAAGAGCAGAGAAGAGTAAAGTGAGTGAGAGAGAGAGAGAGGAAATTTGATTCAAAAGTCAATATATTGTACTCCATTTTTTTTCTTTCTGACAGGAGTAGTGGCCCCCAAGTCTACTAAGGAACAGTTCAATAATAACGATTTAAGGCCGCTCTTCAATAAAAACTCAGCAGCTGACAGTTTTTCAATTCAAACTGACAAGTGCACAAAGAAAGGTTTGAATAATTGATTGCAAGTGGTTGGATGGGATCTGATCATGTGACCAACCTGTTACATGCGCTGCCTTTGACCTAATCTTTCAAACATGGATTTTAATAGGGAAAAAAAAATGTTGCAGCTTCTTTAACTAGCTATTTGTTAACATGTAGCATCACTTGCTTAGGTATACCCTTGAGACAATTATGTCCAGAGGAAAGACTTTCTTTCACTGGGGGAATGAGGACTTCAGGCAATGAAATGGAACTGCATTGGTTTTTGTAGACATTTTTAAAAAAAATCCATCCTGTTTGATTGTAGGTGTGTAAAAATTGGACAAGAGCAAGAAGAGTCAATAATATTATGTAAGGCTACAGCCACTACTGCTGCTAGTGTTACCACTTCAAAACCTGCTGACTAGAAAACTAACCTCATTTAATTTCTGAAGTATTTCTTGGTTAACCTCGAGACTTTTTTTTTAATGGAAGCAGTGGGTGCACAAAAACTACTGGCACAGTAACCAGAGGGTTCACCGATTCTAAATTTGGCCAAACAAATTCAAAGCTACTTAACTAGACTATATCACAGTTGTGAACTATTATACACCTGCCACATTCCACCCCTGAATTTGCTTCTTTTTCAGTGACAGAGTTAAGTAAATCTTTATTCTGGGGTCCCTGAGGGTTTTGCTTGAGTGAAGACTGAATATTTCAGGATTCGTTCAATAGTTTGTCCTTCTGGACTTCAGCAGCTGTTTGAGATGTTTGGAATGTGACTTAAGCCTAATGATAGCACTGAAAGAGTAATGTTCTCAAAAAGGAATTAGAATATAGCTGAAGTAAAATATGCATCAATCATGCTATTAAGAAGTCCTATTGCAAAATATTAATTTGGTCTTTCCTAAACATAAAACGAAATGTTATGGAGAGGCATTCATTAATAATAAACATCTGCTTTTATATGGTGCCTATACTAGGCTATTATACATATACCACTACTTTCTGAAATAATTTGCAAAACTTATAAAAGCAAACTTTTCTTGAAATGTAAACTACCTTAAATATTCATAAACTAATAAGATTATTTATGTAAGAAAGCATCCCATATATGCATGTCTGCACATAAATGTCTCCATGCATATGATAAATAATATAAGGTCCCAGTTTGGGATAAATTATGTATGGCATGTATAAAACATGAATTGAGAGTTAACTGCAGACAAAATTATTCATACACAGAAAGCTGGAAGAGGGCATTCAGCAGGGAAAGAGTCCAGTATTGAAGAAAGGGGGCAAACAAATAAGCATCGACTCATTCATTCTGAAACAGTATCAACCAAATTAAGAATTCATAACCAACATCTGTCCATGCTTCATATCTGGGAAACTCTAATATGAAATGAACTGTTAAAGATGAGGAAGACAAAAGGAAATCCCAAATTACAATATGAATGTTGAAAAATTGGGAAAGGTTCAGAAAAAAAATCTAATTATGGACAGCCTCCTTTTCACTGCAAGCCTTAAGAAGCATAGTCCAAGGCAAGCTGAAGAATGTATTTAATCATGACTTATATGCACCCTTATGGGCAGATCTAGGATCATGGGCACACCCTTATGGGCAGGATTACACCGTTATGGGTAGATCACACTCCAGCTGAGTGGCACGAGTTACGACTTTTCTGAGCTCACTGGTATATCAGAGTAGCTTCTGCCAACAGGTCCTATGAGCTCACTGATCTAACCAGCTGACCAGCGCTCAGGAAGTTCACTGCATATGGACCACATGGAAAGAAAGAGGTGCGACTGCACTGCTGAAAATATCTGCCCCTTCAAACCCGCATAAGGAGATAGTTGATGGCAGAAAGCTCTTTAGTCTTGCAAATAAAGGTATGACATGGTTCAAAGTCTAGAAAGTGAAATGAGTGAATTCAGAGTGGAAATAAACTATTAGCTTGGTGAATTATTGAATAAAATTCCAGGTCTTTGTTATGCGGGGAATCAGATTGGCTATCATAAAAACTGCTTTGAAAAAACCCTTGACATCATATTCTAAAAAAAAAAGGAATTCCTACCTATATCTGCTTCCAATGCCCTTTACTATACAAAGGTCAGCTATTCTTACTTAAATATGATGTGTTCAGCCCCGTCAGTACTGAACAATAATTTACAACAATGGAAAAAAGCCATAATGATTAAGTTAGACACCAGATGATAAAATGATGTTTGTTGCAGAAATTCACAGAAAATAGAATGTCTCCAGGAGGTTGTCCAATTTCACCAAACTTCCATTTGAGCCTTTCTTGGTTTCCAGTCCACTTACCAGTCCAGATCCACAGCAGCAAGTTTGATGGACTGCTGGAGAGCCCAGACATCCTGGGTCCCTGGCTCTGGTATAGCCAGCTACACAGATTATGCCAGCATCACATTCCTTTTTGCCAAGAATTTTTAACATTATGATTTATCTTCCTGATTGGAGTGAATCCAAATATTAAAATATTGAAATCCTGTACAGATCAAGTTCCTCTTCTTTGTACCTCCCTAAACACAATAGTCCCTCCTAGCTTAAAAATTTTTCCAGAAAAATTGTGAAAACCATCATTTTATCAACAGATGTCTAATTAACCATTATTTTTTTTCATTATTATTCATTATTGTTCCATACTGACTAGTCTGAACGCATCATATTCAAATAGGAATTTCTGGTCTATGTATAGTAAAGGAAATCTGAAGTGAATGTACACCTCGAAAGAAGCAAAATCCATCAAGGGGCCTTGAAGTTCAGAAATGAATGGTATAAAGCTTGAAAAATTTGTAGTGACATTTTATTAACTACAATAGTCAAAAAAAAGTTCAAACAAAATCAGATCTGACTTAATCATGTAGGGAAAATTTGAATCAAACTAAACAAAACCTTTCCTGAGATTTTTTTTTTTTTTTGTGGTGGAAGGGAATGTATGCTAGTTACTGGAGTGTTTCTCTATTACAGGCTTTCTGCCATTTTTACATTCTGTGCAATGCTTGGTTTCACTCAGGATTGATTCAGTGAAGTTTCCCACCAGTACCTATAGTATTTCATAACATACCTTATTTTGCTTCATCTGGAATTTTAGCAAAACAGCTCTCTTTGCATCAAATTACAAAAGCAAGAGTTTCCACCCTATTTTGAATGCATGGCTTATTTTTTAACGAAGACATTTCTTTTGTCAGAAATCAACCTGAGTGTCCTCAATGGCTGATCCATTTTCACCAAAATGTAGTTCTTAATTTATCTAAAAATGTGTACACAATAGTATAAAATAGGAGGGAAAGACCATGTGTTTAATTTCAGTTTTTTTAAAAAAAGAAAATCTCTGTATTTTGTAATAAGTGGAAAAGCACTTAAATACTGTACTTTAGTTTTTCACTTCACATGCTGTTAGGACTGACTTTATTCTGGTTTTGCTGTTCTTAGTAACAAATCTGAGGAGGAAGAACTAGAGTTTTCAGAAAACAATATTTACAGTCCATTTTTCCCATCCCTTTGGAGTCTGGTAGAGGGTTGAAGGCAAAACCTGAACATTTGTGTTTACCTATACTGAAACTTTTCTACTCTGCTTATTAAGACTGTTAGCTCAGTAATACTTCTGCAACATGGTAATTAATCCACTGCCATTCTCTAATATTCATAACATGCAGTGGAACCTTCCCTTCTTATTAGGAAAGTTGCATGTAACACTAGATAAGCTCAGCTCACACTGGTAGATATTAGTACAATAACAGTGATAGGATGGATGAAACTTTAAGAGAGGATAGCTTTGCCCTGCTGCCCTGTTCAAGGTATAAATCAAAGGCTTTCATGATTATGCACTGCATTAACTGATCTGCCTACACCCTGCATATACCTCAACCCCCCCTTAATGCCAGGAATAACATTAGCCTGACCCAGGGGCAGATCTAAGGGGGGAGGTGTGGGGAAGCACACTCACCAATCCCTTTTCATCTTGAAGTTTCAAACCAACTTTGCATGCATTGCTGCACTGATGTCAGCATCAGGCATCTTGGCTGTCCGGAGACTCAGAGCAGCCCAGTCATAGGCTTGGCAAGGTGGAGTACAGCACAGTGGTTAGAGAATAATATGTGCTGCGTTATGTGGAATGATGCACCACACCATCTGAACCCTCCCCACCCCCGTCGGGTCTACAGTTGGTCTTGCTGGTGTATCTTGGCAAAGCTGATGTTCTGGGCAAAACCCCTGCTGCTATGGATGAACTTCTGGCTCTGCAGATGGGGTTGAATATCAAGGTCAGTGTTTGAAATCTGTACTAAGAAATACACGTGCAAATTCTCCGTGTGTTTTTTGAACCCCAGGTTAAAAGCTTTACCTTTTCAATATGCAGTACTCTCTTTTTCTATGTATATTAGTAAATGCAAAGAACTATGTTAATTTAATAGTTAGCAATCAGTGAAACACTCAGAAATCAGAAAATTATAGTATATATTTTATTTTTTCAGAAGTAGTATGTGATCACCATACAACTGAAAACTGTATTTTAAGGTGAATGCACAAGACGATGGAGAAGTAGATATGTTCATTACACTGCTCTCACACAATTTTCAGGTACTCATAACTTTAGCAAATTGAAATAATTTTTCAAAGCAAACGGAAGCACCAGGGTTCACTGAGAGCCTCTATTTTCATACCAATTTACAACTCGCAGACCTTAGTGATTTTTGCTGTAGAGATATTAAAAAAAATAGCCACTACAGTATTTCAGTTGACAAAATTTCCTTTTCTCTACTCTATTCTTGCAAAGCTATTTTTTCTCCAAATCTTTGAAAGCCTGGGGGGTTCAGTGAAATATTTTGCCATATAGTTGTCACCTCATATTGCCAGAATCGGGGACTGATGGTAATAATATTCTTTTACAGATGCTGGACAAGACAAGTAGCATTGTTCCAATACATACCTGCTGAGGATCTGGCCCTACAAGAGGGTCTCCACAACATGGAAAACAAAATTAATGAACAGAAATGATAGTATTTATACTCTATTGCCATCCAGTTTGAAGAACAAGGAATTTAAGTAAAGCAGGAGTAAATGCAAATTACCTGTCAGTAGGTGAATCACATGGAAGTCTTAGAAGGCATCTCACAAAAGAATATAATAGAAACAGACCAAAAAAAGGAAATTTCATGACCCTTATTACTCTAACAGCAAAGGGTCAGTGTTTTGTTTTGTAGTATTTTGTCTTCAGCTGGTATATTTTTATTATCAAAAAGTAATTAGTATTGTGATCCAGTGAATATTATACGAGTTTGAAAAACTGAATATTTTACACATACATTAATATAATATAAATGTATAGTATATAAACTATACTACAAGTGTGCTCTCTCTACTCCCTCATTCTTATTAAAACAATACGTATCACATACACATATGATATAAATGTAAATTTTACATATATAGGTAATATGTATAATACATGTGTAAAGTATGGATATATCTATCTAAACCGTTTATACATAATACGGATCTGTTTTGCAAAGTCGTTGTGTGTATGCTTACCTGTGTGTGTTTATATATATAAGTACAGATTATATATATATATATAATCTGTACTTATGTGGTGGTACATGTTGTTTTATGAAGCATGAGGGAGTTCAGAGAGCACATATTATCTATTGTTGACTCTGTAGCTTAATAGGGAAGGAAAACAATGGAGGGCTAGTTGGTATTCATGTTGGAGTAGGGCAGCAAGGTTCCCAAAAGCAGATTTTCAGCTGGTGTGAGTTGTCAAAGTTCTGTTCTCCTTGATGGAGCGATCACAATTTCCATTACTTGAGAATTTGTCTCACAGAATAATGGGGAGTACTTTGGTGAGAACAGTTACTTGGGCAAGGCTGGTGAGAAGACACAAACTCTAAGTCTTGTGCACCTTAACAAAAATTATAGGATTTTTGGTCTTTCTGGGAAAGTCACAGACTGAGTTTCCATCATACTCCCAGATATTCTAAAGCAGGGGTGGGCAAAATATGACCTCCATGCTGGATTACTGTTGGACCCACCAACAGATACAATCAGTTGGACCCACCAACCGATTGTATCTGGCCTACAGGTGGACATATTCCAATTCATTTTATCCAGCCTGCAGCTCCACAAGGACCCAATTCCACTCAAAAGTACCCTGGCCCTTGTCAGCATGCACAACTTCCCAGTGCAGCTGCAGCCACTCAAGTACTACTTGGCTCCCCCTGCCTCCAGCAGCTCCTCCTTTACCTCCTGCTGCCCCTGCTGGGCAGCTTTGAGCAGCCTGTAATGCAGGGAAGCCATGGGGACACATGCTAACCAGTAGATGCCCAGGCAGGTGGGGAGGAAGCTGCAACCAGGCAGTTCCTGCCTCAGTGCATAGGGCTCCAGCTCCCAGCTGTCTTCCATGCACTTAACTACCTATAGGTAGCTGCTCATTGCGTCAGGCAGGCACAATGCATGGAAAGTAGCTGGGAAATGGAGGTGGAGCCCTATGTGCTGAGACAGCAGCTGCCTGGAAATAGCTTTCCCCACCACCTGACAAGTTACCTGCTGCATGGCATGTGTCCCTGTGGCTTCCCTGTGTTACCTGCTTCCTGGAGCAGCATGGCAGGGGCAAGAGGAGGAGGAGCGGCTATGGAGTGGGCAGAGGGGGGAGCAGAGCAGTTCTTGGACAGCTGTGGCAGCAGGCCGGCCAGAAATCTGTGTTCTGGCCAGGCCTTGGACAGTACTGTCTGGTAGGTGCAGGGCAGATGCAGGTGGGAATGTGGCACAGGCTACCCTGGGTGGGAGTGGGCTGGGTTCAACCCCTACAGAACACCATAGGGGCAGCTGTGGGCTGGACAGAGGGGGCACAGACCACACTTGCACTGCACCACCCGGGAAAGTTCTGCTTCATGTGTCTTCTTCCTCTCCTACCCCTCCACCCTCGCTCAGCTCCTAGGACCTAGTGTGTGGGAATCCACACACACACACACACACACACAGCCATCTTTACACACTTCCTGACCCCCACACACACCCTCCCCCACACAACAGAATCATAGAAAGTGAGGGTTGGAAGTGACCTCAGGAGGGCATCTAGTCCAAAGCAAAACCAGCCCCAACTAGATCATCCCAGCCAAAGCTTTGTTTTGCCGGGACTTGAAAACCTCCAAAGATGGAGATTCCACCACCTTGCTGGGTAACCTTTTCCAGTGTTTTTTTGCTACCCTCCTAGTGAGAAACTGCTTCCTAATATATAACCTAAACTGCCTTTCCTGCAACTCAAGACCTGTAGGCTTCCTCTTCAGTCATCTGCCACCACTGAGAACAGTCTAGCTCCACCCTATTTTGAACTCCCCTTCAGGTAGTTGAGTTCTGTTATTAAATCCCCCCCTCAGTCTCCTCTTCTCTAGACTAAATAAGCCCAGTTCCCTCAGTCTTTCCTCAGGAGTCATGTGCCCCAGCTCCCTCACCATTTTTTTTGCTTTTTGCTGGACTCTCCAATTTGTCCACATCCTTTCTGTCATGGGAAGCCCAAAACTGAACACAGTGTTGCAGAAGTGGCCTTGTCATTGTTGAAGAGAGGAGAATAATCACTTCCTTTGACCTACTGACAACACCTACCAATGCAGCCCAGCATGCCATTTGCCTTCTTGGCAACAAAGGCATACTGCTGGCTTATATTCAGCTTATTGTCCACTATAACCCCCAGCTCCTTTTCTGCATAGCTGCTGGTGCACTGGATTCTCCTGTCCCAAATGCAGGACTTTGCACATGTTGTTGCTGAACCTCATGAGATTTCTTTTGGCCTGATCCTGCAATTTGTCTAGGTCACTCTACATCCTTGCCCCAGCCTATCTGCACCCTTAGCAAGTTTGTAGATGACATCAAGTTTAGGGGAGTAGCACTCTTCCAGGTCACTGATGAAGACATTGAACAAAACTGGCCCCAGGACCGACCCTTCGGGCATTCCACTTGACGCTGGCTACCAAATAGACATCAAGCCATTGATTTGTACTCTCTGAGCCCGATGCTCTGGCCAGTTTTCTATCCATCTTCAACTCCATTCATCCAGCCCATAATTCCTTAGATTTCCCGGGAGAATGTTGTGGGGGGAACCGTATCAAAAGCCTTGTTAAAGCCAAGGTACACCACAGTCTCCCTGCATCTCATCACAGAAGACAATCAGGTTGGTTAGGCATGACTTTTCCCTGATGAATCCATGCTGATTTTTCCTAATCAGTCACCTTTTTCTTTTATAGAAGAGTAAGACATTATTTTGAGCTATTATGCACTTGCCTCTCTATGTACTACTAAAAAAATCCTAAAAAAGCCCCTATAAATCAGGACAAAAATATTTTTCAAATAAAACTAAAATATATTACAGTAGATGTCTGATATTCAGTTTATGATTTTTTTAAATCTAATTTGTTAAAATGATATTTTCTAAAAGATTATATGTGTACAGCCCTTGCAAGCTCACCACAACTCATTAATAGAGCCGTGCAAACCTTTGATCCCTGATTTGATTCAGCAGAGATTTGGTCCAATTCAGTGGCCAAATCTCTGAATCCAAATTGAATCAGGAGACCCTTTAATCTCTCCAAATCAAATCAGAATCCTTAACTTCAAATGTTTTTTTCTACATACTTCTAGGTACCAGGTGGCTCATGAATGCTGCAATACCGGGGCACATGGAGCATCCCACAAGAGTGCAGGGGACGCTCCAGCACACTCGGCAGCAGACCTGAAAGTAAACGAGAAGCACTTTCAGTCTTCTTCCAGGTTCACTGGGGAGCATGCAGCGCTCCGCACCCCCCACACCCCTAGCTCAGCAATTCTGCCTCCTGGGTCTGGGGGCGCACCTAGGGTCTCCCTGATGATCACCAAGCCAGAGTGGGGGCTCTGGTGCGCTTGGCGGTGGACCTGGAAATGGACTGGAAGTACTTCTGGGACACTTCTAGATTCACCACTGAGCATATGGGGGGCCCCTATGCTTCTGTGGGACACTTCATCTGCCCCACCATCACAGAGTTCACAAGCTACAGCTGGTACCTCAAGGTATGTAGAAAAATTTAAAGCTGTGCCTATGGCTGAATCACTGATTCTCCAAATCAGCATCAAATCTTCATTTTTGGATTAGGCTGAATTGAACAGGGACAGTTATCCAGATCAGCTAATTGCATCACTATCCCCAATTTGGGCCGAATCTAAATCTGAATAGAATATGGCCCATTTTGCACACCTCTTTTCATTAAGTGCCCACCCCTGCTCTAAAGACATTTATTCACTGTACCCGCCTCCGCTCTATCAGGAGTTCATGTGCCACCTTTGCCCGGGCCCGAGATCTCATGCGTCCTGGCTTTGTGAATGAGCCCCAGAGTTTACCCCAGGCTGGTATCAGGGGGGACCCCTGAACTCGTCTGCCATGACTTTGATGATGCCTTCAGTGGGGGGGTCTACCCTTGGGGTGTCCCCCAGTGTTGGCGCATTTGTCCACGGGTAACCTTGGGGCTCCGTCCTTCCCTACATCCCGGCCACTCGCCACCTCAGGGTCTTCCTATAATGGCCTCTACTCCATCTTGCCTTGCCCCTTCTCACCTCAATCCACCGGCTGTCAACAGCAATCCTCGGGCTGGACGTACCCCCAGTAGGGACATCAGCTTGGTCCCTCCTCCCTCGGGATGGGGCTGGCCTCTCTGCTGCTCCTATAGATTATGCCACAGCTACCTTCACCGTCGACTCCATGGTGTGAGGTCCCATTGGCCCCTCCCCCAACTTTCTCAGCCCGTTCTCGGGACCGCTACTGGTCCCTCTCCTTGCTCCGCTGACCAGGGGCTTGCCAGTTCCTCCCTCGGCACTGCTACCGGCTCCACCACCTGTTTCCCTACCAGCTGCATCAATACTCACAGTGCTTGCTCCTCCCCCCGTACTGCTGCCAGCTGCTCCGCTGCGTTGCTCAAAGCTGTCCTTGGCTTCCTCATCCTGCGCTCAGCGGGTGGCAGCTGATTCCCTGCTTGGTGGGGCTACCCGCTCCAGCTTCCTCCACTCAGCCGCCCTGTTGCCTCGGCGGGGCCGCCTTTTGTTTCTCCTGGCAGGTGTGCCCTGCCCCTGCTGCTCAGCCACAGCCAGATAAATACTCGGCTGGTGACCCGCACCAGTGTTCTTGGCGCATGGACTTCCCCTGGCTCCTCCGGCCCTGCGGGAGGTAAGCGGGACCCTTTGCTGCTGCGGGGGCCTCCTGGTGTCCCCGTTTCCCTGGGACGTTCACAAAATAAAATATGTAAAATGTGGCTTTTTGAGACCTAACAAAATGAGAGGGGGCTGGAGTACATCTCCATTCTGAGCTCTTACTGTCATACACTTGCTCTATGATGTCTAAGGTTAAAGAGAGAGAGAAGTATCATTCTACTCTATGGCTCTGTTCAGAAAAGGAAAAAGTGTTGAAGAAGACCTGTTGTCCTCATCCCTGTGGGCTGCTGCTTCTTTGATATCTTCCTTAATGTTTGTGCATTGTTATTTGCTTTTCCATTTCTCTTAGGAAAGACACTCATGGACCATGACACTATATTGGTAAGTGTGAGGGCTTTGCACGTTATAAAGGATACTAGAAACATAAATCCATAATGAGAGGCATGCAGCAGAAAGGATCATTAAGGGTCTGATTATTCTATGTTGGATTTATTCCATAAACCTAACATTCTGTTACTCTGGAAATGGTGACTTCCTTAACTAAGTAGGCAGTCTTGTGCTTCCCTTTATTTTATTTTTTTTTATATGCACTGGTGCTTCACTGAAAAAAAAGAATATTGGCATCTACAAAGCGATTGACTGTGCACTCTGATCATTTGCCAAGCATTATTAAAAGCTCCCTGAAATCACTCCAGTGCATTGCCCTTTACAAGCCATCAGCCATCAATTCAGACCGTCAAACGTGATTACCAGTACTCTTTCTGAAGCCACTTCCAAGCCATTAGTCTGATCGAAAAGCTGTGTCTCTTTTCCCCAAGTGTATGTAAATCTACCAAGCCACCACTTGCAAGTTACCCAGAGTCTCTTTAGGCTCCAGAGTAGCATTTACAGTGTTAAATCTCTAAGACATTACACGAGATGTCTTGTTACAAGCATATTTGTCTGAGAGAATGTTTTAAACTGAAACACACCTCTACCCCCTTTCTCTCACAATAATATTTAAAATATATTCATAACAATATGATGTATAAAAATAATGTTAGTTCTTAAACAATTCAACTTTTATAAACTAAACTGAGGAACCTAATACTCTTTCTCTCGTCTCTACCATATTATAAAGGATATGCAAAATCAAGTAACTCCTTAAAAAACATCCAAAAAGGATTGTATGAAACACACCTGTAAAACACGTTAAATTTATCACTCTGCCCATCCACATAATTTCAGGAGAAATGACCTCTTATTCCTGGAGTTTTCTTCACAAGTTAGAAGTTGAAGGTGAAAATGTTGATTCCCCTATCCCACTCTGCCCCCACCATTGCCCACCTTCCCCTTCTGGATCCCACTGACAGTTTCCAGGTAAATGCCAAGCTCATTTGGTTAGGGACAATCATGTGGTTTAAAGTTTCATGCACTAATTTCTGTTTTTAATGATCTGACTCTCTTCACATTCATAGGAATCTAATCAGGACACTTTTTGACCTTTTGTCTCTTGAGGGACAGGCTACCATTAGTAACATAAGGCCTTCTCTTTGAGCAGGGCATTAATATACCATGTCTGTGCACCTCGATTACCCCAGCATTTCCCAATGAAAGTGATGGTTACACTGCTCTGGAAATCCAAGAAGTACAAGATGATAGGAAAGATCATCAAGTGTGTCACACTTCAAGGTTACCATTTTATTTAATCAACAAATCACCCATGTTTTAAGTGAAGAAGCATTGTATTTTTTCTTCTCTTTGTCATACTGTTCTATTTCTTATTTGTTCATCCTATTATAGGAAGTGTGTTAAAAAGATCTATTCTGCTGTACTTGCTGTCCCAGGCTAAAATGATTAAGATGGGGGTTCACATGTTACACAACTCATGTCTAGTCATTATAACACCCTGCCCCATTTAGAGAAATCCACAATTAGCACTGAGGTCTCAGAAAAGGCTCCAAGAGGCTTACAATAAAAACCAAAAAATATAGAAACACAAAAGTTGAAGAAGGTATAACAAATTAAATTCACCCCCAAAGTCTCCCAAATTCAAGAGCCCACCTCAGTTTCTCCCACTCCTGTTCTGCCCCTAACCAAAGAAAGCACTTCGCACCCCCACCTAATATAATCTTGTTGTCCATTCCACAATCAATACTTTCATAAAATAAAACAACAAACTTCTGGACCTGCCATATTCTCTCTCATTCCTACCTACTCTGCATCATACCCTAATCCCTTGCATCACTCCCAGGGGAATCCCCCCAGGTACTCCATGAGTCCTCCAAGCCTATAGCTTCCTCTCTCAAAGGTGGGATCATGGCTGTTGTAGCCCACTCCCCCATTTCACACCCAAGGAAATGCCTCCCCTGAAACTCCACCCCCCCTGCAATGCTATCAGGGCTCATGGATTTAAGTGTCTATCTTCAGGTCTTCACATTTGTAAATTTTGACTCTAGCATCTCTGCTACAAGCTTATGACTCATTCACAAGTGAAAATAAAACACTAAGGCCACTGCCCCGGTTTATTCTCTGCTTGACTATACATACACAAAACCGACTGGATTACAGAATATTTGATGGATCTTGTCCTATGAATTTAGTCCAAAATATTATTATTATATTATATACAATCCCTATTATAATCTCCCTGTCATATAGCTGGTAAAGTGACCTATCTTTAATCTTTTTAGAATGACAACAAAGTCTTGTATTCAGTTAAGAGTTTTATAAATGAAACAGAAATCCAGGGTCCAATGGGATTTAAAAAAAAAATCACATTTAATAAAGAAATTAGAATGAATCTGCACAAATTGGAGAAGACCTGTAGTAACAGCACCAGCATAAATTACAAATGCAAGAAAAAGAGACACACACACATACACACTTACACACACACACCCACAAAGGTAACTAAAAGATGCAATATTTCATGCAAATAATTCATAAAAAATCATTTATTTAACATTTTTCATTATTTTCCACTTAGAGAAAATTGTTAAAATATTTGAGATGATTTGAGCTATCTTTGAATTGATTTTTCACTGATATTATTCTTTAAAAAAAGATAAATATTTCTAAATTATTTTCCTAGATTTGGAATTCAAATGTAGAAATAAGTTCAGATTTGATGTCTTCCTCTAGATTTAGGGGATTTTCAAGGCTGGATTGGTAACATATAGTTAATATCTTCCATTATATATTTAATAACCCAGATATCTTAATAGCAAAAATATATAATGTTAGATACAGTTGTTAAACAAGAAAAACTTGTTTGTTGTTGCACTCTGTGTTTTCAGTTTAAGGCTCTTCTTGTATGTTTCCTTTGTATATTAAGTGAGAATTGCCATATTGAATGTGATACAGCAAGCCCTTGTACCTATGTGCTAAGGACTCACCCGAAGGGGAACAAAGAACTCATTTCCTGCTTTCCCTTGCTCCAGTCTAGCGATCCCATAACAGACAGTATAGTCTTTTCTTACCTTGATCCAAAGTGGTGTTAAAGAGCAGAGACCCCTGGCTAGTGCGTTACCACTGTCCACCTTCAAAAGCAGTACGTACATAACAGTTGCTGAATTAATAAAGAACAATCCAGTTTTTTGGCTGAAGTGAACTTGGCTTTAGGATCTGGCTTGACCAATGTCCTCTTTCAATTATCTCTGTCTAGCTTTAATAAGAATGATGGCTCTATTTTATCCAGTCAAACTCTTCCCTGCATACAGTGACACCACTGGCAAATACAACAGCTAAAGAGCAGAGAGGAGTGCTGAACCTTGACCACACAGGCCATGTCTATATATGCACTTAACTGAGAAGTAGACTAATTAGCTGAGGAGTAAAACATCACCATCTACATATGAAATGCAAGTAGGCTGCAGTAAGCTAATTAATGCTGCTGTAAAATAGTAAAGTCAGGGACAGTACTGTCATATGGCAGGGTAATTAACTGTGATTAAATGCATGTGTAGACACTGACCGCAGGCATAAATTGCACCCTGTCAGCTCAGCCAGCAGGTGGCCAGACTCCTGCTTGCCACCTAGTTGCACAGCTCCACACTTTCTGCACCCTCATGCCTCAGCTAGCCCTCTGCTAACCCATGTCACCACCTGGAACCCAGGACTGACCCCTCTTTGACCCTGGCCCTGTTAAACTGTTCCACCCCAGCTCAAATTGCTGCTGTTCCAGAAGCACATCTAGATGCTTCACCCAGAAGTAGTTTAAACTGCTCCAGTGTTTATTGCTTCAAATTAACTGCATGAGTAGATACATCCCTAGAATAGTAAAAGGTTTTTAGCTGTGCTAAGAATATTAGAATCAGGGCTGAATGAAGATTAACTTGCATTGTTATTCTTACCAATGCCCTTTGGACATAATTCCTGGTCTCAAGGACTATGTGGAGCAAGCTATTCATGTTTCCATGACAATAAGGGATTCTGCTTACCAGCATCATTAAGATAGCTATAGAGCACCATTATGGGTGACTGAGGACTTTTACTAAAGGTTTAATAAATTATTTACTTTATGTGGTGACACCATTATCAAAAGTAAAATGCCTTTCACTGTATTTCTAGGATAAAATAGCAAAAGTAGAAATTATGGGAGTGAGGGGGAGGGAAGAGGGGAAGTCTTGTTAAGTGAAGCACCAGCCCAGGAAGCCATTTTGCCCTTCTCAACTTTTCTCCACCAGGAGCAGCAGCCCCTAGTGCAAAGACACCTTGCTGCTGTTGCAGAAACAAGCATGGCAAGGAGACCATGGTCTGGCAGCAGCAACCAGGAATGCTTTTGAGTCCCTGGAACAGGGAGTCCCATGTGCACAGTGTGAGTCCTGTGTGCATGGTGTACAGGTAGACTGCACCGCTACATCATTGTTGCAGCATGCTATACTAGGGAAGCATGTCACTATGGTGATGTAGGCAGTATAGACTTGTGTGATCGCTAAATCGCCATAGTGCACGTTATATTACTGTGTTGCTACGTCATTGAAGGGCAATGTGTAGACGCACACTTTCTTACATAAACCTGCATTTTTGATCTGCATGGAGCATTTCTATTTTGAATAAATGAACTGGACTACAGATTTTGCAACAAATACATTTTCAATTGTGCCCGTCTCTCAGGGATGATACTAATAAAAAGAGCATCCAGAAACACCTATTAAAATCTATGCGCTCTGGTAAAAGGAAGAGAAAGAGAAAAAAACCCACTGCAAATTGATCTGGATGTTTCTGTTCCTTCATAATTTTGTTCACAGCATAAAAAAGTGTGTTATATACTTTATATCTGAGGCATTGTTACAATGGTTAGTATGCACAAAATTTACCTTTTCCATAATGAGTACCCAACTCCACATATTTCTGTGCCTTCCACAGATAATCAGATAGGTACATGATTCCAGATGATATCTTTTTAAAGCCTGACTTAGAGAAGTATAGCATGTCTCCAGATTCATGTCTGCAACCTCAAACCACATAGTTCCAAACAGTGTGTTCACAGTCAGGCTAAAACTTACTGATACAGTAAAACAATAATTTAAAAAAATGCTAGAAATTTACCATTACCTTGACATTTCAAGTTTTTACTACTCTATTTACTGAGATTTTTCCCTGAGATGTAATCTAAATCTTGCTGCACTTCAATTCAATTCAAATCTTAATTTCCTTTTTGCAAATTTTAATGTACCTAGTTCTCTCAACCATTCCTTCCACAGCTTGCTCCCAAATCCTTTATCATCTTTTTTTGCTTGCCTCTGGATCCTCTCCAGTTTCTACACTTCCTTCTTAAAATGTCTGAACTGAGGCCTAATCAGAGCCAAGTAATGTTACAATCCCATCCCATGGTTTATATACAATAATCCTGTTAATATAATCTAAAATTGTATTTCTTTCTTTTTTATTTTGTGATTGCATCACACTGGTGATTTATGTTGAGTCTGTGATCTACCATGAGTCCCAGATCCTTCTTGTTGGCACTGCTTCAGAGATTCTCAATATTTTTAGATTTAAGGCACCCCTCAGAAAATACCAGCTGCTAGTTTTTGCTCATTTTTTGACTGCAGAAAAATAATACAGAACTTTTACTATTGCAAGGAACTCAAAAAGACCACAAAATAGCAAAGTTTTGGGTTATTTAAAAAAAATATGGATACTTATTATAGATTTAATAGATATTAGGGCTGGAAGGGACCTTGCAAGATCATTAGCTCCAGCCCAAAGGGCAGGAAGTCACCAGAGATCAGATGACCCCAGCAAAGTGAGCATCCAAAACATTTCTTGAAAGTATCCAAAGTAGGTGCTTGCACTACTTCTAGAGGGAGTCTATTCCAGACTCTGGAGACCCTGACAGTACAGAATTTTTTTTCTTATGCCTAGTCTAAAAAGGTCTTCCACCAGTTTGTGACCATTAGACCTTGCCTTCTCTTGGGGTGTCCTGGTGAACAGATGGTCTCTCAGGTCCTGATGCACACCCCTTATATATTTAAAGACTGCCACAGGGTAACCCCTGAGCCTTCTCTTCTCCAGGCTGAAAAGCCCCATGTCTCTCAGCCTTTCCTCATATGGCCTGCTCCCTTGACCTCTGATCATGCGCGTGACTCTCCTTTGGACTCTATCAAGCTTCTCCATGTCCTTTCCAAAGTGTGGAGCCCAGAATTGGATGCAGCCCAGAATTGGACTGCAGCTGCAGCCTCATCAAAGCCGAGTCAAGTGGAAGGAAGACTTCTTGGGTCTTGCTTAAGATGCATCGGTAGATGCAAGCCAGAGTTTTATTTGCCTTGCTGGCTGCAGCATTGCATTGGTGGCTCATGTTCATCTTGTGATCGATCATGACCATCAAGTCTCTTTCAGTCATGGTGCTCATGAGTGTAGCACTGCCGAGCTGGTAAGTATGATGTGGGTTCTATCTCCCAAGATGGAGCACCTTGCATTTCTCTGTTTTAAACATCATCAGGTTTTGATCCACCCACCTTCTGAACTTGTCCAGGTTGGCCTGAATTCTCAACCTATCCTCTAGTATGACTGCACTTCCCCATAATTTGGAGAATGTAGCCAGTCTGCTACTGACATCTGAATCCAAATAATTTATTAATATATTAAAGAGTACTGGTCTGAGTACTGAACCCTGGGGGATGCCACTGGTCACCATGCACCATGTTGACTCAGTTCCATTGCCTATCACTCTCTGGGTCTGACCACAGAGTCACTTCTCCAGCCATAAGGTTGCTGAGGCCACAGTTCCTCAATTTTATCATGAGGACATCATGGGAGACCAAGACAAAAACTTTTTTGAAATTCAAGTAAATGACATCAACCTCTTTTCCCTTGTCCAGGTGATGTGTCACCTGGTCATAGAAGGAAAAGATGTTGGTAGGGCTCACCTATCCACAAGGAAGCCATACTGGCTATTTCTCAGAATGTTGTCTTCCATTAGACTATTGTTGATAGATTCCTTGTTATTTTTTTCCAAGATCTTTCCAGGGATTGAGTTCAAACTGATTGGCCTGTAGTTCCCTGGATCTTCCTTCCTTCCTTTCTTGAAGACAGGCACCACATTGGCCCTCTTCCAAACTTCTGGAAGCTCTCTTGAGCATCACAAATTCTCAAGTATCCTCACAATTGGCTGTGCTATGATGTCAACCAACCTTTTAACACTCCTGGGTGCACTGCAGTGCAACACAACATGGTATGTAAAGAGCAATTATTGACTCTCCTGCCCAGAAAGGATGGTGCAACTCAAAACTACATCTCCCTGAAGAAGCAGTATGAGAATTGGTTCCTGGGGCTCACAGGAGCAAAGAGGTAGTCTACAACACCCTAATACACTATTTACCAATGCACCTTCCTGCTGCACAGCTAGTCAACAGGCCCAGACCTTCCTTTCTCTTTTATGGGGTTCCTCTGTATAGTAAAGATGGAGCAAGCCCCATTCTTCTTAGGGCAGAAACTGCAATTACTACTAGGATATGGCATGAGGCAATAGCTCCTTGTGCCCTCTCTTTCACTGCACTTATTATACAATTTACTCTTTAACTGTGCAATGAACTGAGACCAGCTATATATGTGAAGTACTTATCATGCCATAAAAAGTCCCAACTAGTTATAAAGTTAGACCTTGAAAATGTGTAATAACCTTAAAGCTGGTTGGTATTCAGCTTTAATATGCACGCATAGCAGGGTCTGCCCCTGTGGCTGGGAGCCCCATCATCTGACCAGACTCTCAGCAGCAGGAATGCACCAGATGCAGCCAGGGCTGGGAGTCCCACAGCTGAGGGGAGTCCTGAGCTGAGGGTCACTGCTATGACCAGGGGTGCATGGGTCACCCCTCCCCTGTGGCTCAGAGACCATGCCAGCTGTGATCTCCCAGCTGCAGGGGCATACCATGTACCCCCAGGATTGAGAGATCCTGGAGGTGCTGCTGCAATCTCCCTGGGGGATCTACATGTGGCATGGCAGGATTGTGTGGATCACAGATTAGATCCCATAGTACCTTTACCTGCATGTATTGGGGGGCCCTAAGTGACTCATCCAAAATCACAGGGCACTGGTGACAGGCAAGGAAACAGCTCCTTTATTAAAAACCACTGAGTTTATCTTGTGAATTCTATTTGCATACCTTACAGTGATAACATTTCATGGCATCCCACAGCACCCCTGAAAGAAGCTTAAAGCTTCCCAGTGTACCATGGCACCCTGCTTGAGAATTACTACACGATTGCATAATCATTATATACATAAGTACATTTTGGTTTTCTTACTTAGTTGTGGCATCTTACATTTGGTGAATATCACTGTGTCACATAGGCACTGAGTACTCAGGGACTTGAGGAATGTAGGCCCCATCTGGAAAAGGGTAGAATGATGACCCAAATCTAATTGAGTGAGGCAGTCCCAAAATGGGAACATCAAGTCCTATTCCTAGGTTGCATGACTCCAGGACAGCATTTGTCCTGGATTCCCAGCTTCATGCAAGGAACCTGGTTTTCCATTCATTGTGGAAAAATGTGGGAAATGACGGGTTTCCCTTCATAAGCTGGCAGAGTTCCAGCCCGTAAGAGGCTGAAGGGAGCAGGACACAAGGGGTGCCATGTGTATGTGTGCAGCTCCACCATCTGCCTGAAGATAAGTTTATGGTGGGGCATGTTGAGACCTCCATGGTAAGGGAGGGAGTGGGGCAGGTGCTGGGCCTGGGGGCACTGCCCAGCCAGGCTGGTGCATGGGGCCTGGGGCTGCAGTTGTGAGTGGGACAGACACCGGAGGCTCATCCATGGGGGGGGGGGAGCATTTTCCTGCTGCTGTGTGTGCTTCTGGGGAGGGGAGCATGGGCACATGCCCCCCCATATTTTTGCATGCTGTGGGGGTGAATGTGGGCTGCCTGCTGAAACCTCAAGGCTCCCCAGTTTGCTGCCCTCCCCCCAGGAGCCCCATGTCAGCTGCACTACCATGGTTAGGTGCCTCCTGCCCACCCAGCAGCAGCGGGGGGCACAATTTTGTGCCATTACCCTTACTGCCGCCATACAGTGTGGCCAATGTGGAATTCCCAGGGGGAGGGCAGCAGGGTGCGAAGCCCTGAGACCACAGAAGGCAGGTCACATGTGCTCCTGCTCTCTCAAGGGCTCTGCTTGACTTTGTTCTGGCCATGCCACCAGGGGGAGGGGAAGGAAGGCATGTGTTCCACCTTTTCATTTTGAAAGGTGAAACACATAGAAGCCCTAGAAGAGGGCTGTCACATATCCATCATCTTAGCCTCCCCACACCCCCACCCCTCAGGAAAAATAAAAGTCGGTGGTTATGTTGTGTTGTCTAGTGCCCAAGTCTCCAATTTATTAAGATCCTTTTGAATTCTACTCTTATTTTACAAAGCATTTGCAATCCCCTGTCTCTTGTGTTTCATTTGCAGACTTGATCAGGAAACTCACTATTCCTGCATCCAAAGTTGTTAATAAACATGTTATACAACCCCAGACCCAGAACAGACACCTATGAACCTTACTAGAATTTCCTGACATTCTGACATTAATCCATACCAATGGAAATAATAACTTAACAGTGCCACAGCCTTAAAAAGAGATCACATGCAAGTAAAAGAATGCATCCTTGGTATTTATCAACTGTAATAAACTTCTCCTGGTTTTAAAACCAGATACTAGTGTTATTAACTTACAATACTTCTAACATTTAAGCTTTTTTTGACATGTTGTTACGTTTACAGCTATCTGTTCCTACAAATGTGAAGGACTCAGAATGCTGCAAAATGCATCATTCACTTATATAGAAAGGTACTGTACAAAGCATCTTAGAGTTCTGTAAATGGGAGTGGGATGCAGTGGCATTAGCACAGCTGTGGGCAGTTAAAAGTGTTAAGCTCCCAGTTCAGGGGGGGGCAGCTGAGGCCAATGAGTCACTGACCCAGAGAAAGTTAAAAGATCCCAGGGAGTAGAACTGGGGGAAGGACATGGCAATACTAGTAGAGAGTACTGAGGTGAGTTGCAGTGTTCTCTCTCACAGTTCAAGGAAGAACCATGACTGTGAGTTAATCCTTTGTTGGGGGATATAATTTGTTTTATTACAGACTGTGATTTTCCTTATGGGGGCAAGTTTGCCCCATAAAAATAAAGTACTGAGAGATAATCACTACAGTGCTAACAAGCACTCAAACAACCCAATTCAGGTTAGGTGCTTTACTTTGAGTTGGGTTTTAGCATTTGCCCAGGCAGCTGAAGGTAAGTCAGTTTTGGGGAGGAGAGGCTGGTGGGATCAGAAAGGATAGCAGGTCCATGGACAGAAGTTTGCTGAAGGCTTGCAGCTCCACTTGGGAGCTGGTGGGTCTGTGGGGCAGACCCACCAGCCCTGATGGGTGTAGTTGGGGGGCAGCAGGTTAAAACAGGCCAGCCCTGAGGCTGTGGTGAGCGGCTGGACTTTCCCAACCCCAGAGCTGTGCTGTGAATATGTATAGGCATTCACTAGGCCATTTCAGATTGGATTAACTCAGCCTATCTAAGGTTAGTTCATCTCTGAGGTATCTTAACTTTGGATTGGGTGCGCTGCTTTGGATAACATAAACCCTATGAATGCTTGCATCCTGAGCCATTTTGTAGTGTTTCTGTATGCATGTACAGCATGCTTTTTAGTCTAATAAATAAGGTTTTGAAATTGGGTGTCACTCTATTCACAGAAGTTATGGAGGGGTGCCTCAAGTCTGATGATGGTGCCTTGAGTTCAAAAAGGCTGTGAACCATTGGTATATGCACCCTATGGCTGCCCATATGTATGCTTGGGATGAGGGGAGTGGCATTTTAATTAGAGCAGCTCTCTGGCAACTACTCTGATTAAAAAATCCTCACTGTCACATGTAGCAAGTTCCCACACTTTTGAAAATGGTTGTGGGATGCTTTATCTTGACCTTATTTGATAACCTCATTAGATAAAGCACCCCCATGGCTATTTTTATATGTGCAGGGGCTTATACGGTGGTGAGGCCATGCTGGAGCATTCTAATTAGAATGTGAACCAGCACGTGTATAGGCAGCAAATAGTTTTAGTTGGTTCTCATACAGACTTACTCTGTGACCAGGCTCTTTCCATGCATATTCTATCACATATATTCAGGTAAATTTTTAAATCCTTATTGCTCAGGCATAACTCCTATTTTTTTTTTTCCGAAGTGAGTTTTGCCTGAGCAAGGACTTCAGGATTCATACTTTGATAATTAAGCTGCTCTCTCTCCCATGGTTATCGCCCTCCTTTAGTATCCTAAAGGGGTTTCTTTAACAGGCTGTTTCAATATGTCAGGTTGTCTATCTTTCTTCCTAATCTAGGTCTATTTTTATATACGAGTTTTTAAAGGATACCAATCAGTAGAACAAGTAGTGTAAGGATATGCATTGCCTAATAGGTAGATATGTTCTTGCATGCAGTACTGAATGTTATGTTGTAATGTCATACATAATTTCATCTGACATAACTAGTGTTCTTAGGTTGATATGTTTCTGATTAATGAGGCATTTGTTCTGTATCAGGTAGCAATTTCAGAATAGCCTATTTCCAGTGAGTTATGAATATGACTCAATTATTACCATTTGACCTACTCATGTGTTGAGATGATTTGTGGCTATATTTTTCCCAGAGGAATGACCAAACATCATTGCCTTGAAATGTCACTGTTAAGTCCCAGTAATTAAATGGGGTGGGGGAGGGGAGTGCATGGTTGGCATAGCATGCACTGTTCTAAGCTAACTGTATGTATGCCAAAGTATAGCCTTAAAAATGCAATAAATCGGCTATTTCAAAATCTCACAAATTTTTATTCCAGTAAAGAATACAGATGCCTCTGTTTCTCAGACATACCTGAGATCTTCTTTTTTTCCTCTCTCTCTCTCTCTCTCTCTCTCTCTCTCTCTTTTAAAAATGTTGGGGCTAATTCAGGGTTTGTTTTAGACAATGGGGCTGTGTCTAGACAAGCATGGCTGTGTGGTATGTGGTGCCACTGTTCTCTGTGCTGCAAGGGAGTAGCCCAGGGAGTGGAAATCCAGGGGTCAGTAAAACCTGCATGGGGAAAATAAAGCAAAGCAGTGCATGTGGGGACAGCATACACCATTCATAACCAGAGCCTGGCCAGTCAAAGCCACAGTCCAGTTGCTTGCCAGGTTCCAAGCGGTAAGATCACCACTGTTGCAACCCCAGGATGCCTCCAGTACTGCAGGTAGGGCTCCTGGGGCTAGCCCAGTATTGTCACTAGGCTCCCCAACCAACCTGGGGTTACTGCCGTGCACCAGAGGGCGCATGGTTCAAGCATTCCCTGGGGACAACTAGTGGTGATACAAGGTGCATGGCTGCTACTTGTCCCTGGGGAACCAAATGTCCATGCTCATGTGGATGTGGTCTTTTCATTGGCTCCAATGGGCTATGGATATGGTCTTCAGTGAATCTGATGACATCCTATTCAAACTGCTCTGAAATAAAATAACCTAAAATAAAATCTAATTCCTACAGCATGCTGAGGATACACTAAACTACTTTTTTCTTAATCTTAAAAAGATTAACAGCAACAAATTAATTGAATAGTTTAAAAAGAAATGAGCACAAATGTCTCAGCATTGACAAAGCTCCAAACCAATACAGGACAAAAGAACTGACATCTGGAGAATAGATAAGCTGTTAGAGAAAATTAGTAGAATTCTAAGTCTACTGACCTTGAAAATAGCCTATTTTTAGTTAATCATTTATTGGCTATCACTGGAGCATTCAGCAAATCTTGCTTAGACATCCATACAAGACACTTAAAAGAACATAAAATATCCTATCAACCAAAAAACAAAGTTTAAAACGCATGTGATTTTATAGTAGAGGAAATATAATTTTCCTAATATTAATTTGTAGGGCTCACGAGATGAGATGAGATGAAAAGGGATTGAAAATGGAAATCTGGATTAGTCTTCTGTTTCCATCTTTGTATGGAGAAGGAACTGCATATTGATCTGTACAGGGAACAAGAGCAGAGCTCAGAAAATAACATGCTAGCTGAATGTGTTTTCAGGGGGGTTTTTTTAAAGTATATTTGGCATTCAAGAAGCTCAGTTACAGTGACAGAGCTATTAATAGTTTGAAAAGCAACTGAAAAACTAAAAATATATTAAAGACAGTCTGGTACTTAAACACAAAAGATGTTAGAATCTTTACAGTAAAATAGTACTCCTTATGTTCTCCAGCATAAAATGTTTATAATTTTATAGTCATCTATCAGTTTTAATACTGATACAGCATATTCAGGATCACAAATCTTACTGCTATCTCAGTTCTGCCTAAATATATTGGATCAGGGAAGGGTATTTTGTATCTTTTTTTTTTTTTTTTTCAAATGATTTGTCTCTCAATAAAGAAGCCAACATTTGACTGGAATCCAAATGCTCCTCATGCATGCCATATTACTGTGAGAGCAATCAAAGAATAGAGCTGAATGAATTCAGTTGTTCAGGTTCTGAGAAACTCCAGTGCATCTTTTCTTCCATTTGTCTTGCATGGGAACTGCACCCCAAGTTTTCCTTGGTTTTAGCTGAAATGTCTCTCAGAAAAATCATCTGAGTTTTGTTTGAATTCCAAAAAATAGCTTGGGACACTAATCTGAATGTTCCTATAGGCCCTCTTAAACTAAAACACTTTAAATTACTGGGAGGGGAAAGGGGCTGAATTGCATCCCAAAATTTATCATGCAGCAACTTTTAAGCCTTCTGATTGTCATAAGGACATATGTCCCAAGCTAAGTCAGTATTTATAATATTATAACATAGTATTTGTAATACAGATTTTCCAAAGTTTTTGACTTGGGGAAACCATTTTTTTTTTTTTTTCCAATCCTGGTTTGCATCTAACTATTAATACGAATGCTTTCTATTAAACTTTTAATTGTTTAAAATGTATATGTAAGGCATTCACAATAATTATTTGTTCCTACTAATATTTCCTTGGAGTTAAAGGAGACTGGCAAAGCTGCTGGTAATCAACACCTTGGAAAAATCAATCCAATAGTTGAAAAATCAAGGCAACCCTGAACATTGGCCCAATCCTATGCTCTGGATCTAGCTGCAGACTGAACCTGCACGTGGGGTTACACTCCAGGAACAACTAATGCTGCCACTGCACTGCTATCACTAAATTTTCGAACCCCCATCGGCTCCTGCTGTATAGTCCTGGACTGCAGCACCCTCATAGCTTAGCTAGCCAGTCCCTTCACAGCATGCTGAGCTGTGGGGGAGCAGCCCCAGGCTGGCAGACTGACCCCTCCTCCCCCCACAAACGTCCCTCTGCTCCAACCCCAGTCAATGTATTGTAGTCCCAAGTTCATGTGTACATGAAGCATCTGGGCACAATAAACTCTGCAGCAATACACTCTGGAGATTATTCCTTCACATTAATATACACATGTAGTTGCACCCCATGAGATCTACACGATACCGTCACAAAACAGTTCTAGGAACAAAAAATTCATAGCTTTCCTCAACACCAGAATCTATGGACTTAACATACACATCTGTTTTATGGTTCATTAGAAGCTCTGCTAACATCACTTTGCTTCACAGGGCTAGGGACACACATTGCACACAAACAGTTTTAAATGATCAGAAACTGGTTTAAACTTGTAACACAACAGATATTTAGTGCACATAAAACAGTTTGAAAATGGCTGAACCCAGTTTGAGAGAAACCTGGCTGAATACAGTACCAGACTTAACTGATTTGGGTCAAACTGGTTTTTGCAATGTTTGTCCCAGACCCCTTGCTGGTTTAAGTTAAATCAGTCCCCCAGCATGCTCTCTGGTCTGGGTGGGGCTCTCTGTTCCACAGCAGAGCTGGTCCCTCCCCTCTGCTTCTTGGCTGCAATTTCCAGCAGAGATTGCAGGCTGCTTTCCCCTCCTCTCAGCAACGCAGAGGGGTGTTTGTGTATTAGCTAGAAGACCACATGCTGGCTACAGTCTGTGCTGTGGCAGATGGGGATAAAGGCAGAATCAACAGGTAGCTGGTAATGTCCCTCTTTGTTTTTGTTTTTTTTAATGGGGTGATAAACACTGTTATCTATTTCCCTACTGGCCTAATCCGAGCATTTTACTAGGGCCTGGTCATGCCCCCTCTGAACTTCCCTCTGTGAAAGGGAAGGGATGGCTGCTCTAGCACCCTCCAGCTTCTAGCCTGAGCTACTGCAGGCATGCACCTGTCTGGGATGTATTTACAGTATAAACTGACTTGACCTAGCCAGGTTAGACTAACCTGCAAACATTAAATCAATTCAGGCTCAGGCTTTTTGAATTTCTGTCTCTAGCCAGGTTGTAATGGCCTTCTTCCCTTTTGAACTGTTTTATTCTTTTACATAATTCAATTTTCTATTTCAGCTGTTCTTTACTTGGTATGTTATTATTGAAATGTCTATTTGCTCCATAGGTTTGCTGCCTACTTCCCTTCCTAAGTAACCACTTCTCTTCCAACTGTAAAGTTGGTGCAATAAAAGATACTATAAAACATATTAATCTGGCTTCTCTTTAAAAAACTGCAGCAAGATTTGCTTGGTTCTACAACCCTTTATAAGCAAGTGATTCTTACAAATATCTTTGTTTATTTCCCAGTATTCATATTACACCTGTGTGCAATCAGGGCCTCTCCTAATTTCCATATACAGAGGCTATATCCTTTTCTACCTATTCAGTGCCTATGTGGTACTTAGACAGCTTTTAGGCATCAAAATCTAAATGGCTGTCTCTATACAAGTGATGTATTGCATAGCTGTTACTGCACAATTATTTAATACTTGAATAACCAGCATTACTGCACAGTACCATCACCACACTTTTTTTTTTTTTCCAGACACTACACGGGTTTGTTAGCACACATTAGCAGTGTGTCATAGTGCCCACCAACACTACTGTGCAGTAGCATTTTGTGTAGATGCGCCTAAGGTTACTCTATTCTACTTTTCTCAAATCCCTGAAAAATCTTTAACATGTCTGTTTTAATTAATGCACCTCCATGTTGGACTTCAGCACCTGAGCTGCCAGGAGGAAGAGGACCCATGTATAAATTTTTCCCCTCAACTGGTCCACCTTCAAAAAGAAAGTAAGAAGCATTTGTCCATCCTGTATAGTTCATCATGAGAAGCTGAAAATGTGGGTTCAAACTCTCTGAGGCAGAGTGGAAACTAAAACCTAGGTCTCACACTTCATAGGCAAATACCCTATATATTAGGCCAGGTCTAGTGTGTCCTGACTGAACAGGCTTCTTCCTTAAATGCTTTAATTTTGTGTGAAGTAGTTTTGAAACTGAATTATTTATGAAATGTATCAAGAGTAGTGTAGCCATTTGTGCTTGTTAAAATACAGCAAAGTTTACATAATGTTACCATATTTTCTGTGACTGTGTAGACTAAGCCACTAGGATTTTTGTTCTTTTTTTTTTTTTTTTTCTTCCTTTTAAAGTGAGTGTGCACAAGTTTATATGCATTTGATAATTTATTGCACAAGCTACTGAGAATCAAAAGGTTGCCTGTATGTACTGTAAAACCACCAGTGGGTTATCAGACACAAATAGTTTTAATAGCTTTCTCCACCACCCATGAATTAAGTAGAAAGTCTCTGATTTTCAATGGAGAGCCCACCCAGTAACAGAAAATACCCACCATTAAAAGTAGTAAAACTAGAAAAGTGATGAGCCTTAACATGAGATGAGGCTATGAGTAAGGAGTGCTGTCATCTAATAAGGTCTGTTCTCAGTAATTACAGCGACACAATTTGATCAGCAAGGACTAAGTATCTTCATCTGAAAGGGATCGGATGAAATTAGTGCTGATGTAATAAGTACCATTTGTCACTATTAGTGAGAGAGGTGTTGACAGGCCCCTGCTGTTGCCATGGTAACAGTACAGTTCTACTTCTCTTTGCGTGGGTTTAAACTATAACAAGTCATAAGTCTTGAAGGTACAGAAGATATTGCCAGGGTAACTCAATAATACTTTTTTCTAACTCTGGGTCATTTAGGGACATTTATACCATCAGAGCTACAATCAGGATCTCTGAAACGTGCCAACGTTTGTGGTTTTAAAGACCTGACAGTGATCTCTGCAGTAACTTTTGATTGAGACAATATGGTGTCACTGCTTAAAAAGGGCAAATCTCCAAAGCAGCATATTTCTCACGCTTACATTCTGGAAACCTGTAAAGCAGAGTGTGGTCTGACTATATGTGCACATTAGCCTCACCCACATTATTAGCATTATAATGTCCAGAACAGGAATCTCTAATATTTATGACATACCATGATTTTTAGCATTTATAAACCTGCATGGAAGGACTTCCAAAAAGTACCAAAGGAGTCCAACCTCCAGTTTCAATGGATGTTGAAGAGCTGAGCACTTAACTCCCTTTATGGGCTTTTGAAATCCCAGTCATAGACCTTACAAAATGAAGTCTTCATCCAATATACTTCAGTTAAGTAATCACTTAGACGTGTGTTTCAGTCCCATACTGAGTTATATAAAGGACTCTGGATATCTCTCCATCCATCTTGTTCTCATTACATAACCCACATAAAATCTTAGGGCATGTTTACAGACAATTATACCAGTAAAGTCAATATTGTACAACCCCACTAGTGTGGAGAGACAATACTAATATGTGTATCTATTCCTATACAAAAGAAAGACATGCAGTTGTCTAGCATGATAGCTATGCCCAAACTCTACGTTTCACTAGTATGAACAAAGCAGTTTAAAATATATATATCATACCTATAAACACAATATTTAATTGGTACAAAAAGCCATATGTACACCAGAGCTTACTCCCTAAATTATAGTCCATTTGGGATTGGTACTAGTTACCCTTTCAAAAAGAGCAATTCACCTCTCCCATGAAAGTGTCATAAGTTATTGATAGAAATGAAATACTGGATGTTGGGAAGGTGAAGACTTCCATCAAAACTGGGATGGTTACCTGCAGCTGCTACACAGACCCCTGCAAACTGCTTCTCCAGTTTGCAAATTAGGGTATGAACAGAGGTTTCATTCATCCTGGTAGAAAACCTTTTGTCTTAGGATAATACAGATTTATACATCCATTATCCCACCTCAGATTAATCTTGAGTACGCTGGATTTAACACACTAATGTTTTTTCCTGAGATATCCTGCTATATGTCTGTACAATTATTGTGATTCATTCCAGGGACAGAGCGCTTGCAGGCACAGCGTATCTGCCTGGCTTCTCCCTGGTAAGCAGGGATTATTAACCCCTCCCCTCTGCCTTAAGCAGGCACCTCAACATTAGCTAGCATACCACATGCTGGCTATGGTCCATACTGTGGGAGACAACAGGCAGACAGGCTTTTTGGAACTAATCAACAGGTAGCTTAATGTCTTTCCTTGAAAGAGCTGCCTAAGAAGAGTTCCTTTAATTAATGGAGAGATGCTTTGTTTTCTTAATAGGTTGAAAAACACTGAGTTATGGGTGGGTTATTCTGCCAGGGCGTGGCTGTGACCTCTCCGCTCAGCTCTGTGGAAGTGAAGGGAAAGGGACGGATGCTTTAGCACCCTCCCCTTCCTGGCTTCTAGCCTGAGCTACTGCAGGCAGGTGCCTGCATGTCTGGAACGTAAAGGGAATGTCTATCTACCTCCAAATAGGTACAAGCTTTGTAGGTTAGACTAACCTGCAAAGATTGAATCAATTCATACTCAGGCTTTTTGAATGTCTGTCCCTAGCCCTGTTGACAAAGGAGAAGCAATACAACTCAGAAGGGTGGTGTGTGTAAATAAGGGTATTGTTACACATTACCTTTCCCACACATGAAGGGCATAATTAAGACAGGAGTGTTTGCCGGAAAAAACAAGCTAAGTGCATTTGAGTATCTCAGAGATAATCCTCTTCGGGTCAGAATTATTTGTAGCTCATCTTAGCTCATATTATAGTAATGTTAAATTGTTTCATAGGGCCAATTCAGAATCCCAGGATGCACCACTCCCAACGTCTTATCCAACCTCTCTCCAGGTTTATGATCTATCTTCCAGAGCCATACTGCCTTGGAGTGACAGCCAGGGAGAGCTGGCAGCTAGGGAGGTCCAAAGAAAGTAAGTATCCTTCCCTTTCCCTCTGTACTCAGAGGCACACACTCTCCTCTCCCTCCCCTCTCACTCTGAGCTCCCTACATCTCTCTACCAGGTCTCTTCTCCTGTTAGAAGAGCTGTTAGAACTGTTAGAGAGCTGGCAAGCTCGGGGAGCCTGACAGACCCTGGCCTCACCTTTGCTTTCCAGCCATCGAACAACAAATATGAGCATTGCAGGTCAGAGAGTGGATTAACCCTGAACAGGTGCAACTGCTCAGACAATATTTTAAGTTTAAGGCAGGCTATCTTAAGCACATCCCAATCCTAACATGTAGCAACAACCTGACTGTGATGCACATCTGATCTGAGTCAAATCCAGGGACAATCAATCCTGGGTCAAATGAAACATCCTTACAACCTTAGAGAACTGGTTAGAACCCAATTGTGTCACTCAGTTATATGTGAAGCAAATTCTGCAGAAATAAGAGTCTTGTTGCCCTTTGTCTTTTCACCTGGCTGATTGACACAGACTGAACTCCTCCACCTTTGGGTTAGCCCAGAAGCTAGGCCATGCAATTACTCTGTTGCCAGCTTCTGTCATATGCATAAAATGTAGGTGTATGGAGGGTTTTGCCTTGGCCTACGTAATCTGGATTAGCACCTGTGCTTTTGAAGAGACCTGCTTCATTTCTTGACAATCAGAAGAAAAGTTTGTTTTAAAATGGAAGTATAGTTCTCATTGACTTTAAGTGTCCAATCACAGATGACTAGATCATTCTGGTTAGATTCCATGTTACTATACTATACACCAGTGACATCCCATGATGGATTTGTCCTTAGACTGTTCTTAGTTGGGCAAAACATTAAGTGTGAAATATCAAATCAAAATTTCTTCCCTTGATCCAGTACTCACAATCAATTTGCTTAGCCAAAGCAGGATCCAAATCATCATCAGTGGGTGGAAGCCTTTCAGAAGTTAAATTACCTGTGGCAGTTACAAACTATTGAGTAACCTGTTTACAGCTTCTTGAAATTATTATAATATAATTTGGCAATCTGCCATATTTTACTTCATTAAAAACTTAATGTACCATAATAAAACAGCAACAACAAAACTGTCAAGGGCTGCTCATTATTATTTACTTAGATCTTGTCTATTTATTAACACTAAAGAACAACAGATAAACAGCAAGGCAACTTGGAGATAAGTAGAAAGCATATATATAAAGCTCCTTCCCATTCACCACCGCATCTCACATTGACAACCTCTTTGTAGTAGATACAGAAAATATGTATGGAAAATAGCAATGTAGACCAAATAACTGGCTATTGAGTGATTTAACTATTTGATAGAACATAAAGTATTAAGATGGGGCAAACCATCTTGCTATAATTGAGTAACAAAGATAATACCTTATATTTACATAGCACTGAATAACTCTAAGGAACTGTGCTTTACAAACCGTGTAATGCCAAATAACTGTTTCATCTATCTGAACTATAGTCACATCTGAAATTAAACACTGCAGCACACAGCACATGCAGAAACCTGGGAATTCAGAGATAAAGACTATTTACCAAAAAAAGCCTTATCAGAATACTGATTAACATCTCCATCTGGGGTCCCATTGACAGGAAGTACTCAAATCTCAGTTCTATATTCTATCTGAATGTTGGTAGCTCTGAGAAAACAGTGTCATCTAAAAGGATGCTGGAGCTCTGGTTTAGCTCTAAGGCTAAGTACAGACAGTTAAAAATCCTGAGGCTGAATCAATTCAATCGTTGCAGGTTAGCAAATGAACAGACATTTACTTTTGATTCTGGAAATGCAGCCACATGCCTACAATGGCCCAGGCTAGAAGCCGAGGGGTATTAAAGCATGCCTGCCTGCTCTGCTGGAGAAGACAGGTTGGGTCAAGGGTAGCCCACTCACTCTGTGGGGGGGGCAGCTTCTGGGGGAGGTAAGGTACTATGAGTTAACTTGAATGTCGAGGGAGTCTGGGACAGAAGTTCAATAAACTGGTTTAACCTAAATCATACAATGTCTGATCTATCCAGGTTTATTTTAAACCAGTCTCAGCAATTTTGAAACCGGTTCATGTGTACTGAACTTCTGGTGCGTTACAGATTGAACCAACTTCCTATCACTTATACCAGTTTATGTGTAATTTCTGTCCCTAGCCTAAGAGGTAAAAGCGTCATCTATAGAAAAAAAAAAAAACAGCACTTCCTACAACAGACTTGTTTTTCCTCAAAGTTGTGGTACAGACAAGGACCAAGCCTACTCAGCTTGTAAATTTTGAAACAGAACCATGTACAGTGGTGTAAATAAAGACCGCTTCCAATAGCAGTTTGATTTTGGCATAACAGTATCATGTGTTTTTGCCATACCAGTATCAACCTAAAGAAAAGAGGTGTTATGTGAATGAAGGCCCAGAACCATGTAAAAATCAGAGTTGTGCAGTGAACAACTAGTGGATGGAACACCCTAATATTTCCTGCAGGGCTGATAATTGCACATTTAGTTTAGCCTGTTTATAAAGCCATATTTTTTATTTGGTTTTGCTGAGTAGCTTATCAAGCTGAGGTTTTTTTATTTTTTCTATTGGAGGCCTCCATTTTACAATACAATTTCTTTTTTGTACGCCACTAAATTTATTGAAACAACAGTGGCAGAGTGGTTTATTGGCAAAACATTCATTGACAACTTCACAAACAGGGCAAATAAAACAATGTGCAATGCATTAACTTTCTAAGTAGTGAAGGATAAATTAACACCATGCTCCACTGCTCCTAGACTGCTAAAAGACAAGGTGCAGCTGATATTGTAAAGGTAATTCATAGTTTTAGTCTTAGAGCTTCCAAGTGGGAGAAGAACTGTGGAAAGGGTTCTATTTATATACAGTATCATTCTGAGTTTAGATTGCTATGCCAAGTAAGCCAGCAATCCACATACACACATGCTGCTTGGACCACAGGTCAACAGCAGCAGAGTAATGCTGTCAGAAATTGCACCTTCTTAATTTAAAAAGAAACCCTACTATTGCAATTTTTTTCAGTGCTAGATTCAAAACTTAGTTATTTTCTTCACTTGGCTTGGGGAGGGGACACACACGCATTGATAGAGGAGATAAAGCATCTTTCTATGGCTCAAAAGTAATACATTTAAGCTCTGTTCTAGACATGCCCAAACCTGTCCCAAAATGATCTAGCTGTCAGTGGGAGCATCTGCATGTGCATCCCACTGCTGTGCAGTTTGTACTGTGCAGTCATTTAGTACTTGCTAAAGTGCATGGGTCATTTCCAACCCTACTATGCAGCAGCAATGGCAATGAGCTACTGCACAGTAGCTTTGTAGCTCGTCACTATGGCAACACAGATGTAGATGTAGTGGGAACCTAGTTATTTGGGTTGGTGAGTTAAAAGCAGCAAAAGTCACTCCCAGTTGTGACCGGTATAGGTGTGTTTAATCACAGTTTCAAGTAGGATTTAACTGTCCTGGTATAAATATATACTAGGCATATAGCTCACATTCAACAAAACAAATATTAATTTGATATCCCAAGTCAAATCCAAATTTATTTTCCAATACAAAATCTTTGCAACCATTGTTCAAGAGCCCTGATGCTAACTTGAAAATATTTTCCCCCAATGGGTCAATAGCCAGGTTGCATGTGCAGCCTTCAGATGTAGGGGGCAGATTTTTACCACCTCACCTGAATGAGTACCTGGAAGCTTGAGATGGGAGGACTGGAGCTAAGAGGACAGGTTGCTATCCAATGTGAGAAGCAGCCCAGACAGAATGATTGAACATATGCTATACCACTGAGTTATGCAACTGTCTGCAAATTAGTAGTGAAATATTAGCTATTAGAAATCCAGCAGTTTTCCTCTGGTTTAGGGAGTAGTGTACTTTAATATTTAAATACAATCAAAGCTAAATGGAATAAAACCTCCGCATGGGCTGAATTTAGGATCTCTAGATTTATGAGCTCAGGTCTTAACCATTTGAGCTATATAAAGAGAGAATAGCCTGAAGCAACAATAAACTCATTATCTGTTATATGGATGTAAAGGCCATAATTAAGAGTTAAGTTAGGAGTTAAGAGTTAATTTTATTCAATGGATCTTGGATCAGGTCTCACATGGTCTCAACACTAGTGAGAGACAAGGTCACCGATTAGCATGGCCTAAACAGGCATGTAATTTGATTACTTCTATCTAAAAACCAGCATGACAGAGTCACTGAGACTTGGTCCTTAACAGGTACTGTAATTTGATTTCCACATTGTTCTGTGCACCAGGGCTCCACATCATCCCTGCCCAGCCCCACACTGTAGGATGATGCCGTGTGCAGTCCTCCATGCCTGGTTTAGTGCTCATGGCAACATCCCACAGGGCTCCCTATGCACCTGTTAGGGAGCCCCACCTGACACGGTGCTGGGGGCCAGATCTGGCAAAGGGGCTTGGAGCCAAGCATCCTGGTATGAAGGAATATTGGTAAAGAGAAGTAAAGCAAACTAATCAGGGTAGTGATGTGCTACTGTATCCAAAACAGTCCTGGCATTTCTACTTTACATTGCACCGTGCAGTGTAGACATACCTTCAGAGTTGTGAAAAGGTTGGATTTGAAGAATAGAAGGGCTTGGATGGACTCTAGACTTGTAGTTCAGTGCACTTTCATTAGAGGTTATTCTGAGTCTGAATGACATTGTGCTGATTGCATGGGAATGCAGGACAGGCCTGCCAAATGCCCTGGTGCCAGGGGAGATGAATGATACTTGTCAGATCTACTTACTTTATATTCTTTTTATTTGTCACAGCAATAAAGCTGCAAACAGAATAACTCCATATCTGATGGGTTGCTGCTAACTGGGCTTTCAGTACATAGCTTCAAAAAGTCATTAAAAATGTGTTTCATTATTTTAAATGAGCTTTCTTTAGTAACCAATTTACAAGAGTTGTCTGTTATAAATGCACCCCTCTGAGGCAGTATAAGAGAGATTACACCAGTCCATCTTTCATGCTGACACAGCTAGGAGGGATGTGCTATCTTTACAGTCTGGAGTTTCTAAAAAGGATACAACTTTCTATAAACGAAATATTCTGAAAATGCTTTAATAATATTTTTATCTTTTGCAAATAGACAGTTTTATCAGCAGCTAGTGCCTTTAAGTGAAAGACACACTATGGTAGCTGCTCACAGCACAGCAGAGACTATAAAGGTGAGTAGGAAGCCCATTTGGAAAAAGGGACTTGCACATATTATATACAGGCATTGTAAAATAGAATAGCTTGCAGTGTGTCCCCCTGAACAAATATGTTTTTTCACTGGAAAATGTCAACTTGTTTAAATTATGTTTTTCATGAGAAAAGGTTGAGTTTGGTAATTTTGTCTTTCATAAATAATGTGGAGAAAATAGTTGGCAATTGTCATATTGTGGCCAGTCCCATGCTATCTTTGGATAACTGTGCATATGATTTTTTTATAAACTGATGATGCCTCACTTTAAAGCTCATGAAGGATTTGTGCCCCCTGAGTTTCTTTTGAAGGGCTCATTCAGCAGATCACTCTTTTGATATTTAGAAACCCTTCAAATGCCAAGCCTCAAATGATGTATGGTCAATTTATGTCTGTTATTCTTGTGCAAACACTGTTCATTCATTAAATACCAAAGTTATCTGAATACAAGATGACTTTGAATTTAAGATGACACCTCCTCCAAAATCAGATTCTACACATTACAAATTTATAAACTTGCAAAATAATTCCATAATTGTATTTTCACTTGCAACTCACTTCTAAACCATTTATGCTGGAAAAAAGGTTTAAATACATCTTGACCCTAAATTAAAGATATAATCATGGTTTAATTTCACTTGCCAGCTACCTAATATCTCCCTGATTTGTAGTGGCACCTAGTGGCACAATTTTTATGTTTAACATTCTTGTTGCTTTAACTGCTGAGCAAAAAAAGGGAGATTCATCTAGGGATGAAATAAATTCTGGTGCTTCAAGGGTTAAGGGTTTGAAGTTAAACCTGGGTTTAGAGGTCTAGCTGTGTCACTAGGCAACAAGTAAGTGAAGCAGCCAGCACTTTTCACTCTCCTTGCTTCTTAATGAAGTCTGGATCTTGATTGGCTTAGAAACAGAAACAAACAGGTAGGTGCAGCACTTGTGCAGGTGCATCAGGCAGAGAATCATTTAGGGTTTAAAAACAGAGAGCTTCTGTATTGCAGGGATCACTGCACATACACTAAGCCTTCACTGAGATTCAGTAGCTACACACAGGGGAATGCAATATTGTAGGTGTAAGACAAAGAGCAGAAAAAAGTTTCCATGATTAAAGCAGAACTTGCTTATAAAACAAATTAATTGCATAACAACCTACCTTTGGCAGTTAAGGAATGTTAATCACATTATAGAGATCTCTCAAAGTCTTATTAAAAATAATTTAAGTAAATCCTGTTTTACAAATATTTTTATTGGACAGATGAAGTCATGTGGTATAACTCTGTACCTCAACTAAATGGGAATAACGTTCAAAATTAAATCTATATACAGAGTTCAGATTCAATACAAATTTAAATGTAATAGTATTCCTTTCATTCTATCAGTTTATCCCCCTATAAGGAATCAGAACTCATGTTAGAGGTGACATCTTTTATTATGCCAACTAGATTGGAGGGAGGGGGGAGGAGTCTTTAATTGTGCCCAAAAGCTTGCAATTAAAGACTTTTTTTTTTTTTTTGCAAACATCTAGCTGGTCTAATAAAAGATATCACCTCTGCCATGAGTTCTGATTCCTTTTGCCTTTAGACCAATATGGCTACCACTTGGATACCTGACACATGGAAGATATCAAATTTTAGCTGATTTTTAAAAAATGAAATCTTCATAATTTTATAAGGTTTGGTTACCTGAAACCTGAGACCCTGCTCCTGCCTTTGTTCAAGGTAATTTGCATCATCACAGAGCCTCATCAGTGATCACAGAGCTTAGAGACCCCCTCACCACATAAGAAATGTCTGCCCAGAAAAGCATTTAATCTTTTTACTCCTCTGTGAAATACGAAACATCATAACCAGAAGGAGATATGACTACATCCTCCTTACAACCAAACAAGTTAAAGGTAAACATACCATTCCAACATTTCTCTGAGCTTAATCTACACAAAATCACCTGTTTCAAACAGTAGCTTTTACCACACCCTCATTCTCCTATGAAATATGAACTTTCATTTCTACTCAGGAGAAATTTTATAACCTTTTCTCCTATGCCTGAAGAAGGATGCTTGTGCACGAAAGCTTGCAATTAAAGATTGATTTTTTTTTTTTGCAAAAATCTATTTGGTTTAATAAAAGATATCACCTCTACGATGAGTTCTGATTCCTTTTGTCTCTAGACCAAAATGGCTACAACCTGGATAGCCATCCCCCCATAATGCAGTTCTGGTTCTAGATGCACTATTTACAATTACTATTAATGATAAAGAAATATTAAAGAGTATATGGGCAGTTTAGTGGTGAGTGTCTAAGTTCTTCAGGATACTTTCTATAATATTTAAATCATAAAGGAACTTCTATCAAATCTTGTTGACTTCTATAGGAATCTTGAAGAATCAGAAAGTACTGCAATGCTAATGACTCAAAAAAAGAAAATGAAACATTATCAGTGACACGTGTTATTCTAGCACATTGCAAGATCTAATTTTGTTTCTTTTATCTTTACTTACATGGCATACACAACACGTTTATACTCTGCTCTAATTCTATATTGCAAATCTAAACTCTATTATTATAATAAAATTTAATAATTACAAGCCACACATAGAATCGCACAATTTTTTGCTAACCTTAATATACCTGTTTTATCTTAAGACACTATAATTAGTTTTTGGATGTACGGCCTTAATGTCTCAGGAAGAACAGCAACATTGGCATACTGCATTAAATGGCAACATCACATAATAGTATAAAAGTACAGAAAAGCCCCTGTCCTCGTTTCTTGGAAATTAATCATCTTTTTTAGAAATACATATCCTTTTGAGTACACTGGAGCTAATCTGATGCTTTATATCAGTAACATTAAGCAAATCAGAGAGAACTAAGTTCACTGCCCTCTCCCGATATGAGATTTTATTACATGTCTCTGCTTATCTTGTGTTGGTCATATGGACAGTTAGTTGATAGGACCTCTCCTTTAACACAGAATATGAGTTATTTGCATTTAGGCACTGATCCTGCAAGGTGCTTTGTGAATCTTCTAGGGCTAAAGTAGCCTCAGCTCCATGCATCTTCAGTGTGAATAAAAGATGGACACTCTAGGCTGAGAAATGCCATCCCTTCCTAAGAAATGTCTCCACAGTCAGAAACAACTATTCAACAACTCCTTCATCCCACAGTCCCTCCCATTCAGGACCTCCTCTCTTCTAACTGACAGCCACCAAAAGCTGTCTCAAAATTCACTGCCTTTCCCCACCACTTTGCACTACCTTTTACCCTAGTAACTAGGCCAGGTAAAGTAGAAGCACAGGCAGCAGGGAAGAAACAAGGGAGCAGGTACCCAGTAGAGGAAATCCTATGCTCTGCCTCTGTGGGAGCTGATGTGAATTAGGACACAGCAGCCTACGCTGTTGTTTCATGCCAAGCTCAGCCATCAATCATGAAGAGCTTCCTTCATTTCTTAGCATTTGTCATTATTTGCTCTCCAGTATTAAAGCATTTTAGGCATCTACCGAAGGAAGAGAGACATCACCATGTTGCTGAAATCACCAATCACACACAAATAAAACAACTTTCTTCCCCCTTTCAAACACAAGCTATAGGCTGTAATTTGTTTTGACAAATGATCCAGCATGAATAATTATGCATGACAATCACATCTAGAGAAGTCCTCGTGGATCAAAGGGAGGTTAAGAACATAGGAACACAAAACTGGGAAGAACCTCCACCCCAAGTCCACTCCCCTGCATTTGTTGGCAGCCATATAATAAACGTTTGTCTAAAAAGAGTCCCAAAAGCGTTCATGTCACAGACCAAGCACCTAATTAGAAACATCCAAAGCACCCGCTCTGTGCCATGTGCCACAGGAAGACAACATGGGAGACCACCACTGCCAATACTTTGGCAATCACAATAGCAGAGAATGTGTTGTGTAAAATATGCTCAGAGTATCTGAGGATGTGGACTATACTACAGGATACGGAAAAAGGCAACCCTCCCCCACACAACCACCTCTCCCTCCGCAAACCACTCAACAGCCAATGCAACACTTCCCCACTCCCACCAGAAGCCAAATAATACATTTTCTGGAGGAGAAATTTAGTTATGGCTCCTACATGTGACTAGACGCAGCTCCTGAAATACAAGATTACCAGACATCTCCCCTAAGCCATATATAAGCAAGTTACATAGGCTGCTTACAGACATGAAAAAAACAGTGCTTTACTTTCAGCTTGGCATGCCCTTCACCAAGCAAAGTGCATACTCAGAAGAAACGTGTTAGTTTGACCTGTATAGATTGGGTGCTTCAGTGGGGTTTTTGGGGACTTTAATAGCTGATTCAATCAGCTGTTAGATAAAAGCCCCCCCCAAAGCCTTGCTGAAGTGCTGAATGTATGCAGATGCTACAGAGCTGGGTCAAACTCTTCTGGTAAAGGGCTGTTGGTTTTTTTTTTCACATCTGTCAATGCCCATAGTGATTAGAACATGAACAATTAAATTCTAAATAAATTAGTCATTGCAAGGTCGTCACAGCCTGAGTAGCCCTGGAGAAAAAGGTAAAAGGGATATGTCAGCTCACCAGGTCCCCAGTTACTGAAACATTTCAAATAACAAATCTTCAGTAACATCTGGACAAAAGCAAAAATAAATGCTTCCATTTTGTGAGTGAGGTGCTATGTACTAATAGCAGACTATATCACTATTATGACACAGAAACAGAACACTATATATTTCATTCCTGTAGGAAGATTCTGGATGGGCTTATCCCTACTGATGGTATACTATAACATTCTAGCCTGGGGAGGATAAAGTTCCTGAACTACAGAGAATGATATTGACTTCCTGGAATATGCATTAATATGGAAATGCACTAGTGCTATCAAGGAACTTAGGGATTTTACTAGCATTATTAACAAGAGATATAGCTTGTTTAAACACGGTTCGCTTTCAATCAGGCACTGATCTCACATATACGCTGAGTAACGAGACTAGAAGAATCCAAAGAATTTCTCTCTAAAGAATATAGAACCAACTATCATCACCATACAAATTAGATCGTGGCCCAAACATCTCTCCATTTTCCTTACAGAGTTTAGTTATATACTGGGAGTGTCTAAACAAGATGTTTACTTCAGAGTTGCCTAATTAGTTTCTCAGTAAGCATTCCAGTGTCTACATGTGCAGCCCTGCTAGGCCACAGGAAACTACTGAACTCTACAGCATGTTAGTTCTTCTAATGCAAGTAATATCCTGCTGCAGAGTTTTCTTGTGCACAGCAATGCATGTGTAGGTGCTGACCAGGCTGGCTGGGGCTTGTGGGTGCTTCAGTATGGGAGCTGCCTGCCAGCTAGCCCTGAAAGGGAGCATCCTCCTACTCCAGTCAGCCCCTCCACAGCACATTGAGCTGGGTCAGAGCAGTCCTGGACTGGCAGGCTGACCCCCCAGAGCCCCTGCCAGCTGGGCTGTTACAACCTATTTTTGCAATTACAATAGCATTAGGGGCTATAGGCTTTACAGCTGGGATAGAGAAGGAAGGAAGGGAGGGGGCGCGAAGCTCTATGTCAAAGAGCAATGCACATCCTCTGCCAGCAAAATGGGGTCAGAGGAGGGGCAAGCTGAAGTGCTCTGGGTCAAGATACAAGGGGGTCATGGGGAGAGGGAGTTAATGGTGGGGGTCTACTACAGACCCCCCAACCAAGGGGAGGAGCTGGACTGGGAATTCTTGGGTCAGCTTGCAGAGGCACTTAAGGAAAGGGATGTTGTCATGGGTGATCTAAATTACCCAGACATCTGCTGGGAGGTGCAGTCATCCAGGTTGGACCATTCCAGGAAGTTCCTGGCTGAGATACAGGACCTCCACTTAACCCAGGAGGTGTGCAGTCCCACCAGAGGAAATGCCCTGTTGGTCCTGGTCCTGGCAACAGGCAATGATCTGGTAAGGGGGCTCCAGGTCCTTGACCACCTGGGTGACAGCGATCATCGCTTGCTGGAATTCATCATCCAGCACAGGGTGACAAGGGCCTGCAGCGAGGCAGCAGACCTAGACTTCAAGAGGGCCAACTTCAATGAGTTAAGTGGGAGAGGCGCTGGGGTTCTCAAGGGTAGGGGAACTCAGTGCCCAAGATGAGTGGTCGTTCCTTAAGCAGACGATACTCAGGGCCCAAGGGATGACAATCCCAACAAGAAGCAAGGGGAGCAAGAGTGCCCAAAAGCCCACCTGGTTCACCAAAGACGTCCAGGAATGCCCGGTTGCCAAAAAGGTGGCGTACATGCGGTGCAAGGGGGGGAGCTATCTCCAAAGAGAAGTATACTGCTCGGGCCTGTAGGGGGGCTGTTAAGAAAGCTAAGGCAGACATAGAGCTAGGACTAGCGTCCAAGATCAAAGATAATAAAAAGTTCTTTTTCAAATATATAGGGAGGATGAAGAAGACACTGGGAAATGTGGGGCCCCTGCAAGACACACTGGGCAATCTGGTGGTTGTGCCAGAGGAGAAAGCACACCTCTTTAACAAATTCTTCACCTCCATTTTCTTGTGCAGGGACCGGGACTCCCCTACCGTCATTTAAGACAGACTTGAGGGGAATGCCTCCAGACCTAAGGTTGAAGAAGACTGGGTTAGAGTGCTTCTGGAGGGGCTGGACGTGTTCAAATCAGCAGGTCCAGATGCTCTCCACCCCAGGGTGTTGAGAGAGCTAGCAGGGGTTATTGCAGGGCCCTTGGCAAGGCTTTACAAGCGCTCATGGTGCTCGAGTCAGGTGCCAGATGATTGGAAGATAGCCAATGTGGTCCCCATCTTTAAAAGAGGGAGGACCTGGGCAACTATAGGCCCATCAGTCTTACCTCAGTCCTGGGGAAACTCTGAGAAAATCATCAAGGAGCACATCTGTAACGGGCTGGCATGGGGCATGATGCTCAAGGGCAACCAGCACAGTTTCATTAGGGGCAAGTCATGTCAGACCAACTTGATTGCCTTTTATGATCAGGTGGCCTTTGACACTGTCTCCCACCCCATCCTCATTAAAAAACTAGGCGACTGTGGCATTGATGCCTACACAGTCAGATGGATTGCAAATTGGCTGAAGGGCCATAGTCAGAGGGTGGTGGTGGATGGGTCATATTTGACCTGGGGGGAAGTGGGCCGCGGAGTCCCACAGGGCTCGGTCCTACACTGTTCAATTTCTTTATCAGCAATTTGGACAATGGGGTGAAAAGCAACCTGTTCAAATTTGCTGATGATACCAAAATTTAAGGTGAGGTGGACAGGCTGGTAGGGAGGGAACGACTGCAGAAAGACCTGGATAGGTTGCAAGGGTGGGCTAACAAAAACAGGTTGCATTTCAATACAGACAAGTGCAGGGTGCTGCACTTGGGCAGTATTAACCAGCAGCACACTTATAAAATGGGAAACTCCCTTCTTGAGAGCACGGAGGCAAAAAGGGATCTTGAAGTCATCACTGATTCCAAGATGAAAATGGGCCGACAATGCGAGGTCACAGTCGGCAGGGCTAACCGGACCTTATCGTGCATCCACAGATGCATCTCAAGTAGGGCCAAGGAGGTGATCCTCCCCCTCTACACGACACTGGTCAGGCTGCAGCTGGAGTACTGTGTCCAGTTCTGTGCACTCCACTTCAAGAGGGATGGGGACAACATTGAGAGGGTCCAGAGGAGGGCCACGTGCATGATCCGGGGACAGGGCAGACCCTACAATGAGAGGCTACGGGACCTGAACCTGTTCAGCCTTCACAAGAGAAGGCTGAGGGGAACCTGGTGACTGTCTATAAACTCACTAGTGGGAGCCAGAAGGGTTTGGGAGAGACCTTGTTTCCCCTAGCACCCCCCGGGATAAAAAGAATTAATGGCCACAAGTTGGTGGAGAGTAGGTTTAGATTAGACATCCATAGGAACTATTTCACAGTAAGGGCAGCTAAGATCTGGAACCAACTTGCAAGGGAAGTGGTGCTGGCTCCTACCCTGTGGGTCTTTAAGAAGAGGCTTGATGCCTACCTGACTGGGGTCATTTGAGCCGTTTTCCTCCTGCCCAGGCAGGGGGTTGGACTTGAAGATCTACAAGGTCCCTTCCGACCCTACTTCTATGATTCTATGAACCTGGCTCAATGTGCTGTGGTCTTGGACGCACATGTAAACACAGCACTCATGAGCAATAAACTCTGGGACAATATACACTGGAGTTTATTGCTGCACATTAATACGCACATGTAGATGCACCCACTAGGTAGAAGCAAAAGAGGAATAGGGTGGTACCTGCTAGTATGTTTGCAGCATATATCAGATGAAAACAAAATTAAATTAGTCTTAGGAAAGACAGAAACAATAAAAAACAAACAAAAAACTTTCTCAAACATAGTGCCTACACAGCAGCTACTGTAAAGCATTGGGGACCTATGTTGTTTGGCAGGCATACCACAAATTAAGTTCCATGACTTTTCTGTGTGAATCCCCTTCCCCTGCCTAATCTGCTGTGCTGCTTTCTGCTTCCTGCCCTACCTGCTACTGTCTCCCACAATCTTCCCTATGCCACACACAGAGGCCTCCAGCACCACTTGCAGCATGCATGCTACAGGTTGGCCACCCCTGCTGCAAAGGACAGTTTTAGATGCATGATTCATAAACAACCCATGGGCACTCTTATCTGTAACAGCGGTGCTGACAATATAGCAGGTGCAGTACCATGCTTCCAGGTGAAACCGATATTGATCACAGAAAACATGCCAGAGGCCGTTCTGTCTTCCTCCCCAGCTCAATTAGGAAACAACTGGCTGTTCTTCTCAGTATGTTGCTTTTATGTTGCCTTCTCACATTTGAGTGATTTCTTTCTCTCTTTCTCTTTCAAGCTCTAACTATGGTGTTGAATGCTAATGAGGTAATACTTAGTGTAACTTCAGGTAAGTGCGTATATAATTACTATTGGTATTAAAAACACATAAAGCACAACTTCGTCAGTCTGGTTAGCTAACACAGCCATTGGAGTTTTGGTGGTGCCTGGATCACCAAAAAAATACTCTCTAAAAATTACACAAAAGTAATGTAATCAGTGTGAAAAAGAAGGAAAAAATTTTTTTTCTAGTAGAACAAAGACTCAGCAAAGATTTTTCCTTCAAAATGCACTATTTTCCCATGCTTGCTTCCCAGAGGTCTACAGTAATTAAAGATAAATAGCAACTTTAAGTGTATTTTGTTTTACTTGCAACGTTGAAAGCACCAATTTTCTTTCACTGAGAGGGAACAGTGTCTCTTTCCAGAGGGAAAAAAATTGTTCTATGATTATAATGACATCATGCTGCCTCTCATGGAATGTCACAAGTCTAAAAGCTTCAGAAAGAGGCGAGAATACACACAATGCAAACACAGCAGTTATATCATTTAAGCAAAGTCTTCTATATACATTGTGCATACCCAGGACTGTGGCTTAAGTGAATATCTTTTTCTCATTCTCTGAACTTTAAACACTATTTCCTCCCTCCAAGATTCTTATAATTATTGCTGGTAGGAATGTTTGAAATTTTTAGTTTTATTTTGGGTGTCTCATTATGAAATGGGGCAGAACAAAAGCCCTGGGACTTAAACATCCATGGAAATTAAAGGAGATCAATATTATATCCACTATTTGCTGCACAGCCATATATCTATAACTGCTGTAAAAATGTGAGTAAGGGAAGAGAAATGGGAGTATTTGGTTCTCTAGAGCAGAAATGATATTTTATCCAATAGAAGTAGGTTTCTTCCATGTCACCCAGAAAATCTAACAATTAAGCCAACACTAGTTGAATAGTATCCCTATACTGGGATAAATAAACTATAACTGGAATAATTGGGTGTGCCTACACATTGCTGTACAGTGACGTTGCTACAGCGCCATGCTTCAGTATTTCCAGAAAGAAGTACTAAAGTACGGCACAGTAGGGGCAGTTACTGCATCATGTGTGTAGCACACAGTTAGATTTCGGGGCTGGGGAGCACACTGTTACAGTGATGTAGCTGGCAATCACGTGTAGACCTGCATGATTGATCACTATGTTGCCGTAGTATTCCATAAGACAACCTAACAATGTGCTACATTGCTGTAGACATGTCCATAGATATTCTAGAATACTCTTCCCTGTAGAGATGTGAAATATAATAATGGTTAATATTAAAAAGGTTACTTGGTCTGTAAGGTCTTTGGGACAAGGAACACCTTTTCTGTTAAGCATTTGTGCAGTATTTAGCATGATAAAACCTCTGTGGTTTGCAAGAAAAATAAACAATAGCAACCAGTAAAATATGAAGGATATAACAGAGGAATAGTAATTTCCATTCAAAGGAAACACAATGGGGAAAAAAGGAAATCAAAGTACTCTAAAAATGGTAGAAAGATAAATGTAAAAGCACAAACCAAGAGGAAAAGGGCAGAATATAAGGGGCAAAAGGGAATGAAAAAAAAGGATCTAGAAACATCCTACCCAGCTGCTTTCTCATACACTCCCAAAATAGTGTTATTGCCAAGTACATGAACTTCTAAAAGTCATTATCAAGTATATAACATGCCACTTCAGAAAGACTGAACTAATTCTTCTCATGTAGCCTTTTCTCATAAAGAAAATGTTGGATATCATTACTGAAGAGCACATTATAGATCTCCATTTGTTACTTTGCAACTCCCATTACACATTTATGCATCAGTAAAGCTTAGAAAGTTTGTTTTTTTTAAGTAAAAAAATGTATCTTGCAGAATTTATCACCTCATAGATCAGAGTTCTATCAGAGCAAAAAGGGAAGCTGAGGAATCATCATAGAGAATGTCCTGTGAGAAGCTTTCTCCTGTTTATGTCAACAGGTACTAATTGGTACACATCAAAACTACCTTGGATGGATCACAACCAAGGTAATATCACACAAAGAAAGAGGTAAGCCATCCAAGTGTCAGTTCAGCAAGGTGTTCCTGGCATTCAGTATAAGTCCCTTGCTGCCCAAACTTGAACTCAAGCCGCAACTAGGCACAATAAGTTACATCTGTTTTAAGATACAAGAATATCTACACCTGAAATCAAATTCAAAACCCCAACTAACTCTCTTGGTTTGACCCCCTTTCACCTTCATGCTGAACCATATACTTACAGAGTAATAGCAATTTGATTTCATTTTTAAAAAAACATAATCACTTTTCTGTTCAGAGCAACAATTTGAAAATAAAGTAAATCTTCACTGAAATGAAGATAGCAGAGGGAAAGTATAAACAAACAAGGAGTCTGTTTTAAATCCGTATTCAATAAAGTCTAAATTAAATGAGGGCCAAATGCTGAATAACTGTAAAGCTGGTTAAGTGTGCTATCATCTTCATATTCTTCTTGGTAACACAGCCACTCTCTAGCTCCAAAATGTAAGATTGATTGTTACACCAATTATCTTTAAGTTTTAATTTTAGATAAATTCATGATTTTTTTAGCTCCCTAAACACAGTCTTCTGGTTATGTGCCATAAGTAGAGATTGAATAAGGATAATCTTGTAGTGGTGTGGCCCTACATAAATCAGCTGACACAGTGCTGGTGAGATTATATATAACAATTGTCTATGCTCTGTTATATCAGGCAAACAACCATTTTCAGACATCCTAAAAGGTTTGTGGGGAAAGAAGCAAAAGGGTTAGAGGATAAAGATATGTGTCAAAGAATAATTGAGAAAATTGGATGAACATTTGTTACACAGAAGTCAGTGGTGAATTTTGGTCTTTTCACTTCTAACTCATCTTAAAGACAAGTAATGAAAAACTGGAGAAAGAAAAAAGCAAACCTAACACAAACTTTGAAAACAAAAATCTTAGATTTAGGAAAAAACTTCAATCTGGGTATGTCTACACCAGACATTTACAGCGCAGTTGACTAATTAGCTGTGCAGTAAACTTGTGCCCCTATTAGGCCAGAGTAGATTAATTACCTCTGCAGCAGGACAGTATTTGTAAATACTAATCTGCTGCAGATTAAAAAACTCTGCAGTAGTGTACATGTATATGCTATGTTGGCTGGCCGGGGTGCTTGAATGTGGGGGCACTGTCTGCTGGCTAGCCAAATGATAGCTAGCCAGCAGGCAGCCAGCTAGCCAGCAGGCAGCCAAGCAAGCACCCTCATGTCCCACCCAGTTAAGCTAGGAGGAGCATCCTGGGCTGGCAGGCTGACCCTGGGTCTGTGCCCGCTGGGGCTGCTCTCTCCTGGTGCTATGTGCTGCATTCCCTTGCAGACACATGCCTGCCGCAATGAACTCTGGAGCCAAATATTAACCAACCATATCAGCCGATGCCAATCTGATAACCAATATTTAGTAATAATGCAAGGCATTTTAAACTACTGACACAAATAAACCATTTGTTTGTTTGTTTTGCATTTATAACACACACAACCAGGGGTGCCTATACATAAGCAGCGAGGGTGTGCTGATGCACTGGAATTCCAGATTAATTGAGTCTGCTGGAGCATGGCATTTGCCATGCTCTAGCAGCCTCCTGCATCTAATGTATCAGAGTCCTCATGCTTAAAATTAGCAGTGGGGACAATAGAACTAAAGCTGCTTGAATGAGATTTAGTTCAAGTATCCCTGCCACCATTTTTAGACACAGTGGCACTTTCATTATAGCAGCTGTTGGAGCTGCTGTAATTAAAGCACCACCCCCAGAGCACCCCCAGGCACAAAAGTGGCCTTTGCCAGTTGCAGCAGGTGGGGCTGGCCTAGAAGTGCCTGCGACTGACTCTGCAGAGCCCTTCAGCCCTTGCTCTTCTGCACAATGCCCTTGAATCCCAGCCTAAGGGCAGCTGCCTGAGCCTGCCCAGCAGGTTTGGAGGGAAGGTGTGAGCCTTCCTGGCTGCGCAGGGCTATGTGGTCTCTAGGCCAGGTTCCCACTCTCCTCCCTCTCCCCAGGTCAGGGCCATGGGACCGTTCCAGGCCTGGTGAAAGTAGGTCACTCCTCCCCCACAATCAGGCCCCAGGTCTTGGAAGCTGGACTCCAAGGTGGGGAATGGCCTCTTCCCCTTCTGGTACTGCTACTGCCAGGGGCAAGGTAAGCCCCCATGCCCACTGAGGGAGGCTGAATGGACCTAGCCTCAGCCCCAGAAAGGGCAGGACCTGGCTGGACTAAGAGGCCAGGGGAGGACCCTGCTGCACACAGCAGGGAAGAAGGGGGGGAGTGGCTGCCTTGGCCTCTGCCAGGCTCTGACCCCAGCCTCTGAAGCACAAATCTGTGGGCACTGCAGGTTGAGTCATGCTAGGCTGGGCCAGTCCAGGCAGCTCTGTCCATCCCTCCCCACCCCAGTCACATCTCTGAGGCGCTTGCTGCCTTTTACAGCACCCATCATGTCCACAGTCCATGCCAAACCAGCACCTGGGACACTGCGCCAGCTGCTCCACTCCACTCCAGCCTAACCTAGTCTAGTCCAGCCCAGCCCAGCCCACCAGTAAGGGTATGGGGGTGGGGATGGAGAACAGCTCAGGCCTCTGTATCAGGCTCAGGCCCTCTGCACTCAAGCTTACCCCAGCTCATAAGAGGGAACCCTGGCATCTGAGGGCAGCATCCCCATGGGTGAGAGAGAACCCAGGTGCCTGGGGCCCCAGCCACAAGTCATAATTATCAATAAATGTTATTGATTACAGCGGCCAAAAAAAGCCAAGAGCTGATAATGTCATTTCTCTTTATTGGTCCAGATCTGATAACCAACCGATAATTTGGTATACCTCTAATAAATATGTTAATATATTGTGTCATATGCAACACAGCAAATTTTTATCCTTTTGTTACTATGGCCACAGTCATATAGGGTGTATACATTTATTTGCTGATGTAGGTTCATGTGGCTTACTTTAAGCCATGTAAATAAAGACCAGGAGTGGTGCATGCAGCCATTTACTACTCCCAAAAGCTGTGTGGGGAAACTAGTATAAATAACTCAGTGTTGGTAGAACTGGGCAAGGGGATAGCAGGTCTGCAGTGGGGAGAGGGTGATGGCAGGATCAGGGAAGCTGCCAGGTTTGAGAGATAAAGTTGTCTCAATTAGGTTCAGGGGGTGGGAATAGTGCATTCCCAGGGCTGGCATAAGTGGTTGGGCTTTCCCAGCCCCAGGGCTGTGCTGTGAACACATACAGGTGCTCATGAGATTGGTTTAACCCTTTCTTAGCTTGAATTAACCCAAACTTGATCTAAATGAGTACACTTCTTCAGGTGAAACAACTTAGTATGGGCATCCCATTTTGGGGCTGATTTAAGCCCTCTGAATGCCTGCATAAGTGGGCATTTAGATAAAACTAACCTTGGTTAGGTTGGTCTACATGTAACACCTGTAGATACCCATAAATAATAGATGGCAAGGCAGAGTTGTACCTTACAGGGTCCTGGCAGACATTACATTTATAGAACAATTAACATGTTACTTGCACAATAAACATACAACATAACACAGGTTAAGCCAATTGATTCCACCACAAAATGATAAACAAGCAACAAAAATTTTCCATACAAAATTGTAATGTCTTTGTGACTGGTTTATATGGCACCATAAATTGAATGTATAACACGTCCCAGTCCCAGGGCTGCTCCATCTGGATGCTGACAGTTACCTGAGTGTCAACATGGGCAATCTCTGGTCTGGAACCTAGTGTGGCTCTTTGACACCAAGCAGGCTTGTGGCTTTGCAACTGAAAGAATCCAGTTCCTTAGGAGTAGCAGAGGCTTTTTAAAGTATCAAGTCACAAGGGGCTCTGATGCAGGTAGGAAAGAAAATTGTTACTTGCTTATGATTTATTATGTGCTCCCTGCAAGTTCTTTAATAGCATGTGATAGAGTAAATTTATGAAAGCTAATGCATCTCAAAACTAGTTAGTCTATGGTTGCTGGCAGACGTTAAGACAATCAAGCAACTGGGACAAGGAATTTTTGCTTATCCCAAAAATCACTGATCTGCCATACCATATGGGTGTGGCAAATTGTATGATTTTGGGGATTGGGCATAAAGTTCCACAATCCCAACTGCAAAACTGCCAGCTACTGTGGCTTCCCTGTGCTGATCCCATTGATCAACTGAGAATTGGGATCAGACAGTGGGGAAACCCCCAAGTCTGGAAGTCTACCTTGTGGTTGACACATGAGATCAGGCAGGGGGCTGCCCTGGGTCTCAGTTTTTACATATTATGTTCTAATATAAAACTGGCACAGATGCAATGACCATATCTATACTGATACCAATATCAATATATATACGTGTGTGTGTGTGTGTATCTCAATACAGATATGCTTGTTACATCTGTGCCAGTTGCATATTAGAATATAATATATAAAAACTGAGACCCAGGGCATCCCCCTGCCTGATCTCATGGCTATATATTATTATATATAGTGGAACAGATCTACATTAGTGGAAAAGCTAGTCCTATATAACAATCACCATTAGAAAATGACCATTACTATTAGAACACTATATTTGAAATGGAAATATTTTTGTTGTTGTTGCCTTCTATTTTATGTGTGCAGAAAGGTACATAATATGAAGAAATAAGTGCGTAAAATAAATTTAAGAGGAAGGGAAAGTAGGATTGGTGTGTTTTTTCTCCTACTCCATTGCTTTAACTTTTGGTGTTTTTAGAAAACATGAGACATAAAGGATTTTTCCCCATATTTTGTGATAAAAAGTTGGTTTGACTGTAGGTTTGGGGATTTTAGGTGAATGACAAAAAGTGGTACTATTATCTGGAAAACCCTTGTCTCTCTGTGTACACATAACTACAGGGAGCATGTATACATGCAATTAGTGTGGCTGAATAAACTCCAGCTCAGGGTTGCTCCTCCTTAGCCCAATGTGCAGCACAAAGGCTGGCAGGAGCACAAGGGTAGTTCAGTGTACAGCTAGGCGGCAGGCAGTCCCTGCACTGAAGTACCCCCATGTCCCGGCCAGCCCTGTCAGCATCTACATGTGTGTTGTAGTAGAGTAAATAACTCTGCAGTACTTGCGTCTGGCAGTACTATCCTACAGTGGAGTTAATTCATTTACTCCATCCTAATAGCACCACACATGTATAAGGTGATGTTTTACTGCAGAGCTAATTAGTCAACTGCAGTAAATGTCTCATGTAGATATGCCCGCAAACTGCCAATTGGAGTTGGAATTAGACATTTGCATTTAGTCCTCATTTATTAAATGTAAGGAGATGACACTGCATAAAGAATGACTGACATTCTAAACTAGCCCTGACATTTCAAGTTTGTTCTTGTCGCCTAGCATTAACGCATCATGACTGCTTCCATGGTTTATTTGAATTTTATAGTGGGTTTATTTAAAAAAAAAAAAAAAGAGAGGCAAGTCTTGCAGTATGACCTTTCTGTTTTCAGAGTCCACTGAATCACCAAGGAATGAATATACCCTACCTTTCCTCTTTAGGATGCAAACACTTTTGAGAATGTGAAGAGGAAACATTAGAAAAGCACTACTCTGTCCTGTCATGTTGTCTTAGTGTGGCATGAAATTCTGTGACATGTGACATTAAAAAAGGTCACATTGACAACCAGACTAGTGCACTGCCAGCATATTTTTCACTACCACTAGCAAATGAATGGTGAATTACTTCATGTTTGCAACATACAAGATCATGATAATTTCCTTTTTCTGAATACTAATCAGCTTTGCAACATGCTTTGCCATCTCCTGTCATTTTCATCTCTTTTCCTCATGTATTTTCCCATTATGATCTTTGCTTTGTTTTTCTTTTAATGTCTGAATGCTCCCCTAGATTGTTTTCTACTATATAGTCAGAAAGGGCAGCAAATTAGCATCTTTAGCACAGTATTGAAAATAAAGGTTAAGGCAATGAGGGAGACTGAAAGACATGTACTGTAACCCCAAGTCTTACACTTACAGAGTGCTCTGCATTTTTGTATATAAACTGGGACCCTCCAGCCTCACTTGGCTAAGAAAGCCTCTGGTGGCATACCAATCAACTACCCTCACAATGAAGTTTAAAAATTTAAAGGAATGCCATACTTAAAAAGTAAAGGGACAGTTACCATGTTAGATTTCAGATTCCTAATCAGGAAGTGGGGTGGAAGGGAAGAGAAGAACTGCTGCAGCTTTGCTGGAGAACTAATGAAAAGAGACTTTATTTGGTCCTTTTATTTGTTGTTTTTTTTTTAGTTGCTTAGTGATGTGACACTAAAAAAATCTGGTTCATGTTTATACTCTGATTGCCTCGTGCTTATTATCATGCACCTGGCAGGGTCACTGTACTAAGTGGTCTGTCAGCTTTTTCGATGTAAACCATTGTTCTCATGGGCTTATTACTTGTCTGTTTTATTGTACTTCACATAATGGTTGTGGGTTGTTGGATTTTTTTCCCCTTTGAAATCTGTTTTCAATGTGCCAAGCTTATTTTAAAGAGAAAGGAAGAAATTAGAGGTTTTTTTTCTTATGTGTGTGTTTTTTCCCCCTCATTTAGATAAAAAGGACAGCATTTTGAAAAATGAGATGTTACAGTCTCAATAAGCTAAAATGTGGAGTGGGCTACACTAGTGTTCAAGAAAAAGTGGAAAACTCACATTTTCCATCTCCTGTTTTCCTTTACTTTTCTATCCTCTTTCTTTCTTTTTTGTATGTAAAGGATTATTCTGTTTGCATTGTGGTAGCAATGCAGTTATTAATATTATGCAGCCCCAACATGAACCAGGGCCTCATGTACCATAAAGCCCTTTTATCATAGGCACTACATAAGCAGGACTCAAAAGAGAATACATAGAGATTACAACCAATGAGAAAGATGACAGTGTTGGCGGTTGATGGGGGTGATTGTTCCTGCCACACCCATGCGAAGGCCAGGGATAAACTGCCCAAAACGAAAGAGTTCAGTCTACTGAAATGGTAGAATAGCTACATTTCTCTTGTGGAATGAGAGTTAACAATATAAGTGTTCAAAGCAAACAAGACTGTGCTCACATGGAGAATGTACAAGCATTCAAATCAATCAGTTGAATTTGAGAGGCATCATGCAACCAGTTGGCACATTATCCATTTGAAAGCCATACAAACATTCAGCATAAAAGGCGGAAGCAATGCAGACAGCCTGAGCTGGTGATAGCCTGTGACCAAGGGACCCCTCTGCACTCATCTCAGCCTACTTGGTGTGCTCCCCAGGCAGCTGGGTGCACAGGAAAGCCCAGACAGGCTGACCACCATATGGGCTGTGGCCCCTGAAAAAGCCCCCCCCACATTATACACTCCCTCTTGCCCTGCCCAGAAGGCAGGGGAGGAGGCTTGGGGTGAATCCCCTTCTTGGTGAACTGCAATTGCATCCATTTCTGCCCCTGCATCCCACCACAGTCTTGCACCCCTCTAGTTGAGGCTAAGACACCCAGGGGGACAACACTGCTTCATCCTTAGCATCCTGATCTTGTACCTACAGAGGCTGAAAGACATTTTCCTACAGCCGTTGCAGCCCCAGCTTCCCCAGCACAGGGGATCTTCACTGCCATTACTTAGGGTGAGATGGCTAAGGTAGGCAGGGAGCACCACACATCTGAACACCAGACCTAGGTGGGGGATGTACCCTGACACGGGGGAATACAATGCAGGAAAGAGACATGCCTCAGTTTACCATTTTTAGGGTAGCAAAATAGAACTTTCTTTAATAAACCAGTTGAACGTTATATTTTACGTGAGATGTGCCTCCATTTCCCTTTTCCACATAGCACAACAGACCTTCCCTTAATAAAACCAATTGAGCATTACATCTTTACATGAGAGGTACCTCAGTTTGCCTTTTCCAGGGTATCAACATAGAACTCCTATAGTAAAGCCTGTGGAACGGTGAACGTTTCATGTGCTTTAAGCGGCCCTCCAGCTGAAATAATTGCCCGCCCCCGTTATATCTCCTGTGCACAGAGACTGAACCTGGCTGAGAGCAACCTCTGTTGGGTGCCAACTGGGCTCTGCCTGCCCATGCTGTGTGGGCACAGAGTGCCTCCCCACAGCCACCACCAGCTGCCTGGGACCACCACACACAGCCCAGACCTCAGCAGCAGCCACAGTCCCAGGGCACGTGGCCGCCAGCAATGGTGGGAAGGCACCATGTGGCCACACAGCATGGACTGGTAGAGCCTAGGGGGCACTGCACAAGGGCTGCTGCCAAACAGTTCTAGCTCTCCATATGGGGATGAGCCCAACCACAGGCTGCCATGCTCTCCCACCTCACCCTGTTCCACCATCCCAGTTTACTCCGGGCGGATACCTGAGCCCTGGCCTGGCCCCCTCCCCCTGTCCACCCTGGCCAATCCCCATCACAGGCAGGAGGAGCCATGTGCAGCCCAGCCCACCCTCCACCTCCTGCCTGCTCAAGAGGAACAACCATAAAGCAAAGTTTCAATGTGAATTTTCTCCAAAATTACTATTATATATACAAAATGTATGTCAGGATAATATGCCAGAAATAGGTTATTTTCTATAAAAACATATATGTATTTTATACTTTTTATAAAATATATTTTATTGACATCTGGCTTTCAGTTCTTAGAGTTAATTTGTTCATATCCAATGATGGTTCTCTCCATCACCACAGCTATGGGTAAACTTGAGAGTTCTGAGGAAAAGAGACCGCAGATGTTTTAGAATGCTGCACAATGGCTTTAAAGGGATTTTAGCAATTTGGACAATTTGCAAATACACACAAAGTAAAGATCCAAAACCCACTTAAGTCAATAGACATCTTCACATTGGCTTTCATAGCTTTCAAATGAGGCCCTAGAAAAGGTAAAAAAAATACCCTTTTTTTACTAGAACAATGACGTAAAAAACCAGGTTATTTTTTTTCAGATAATGGTGGCTTAAATGATTGTTCAATTGCACAAGTTAGTGAACAGTGGATTTTTTTAATGAATTTTAAAATGGTTTTCTTTTCACCAGAATACATAGTAACCATAAAAACCCAACATACTTTCAAACAACAAATACAAAAGCACAAATCAGGACTAGTTTGAAAGTGCCTTGAAGAACATTTGTTTTCTGTACTTAGATTTCAATGATAAAAATGTGTACTGTCTATCATAACTGAGAAAAGAACCATCCCACATGTTATCCAGTTCTGTTTTCACTTCACGAATATTACTTTCTACTAGTATAAAAAAAAAGAAAAAATCTTCTGCCCTAAAATAATGTTAAGAATATTCCAATATTCCTTAATCCAACAATACAAAAACACAGCTACTCTTCTCTCTTATAGTTTTCCTGCCATGCCCACATATGGCAGACCTTCAAAAACTATGTATGATGTGGGCAACACCACGCTATGTTAAGAGCTCTAAAGGTTATTGCATGCTGTACACCCTCTCACTTGGCTAATTAGGTACTCTACTCGCATTGAAATTACTGGAAAGGTTCCCATTGATTTCAATGCTAGTTGAATTGGGACCAGATGAGTCATGATTCCTACAGAAATAATAAGTGATACTAGGTAGTAATAGGCCTCTGCTGCAGGGTGAAATAACAGGGCATGGCCCTTCACAGCACAATGTGGCACTGGACACACCCTGACTCAATGTCCCTGCTGGGTCTCCCAATAATTCTTTCTGAACCTTTGACTAGGGTCAGCTGCTACATAATGGATCTGTTTACTCTTGTAGCCTTGAGGTGCTGTTTTTCCTCCCCATACTGCCTGCCCTCCTACTCAAGGAGAGCCTCAGCTCCTGTTACTTGTGTCCCTGGAGATCCACTTTGCTCGTTTTTTCCTACTTGTTTTTCCAGGTCTTTTTGTCCTTCACTCTTTGCCTCTGTCTAGGCAAGGTACCAGTGGCTCCTTTCCAGGAATACCTGTCCTTGACAGCGTCTCTTGCCTATAGGATACACCCCATGCATGCCGCAAGCCCCTGGAGGCTAGGAGGCAGGGGCATTGTGAGTTTTTGCAGGCAGCAGCAACACTGTCAACAGTGGGCGGGGGGCATGGCAACCACTGGCAGCTGTCAATGCTGCCAGTGGTGGCCTGCAATAATCACGGGCTGCCTGCAGACATTGCTGGCAGTGTCAGTGGTGGTTGGGGGTGGGGAGGGAAGGGGAGCAGCGATCGCCTGTAGGCACTGCCAGCAGTGTCAGCAGCACCTTTTTGCTGAAGATGCACTGCCACTGGTACACCCTGTCCACTTCCATCTCAGAGTAGCTCTTCCACTCACGTACTTTCCTGTCACCCAATGTTTCGTCATGTGGCTGTACTCCTTTCCATCATCCGAAGAAGTGGGAAGAACTTGTACAGGTTCAGAAGAGTCCCTCAGCCTTAAAAGATAAGCCCATCCTGTTACTGCCTTATTTTCAGTTATATCATGACCTTTTTGTAGTGACACAATGGTATAAAATTACCTTAATGGAAATAAGAAAAACATCCTATGTATTTAAAGCTTATATAACAACAGTAATGTTGCAGGGACAACCTTATCTTCTGACTTCCCCAACTTGAGAAACTAAAGCCAGTCAAAATTATTTTGAGAAAATTATTTTCTTCAGAAAGTGATGATTCATTGAAATATATTTTTCATGGAAATATATCAGTTTTGACAAACTGTTTGTCAGGAAGGTTTTGCAGGTTAAGGATGGAATGACTGGGCAAAAACAAAGAAAGATCCCATGAGAGCCAAAGTATGGCTCCTGGGAAAAGTAGAACAGTTCAAGCCTCTATTCTGCCTGTTTTAGTGCCGTAATAGCCTATAAAGTCTGTTTCTTTTCTCTGTTGTTTGAGATATTCAACTTTGTGAAAATATTTTAAATATGCATTGGGTCTGCTCTGTCTGACTTAGAGCAGACTTGAACCTTAGGCTCCCTACTCCCAAGTGAGTGCTTCTGCAACCAACTTATTTGGTATTCCTGGGTTTACAGGGATGAGGGTCCCTCTCTTTTTTATCTCTTCCCCATTCCTCTTCCCTCCCCCAATCAAAACCTTCAAAACAACTTGGTATCTTGGTCGGGTTCCAATGCAAAAGGAAAATGAATTTCAAAACCACGCTATTTTTCATAAAAACCACTTGCAAAGCTGGCCAAAAAATAAATTCAGTGTGCTTTGTGTTTGTACAGCCAAGATTTTCATTTGAATTGATGTGAATTTTGCAGGTTCTAATTGTAAAATATAACATTATGTAAACAGTTACGTTTTTATATTTTGTTTTCAGTATCAAGAAAATCTGTTATCCTTCCAAGATCCCTCATGCACAGTTATGATATTTATTTCATGTCTTAAAGTCTACCTTACAGGTTCAGCTGAGTTGATCTGCACATCTGGTGATTCAAAAATGTGTTCAAAACTTTATATAAAACTTTAGGATTCAGCATAGCAACTTTTACACAAACACAAGACAGACTGCCTTTCCTGATGTACCATACCAATCTTTCCTGACTGGGTTTGTTCACTTAATTTATCAATTCATCATTCATAAATTTTCTTAATCAAATCCTGAGACCAGGGCTACTGAGACTCTTACGTTGCAAACCCTGGATTGGTCTAAGGTGAGATGTTTTTTCTTTTATGTTTACTCTTAACAACAACACTAATCTTTTATTCATTGACAATAAGATCGAAATCTTTTCAAATCACATGACAACCCAACTGGGTAAGACAGCTCTGTCTTCAGCATTATCTTTGCTTTTGTCTTTCCATCCTTTACTACACTGCCAATTCCTGGAGAAAGTCCAGAAGTCTTCTTACGCTAATAAAGCTATCTTTATTGGCAACTTTTATTTAGTAAAATAGTGGACTAGAAAATAAGTAATTTTAAGCTTCAGTATAATAAAGCATTCAAGTATGTCAATTGTTCCTGTTCCTGATCTTGAAATCTTGCCTTCTCCTAGCTTCCTTTACTAGCTTCTTCTGCTTCTATTCCTCTTTAGCATGTCCTTTGGAGGATCCTCTTTATCCCCATTTTTGTCAGGGCCCAGGGATCCACATGGCTATCTCTTTGGTCCCTTTCTTTTCTCTTATCTGTACATAAACTCATTGACAAACAAAAATTCAAGTATTACTTCTATCTGAATGGCTCACTAGTCTACTTCTATATGCCACACACTGTCCTCTTCTACCCAAACCATGATGTTGGCTGGTCTTCTCAACAGCTTCTTATGCACATCTACCCCTAATAAACCCAAACAAAGCTTTTAATCTCTACACACACACAGGGCAAGATGGGCCCTGAAAGCTGCCCTGATGCCCTTTGTGGGCCACCCTAACCTGCCCCCACTCCAAAACCCTTTTTCTTTCTTCCCTACCATGCCTCGATGGTCCTTTTACACTGATTGGGAGACTGCGCTTGAGTCCTGGAGTGATTGCCTTGGTGCCTAGTGGACTCACACAGTCTTTGACCTCTGGCCTCCCTTGTCTGCTGACACAACTTTGCCTGCTTTCTCTGAGCCACTTCCATGCCCAACCAAAATTACCCTGGCCCTTAAGGCATGACTCAAACCTTGGCAGCCACAATTTGTAACCTTAGTGCAAGGCCAGGCAATTATTTTGGGCCTGCAGGCCCCTGGGTGGTCAGCACCCTACCCCCAATAGCTTGGAGCCCATGCACCCTGCAGCTCCTTCCCACTGGAGGGGGAGGAGCTGTGCCTAGGTGAAGTCCACAGAAGGCACAGGGCAGGCCATGGTTGGGACTGTGCATGCAGGTTCTGGCTGGTCCAGAAATAATCCACTTCACTGGGCTGAGTCTAGAGTGAGCATGGGGTGGACCACGGGCGCGGCTGTGTGCATGGGTCCCCATCAGTACAAGAGGGTTGGGACCAGTGGTGGTGGCAGTTGGAAGGAGCTGCCACCACCTGAGCTGCCTAGAAAGTCAGTCCAACTGCAGAACTGCCACACTGCACACCCAGGGGGTGGCAGAACGTGCCATGTACCACATGGGTCCTGGGCCTGGCAAGACTGAGGTACCCACCTCAGGCTGGACAAAGTCCTTCTGCAAGCCAGATTTGGCATGCGGGCTGTGTTTTTCCCACATCCGCCTTAGCGGCTCTACCCAGTCCTTAAGGACTGTAGTTATGGCTTCAGTCCTCTTCTATAGCCATTCTCATATCTCACAGGTTTCATTAAGTTGTTCTTCACTCCCCTGTACAGACTTCAGCTCGCTTGGCCTTGATCTGCAGGTTACTCTGGCTGTAGGTCTCTTACTTGTCTCTTACTTGTCGGCCCACTTGCTCTGCCCAAGTTTCTTGGCCCCTACTGCTTTTTTTCTCAGGGTTCAGATGCTAACTTCTCAGTTGCTCCTTGTCCCAGTCTCCTCCTTTTCCTCTCTCTCATTCTCTGTCTATTATGTCCTTCCCCTGGCAGTCCAAACTTAAAGTGCCCCTGTGTGGTCTCCTAACCACCTCTATAGCCACAGTCTGGTCCTCCTGTATTAACTTTCTCTATCCTTGCAAAACAAAATATACCACCCATCTGAGCATTCACAAAACAAAAAATAAGCCAAACTCAGTCATCCCAATCCTGAGACAACTTAAAACAAAAATGAGGCTTCTCTACCTGCATGCTATTGGTCCCCTTACCACCACTCCAGTGTCCACAAGGATATGCTTGGGAGGTCTACATCCTTCCCCAGTCAGGGCTAGAATGACCATGCTGGTCTGGGCCCATGTCTTTTATACTGTTAAGTCCCTCCCCATTTGGCCAGTCTGGTCTATTATGCAGCATAAACCCACTGTTCTTTCATTGGTTCATTCACCCCTGCTTGGCTTTGGGGCACCCTTTGCAGGGCTGTTGGAGACTGGTGAAACCCTGGCTCCCCTTCCTGTATTATTTTTGTCTGTGTTCTGGACCCTTTGAGCCACAAAAACTCTACTCTTCTTAAAGTGTCTCCACAGGTTTTGCTCATCCCCTAGCCTTCTCTCAGTGACAGGGTAAGGCACACATTTGTCTTTATGCTCTTTGATTGATTGCCATGAAAAACACCAGCATCCTGCCTGTTACTTAGGCCCATAACCTATATGTTACCTTTGATTTGGACCCCTCTATATGTGTTTACAATCAAACTTTTGGATTTTCTAGTATACAATATGTCTACAATAAGGCTTTTCCTATCCATCTAACATCTATGATTCTACCATGTCTTGATTTCTGAAAGTTCCTTTTCTTTGGCTTTCACAAAGTCACCCTTGCTTATATCCAATCAGAATTTTTCTGCAGAGATCACTTTTCTCACCAGCTGCTTTGACCATATTACCACTCCTTACATTCCTCTGTTTTCTTCATTTTCTCTATTACTTCAAACAAAAGATATTCCTTATCACTATCAAGGACTTTCATGGCTTATTTCCACCCTACTTACCATATCTCATTCAGTACTATAAGTTCAAATCTTTCTTCCAACTGCCCCTTGATGCCAATATCCAGGGCCAGTTTTTAAGATTTTCAGACAATTTCATGTTTTTCCCTATGCTTCTAGTCCCTCCTTAACATTCTATTTTCCTTTGATGCCTACTAAGGACCTGATAATATTTGGGCTTCTGATATACTGAGACCACTGACTACAAACCTGAATGATATTTACAAATTATTTCCCTGTATTCCCCTGTAGGTCTATCTGAATCTGCTGTCTCTTTCCTTTCTTAGATTGCAACCTTTTTGGGACATGAACTATATTTTTGTCTGTATTTATACAGTATTTAGTACACTGGATACTTGGTCCTTGACTAGGTCTCCTAGGCACTATGGTAGTGTAAATAACTAATAAAATAGTGCACAATTTTAAGTGAGTATTCCCATGAGTTAAAATTCTACAAAAAGTCAAAAAAGTCATCTGCACAGCTGCAGAAAACTATTAGACTTTCTTTGACCCAAACCAGGTCCTAAATGAGACAACATCTACTTAACGTCTCAATTTTTAAAGGGTTTATTTTATTTTATTTTAATTTATTTTTGAGATCTCAATACTCTAAGAATCACCTGTTACATTTATCTCAAAATAGAATGACCATTCTTGGATGGAAGTCTGGATGTTAGGCCAGGATGCCTAAAAGATTTTAGCTCAAATGTTTCTTTCATAGTTTAGATCTTAATAAAATAGAATACAGTGCCTAACTGGTCAAGAATACAAGCCATTTATTTGCTAAATCAGAATGTTATTGGCAACTCAGCTACCTGAATCATAATTGCCTCACTGCTATGGGTACTAATATTCTGTATAAGAAATAACAGTGAAATATGCATTTTAAATTTCCTTTGGAAGTTATGGAGTTGTCAACAAGTATTTTTAATGATAAGAATTGATTTACTACAATATACTAAATGCTCTGTCTTGGGAGATTGGTGTGTTATCAAAGAACTGATGGGGATTGAATAGTTTGAACAACATCAGTTGCAGTGAAATTTGATATTACAGCAGTGGTTTGTTACTTTCTCTCTGGGGATGAATTTAAATCTGTCTTAATATGCGATATTTGAAAGGTTATTGAGCAAGCAAATGTGTGTGTACAGGTGTGTCTATACATATACACATACATATATACATGTGTGTATATACACATACACACACACACACATATATATGTATATATAATGATAATTATATAATAAGAGATATTATATATATTTAAAAGCACATGTTCTTCATTTCAGAATGACCCAATGGGACCTATCACAACTATTCTGACTTAATATATGCAAAATAATATGAAAAGTACATAAATTAGTACTTTAATTTGCATATACACATATATTTTTTTCATTACAAAAAAACTCTCATATGAATGCATTGTGTGTGGCACACAAGTAGAAAGATAATCCCCCTAGTGGATTTTTTCCAGAATAAGGTAAAACAGGGTTCCTAAATTTTCACCGGGTAAAGCTGTTACCAACAATTAATCTAATAGTTTCTGAATTGATAATTTATTCCTCCTTTTCAAATAGGAAGCAACAATAAAATATTAGTATATTGTGTTAACTGATGTTTTATTTTCCCCATGAAGTTTAAGAAGAGGAATAAAGCACCAGTTATACCAGGTCAGATTAAATAACTTTTCATTCTGCAATTTGAATCCACAAAGCCAAGCACATACTGCTAAATCAATATTTAGGGTGACAAGAAGGTTGCATAGCAATATTGAGATAGTGGCTTAAAGTGTTCTAAAAACATTTTCAATATTAAATATCTGAATAATCATAAAAATTTCTTCAAATGTGAAACTGAGCAAGAGAGAATATGTTTAGACTATCAATTGAGATAATGAGTTTAATGATTTTGTTGCTCTTCTGGTGTTCAAGACGAAGATCAAATGAGGAGTATTCATCAAAATACCTTACAAATGGGTACATTTTGGAAAAAATTAGACCAAATGGCAATACAACTCCCCAAGGAAGAACCTTGCTGAATCCCCAAAATCTGTTACTGTTCATGATTATATTCAGTCCAATACACCTGTGTACTTTTTTTTCCATCCTGAGACTCTCACTAGCACAATTCATAATTGCTAACATCACTGCCTAAAGGCTTTTAGGTGTAAATCAGTGAGCAATGAAGTGAGGCAGAAAAGTAGCTTCCCTCTGACAGATGTGCACTTTAAAATGAGGTGATAATAGGTAAAATAGTATTAAGGAAACTAATGACATACAATAACAAGACTGTCTAATTGTGAAGATTTAATTAAGGCACAGCTGATGTGCTGATGTAATTATTAAAAATATATCTGGCTTTCTGAGTCAGATCAAGCTGTTGTTTCAATGAAAGAATAGTAGGCATTTTTTTTAGAAAGATCAGATTCTAGTCATTTATATAAATATTTTAATCTATTCAGTTACTGTAAACTGGGAATATTTCAACAGGATTGATAAAAAACAGCTATTTAGGTTCTTAGAATCATAGGATGGCAATGACTCATCATATATTGTAACACATTATTACAATGCATAATATTTTAATAATATACCTTATGTTTCTTATACTGTTCCTCTAAAGCAACCACTACTTGCCACTGTCAAAGACATGGTTGATGTGATGGAGCTTGCATCTAACCCATTATGGCAATTTTTCAAATACTATGAATCTCAAAGATGAGTATATGAATGAAAAGATTTTAGGAATAAAGTTTGATATCTTGTAAGCAATATAAACCAGTTCTTCTTCTGCTCCTTCCCACTAAGTTACATCTAGAAAGCCAAAACCACAGTTTTTGGCAACATTCTATCTACATTTCTTCTAGACATATCAATTAGATGAGTTGTACAGAAAAGTTCTCAGCAGGGCACACACTAAAAATATTGTATAAAAACATTTCCCTATGGTTTGAAATGAGTGTCAGATTTCAAAACAGGAAGTTGACGGCACATTTTCCAGGTATGGAAAAGCACAGAAAAATGTAATGGCTTAATAGTCAAACCGAAAGTCAAGTTACAAGCAAAGCCAAGGTTCTGAATTCAAAGATTTGGAGTCTAGGTAAGCCTTTTCCCAGTATACTTTCCATTTCTTCAGTGCTCTGAAACTCCCCTCACAAAAGTGTTGAAGACATCTTCCTTTCAAGTCCATAAATTCTTACCTTGATTCCCATTTCCACTCTATTAGTGGATTTTTAACTCCAGAAGGAGCCATTGCAATCACCTAGGTTAACCTCCTGCCTAACACCAACAAACAACTTCTCCTCAGGACTCAGACAAAATATTGGTATTACTGGTTTCTGTTTCCCACCCTAGCTCCTGAAGTTGTGGGATTGCATCAAAATTTCATTTTTCTTTAAAAAGAAAAGTGCCGTGACCTAACAATTGCAAAAAAAAAGTTTGAAACTTTGTATGAAGCATGACCAATGCAGTAAAGTCTGAGTGAGTCTGTAACGACCATGGAAAAATATATCTGATAGATGGTAACTACCCAATCAATCTCAGTGTGGAACTACCTACCACTCAAAAGGAGAGAAGTGCCAATATTATCCCAGAAGGATCGTGAAGGTATGGCAAGAAGAGACTGGTCACTCCCTACTTCTGTGGTAACAGAGCTCATGTGTAGGGAGCCCGTGACATGGTAGCGACAGCCCACATGAAGGAAGGCTACATAGTGGCAGTTGTAGCCAGGGACAGATAAGAATCTCCAGAGCTCAGCATTGCCCTCTACCATCCCTGTCCTTTTCCCACAAAGACCCTGTGGTTAGCATGCAAAAATCATTTATTTTATCATTTACACCCCTGGCTCTGAGGGTACAGTTAAGTAATGACTATGAAGCTGTGAGATAACTGTGGCAATGGGAAATAATATAGAGCACCTATACACATGCTGGACCTCTGCTCTGACATGTGCTAATTAGTAGGCTTGTGTGAAGCTTTGGTCCCTGATTCAATTCAGTGGCGATTTGGCCAAATCTCTAAATCCAAATTGAATCAGAGGATCCTTTAATCTCTCCAAATTGAATCTGAACCTTCTGAATTGATTCAGAGAGATTTGGAAAGATTTGGCGATTTGGACATACACACAGCTTTTAAATGCTTTTTCTACATACCTCTAGGTAGCAGGCAGCTCGTGAGTACTGCAACGCTAGGGTGAATGGAGTGTCCCACAGAAGTGTGGGGATCTCCCCAGCACTTCTGTTACACTTCCAGGTCTGCTGGGGAGCATGCTTGGCCCCCCCCCGCCATGTCCACCAGGCTTTGCAAGCGATGCCTCCTGGGTTGGGGCAGGGTGGGGCCTGTCCTGGGGTCTGTCTGTGGCTCATCATTGAGCCAGTGAGGCACAGGGGGGTGGGGAGGAAGGATTCCAGCATGCATGCTTCCGGTGGACCCGGAAGTGGACCAGAAGTACTTCCAGTCCAATTCCGTGTTCACTGCCAAGCACATGGAGGGCCCCCCCCACACTCCCGTGGGACACTCCATCCGCCCCAGCAGCGCAGCACTCACAAGCCATGCTGGTACCTTGAAGTATGTAGAAAAAACTTTTAAAGCTGTGTCTATGTCTGAATCACTGCTTCTCTGAATCAGCATCAAATCTTCAGATTTGGATTTGGCGAAATTGAATCAGGGACAGCAATCCAAAACAACAAATCGAATCACTGTCCTTGATTCATGCTGAATCCAAATCCGAATCAAATAGGACCCACTTTGCACACCCCTACTAATTAGCACACATTGAAACAAACTCAATTAATCAAGTCTGTTGGACCATGCTAATTAGCACATTCCAGCAGCCTCCATGCCATGTGTATTCAGTGTCCCTACCCTTCAAAATGGTGGCTGGGGCACTAACTAAAACTTGTCAAACAAACATTATATCAGTAGAGTGGCTCTAAGAGTGGCTTTAATTAAAGAATCGCCTCCCCCCCTCACCTTAGAGCACATGTAACGATGCTTTTAGGTTCCTATAAGAGACCAGCTGAGATTATTGTAAATGCTACTACTTGTGGTGCAACATAGATTCTATGTTGTTTTATAAGATTATAGTATAAAGATTAGAAGGAAAAACTTCTCCTCACTTCTCCTCTTGTCCTTGAACAGGGGCAAAACAATAATGAATAAGAGATACTAGTAAGGAGTTAAATGTTTGTATGTCTGCATACTTATTCAAAGTTTATCTGAAATGTTTTGCATGAGATTTCCAAACTCCTCTCTTTCCAGTCACAGCTATAAATACTGGAAGAACAGCATCTCTTCTGTTATATCAGTACTTGCAATCCCAGCTGAAAAACAGAAATAAACAATATGTAACTGAAAATTTCTGGACATTAAAGGCAGCTTAGTTTGAGTTTGGTCCTGAGAATAGGATACATTTTTACCTGAACTGTAACTTGTGCCCAAGTTGAAACAGGACAACACTCATTTCACATACGGAATGAAACCAGCTTTAAATGATTTTTTTCTTAGTTTAGTATTCTGAAGATGAACTGGGGATCTAAAGGCTGAAGTCTCCATGGCTACAAACATTAAAAAAAACTTGAGGCATAATCAATCTAAGTTACATGGCTTTCTGTAAGCAGCGTAGGTTAGATAGGTAGAGAACAGAACAGATATTCACCCTTTGGTGGGTGAGTGGGGAGAGCATGCAGGTTGCCTCCAGTGGCCAAAGCCAAAAGGTTGGGGTTTTTCTGCACACCTTTCAGCATACCCTGCAGGCTCCTCAGGCTCCTGGAGGCTGCTGAGCACAACCAAGCAGCTGGGCCAGCTCTGATTGGCTGCTGGGCATGGGTGATCATTTTGTCCATCAGCCACAGTATCTGTCATCCACAGGCAGACAGTGGGAGTAGTGAAGGGAGGCATCTGTTTTCCCATGCATAAGCCCCAGTACCTGGGCACCCACGACCCTGGGCCATGCCCCTGTTCCCCATCACAAAGCATCTCACAATGTATATACCGACCTCACACAACCCAGCTGAACCCCTGTACTCAGACACAGCCCTGTGAAGCCCTGGGGCTGCTGGGCACGGGCAAGCGTGCCTCCTCCCACTGCCTGCCTGTGGCTGACAGAAGCCTGTGGCTGACAGATGACACTCAGCAGAAGGAGGTGTGCTTGCCCGTACCTGGCAACGTGGTAGGGCTCCATGGGACTGCAGCTGAGCATGTGGGTTCTCCTGGGCTCAGTGTCAGGCCTCTGTGTATATCATGGGGTGCTTCACAACAGGGTGGGGGGCATGGCTTGGGGACATGGGTGCCCAGGTGCCAGGGTTCATGCATGAGAAAACAGATGCCTTCATTCCCTACTCCTGTGGCTTGCCTATGGCTGATTGCTGGCCAGATGCAGGAGGTGGGGCTGCAGAAAGGGCCTGTACTGGAAAGGATCTGTGCTGGCTCGGTTCTGTGACAGGTTAGTGGTGGGGCCTGCAGGGTGCTCGACCTGTGCAGCTGAGCACAGAGCAAATCCGAGCATTCCTCCCTGTAAAGAGAAGCTAGCAGGGGGGCACAAAGGCACCTGGGATGCCAGTGGACACTGACCTAATTTGAAACAATAGGGGATCTGGTACTGAAGTTCAATGCACCAGTCTAACCTAAATCAATTAAGTCTGAGTGCCCATTGATCCAAGTCTATCACAGAACAGTTTCTGTCATTTTTAGACCAGTCTACATCTGCCAAACTTCTGTTATAGGTTTAGACAGGTTTCTAATCACTTAGACCAGTAGAAGTCTGTACTTGGCCATATCTTATAACTCCCAAACTAAGTAATCCAGTGATTCTACCCAAGAAAACTAACTGCCTATAGCTTTTATTTCTTCTCACTTCTCTTTCAAATTTATTCTAGGACTGTACTATGTGAAGACATCTTGTTTTCTTCACTAGCATCATTGATGTTAGCTCCATTAACAGACTGATTTAGATGCTACTATGAGCCTTAGGGGGGGAAATATTGCACAAAACAGTTTTTGTAGGTCTCAAAACAGCAGTAAAGTCCTTTATTTTATTATATATTTAATTGTTTATCAGCAGTTGAATAAGCGGCTCAACACATTGTGGGGAAGGGGGAATCCCCAAATGATTTTTCCTTTTCCACTGGGTCAAACATTGTTTTGCACAAATACACATTCTGTCAAATAGAGCTCAGATTATATCCTCCTCACCCCCTTCATCCACTACAGTACCTGTAATTTCAAATGTATTCTAGCACTCTAGTATGCTAAGATATCTTGGTTTCTCCACCAGCATCATTAATGATAGCTTCATGAATAGTATGATTTAAATCCTACTCTTGAGCCTGGGGAAAATAATACATTGCACAAAACAGGTTTTGTAGGTCTCATAGCAGCAGTACAGTCCTTTCTTTTATTATATATTCAATTGTTTACCAGCAGTTGAATTACAGAAAGCAAAACTAGAAGTCTTTACATTTTTCAATTTTGGCAATGCTGGACATTTGCAGTCCTCATATTTTACTTACTAAATATAAGTATAATAAATTTTGTAACTGATGTTACAAGTCCTCCTTGTTCCTTCAAGTCCCCACTCAAACTCATTCTTTCACCTGGTCTTCTACTGCTGACCTCCTTTCTTTCAACTATCCTTATTTCTAAAACAAGTTTTTATCATGTAATAATGTTTTAATCTTTATATGTCCCTCCTGTGATTTTTATATATACATTTCTTTCCTGGGGTTATTTCTTTGTCTGTTAAATTCATGAAACACACTTATCAGGTGTTAACTGTAAAGTCTTAACGCCAGAAGCATTTTTTTTTAATTTCTGTAAAACTCTACACAAACTTCTGGCACTCTCTTCAGTATTAATATTGCTATTACAACTTCTAATAACAGGCAGGGTGGCACCTTATGGACTAACGTGTTCACTTAGTTTCTAAGGTGCTAACCTGCCTTGTTTCTGCCTAACCTGACATAGCTAACTACCTCTTTCAACTTCTAACAACATATACTTGGGTTCAGAATAAGTAAGCAACTGGTAGTACTGCCAATGACAAAGTTAAGAAAGGATTTAAAATTGCTCCAGCAGCCTCCAGTGTCACGTGTATCAGAGTCCCCGTGCTGAAAAAAGGTGACGGGGAGCTTTAAACTAAAGTGGGGATGCTGATACATGTGATGTTCCAGGCAGTTTTAATTAGCCTGGCTCTCAAAGCTGCTCTAATTATAGTGTGTACTCCCCACCCCCGCATGCCTCCCACAGCATATGTATAAACGCTCAAAGCCTTGACGATCACAGAAGATCTGCTGTGTTTTTGTAAGCAAAGTTCCTACTTTTTCTACAAGGCTTGGACAGGAGATAAGTAAATCATGTCATCTCTAAATAAAAAGGAAAAAGAAAAGTTTGCAAATGGAAACTTAGGAATTTCCATCTCAGGCAGAGTAATAGCTTATGTAAGGGATAAGTCTCTCAGAATGTGTATACCCTTTCAGTACAAAATTACAACAAAATATGAAGTTTCCACAAAAAAAGAGTCAAGTCTTTCAGTTTCAAATCAGATTCTGTCACTTAATCTAGCAGCATCAAATGTAGTTCAATTATTTTTTAAGGGAAAAAAGGAGTAATTTCAGCAGAAAATAACTAATTCCTGAAGCTATCAAAGAAAGGAGAGCTGATATGCAAAACAGGGGCATGCTGGACCAGTTTGGCATGATTGATTCCAATTTACAATTGGGTAGCTTCTAAATGCAAACCTGCATCTTCCTGATAGATATGTTGTCCTTCAAAGCAAAGCCATCAAACATAAAAAGGATGGGGGAAAAAGAAAGAAAATTGGTAATGGAAAAGAAAATGAAAGTGAAAGATATAAATTAAATCGATGAGGAAACTGACAGCTCTGTAGTTTTCTTGCAACATACCATCCATGAAGATAGTTGCTTTGTCTTCCCAAAAGACAATTTACACATAAAAAAACATATGTTGCTTGTTATCTGTGACACTGAATTTGATTAAAGAAATTTTCACTCCAGAGAACATGTGTACCAGAGCATATTCCTGCTGCCATTAGCTTCTGGACAGCAGGACTATACACCACCAGTCAAATCCTGGCCCCACCAAAGTCAGTGGCAAAACTCCAACTGACTTCATTCAAAGTCTCTACTTAGAAATATTCAGCTATATTACCCGCAGGACCCAATTCTACAACTGGATACACAAAGGAGTAACTTTATTCATTTTGTCATAATCTTTAGATTGCAGGAAGAAGAAATCATGGAGGATCATGTACAGTGTCATGCAGTATATGCAAAAGCTAAGAAATTAATACATAGGAATTCTTTTTCTTGACCAAGTTGTTGTAGGTGGCAGACAGTATTGTAGCTGCAAGTCAACATACTCCTGTGTACCACATGCTTTGGAGTTAGAGCTCCACTGCATGACATATGACCTGAAAGAATCCTCCACTTCACTAGACATCCCCCACAGGGGCCTTGTGGAAATAACATGATTATTGTGTGCATAAAATGCAATGGAGGAGAGAAATTCTTGCATACACTCGCAGCTCTCAATTACATCTTCAGGGCTCAGAGTCATTTGGGATCTTTGCCACGTAGCCAACCAATGGCAAAAAATTCAACCTTAATTTCCTGTGAAATTGATGGATTTCCCAAATCTGGCAAAAGCTAATTCTGCTTAATTGGACTGTGTTACATTCAACTCATTAAACTGTCTACAGTGATTTGGCCTTTTTCTTTCACACAGCACAAACAGTTTGGGGCTTTTTTCCTTCCCCTCTATCCTTATAGTGCAACATCATTAATATTCATTAGTCATTACTAAATAAAAAAAGATATTCCTTCCCCAGTTTGTTAGCTGAACCTGAATTTCAGGTTAAGTTTAACCATGTGGGCACCTATGTTTACATTTGAGTATGTTTTCAGGTTATGTCTTTTAAAGGTCTGAAGTGGAGATAGCAAATACGCATATGCCTGGTATTTAATTACTCATATTTTAAATGAGCTGCTTTATGAAGGAAAATAGCTCATGCACCCACACACACTGTGTCTGCCTCTAACATATCGTCATTTTTAAAAGATGCCTTGATTATCAAATTACATTTTACTATATAAATTCTGCTTAACAATAAAAGAAGAGAAAGGGATTTATTTCTAAGAAAAAAGAAAGCTCTTAGAAATCAAGCAGAGCAATATCCAGTTTAAAATGTCAAACACTGGAGCTGTTTCTTTAAAATGAAACACTGGAGCTGTTTCAGATGAAGAAAAGTCCTCGTCTAAAAATGGACTCATAACAAAACTGCACCCTGGGCAATATTGGGTAATTTGTTCATTTATATAATACATTTTACTTACTATCACAGTCATGTAAAACAGAAGCATGTATGGAAGCAGGTTACGGAGGTGGACTAACTATATATCTACCCAACATCCCTAGTGTTCCTGGGTACTTCCTTCCCAACACACTCCTGCTTACACATGCCAAACCCTAAAATGAGACAAAGTAACCACTCTGAGGGCACTCCCTCTTCCTCCCCTCCGCCACTTTCAGTAAATGTGTTTGAGAGCAGTCTTCCCTGAGAAGGCCAGAGACACTAGGTTATTTTGGTAGATCACAGCTGCCACTGAAATCAGTAGAAAGAAATTTCTCATACTGACTTCAATTGAAGGTGGATCAGGTCCATAATGCACAATCATAGAAGCTAATCCCCCATTCTCTCATTAATTATAACAGACCAACAGGAGAATGTTTAAGTCAGAAATAAATAAAAAGCAACCAAAAAGCTTTTGGATTTAAGGATGGAACACTATGCAACATTAGTATTACAGATCTTCAGTAGGCCTGTGTGAAGCAACTAGTATTTGTTTTGGATTTGGCTGATTCGGAGGACAGCGATCTGATTTGGTGATTTGAAGCACTCTCCTGAATCAATTCGGCTGAATCTAATTTGGAAATTCGGCCGCTGCCAAATTGGTCAAACCTCTGAATCAGATAGGCCCCATCCCCTGCCTGTTCTCCCAGCTCTGTCAATGGCTGCCCCACCCAGCAGCCCCAGCTCCTGGCTCTTTAAAAAAAAAAAAAAATAGACCCCACTCCTGCCAAGCAGAGGCCGAGCCCTGCTGCCCCCTACTCCCCTGCACTGCATGGAGAGCTCTGCCATGAGCCCCCAGAAACCCTGACAGTCACTGCATCAGCTGGTGAGTGTGGGGATTTTTTTTGATTTTTTTTTAAAGAACCAATGCTGGGGCTAGGTGGGGCAGCCATGGGGGGGCTGGGAGAGTGGGCAGACGTTGGGTGGCTTGTGGCGGAGCTCCCTGCACAGTGTTAGGCAGCTGTGGGCAGCAGGAATCACCCGCCTTTGCCTGGCAGCAGCCGGTGGTTCAGGTCATTTTTTTAAAGAGTCAGGAGCTGGGGCCAAGAGGGGCAGCCATAGTGGGGGGCTGGGAGAATGGGTAGGGGTTAGGGAGTGCTTGGGGGAGGGTGAGGGAGCAGGCAGGGGATTGAGCCTGGTGGGGGTTCCCCCATGGTCCCCTCCACTCTCCTCCAGCCTCTCTGCCCCCATCTCCTACTTACCAGCACAGAGTCTGGGTCCAGTTCCCTGCGGCAGTGAGCAGGGACTGCCTGAATCTTTGAAGCTCTCCGAATCTTTTCTGAATTGTTTTGGACATCTTTAAATTGATTTAGACCTTTTTATTGGTCTCCTGGTTTGATTCAGATTCGGAGATTTGGCTGCCGAATCAGGCCGAATTGAATCAGCACCTGAAGCTTCGCACAGACCTAATCTTCAGTAGCTGTAAATACTCTGAAGCACAACTGCCATTTTATTCTGTGCTTCTACTGGCATACTGGGTTCTGGTTCATTATTATAGCACCTAGGTGATATTAAAATGACAGGAGTATCAGCAGCATCAGCATCTCCTTAATCATTTCCCATAAAAATGCTTAAGGTAATAGTGGAAAGTTGGGAGCGTGTTTATTTCTGTATTTTTTTAATCTTCAGATTAAATTGTTTGGGTGTATGCACACACATGCAGGCAGACACAGAATGGAATGTATTTTATTTTAATAAAGCACTACTGAGTCTCAAACATTGAGATTCAAGGACTGTTCATTTTGTAAGCTGATTCTTTACCTTTTGTATTACCATTCCATTTAAGGTTTGCAGTTGTAATACCAATACATAACTATTGTCATTTCTTACAAATGTAAACCATTCTCTTCATGATATAAAAGAATCTTGGTTTCCAACAACCACTTGGAAGTAATTTTCACTCATAATTTGTCATTATTCGTCACCGCTGATTTAAGCATTCACATACTGAGGCATAAACTGTGGACTTAATCTTTCAGAAATGCTGTCACTGACATTAGTAAGCACAAGTGGAATAAGGGCTTTCACTAGTGAATGTAGCCTTGTTTTAAACAGAAATTGATGCAGTCAAATCATAGAGAGTATGATCTGGTTAAATCATAGAAGGCAAAACTTCCATTCTTATTTCTAAATCCTGCTAGAAGAAACAGAAGTGGCTGAAGATACAAAGCAAGTTCAGAGAATACATGTTTCTTGAGTAATTTTATGCCCAATCTCCAGTGCTGAAGTGATAAGACATAAGACCCACAAGACAAGCTATCTCAAACATATTTAAGCTTGTTTATACTTTTTGCTTTTTTTTAAAAAAAAGGAAAATATATAAAATATAGTTAGTGAGCACTTGCATTAACAAAAAGTAATTATAGCCTGTAGGACATTTTTAAATGAGGTAATTGCTCTGTTTGACCTGCTGTGAACTGTGATTCTGTTCTTGTTTTGCTAATTTTTCTCTACCAAATATTTCACTACAGTTATGATCTGTTTGGTCCAGCCAACATATCAAAACTCATGCAGTGGTATTTTATAAATATTGCAGCCTGCAGCTTTATTCAATTCATGTAATGTGTTTCTACACTTGGACTTCTGGTAATTGGGTGTCAATCCTTGCCTCCTCATACACTTTCTGATGCTTTATCTATGAGGTGCAATCAATTCTATTTTATGTAGGTTGGTGAATTCAGACCCATGGTTCTCAACCTTTTTGAACTCAAGGCACTCCACTGTATTTTTTTGTGAACTGAGGAACAACCAATTAAAAAAAAAAGAATTTATATATCACTGTCTTACCTCCTTACATGGACACTGGGCAGCAATGGTGGATAATCAGCTAGGCAGAGACCAGCCTGAACCTAGCTTATTTGCTTACTTCCCCAAACCTCATGCCTGGGGGTGCAAAAAAATCATTCATGGGCAGGATACAGGTTTAGGCAGCTTATTTTATGTCTCCTAAACCTAAACCAGGACTGGTGCATGCAGGCATACACTACTGTCAGGAGTGCTGTAGGCAGGCTGAAGCAAGTAACTTGGGATCAAGGGAGGGGCTAACAGGATCAAGGTTGGACTTGTGGGTCCAGGGGGAGGAGTGGGAGGAGGGGTTGCCTTGTCTGGGGGAGATATTCAAGGGGCTAAAAATAGCCTGATCAGGGTTGGAAGCAGAGAAGGAACAGCATGGCCCTGGGGCTGGGGCAAGCGTCTGGGCTTTCCTAGCCCTGGGACTGCACTATGAATGCATACAGGCATTCACTAGACTGAGTTACTCATTTTAGATAGGCTAACCCGTGCTGATCTAAAGTCAGTTCACCTCCAAACTTTAGATTGGGTGAACCATTTTTAGGGTGATTTAAACCTTGTGAATGCTTACATCCCTGGAGATTTAGATCAATCTACTTGGTTGAGTTGGTATAAAGGTAATGTTTGTACATGTCCTAAGTGAGCACACTACAGTTGCTATTGCTTTCTACAGTCATGCCAATATCTGGCAAGTATCCTGCTGTAATTTCAGACTGCTGCAATATCAAGCGCTTTCCTCCTGACCTTATCAATTTAAAGTTTTACTTCTGAACACCACCTCTTAAGAGGTTTCTGTGTAACACATATGCTATTGATTAATTTTAGTACCACATCATGACAGTGTTCTCATGGCTGATAGGACCACAGAAACATAGGGCTAGAAAGGAACTTAGAAGTAATTTAATTTAACTGTCTGCTCAAGGCAGGATCACCCTTGTTTAAACCACCGCAAAACAATTTTAATCTAACCTGCCCAATGTTAGAGGTTCCACAACTTCTTTAGGTTATCTTTTGTGGTACTTAACTATCTCATGGTTAAAGTTCTTCATAATATTCAATCTAAATCCCACTCATTGTAATTTGAATGCATTACTTATTGTCCTGTGCCCTGAGATAGAGAATAATTGATTATCATCCTATTCAAAGCAACTCTTTTGTATTTAAAAACTGTTATCAAATACCCCTCTCAGTTTTGTCTTTTCTAAAATAATTAATCCCTGTCCTCCCAACCTTTCCTCACATGATGTTTTCTACATAGTCTCATTTTTGTTTCTCTCTTCTTAACTTTCTCTGATCTGTCTACATCTTTCTTAGAATTTGATGTAATAGGACTTTTTTTTGTTCAGAGTGGCTTAACTCTGGAATATCGTCAAATCACTTTGCTCATTTTGTATTTTTGAAGTGGTAAATGTTATGATATAAATAGGGGCTGGGATGTTTAAATAAATAGAAGCTGGAGTATTTTGCCTGTTTCTTAAATGAAAGCAATGAGTTTATGGAAACATTTTTTTCTATGTTAGAATTTTTCACTGAAAAACTGGCATTGAATGTTATCCCAGAATTTTTTTGTTGTCACTGACACCTTTACTTCTTAATGAAGGGTTAGTTCAGCTAGATGTTTCTCTTTTTTACATTCTCCATCATGTAATAGGGGAAATGCCCCTCTTTCATGCCTTGTTTTTATCTTACTTTCCACTAGAATAAGTACAGAACTTTATATGAAAGAAGAAAAAATTAAAATTCAAAATGAAAGTTCCATTTATTTTTTATTCTACTCAAGCAAAAAGTAAAATTTAGAACACAGTGGACATGTCTATACATGTAAATACTCCAGGGTGGGTTTACTCACATGACACATGTGGGAAACTCAGAGCAATGTCCCCCTGCTCCTGCCCCAGCATGATCCGTTCCATGATCATGGAGCTGGGTCTGGAAACAATCATCTCCTAGCAATTGTGGAGCTGGGGCTGGGAGATAAGAATCTCCCAGGTTCTTGGGAGATGTGAAACTTTCGGATAAATCTTTTACATGTCTACACAAGATGCTGTACTTGAGATTAGGGCAAATTACTGAGCAGTAAGTATCACCATCTACACATACAGACACTGACTGCACAGTAATTTGCTTTAATCATGAGTAAATTCGCTATCTTTAAATACAAGTTGAAAATTTACTCCAGAGTAATTCGTGTGCAGTATGGCATGTGTAGCTAGCTGACCACAAGCAAATGTGTTCCTAGTCAGCTGGGCAGCAGGTGCTGAGAAGTTGCTAACAGTTCCTGGTCGGCACCTTAGTACAGCTGCTATTCATTGGGTACATGCAGATGTTACATTTAGATTGACACAACTAGGGTTAGACCAATCTAAGTGTTGATCTGTATGTATATTTGGGGAAGTTAGATTGAGCAAGAATGGCTGGCCCTATCTAATTTTGTTCACCTGAGGATGTGCACAAAGCAAGCTTGGGCATGAGTTAGTATGATTTACTGAACATCTGCACAGATTTGGAGCACAGCCTGGGGCTAGGAAAGCCCAGCCACTTCCCCAACCCCAAGACTTTTCCTATCTCCCAACCCTGACTGGGCTATTTTTAGCCCTCCGCCTCCCTCACTTCCAGGTGGACAACCATCCCCTCTCATGGATCCACCAATCCCACCCCCTTGTGGATATACTAGCCCCCTTGGCCCTACAACACCCCCCAGACCTGTCAAACCTCCCTGTGGACCCATTAGCCCTCTCCAATCATGCCTGCCCCTCCTCCCATGTCAACTTACTTAGATTATTTCTGGCATGGGTCCTGGCACCAGTGAATAAGGATCTGGCATAAGTGGGATCCAATCAATCTGTGATCACATGGCTTAAAGTAAGCTTTGTAATCAGAGATCAGGTCCTGGGGACATCTGCATGTACCCATTGCTACTGTGAAGAAAGGTGCAAAAAAAAGTATAAAGGGAAAGAATAAAGGGGAAATAGTGAAAAGAATAGTGAAAAAAAAAAGTTAAAGCTGCAAAATATCTCAATATACTGCCACAGAGCTGACAGCACCTATAACCTTAAAGAGTCTATAATTATAAGCATATGTTATATGATTTATTGTTCTTTTGTTATAATCAAAGTAGAGATTCCGAGTTCTGAACAAACCAGTTTTAGATGGATTATTACTCCTGGCATAATACTAATGGAAAAGCAGGTGTAAATAACTGTGTTAATACATTACAGTTGAGCACTGAGACAGATCACAGAGGAAAGGAAAAACCATGTTTTCCTAAAGTGATGAAAAAAATGACTGAAAATACTGCCTTTAACTCATTCCACTGTTTAACTAACCAAGAGGACTGCTCCTGACAAATCTAAGGACAACTTTGTTTTACATCTTACCATAGTATAAAAAGCATGTTAAGCATTAGTAGATCGAGCAGAGTGAAATTTAAACTGATGCCTAAACAAATATAGTAAATATAATATTTCAACCACAAAATAACTATTATGTGAACCGTTTGAAACTGCGATGCAGGTCAAAAAGGCATGGGGTGGAAGACAGAGACAGCATTTTATGCATGGAATCAGAACATAAAGCTGACTCAATCCTGCCAATTTGAGGAAAAGAATTCATCCTCCTAATGGAGAGATTGGCTAATGAATGTAGTTCAGTTCTAATAAGTGATATACAAGGCATGGGGTACCAAAATCAATAAGTAGCTTAGCTAATTTTCTAGAAAAGCTTAGATGGACACAGGAGCTCATTTGAGTTCTAATCTTCAAAGTTTCTTTTCTGAGTTCTATGTCATGAAATACAACCTTGTTTAAAATACTGAGGTACAATAGACACATTGGAGATGGGACTTATGTTCATGAGTATTAGAGTCTCTTTAGAAGAAGTCGAAAATCCAGGGTTGGTGTATTAGCGGAGATGATTTTCAGACAAAATTAGAACTCAGAAGAACCAACCATGTAAAAACAATAACTGAAATCATAGTTAAATTCCTTGTCCAGGGGCTCTAGTCAACCCGAGTAATTTTCTAGCCAACATCTTCTGTCCCAGAAGAAAAGCAACCTTTAAAGAAGAAACCCAAGCACCTGAGATGTAAGACTATTTTGAAACAATAGCAGATAATGACTAGACACAATTTCAGTAAAAGGAAATTTTACTGAATTTTACAGTATTGTATAAGATCTGGGAATGCTGCTAATGTAGAGAAGATAATAAAAACTTAATAAAGAAAGTGCGTGGGAACAGTAGCAAGAACCAGGCCTTATAAGTAACAAGTCAGTGCTGCTTAGCAGCCAGATGTGCTTTCTGCCAAATGTAGTCTCTGTTTTGACACATGCACTTTTGCTATAATCTAGGCAACAAAACATTTTAGATTTGAGGGTTTGTCCTGCCACCCTTTACCTTAGAGCCACCTGAGTTCATGCAATGACTGGCATTATGAAACCAACTCATAAGCCTTCTGTAACTAGTTATTACAGTTTGTAACTGATACGTGTGAAATGTTACATGAGGAAGAAAAGTTGTCACACACTTTGTAGCTTCCATAAATTGAAGCTCATTGCATACATGAGGGCTCTTTGCTTCCCTCTGTTCTCTCTCACACATTTGCTGGTGGCATCTGCATGTGCAATTAGCACGTACCAATAAACTCTGATGCAGTTTTCACTGGAGTCAGCTGTATCTGGGTATAGCATCTTTATATGCACCCAGGACTGCAGCTGTTTTGAGTCAAGGTGGAGTAGCCCTGAGCTGGCTGGGGGCCCAGAGGGTCAGCCCTGGGCTCTGGGTGGTGGCACTGAGTGGCTGGATGGGACAAGATGGATATTCCAGTGCAGGGCTAGCTGGCAGGCACTCTCCACATTTTAGCAATCTCATGCCCTAGCCAACCCAGTTCACCATCTACACGTGCATTTAATAGAATCATAGGAAATTAGGGTTGGAAGGCACCTCAGGTAGCTCTCTCTCTCTCTCTCTCTCTCTCTCTCTATATATATATATATATATATATATATATATATAT
>JAGPOW010003316.1:41038026-41058210 GCA_030014935.1 Caiman crocodilus
GCCGGGGTCATCTGACCCCGGTGCTCTTTCCTGCCAAGGCAGGGGGTCAGACTAGATGATCTGCCCAGGTCCCTTCCGACTCTAGACACTATGAAACTACCTTAGAGGTACACTTAACTTAGCTCAGGTTGCCTGTTTTTAGACTTATCTAACTGTCCTGAACTTCTCTCCTGTTGGTATATAGATCCACCTAACCAGTGTAAGATCTGCACCTGGGTGAGCTAGGCTCGATCAGGTGGTCATTTTTAACATAATCTAACCTTCTCCTAACTTCATTGAATGTCTGTCCGCAGCCAGAATAGCTACTACTTAGTGTAACACAAAGCAGGGATAATCTTGCCCTAGAGTGGCATAACTTTGAACCACATAACAAGTGCTTCAAACTAGTTTAAGGTGTTAATGTGCAGACAATCCTGGGTTTAAGAGCCCCAGGAACCTCTCAAAATTACTGTGTAACAAGGCCCTTACTTCTCTTCAAAGCACAAAAACCTTGCTAGTACCAGAATCTACCAAATACTAAGCCTACTTGCAAATGTATATACGGCTTCTCAAAGACTTGTTCAACCCATTATGGGCTATTTAACATCTCAGAATTATGACTAACAGATTATATATCTGTAGATATACTAACCTATATCTTTTGCTTATAATTTTTGCCATATATAAGATCAAAATAAACAACAGGACAATGGTGTTTCATATCTTATGTGGATGTGGCAATATTAATGTTATCATGATATGGGGCATCTTATGTATTTATTACAAGCATGAAAAATATTGTGATTACTGAAGACTGATTTATTATGGTTTGCAAAGCATTTTGAACAATCTTTGTTAATAACATGACTGTACTATTTCTGAGTACCATGATCTACATTTATAAATGTCAGTGTCTTGCAATATTACCACAAAAGGCAATAATATTTTTGGAGAGAGGTGGAGGTGAGAGGGAGTGGTAGGTGAGTTAATGAGGGATGGTAAGAAATCCCTTTCCTGCTATGGGTTTCAAATAAATGGGAGAAAAGAAGTCAGAAAGGAAAGAAATTTGCACTTAGAGAGTTAAAAGGCTGAGGGATTTTTTTTTAGGACTAGGGATTTGGAGTTTGCTCTAATTGCCTGCTTACTCCTTCATTATGGTTGAAGGGTTCTGGTAATTCACCATTATTAAATATTCAAGGTCTGATCTGGAGAAACATTCTTTGGGGATTGTTCTCATCGCTCCAGAGCCAATTGAGAATCCAGCTTTGTGCCTGTTCATGTGTACAAATAAAGCCCTGCTTTTCCCTTTTTATTGACTGCCTCCATTAAAAAGACTTCAAGCATAGCAGTAATGTGAGATTATCTAACAAATTAATGCTCGTGAATCTTTCATGGAACTTTTCTCTTTTTTGAAAGGATGGTTGTTTACACTTTGGAAGCAGAATGTAAAAATGCTACTCCCTGTGAGCAGAGCCACTGTACACACAAACTTCCCTATCCTCTCCATTGCAGGACAGCCACCCCAACACACATTTAACTTATCTGTGAAAGACCTGTTGCAGGAAAACCAGTCCCCTTTATCTGTCTCTGTTCTCAGATGAGACTGAGAAGTATAATATATATGACCATATGCTGCATATTACCCATACGCGGCATGAGCATCTAAAAACAAATTGTGAACATCGTGGAGGAATTATTGAACTACCAAAGAGGCTTGACAGAGATCTAAAGATTTTACAAATGAGAGAGCCATGGATGGACAAATTGTTTTACATATACCTGTATTTCAGCCATGGGGCCTACTCTCCTTCACATGGCTAAACACATGTTGGATCTCAATCTTCAGCTTTGCTTCCTCTCAGAATACCTCATTTCAAGGAACAGCAACAAATTGTATATGGAACTGAGAAAAACTTTAGGGCAGCCTCTCATAGTATGGGTTGGCACTTTTGTTAAAACTTCCCAGGAAATAAAATGATCCTAAGTCCAAGCAGCATAGCATGACAGTCATGACAGGAAACCCTTTAGTTGGCAAAATATGTCACAGGTCTCATTTCAGCATGGGTAGAAGAAGCTTCTAGTATACATCTCCAACTAGAGAAGGCTAGTAAATTGCATTAGAATTTAGGCTAGAAAACATCATTTAGAAAGTATGTTAATATATGCCAATGCCATTTCCACACATTCAGCACTAACTTTCCATTTTTCATCAGCTTTGTAAATCAAACTTGCTTTGTTTCAGAGTTATCCAGGGAATATATTATTTCATTACTTCAAAATATAATGTTCCAAATACGTTACAATATGGTTCTACCTGGAAAACTGATTATATAAAAATGGCATCTCTTAGCTGAAAAGATATGAGCCTTGTGCCTCGTCAGTCATATCTACATATCTTTCAGTAGGAAAATACAATGTATACTTTTTTTGTTCTTAGTAATCTTGCAGAATGTTTTGCCAAAACATTGGCAAAATAAAGTTGGGTTCTATTCAGGTTGGTACATCGTAAATTGTTTAATAACTATAGGGCCAAATTCTGCTTTAATTTGAACTCATTCAGCTCTATTGTGAAGAGAACTCCTAACTGGAAATTCACCAAATTTGAATGTATATATACTTTTTCCCAGACTAGACCTATATAAGCAAAAGGGCCATCTTTCCTATCAGAAAATGGCACTCAGCTTGATCTTTTCTGAAAAGCCACCCTAAAACTATTCCTAATTTCAACCTAAATTTGTCAAAGAGTTTTGGCAGGAGAAAAAAATGTTATGGCTAGATTTTTACAAAACCAGTAGGAAGAAGTATTGCCTCCATTTATGAAACAGGCCAGTGGTTAGAGCAGTCACTTGTGGTTGTGGCAAACAGGCTAAGTCTGCCTGACAGGATTCAATTTATGTATCTTCCACCTCCCCAGTGACTACCCTAACCTGGAGTAAAAACTGTTCTGGGAGGGCTTGTAATCTCTCATTGAGAGAACTATTCTTTCTCGATAATCAGATTGTCAGTGGAATTCAGTGTGGCTTCCCTGTATCAGAAGCTGTCACATCACACAGGTGCTGCACGGCTCATCAGGGTGCTGCGCGCTGTCTGGGAACTGGGGCGGCTCCATCTGTCAGCTGGAGCACAGCACCACTCAGCCCCAGAAGCCCCAGCTCCCAGACAGCTCACAGTACCCTGCCAAGCCATGCTGCACCTGCACCATGGGGCAGTTGCCACGTGGGTGCCAAGTGGGGGGTCAATCCCTGCTGCCCCCCACTGCCCTATGGTGTTCAGGGGGGCTCAGAGGCCCTGATCGCTGTTGCTGCAGACAGTAAGTGTGGGGCTTTTTTTTTCCTTTTTTTTCTAAAGTGCTGGGAGGCTGAGGCCAGGTTAGGGCGTGGGGGCTTCTCCCACAGTTCTCCCCACCAGGGAAGAGGGAGAGACAGTTGGAGTTTTGGGAGAATCTGGAGCCGCCCAGCCGTGCCTGCCTCTCCCTGGCCAATTTGGATCTCTCCAAATCTTTTCCAAATTGATTTGGAGGCTTTGGATTTGATTCAAATCTTTTAACAGGTCTCCCAATTTGATTCAGATTTGGAGATTCAGCCACTGAATCAGGCCAAATCTCCTCTGAACAGAATCAGTGACCAAAGTGTTACAGAGCCCTAAGAGAAAACTGGCTGCATCATTGTGCTCACAGAGTAGTAAGTCAATGACTTGATGTCCAGTTGGTAGCTGGTATTTAGTGAAGTGCCTCAGGGGTCAATCCTGGGGCTGGTTTTGTTCAGTAGCTTCATCAAAGACCTTAAAGATAGCATTGAATGTACCCTCAGCAAGTCTGCAGACGACACCATGCTGCAGGCAATAGTAGATATGCTGGAGGGTAGGGTTAGGATTCAGAGAGACCACCACCAATTGGAGGACTGGACCAAAAGAAATCTCATGAGGTTCAAAAAGGAGAAATGCAAAGTCCCACATTTAGGATAGAACAATACCACGCACCAGTACAGGCTGGGGGCTGACTGACTGGGCAGCAGCTCTGTAGAAAAGGACCTGGGGGTTACAGTGGAAAATAAATTGAACATGATCCAACAATGTGCCCTTGTTGCCAAGAAGAGCAATGGCATACTGGGCTGCATTGGTAGGAGTGTTGCCAGCAGGTCAAAGGAAGTGATTATTCCCCTCTATTTAGCACTGGGGAGGACACATTTGGAGTACTGTGTCCAATTTTGGGCCACTACAGAAAGGACAGGAACAAATTTAAGAGAGTCCAGTGAAAGGCATCAAAAATGGTGAGGGGGCTGGGGCACATGACTTTTGAGGAAAGGCTAAGGAAACTGGGATTATTTAGTTAGAAGAAGAGAAGACTGAGAGGAGATTTAATAACATCCTTTAGCTACCTGAAGGGTGGTTCCACAGAGTACGGAGCTAAACTGTTCTTACTGATGACAGATGACAAAGCAAGGAGCACTGGTCTTAAGTTGAAGCAAGGGAAGTTTTTGTTGCTTATTAGGAAAACCTTTTTCATTAGGAGAGCGGTGACATCCCAGAATGGCTTACCTAGAGAGGTGATGGAATCTCCATTCTTGGAGGTATTTAAGGCCCAGCTCAACAAATCTCTGGCTGAACTGGTCTAGTTAGGGATGGTTCTGCTTTGAGAAGGGGGCTGGACTAGATGACCTCCTGAGGTCCCTTCTAACCCTAATTTTCTATGCCTCTATGAGAGATACTTAAATTATCTTTGAGGTACAGAGAAGGGAAGAGAACATTCAGCAGGGGAGTTTAAGAGCCATCCCATAGTCCTTGTTGTGGACTCATCCACACCCAGAAAAACCTATAATCTTATAGAGAGAACACCCTCCTAGGAAGTAGGAAACAATGGTTTTAATTGCTTGAGGCAGAAGAAACTGTACCCATTTCCCAAATCTTGGGTGAGGGCTCTAATAACTTTTTAACATTTAGCAAGACCTCAGATGAGAACCTCTGTTGTACTGTTTCAGTTTACCCGAGTAGTTCTCAGCCATTCTCAGTTCTTAGTGAAAGTGCCCTGAGAATCTCATGTGGGGTGCAGAGTCTAACCTGAAAGATCTGCTGCAGGAGCAAGGCAAACAAGGTTCTTTGGGTAAATTTGATATCTTTTATTTATATTATTTTAGTTGGTCTAATAAAAGATATCAGATTCACCCAAAGAACGTAGCATTGCAGTGATTATAATTGCTTTAATTGCTTAGTTTGTTATTGACTATAATTGCTTTGACTATTTTGTTATTTCTTTTTATAAAAGGAAAAGATTTAACCATTAAGATAAAGTTAATCTTGTTATGGTTTACATTTTACTATAATCTGATCAGTCATTATTAGTGCTTGAAATTAACCATCTATTTTAAATTTCCTACTGCTTAGCAAAAATGTATTTGACCTATTGGTCTCAAGATTTTAGACATATTTGACTCATGACTTTAGAACTTAAATTTAATATAAGGAGAACACTTGCATAAAGGTTTGTGGTATGTCTGATGTATGTGGATATGTTTGGTTTACGTGGAAAGAGGTAACAAAAAATGAATGATGAACATGTGACAGCGACACAGGAAGACAGGCCTCTTGAAGCAGGTGAAAATAGCCTTCTGTGGTTTAACAGTTAAGGGCTGCAGTGGACATCGAGTCAGCAGTGAAGGATTACCAAACACTAAATCATGCTTCATCCTGACGGCTGAAGACTGCAAGCGATGCCCCCCCCTGAAGACTGCAGAGCAGAGAGTCAGAAGATCATGACCTACCAATTCCAGCTTGCCAACAGGACAAGGAGAATGGCCTTTGCATCTGACTCAGTGGAATCCATAGGCTTGTATGAACAGCAATCATTATAAAATGAACACAAAGACAAGGCTTTGGGTCTCTTCCACCTGCAAGAAGGAGTTTCGGGCATATCCGATAAGCCCTGACTCTATCTCTCTTAGTCAGCCTGGTCAGCCACCAGACTGACCTTGAGCAAATTTAAAACTTGTTAACACCTTAACCTTTGCATGACTGTCTAACTTCTATGTGTCTGCTTGTCTCTTTTGGATGAATGGATGAATGAATGAATGAATGAATGACTATGCATGAGAATGAGTGAAGCAAATAACCTTATTGTTCTTTATTCTTTTCATGTTGCATGTTTTATGTTCCACTAAACGCAGCATTGTGCCTTATCCCCTGATAAGATTCTGGCTTGTTTTTAATTCACATTGTACGCCCTTTGCGCACAAGGACCTTGTCTGCCTATGGCCTTAGACCAACATGGCTACAACCAGCACCCTTGCAGCAGAAGCAGGCACTTCTGCCTGCATTAGGTTTATCTAATAAATCTCTTGGTGGATTTCCAGGTAGAACCACAGTATGATGTATTTGGCACTTTGCATTTAAAAATATTTTAATACATTTATTTCCTAGTATAATCTAATGCAGGCAGAAGTGCCCACTCCTGGCACAGCTTTTTCTGGGTCAGGCTCCACACGAGGTATATGGGCCAGTTTCACCCTGTTGTTGTGATAGCAGCAATAGCCTTGGTACCTCAGCATTTGTGAAAGGGTCTTGTGGCATCCCAGGGTCCTGCAACATGCTAGTTGAGAATGCCTGCATTAACCATTGACCAATTATTAGATAATGACAGGCATCATCTTCTACAAGACTTTTGATCAATTCATCTCAAACTTAATTATCTTTGCTTTTCTATTAAATACTTCACACTAAGTATATTTAGATTGGATCTCTGAAAAAAAACTTCTTCACTGTAAGAATAGCGAGGCAGTGGAATAGACTGGCTAGGGAAGCTGAGGAATCTCCATCACTGGAGGTGTTGGACAGCCACTGCTTGGGCGTAGCTATGCCTACTTTCTACCATGGGCATTTCTCATTATTCTGGGCTTTGCTGGTTGCTCTTGCACCCCTTCCTTTGTTTTCCTGCTATATGTGTCAGGGAGTTTTGAAGCCTCCCCAGAGGCACCGGGTGTTAGCTACAGCTAAGGCTGGGGACTTCAACTGGGGTGTGCTGACTGTCCTGCTAGGAGCAAAGCCAGAGGTTCCTGGATAGAGGATCTTGCCCCTTTGCTCAGGATCAGGCTGATTGCCATATTCGGAGTGAGGAAGGAATTTTACCCCAGAGTCAGACTGGTATGGACTGTGGGTTTTTTTGCCATCCTCTGTAGCTGGGGGTATGACTCTCTGCTCAGGACCTTATGAGGGTATATTGACAACATTTTATAGAAGAAGGACATTGGCTGCCATGGTTCTCCTACTTTTCTTGTAGCAGGTAGGGTATTAGGTCTTTGTTTTGTCAGAGTTGAGGGTAGTCTTACGTAGCGGTTAGATTATGATTGTATGGGATGGTTTTGATAGTGATGATCCTATGTCAGGAAGGGGGTTGAACTAGACTTCTGGAGGTCCCCTTCAGCCCTACTTCTCTATGACTCTAAGACAAGTGTTTTAGATTTGTGTTGGTGAGAAAAGAAAAAAAAACTTTGTGAATTTGGTTTGATACAAATCTTTTTTGTTGTTCAGCATCTGAACTATAACATCAATTATTTGTACAGCACTAATTGCAGCACACTTCATAGGACAGATGATACTATGCTTTTTCAGTTATTTCTAATTCAGCATTATTTATCACTGTACATCATGTTTCTATATATTTGCATATTTTCATTTAATGGTTTAGAAAATGTAAATTAAAAGTTAATTGCATTAAAATATGAAGAGGAATATAATTATTAGCTTGCCATTAAAAGTGTCACATCAACATATTTCAACAGTTCAATTAAACTGTGAAGTTATCTATGGCCATGTGAAATTCTATGGCTTGTGTTATAGCAGGAGGGTAGAGAAGAGCATCACTACTGTCTTTTCTGGCCTTAAAATATATTAAAATATATATGTACATTTAAATGCATCCTATTATGTGGATTTTTCCCCAAAAAGTATTTCAGTGAACCAAAATAGTGAAGTGTAGCAAGGAATTTTTTTTGGTCCAAGTTGTGACAATTCTCAATTTTTGCTCAAATATTTTGCACTGTCACATTTCTGATTGTCATAGTAGAGTCACAAATATCTGACTTCTGAAATACTCTTCTCCTAATAAAGGCTTAAACAGCTTTTGCTTTTTTGCTGGAGTGCCTGACCAGACAAGGAATATATCTTTAAACACAAACTCGAGTCATTTCTGTCATCAGCCATCCTTCCTTACAAAAGGAGGCCTATTAACATAAATTTCTGACAAGAGAAGAATGTGTCTTCTGTCACTGTCATGAAATAACTAGACTAAGCAAGTAAGCAGATGCTCATTTTCTCCCAGAGCTGTCATGTGTTTAAAGTCCTACCCACATCAGGTTTTGTTACCTACAGCGTGTCAAATTGCTACAAGAACTAAGAAATGTCAAAAAAAGGTAACGAAAAAAAATAAAAAAGAGAGGAAGAGATTTCAAGAGCAAGCACTGTGATGTTAAAACCTTTGATATTCTGTTCTATTAGTACAGAAATTTAAGGGGTCACATCTAGCCTACAGATTAAAGCCCTGAGAAGGGAGACCTGTTTTTATTAATCATCATCTTCTTTAAAACTTACAGGTCTAATTGCCTGAAGCAAATCCAAGCTTGAAACATACTTGATTCAAATCAAAATAATTCTAGTAGTGAAGCTGTCCCACTGACTTTTGCCCTGACAGCACAAAGTAAAGCACATGCCTACTTGAAGTTTGCAAATAGTTCTGTTAAAATCAACAGATTTACACATTCATAGATGTGTCATAGATTCATAAACATTACGGGCTGAAAGTGATCAGGCCCTCTGCACATGGGCAGGAAAAACTGCTGGGGTCAGATGACCCCAGCAAGGTGTGTGTCAAGACTTTTTTTTAAAGATCTTCAGGGTAGGTGACTGTATTACCTCTGGGGGGAGTCTGACCTAGATCCTAGGCTCTCAAATTGAACATGTTTGAGTTCTTGCTCTGCCTGATGCAGACCCAGGGCTGGAATCTGGGTTTCCTCACATTCCCATATGAATGCTTTCATCATTAGGATACCAGCCATTCTGGGTCGGTCTTTCTCAATCACTCTCCCATTGAAGCTGTTCTACTTTACATGAAAAAAGTTAAATATTCACTGAGCCAGGCACCTGAACTTGTCTTCTGTATTCCAGGTTAGCATAGCTAACAAGTAGGGTAAGCATAGGGGGGCAGAGGGGGCACATGCACCCCTTGAGACTGTCCACCACCAACACTGTTGCCAGTGTCTACAGGTGGTTGCCACTTGCCACCCCCACCCCTCAACACTGACACTGCCGGAGCCACCTGTGGTCAGTCGTCCCTGCTTGGCCTGCCCTCACCACAGATGTCACCATGGCTGCCTGCAGGTGGTCCCTGCTCACCACCACCATGTTCTCACTGCTACCACCCCAACCTGCAGGCAGTCGCTGTGCCCCCACAGCCTCAGGAGACACAAGTCATTCATGCTGGTCAGTGCCTTCCTCATCAACCCATGGACTCTGTTGGGATCTTATGCTTCTTTTTTTAAAAAAAATTAAAAAACAGAAACAAACCCATTTGTGAAGTTTCTTTTTCATCCCTACACTGAAACAGGTGGTTTGGAATTGTGTAAAGTTCCCTAAGACAGTGAATTTTATACTTAACAGTGCTGAACATGTCAGACAGCAGGTGCCCTACCTTCACTAAACCTTCTCATGTACTGTGCTAGCATGTATAGATTTGATAGGGTGTTTGCAACAGTAGGGATTTAGAAATTTTCTTTTCTGTAGTTAAGACCTTTAGGTCTCTACAAGTCTCATGGTTTCTTTTTCTCATGCCTTCAAGGATGTACCTATTTATACAGTGCTTACCAGTGTGAATTTTACCAGTTAACCCTTAACTATGGAATTATTTCTGTGCTCATTTTGAAAAGATCTCATTTGGCTGAAAAAAATCACAATAGGCTTTAGTGATCAAAACGGTTGGTTTTCTTGCCTATAGACATCTAACCTGACATTTTTCAAGCCATGCAGCAGATTAATTTACTAGATACTACAGCAAAGATTTGCAGTAGCCACATCACCACCGCATTTTGTCAGAAATCTATTGACACCACCTCTACCTTTCGGCCACCACTTTTCATTCTAAGTACATCACTAGATTCATTATCTACCACCATGTTATATGTATAGTCAGATCTGCTCTTATCCCACTGACCACAAAGTATATCTTAAGGATCTGGAGCAGCGATTCCAACAATTACAGTACAATCCCAAAACTATAGACTCTCAAGAATCAACAAAACCAGATTGCAACTCTACCAACGTGATCTACCCCATCACATGCTTACAATGCTCCTCTGTTTTATATATCAGAGAGACAGGATGATCTCTACACATAAGAATGAATGAACACTGACCAGATACCAGCTGCAGAAATACACAAAAACCTGTGGTAAAGCACTTCAACCTCCATGGACAGCTCATCACTGACCTCAGGATCGCTGATGTCAGGCAGAACATTTTTTAAAAACAGTTTGAATGGGAAATTGTGGAACAAGAAATCAGTATCTTATAACCTGGATTAGCTTTTGCAAGTCCTTTGTTCTTCACCATAGTCATCAAAATTAGCTGATTAGGACATACAGATGAGTCTTTCCCATTCATGTTTTCCCATTTAAATAACTTCAGTTTTGTTTGCTTGTCTCTCCTAGCACTGCACCCCTCTCTCATCCCTCTCTTCCCCCCACTTGTCTTTTGTATTCTAATTTCTTTTTCCTTATACCCTGCTTTTTGCATAACCTTGCACAGCATCTGATGAAGTGAACTTGAGTTCACAAAAGTTTGTACTCCTTTTATATATCTTATTGAGTTACTCTATATCTATCCTGCCTTCCTTTTTAAAGTCATTCAGGGCATGTGGGTACCCAAGCCTCTTATACTTCAATGAACCTGGCTATTTCAGTCTCTATGGGAAATCTGTGAAAATTTCAGCCTTCAGTTAATATTCTTGTACCGTAATGTAGAGAGGTCACCAGTTTTACAAGAGTAATTTGCAAATTCAAACGATTATTATTGTTATTGTTCTTGCTATCATCATTATTACTGTTGTTATTATTATAGTGCTGTGTACATTCCATAAATACATTATATTGAGAAATATAATAGCTCGCTCCAAAGATTCTTAGTAACTGGCCATGTTTACACGAGACGCTAACTGTGCAGTCATTAAGTACTTGTTTATACTTGTGTACATCAGTGAACAGCTTTTCCATAACACTGATTACTGCACAGTAGCATCCCGTCATGCTTTCTGCTACACGATGCTACTGTGCAGTAGTCTATGACTATTGCATAGTTAGCATCTCATGTAGATGCAGCCATTTAGTAGCAAGTTCGTTGTCCCTAATAGCCTCCAGAAAAACTGACCTGTTCTAAGGTGATGATTTCCCATCATTGTGAAATACATTACAACTCCCCACTAGACACACCTACTTTTTTTTACTAGACTTCTCACCAGCTGTACCATAGAATTCAGTAAACATTTTCCATTTCACATCTGTTTGCAATAACCACAGTGTGTATTGGTAAGAGGCAAAGCAGTTGCTAAAGTGTAAATGGTGGTCAGAGAGAACTCTCCCACTTCTAGTACTCCAATTAAAATGATTCTTCTGGGATTTAAACTCATAACATTGGGTCATTTGAGACCAGTTCAGTGATAGTAATAAACAATGCTCCTAATTAAAAATCCCACTACTATTCCTGTTTGCAGTCTCTCTCTGTGTCTGGTGGTAAGGGCTTGCCAGACCTACATTTTACTGAGAACTCTATTAATCAACATATCCTTCAATTAACAAGCATGCAGAAACTATAAACATTTGGCCTTGTATTTATCCATTCGTGTTTGTGCCAACTAAAGTCTCATAAATAAGAAACCAATACCCAGTCCTCCAAAATAAATGGAAACAACATTCTGTTGACCTGTTCTTCTAGGAAGCATCTTTACAACCTACTGGAGAAACATTTATTACAATGTACCACATTCATGTTTCATTAATACATAACCAGTGTGTAGCACTGCTCTGTTAATCTTAAAGACTAATGACTGCTGTCAGAGCTTTGTAACAGACTTATCTTTACCCCAACATTGAGGCATTGGGACAATAATAGCATATACTGCATCTGGTTCTGAGACAAGTAATAAGGAATGAATATTCTAACTAATTAAAAATACTCAATTCTGGGGGCTGATCTAATTTTCATGGACCCAGTACAGTAGGTTTCCTTAATGAGCCACAGAAAAGTACCAGACAGTAAACTTAACCTAGAAATTTTTAACCTAAGGGAAAACAAATTAATGATACTATAATGTTTGGGGCTTTTGGCAGTTTCTTTAACTTCCTGCTTTCACCTAGAGACTCAATAACTCAAATTTCAAGGGATAATAAAGTCAAGAAAAAAAATCTACTTTAATTAAAGTTTAAACTTGTTGCTTTAAAGAAAATTAGCTAAATGACTACTGTGTCTAAACTTGGAAGTGCCTACACTTGTTAAAAGCCTTCCATTTTGGCCTGAAAATTCCCTTAGTGTGTGCAGTACTGGTTTGTGCACATGCCCAGAACCATCCCAAGCTTACAACTATGTATCTAGTTCCTGTCTAAATTGCAGTGGAACCCCCACAAATTAGGTGGAAGAGCACCTAAAACATTCAAATAGCCCTACGTAGCAGGCATACTCAGTGTGCACCTAACATGGTGAGAAAATTAGGCCCCTGTTTTCTTTTAAAAACATCAAAAGGGATGGGTTGTCTACATCTTCCACAATATCCTGCTCAGGACCTAGAACTTAGAATGTTTCCTGAGGGTAGATGTCTACAAGTATTCTTCAAACAAACAGAGAGATTTCTTCCTTTAAAACCTGCCTGCCAAAAGAATATGTGGTGATGCCCATCTTTTATGTAACCGCTTAGTGGAGGGAGCAATTGTTCTGGAAATGGGAATGCTGGGTTCAGTTTCTTCTCTACCCATAGGAAATTATTTTGGGTTTCAGATTTTGAGTAGGTGGAGGCAGGCTAAATCATTATCATTCAACAGTGCCAATTAATTCAACTGCAGTGCTGCAGAGAGGCAGAGAGATACTGCTTCCACATATGGAAACAGCTTCAGCAGAACAGTGTAAACTGCTTCATGGCACCACTGCCTGGCCTGCTAACTTTGCAAGCAACACACTGCCACTCTTCAGACAATCTCATGAGGTTCAATAAGGAGAAGTGCAAAGTCCTGCACTGAGGACAGAACAACTCTAGCTACTAGTAAAGGCTGAGGACCCAATCGCAGGAAGGATGTGGACAAATTGGAGAGAGTCCAGTGGAAGGCAATGAAAATGGTTAGGGGCCTGAGGTATGTGACTTCTGAGGAGAGGCTGAGGGAAGAGAACACTGAGAGGGGACTTAATAGCAGCCTTCAGCTACATGAAGGCTGGTTCCAAAGACAATGATGCTAGACTGTTCTCAGGGGTGGCAGATGACAGAACAAGGAGCAACAGTCTCTAGTTGCAGCAAGGGAAGTTAAAGATAAATATTAGAAAAAGTTCTTTCACAAGGAGAGTAATAAAGCACTGGAACAAGAGGTTGTGGAATTTCTGTCCTTGGAGGTTTTTAATACCTGGCTAGATAAAGCCTTGGCTGCAATTATATATTTGAAGATGGGAATATAGATGGGGATATATTTGGGGATGGTCCTGCTTTGTGCAGGTGGTTGGACTAGATGACCTCCAGAGGTCCCTTCCGAGTCTAATTTTCTATGATTCTACAATTCTATGAATTACAGTACCTAAATGTAGGTGCCTGCATCTTTTAATTAATCTATCCCTTAGTGGCCAAAAGCTAGTAGAAATCTAATGGCTAGTTGGTGGATTACACCTAACAGTGGCCTCACCCACACAAAATGCTACTGCTCATTTATTTAGTACTTGTACAAATACATGCACAGTACCCCAAGTTACTGCACAGTAGCACCAATGAATGCCTTTTTTGTGATGCCACTGCTCAGTAGTCTAATACTACTGCCAGAGATATGGGATTTCCAAAACAGAAAATTTTCTGGAAAAATTTCCAGTGATTTATTCTTCTGTAAGAAGTTTTCTGTTTCTAAAAATTCATTGTTTCATAAAATTAATTAGTAACAATGAATGGATACTAATAAAATATTAGGCAAGCCTGGCAGTTTCAAAGTTGTAATTAAGGCTTTTCAGGTGATTATCCCTAGGAAGTATATGGGAGAGTACCTATATGGTTTATAGATTTGTAAACAGAGGGTAGGTAAATACACTCACATAATAATCCAAACCAAAAACCAAGTTGTGAATTCACCTGATTAGCTGTGCAGGTCAAATCAAAACCAACACTAAGACTGCAAGTGAAAGCCAAACTAAAACTATGATTAATTTTTGTTTCACTTTCAGTTCAGCAAACAAACACAGCACTGTTTCGTTTTTCTTCTTGAGTTGGGGAAGTTGGAAGTGTTTGCATAAGATGCTAGTTTTTTAAGTGCTTTTGGTCTGAAGTAGTCATAATAATGCCAAATCAGAAAAAAACCTAGTGTATGGCATCGTTAAAGTGAAGTTCAAGCCACTGAATGAAGAAAATTGGTAGATGTAAATATTGTGGGCAGGAGTATGCTAACAATGCAACAAGAATGAACAAACATTTAATAACATGTAGAAACTGTCCTGAAAGAGTACAAGCCATATACAGAAAGCTAATACAATGAAGTGGTAGAACATCATCTGAGGAAAGTCTACTTCTTTCCACATAAGCTTTGAATTTGTCTGAATATAATATTTAAACCACATTAAGTGTGCTGTATTTAATTTTTTTCCTAATCAAATATTTCAGTTCAAATGCTTGAGGCTATTGGGACATAAAACTAGCATGGGGGTACTTTTTATTGTTGTTTACTAAATATACATCAAATAAACATGCTAATCAGATCATGCTCTATTTAGGGCACTGGAAAATTTTCCAATTCAATTTTTGTTTTAAAACTCACATCTCTGACTACTGAGAAGTAGCTTCACATCACAGTTTTTGCCACACGATGCTACTGTGCAGTACTATCAGGCTACCGTACAGTCAGTGTCTTGTGTAGACATGCCCAGTTTGTTGGTTTAAAGTTCAGTACACATAGGCTTAGAAGAGACCTCACAAAGTCCATCCCCCTGCTCAAGGCAGGATCAGCTCTGATTAAACCATCACAGCCAAGTGTCTCTTTAATGTGCTTTTGAAAGTTTCCAAGCCTGGGGAATCCATAACTTCTCCAGATAATCCACAACTTCACTACATTGCAAAAGCATGGAGACTACTGTTAATCATGAACTTATATGATTTATTGATCTTGGCCTATACTTGGCAGATTTTTTTTTTAAAAAAAAGGACCATTACTTACCTTTCCCTAATAAAATGGTATAGGGAAAGAATCTGCTTAACATTTCTTTCACAAAAGTATACAATTAAATTCATATACAATAATAAACCTATACTCAATGCGTTAACCAGAAGCAAAGCTTTAAATCAATTTTAAAAGGTTTTATTTCTGCAAAACCAATTACAATTCCTGTAATTTCTTTTTCAACACATAGACTTTTCTCATAAGATTAAATGTTGCAGTCCAAGGCACTATATTTATCTTCCATATGGCCTTCTTTCTACATTTAACTTGTGTTTTAAATTGTTTTGGTGAGAACACGATGTCAAAAACAATCAGGCTGCTGGAATTTTAATAGACCAGAACTGAGAAATGTAGCATTCTCAAAACTGACTAATATTCAGAACAAGTTCTGCAGCAGCTCAGTTTAGTTCTAACAATAACTTTTGTTTCACTTTGGAGGAATACGCCAATATCACACTCAAACATTCAAGTGAATTAATTGGGGGATGTAGACTATCTTCCCGGGTTTCTATAGATGTTTAAACTACCTTTCTTAAATTTTTTATGTCCAGACAGGTATATCACAGCACATTAGGGCCACTGTTCTAGTAGCAGCAAAAGGGAAGTAGTATAAGTAGGAATAGCAGGAAATCTTTGAAGAAGGAATCTGATTAATATACAAGGTCCTAAATATTTTTTAATATTTTATTTTGTAAACAAAAATGACTAAAAAACATTGAGCATGTTTAGGCCAATCCGAATTACATCTGGGTTTCTCTTTCTGTCTTGAGCCTTCTGCAGCTTTGCTTTTTTAACTATCCAGGCATAATATCACATTTTCATATATTTATTTCTAAATGTACCCCATCATTTGACACTTATTTCTAATCCATGCATTCCTATAAGATATTTTAAATTATTTGAAATAGGTTTTGGATAATATTCTTTTGGGGCTATCCTTAAAAAAAAAACAAACAAGGAAAGAATACATGTTCTAAAGAGTTGCAATGTAAGGATCACAGAAATTCAGAGAGACATTCACACTCAAACACAAAAAGATTTGTAGCTTAAGACAGGGAGTGTAAAGATACAGCTTTAAGTCATGTCGTGCTGAAGGAAAAACTGGGTTTTTCCCCTGAGGATCTTTCTCATCTGACCACAAGGAACAGGTCCAAATCCCACCCAGATATCCGCCGGATTTCTAGGGAAGCACAATGCAGACTGACATGTTTCTTTTACTTGACCCATTCATTCTCAGGCTAATCAGTCTCTACTTCCCTTTCTCTGGAAGACCCACCATGATGGTGGCATGGTATCAAGTGCAGAAAAGTTTATTAAGAAAGAGAGTAGGTCATATGATGTGCAGCCACTGCTGTCTTTCCTCCTGTGCTTTTTAGCACCCTTTCTGTTAGCTTTCTTTTTCATGTTACCCTTACAGCAAGCATGGGACACTTTTGGCCTTTAATTATGATTGTACTCTGAATATTTGATGATGGCCCACAGGCAACTATATAAACTGAGAGGCTTCAAAAAAAGATTTCATACATTTAAGATATTGCTCATCAATTACATCTGCTGGGTTGGGGGGGTAGAAATGCGATTTTAAAATGGCTATGGGATAAGTGTAAGGTTTTCCAACTCCCCTTTAATCTAAAACACTATGATTTCACAACACAGTAACACTAAATGCCAAGGGAAAGGAATAGGAAGCTATGCCCAAATTGAATATCATTCATATTTTTGACTTCAGAGGATGCAAGCGAAATATTTCTTTGCATGCTTTCTTGGCTGCATCTAAGGACTGTTTTGAACTCCTCAGACAATTATTAAATAAGAAAATGACTAATTCCCAGCAGCGCACATGGGGCTTATGTTGTTGTGGAAATGACTTGTCTCCTTTCCACAAAACCCTGGTTCAAAACCCTGCTGTTGCATTCAGCAGCCTGGCTCTTAGCCATATTTTTTTTCTATGGGAGCACAAAGGCAAGGAAAGGCAATGTCTGTTTCTGCCCTTGGTTACAAGCTCATCACAGACACCTTTGTCTCCCTCCAGCGGCTTTGCATTCTCCATACTGAATACAAGAATCTGCTTGTAAACACATAACTTCCACCCTGCTTTATCAGTTCTGCTAATTTATTGAGCTACCTACCCTCAACTTTGGATTGCCAGTCACCCTGAGTTATTTCTTGGGTTCCTTCCCGCGCAACTTCATGTGTTCTTTGCAGCCTTCCAGACATGAAAAAAATATTCCCATCAAAAGTTCATGAAGCTACAACCTTAATCCCTTTTTAAATCCCTGCTTAAAAGTAACCTTTGTGGTGAGCTGAGGCTTTGGTTTCATGCTGCATTTTTTGTTCTATCGCTACCTCCTCTTTCCAAGCCACATGTGATGTACTCTCTTACACTAAAAGCACTTTTCCACATGCTCCAGGGGCATTGGGGGGGGCGCATTTTAATGAGAGTGACTCCCAGAGCTAATCTAATTAAAGTGCCACAGAGTCTCATGTATCAGCATTCCTGCACTTAAAAACAGAGATGGGGATGCTTGCACTAAGCTTCATTTGACAAGCTTTAGTTCAAGCACCCCCATCACCATTTAGAAGTGCTGGGACGCTGATACACAAAATGCAGGAGGCCGCTGGAGCAAAGTAATTACCATGCTCCAGAGAACTCGATTAATCAAGTCTGCTCCAATGTGCTGTAATTACAGTGTATCAGAGTGGCTTCCGTGCTTGCGTACAGGCACCCTCAGATTTTGAGTTTTGTTGAAGTTATCGTATTTTTAAATTTGTCTGGACAAGGCAAAGCATAATCAGGTTCTGATCCTTGAATGAGACTCCTAGGGCACGTCCTGACGAGCGTGCACATGTAGGGGCGATCACTTCTCATGTTTGTTTCCTGCTCATTTACCACATACTGGTGCTGCTGCTATTTGTCTCCAAGCATGACCCTGCATGCACGCGCACTCTGGCATATAGCAAAGTCATTCGGGTGAGGTAGGGGAGGCTGGGGCCAGAACCTGTTGCCCCAGAAGCCTTACCTGGAGTTCTGGGGGCCTCCTGGGGCATCAGCAGTGCCAAACTGGCTGCTTGGAGCCTGGTCAGCAGCCTTTCTGACCAGGCCCCCTTTCTGGAAGCATATGCTGTTGCTGCATGTGCCATGCTGCTTTTTTCAGCAGCATTTTTTTTGACACCGGGATCTCCTGGTGTCAAAAAAACCAAAACCTGCTGTGCCACAAATTAGCAGTGTGGCAAATGGATGCACGTGTGCTGCATATGGTATCTAGCGCCTCAAACTACTTTGAGGTGCCACAAACTGCAAATGCATGTTTGTCGGGACGTGCCCTCAGATTTTGTCATAAGAACAGCAATTGCTGCTTCTGCTGAATTTAACAATTTTTCCAACCTTATATAAGTATTTGTCTCCCCTTTTCAGAAGCAAAACTCACTGACTGCAACTGGGCAGGCTCAAGTGCTTCTAAAGTTCTTCTTTCTTAGGTGGAAAAATGGAGTAGACCTAAATAGGAAGGTCCAATAGTTAGGGTGCTATCCTGGGACATTGCTCTGCTATAGATTTTCCATGTAACTTTTCTGTTTGTGCCTCAGTTCTTCACCTGTAAATTGGGAATGGTAGCTCTTTTCAACTTCTTAAGAACGATAGGAGGATTAATGCATCAAAGACTGTGAGGTGCTCCAAATCCTATGCTATTGCTAGCCATATATATATGATCAATATGTGCATTGATATATCCCAAATTACATTTACTTAAGGCATATATTTTCAACACTTCCTTAAAAAGGGTGTTTTTACAAAATGTGACCTGGGAAGCAGAACATCATTCAACTGTTAATGAAAATCAGGTCAAGTGGTGATTCCTGCTATTCTTCTGCTTTTATTCCTATCACTGATAACAATACAGGACTAAAATGTGATCTGCTTCATCCAACATTCTCCTGCATTTAGAGATATCATAAAAACCAGCCAGACTGCACAAATGCACATTTTAATGTCTTAATAGTGTGATAGTGTGAGCAAGATAGAAAATACCTGACAGTTCTTTCAAATAGCACAAGTGTTTTTCATTATAGGCCATAGAAATAATGCATGCTGCCATCCACATATATTGTTTTCATGTGCTGTATTTTTACATTTGATAAAAGCTAATTATCCTTGTCTAATATGAATAACACTCCAAACTATCTATTTTGATTGCCCACTATATGTCAGACGAGAAGACCTACTGAATGTTTAAAGCACATCTCATGCATCTCATGTTCGCATAAAGGCATACAAATATGTTCTCTGCAAAATAATATATTAATGAGGAACTCAGGAAAATAGCCATTTTTGATTTAAGTTATCCTGTTAAAACAGGGTAATATTCATGTGCCTGGACTATAAGTTTCAGACAACGATACTCTCAAAGAAATATATTAACTGGAAAGTTTTCCAGTACATGAGACTCCCTGGAGAATCTGCAATTAGGTTTAGATGAGATTTAAGCATACTATACCTCTGTTTACTATTTGAAGCTATCAAGATGGATTTTCCTCTCATGGCTGTGTTACAAAAATTTGTTTAAAAATAGAACAATTAACTCAATAAGAGATAAAATTGAAGTTATAATAACTATTATTACATACAGAAAAATTAGGAAGTATCCAATAACAGGCCAAATACAGTTTTAAGTGTTGGGAAGATGAGGGCGGAGGAGACCTTGAACTGCCAGGCCTTGCGACAGCCAACGAGCCCGGACCATCGGTCAAAAGGGAGAACCAGGTAAGTGATGGGGGCCGGGGCATT
>JAGPOW010003316.1:41058310-41081460 GCA_030014935.1 Caiman crocodilus
AGTGGTACAGGCTCCTAGCCTGGGGATTTTTAAGGGGAAGTTAGATGAGCACCTTGCTGGGGTCATCTGACCCCGGTGCTCTTTCCTGCCAAGGCGGGGTGTCGGACTAGATGATCTGCCCAGGTCCCTTCCGACTCTAGCTACTATGATACTATGATATGATAATCTATTGTGACATAATAGCAACAAGCTCCAATTGGTTTGTTTTTTTATTCTAACAGAATGTTATACTACTTTTAAGTGGAGATAAATAAATAATAATTTTTACTATTTTAACACTTTTTAGTTCTGTGGATGTAACAAGTTGGGGATACAAATATTTGATTTTTGACTTCCAACTATCTGACTGCACCCATGACAAAATAGTCAGCTGCCTAAAAATTGTGGCAATAATCATATACCCAAAATTGTATTTGCAAACTCCAAGTTGAAGTGGTAAGAATCACTGGGCTGCTAACAGTTCTGCCTGAAATCTATTCTCTCCACAACAGTGGCAGATTTCCACAATATTTCGACACCATCTACAGTTCATTTTACCTCTTGCAACATTATCTAGGAAGCACCACCTCAATGGACAAGTTTAAGCTCCATTCCCACTCAGTTCCTGGTGTGACTGCCAGGGGCATTGATAGAAGCTCATTGTGATGTAGAAACTTGGAGTAAACGGAAACCACAAAATCATTAGACTCCAATGACTGTTGCTAACTGTGGCCACATTCAAACCAGTGAGAAAAATAAAAGTATAATATGTTGGACAGTTATTTAATCTTTCACCAAAAACTTTCTTTCCATAGGAGCAAAATGTTTACTTTCTCAAACATTTCTCGATTGAAAGTAATTTAATTGCTTTGAAATGTCTTATTATTTCTGTCTCAGCAGAACATAATATGGTGTCAGTTCTCTCCAGCTAAAACTAATTTCCATGACACTGTAATAACGTTCCCAAATCTGCTTGTAAACCAAGTACCTACCTAGTTGCTCTGGATGGCCCATGAGCACAGTTTCCAAAAGGTACAACCTGGAGCATCTATTCCACTTCTAATTTAAGTTAAATAGACATAATTGCAGGTATAAAAATGCAAATGCACTTGGTAAAAAAAAAAGGTGTCAAAAGAAAGCTGCATCCTCCCACCTCATATTGAAAAAAATGTAAAGTACTCACATGATAGATGCTTCATTAGCCAAGAACAGGTAGCATCGCCACGAATGTTAATATCATGGGTTAATATCAAATTATAAACTGGGCTTCAATGTTAAAAGAATTATGGAAGTAATCATTTTATGCCTTCTCAGAAAAATGACTAAAAAAAGACCAAGTCTGACTAAGAAAACTGATTTACTTCTTTTACAATTCATTTAAAATAATGGCTTTGTTTTATCTCTGTTACTTTAAAAAATGCTAATTAATTCTAATTCAGAATATATGTAATTATAATAGTTCTGCTGGAAAACAAATTATCTGGTGCCTTTGGGGTGAGGTAGATTGTCTATTTTATATTCCTTTCAACAGCATAAATATTTTACCTTTTAGGCCATGAAAACAACGTGCAAACCATAAATATTTTTCCCTCTCACAGGTTTATAGCAACTGTTTTCTTCCTTTTAGCATGAAGATACTAAGCGAGTTGACAGTCTACTTGCCAGTCAGTTTAATCCTCGTCTCTCTGTGGGCTTGTGGGAAACTGTGGTGTGCCAAGTTATTTTTGGCCAAGTGCTACAGTATAAAGAGCCTTCAGGAACCTTCATTTAGTCAGTGGACTAACTGGCAGCTGCTGTACCTGCAGAATGTGAATTGATGTTGCCATGGAAATAGAATAGCTTTTTTGTTATTCTGTCATAGAATATCTGGATTTTTTCTTGTACAGGGGTCACTCTAGGAAGGATCTGCAAGGGCTAAAAGAAAGACAAACAAGTAAGTGTTTCACATTCACATTTGCTTCCTGAGGGAATCTAAAAACTACTTGCACTGACCAATGGAAAAAAAAAATATGTTTGTAAGTATAACCCAAGAATATGGCCTAGTCTATTTGGGCCATATTTAGGTAGGAGGAAAATAGTGCCCCTCTCCCCAGTTCTCTAGTTTTTTATCTATCATTGACTAGTATTGTGTTTTTTTTCTTAGCTTTATCTGTACGATCACAACTCATAAAGCTGCTGTATTTAAGGGAGGACTCAAATATGCAGTCTTCATGCAAGCTCAATTCAGGACTCCCCCTTAAAAGAAAAACAAAGCAAACAAACAAAAAAATCCGTCATGTCAAATGATCTTTAATTGCATGTACGGTTTGTGAGTTTGCAATGAGGGCAGATTTCCAATGATTAGCGTATCACTAATCATTTAAAGCTAGAATTCCCTGGAAGAGAACTGAAAGAAGTTAAATTGATATGCCCTGAAATTATAGTCAGTTCCAAGAGAGATCTCTCCACCTTTATCCTATTTCCATGTTTAAAAAATAGTCAGGGAAACATTTCTGTATAGCAATAAACCCATCATCATTCTATCAGAGCATATGTTAACCTTGACTTTTACAATCAAGTAAGTAAGTAGTCACTAAAAGTGTCACAAATCAAACTCTCTGTGGAAGGATTTAAGAAACAGAAAGAACAGTTGACCATTAATTATATTTATTTTCTGTCTGAGACTAAGAATCCAAGTAACAGCAAAGGAGTTTTAAATATTAGCATTTAGCTGGTCCTCTTTGTCAGGAAAGTTACATTGGAATAACTATATTTACAGAATTCTACTATTTATGTGAATCCCTGGTTTTGTGTATTCCAGAAAGACAGATCAGTTGGGAAGTATAGAAAATGTTTCATCATCCCTGGCAATTTCTTGCAGTCGAGGATGATAGTCTTCCATGATTGCTTTATTTGTGGGTCTTAAGATGGCTGACAAGGCTGATCCAGGATTGAAAGACTCTTTTGCAATGTGGGCATGTGTTTCCATGAAGGACGAGGGACTCTGGATTCTTGATTCAGTCCATGACACGCTGTTTTTGGCATTCCCACTTTTCCATCTCTTGTTGTTGTCATAAGGTTTCCAAGTACTTAGATCCTTGCAGTACACGCTTCCTCCATTCAGGGCAGTCCTATCCAACAGTCTCTCATGAGTTGATGTCAATGTTACATTTTTTCAAGTTTGCCTTGAGGATGTCCTTGAAGTGCTTTCTATGTGTCCACTTGAATGCACACCTTGACTGAACTGGGAGAATAAAACTTGCTTAAGGAGTCTGGAGCCAGACATCCAGATGACATGGCTGGCCCAGTGAAGTTGATGTCACACAATTATCACCTTGGTGCTTATGGTGTTTACTTGTGAGAGGCCCCCATACTATTCTGTATTCATTGTTTCAACAAGGTCACTTTTTCTCCAGATCAATGTAAATGTTTTCACAGTGCATCTAGCAAGGAGGTCCACATACAACAGTTGAACTCTTCCTTGTTTCTTTATGCAGATTCAGGGTTGACTTCATTTCATGATAACTCTTAATTTCAGTGGAATTCTGCTGGAATGAACCTGAATCTCCTTGCTTAATAGAATTTGAACATGAAGGATTAGTAAATAAAAGTAGGAAGAAAAATCTCTAAAAATACAATAGCTTCTAAATTATCAACTTGAATTTAACATTTTCCAGCAGTGTATTTTAAAAATAGTACTATTATTTATGTAGTGCTATTGCATTTTTATATAGAAATATAGTGGCAATAAATATTTATTTGTTGATATGCAATGCAGAATTTTCACTACTACCACATATCAATACACTTTCTGTCAACCCATCAGTTTGCCTGAATTAAAGCTTAGAGACTGGGCTTCTTTTGATGTGGTGGTTTGTTTGGTTTGGATTTTGGGTCGGGGGAGAGGAGGTATTTTTACCTTAGATGTGTCTAGTTTAGGTTTCATCTGTTTTGTTGGAAGATGTCTGAATTATACTTTGAGTTTCTACAAAGACAAGTTCTCTTTAGAACAGTCACTATTCATTTAATATTAGAAAAATAAAACAAACCAAAGCCAAAAGTTGACTAAAATCCCTTCACTCTTGCTTTTTTTTTTTACTTCTTTCTATTTTTATTCTTTCATGTCATCATTTCACTTGTTCTCCAGTAACTATTAACAGTTCTAGGTCAAATAAGACTTGAAAATCTAATGTGAAAAAGAAGCAGGAGAACATCTTTGGATTAAAGAGACAAGCTTTCAGGTGTTCCTCATACATCACATAGGAGCAAAAAAAAGACTTACTACTTCCTTATTTTCCCTGTTCAAGGCACCTTTAAAAATAATTTCAAGTATTGATCTACACATAAAAGCAGCTCTGAACAAGCCTACCCTGAGCCACTGGTAACTGAAAGGGAGAAAAAGAACAAAGATCTCTGCTTGCCCATCAACATATTAGTTTACTTTGTTTTACACACCATATTCTTTGGCCTATCCCTCTACCCTAGCATAAGTTACAAAGAACCAGTTCAAGTTCTTTCTTCTGATGAACCCCAAAGAAAGATCAAAATAGCAAATAAACTATTGGCTCTTTTATCTAGTGGAAGAACAAACTCCATTGGGCTATGCAAACAAAGTGGCCAATTTACCAGGTTTCATTGTTTCTTGGTTTGGAGCCTCAGGCTGGAAGGTTTTTTTTGAAAAGTCAAGGTAGGTTTGCATGTCAGGAAAGCATATATTCACCATGCTCCCCTCCCCTCCCCCCTCCAGGAGGACAAGAAATAATGGGCACAAACTGATTAAAAATCAGTTCAGGCTAGGCATAAGAAAAGCTTACTTCAAGTCAAGTACTGAGGGTTTGGAACAGGCTCCCCCCAGAGGTGGTACAGTCATCCACCCTAGTGATCTTCAGAAAGTGTCTTGATGCCCATCTTGCTAAGGTCATCTGATCCCAGCAGTCTTTCCTGCCCAACTGCAGGGGGACTGGACCCAATGACCGGTAAGGTCCCTTCCAGCCCCTAACAACTATGAAACTATGAAATATATACACAGGGTGTTTATAAAGTCCTTGTGCAGCTTTAAACTTTAAGAACTTTGGATGTACGCATGAGAGAAGCAAACTGTAAATGGCGATTGAAAGCATAAATAAGTTTTAACACAATACAGCTCAAAATTTCTAAACTTCAACATAACTGCCATCTTTCGTGACACATCGTTCAGTCCAATTTTTCAACTTGTACAGAACATTTTTCAGTTCCAGCTGAGTGATTTCATGAATTGCATTTGTGATCCTTACCCTATGCACAGTTTACAGTTTGCTTCTATCATGTATATACCGAAAGTTATTAAAGTTTAAAGGTGTACAAGGATATTATAAACACCCTGTACAGCAAAAGCTTTCCTGAGCTGGAGTTCACTTCACCAGATGATATGAGAATGGGGCAGAGTAGAAAGAAAGGATTAATTTTTGTCTCAAGGGTCCTTCCTCAAATTTCCACTGGTGCTTCTTTATGTTTCTGGTCTAATAAACATCTAATTAAGCCTTCCTGTCTACATTACCAGGAGCTATTCTAATCACTAGCGTAAACTCTTTATATATTTTTGTTGTTTCCTTACTAATCCCACAAGCACTTTCCAAAAGCACTAAAAAGCAAAATTGCCCTCAATAAGACCAAAAAAATACCACATTTTCATTGTTTGAAGATATGACCTCCCTTCCTAAAAAAGAAGGGATTTACACATTTTCCAAATCTCAGCATAATCTTATAACTGTTAAAGCTGAAGAACTATTTATTTTTCCTGATGTTCTTCTTTCAAAAACAATATTCCCTGGGGATGGAATAAGGGCTGTAATATTTCAAAGATATACATTTCCTTTTGAGGAGGTGTACCTGAAAAGGGTGTGTATAATTTGAAGCTAGCTATAGCCTTCAAGATGGAAAGATTAATGCTACTTTAAAAGTCCGGATCAAAAGCCTACTGAAGTCAATGGAAAGACACTTGCTGTTCTTAATGACAAAAGTCCCTCTGTTTTGGATGTTTGCATAGTTTGTAGTCCAAGAAGGCACACAGATGGTGAAAGTTATAAAAAGAATGGTTTTCACTTGCTGTAAATAAGACAAAATATTGCACTCTCTCTTCTTTTTCTTTATCAGCTCTAAAGAAACTTTATAAATGGAACATTAAAACAGAAGATTCAGTTGTGAAGATCTTGCTGTTGATGTAGAGATCCTTCAGTCAGTAGACAGTAAACATGATAAGTTGCTAAATAATTGATTACTGCAAGTGCTTAATACTGAGTGCTTTTTATGCACAAGCACTACATATTATTTTATAGATGTCCATATGTCAGCAAGGCTCAGCTTGAAATACTCACTTAGAATGAGTGGTTTATCACCAGTTTCTTGGAAAGTGAAATATTTTGTAGTTTCATTTCAGTATTTGTGAGGGGAGTTTTTAGGAAAATCCCTGAGATACAGGGCTAGAGTATAGGCTATTCCCACAGAAGGGCAGGGCAACATACGGCTGTTAGCTGTTTTCCTGGAATTCTTCCCTTCAGAAGCAGTTACTCTACCAATAAAGAACTTACTTATTTTGTGGTAGCCTCCATGGAGTCACACTCATGGCCAAGGATACCTCTATACTAGACACTGTACCATCACAGAACAAAAGAGAGCATTACAAAACCCCAGCATCTCCTGGGATCAGGGCTTCCACTCTGCAACTCAGACCCTTTCAGTCCCTGTGGAAAAGGTGCTGCTGCATGCTCCAGACCATCAAGATGTAGAGCAAGGACTTAATGCTGACCTGGTCCTGGTAAAAAAACTCAAAAGTGTTTCATAGTATTCCAAAGGCAATTTGGAGCAGGAAAATGAATCCGCTTTTACAGCCACTTCCTACTTCACCTGCTAACTTCTTTCACACACAATTCACACTCCTTACATGATGGCACTCATATAGCTTTTGTGATACGGGGGTACAAGCGTGAATAATGCTTTGAGGCCAGCTGTTACTCTGGGTTATTCTGAAAACTTGAATATACATGAAGTTGTTAAAAAGAAGTTTAAGATGTTGTATAAACACATGTTCTGGCTTTTCACATAACTTTCTGTCACAGGTTGCCCCCTGTGTATCTATTCTTTGATTAAATGTTTTAGAGATATTTAAATTCTTTAAAGTCCGCAGAAAGATGGTACATCTCCAACAAAATACAGGGCAAATAGTCCCTGATCTTCTTTCGTAGAAGAAGAGAGCCAGATCCAGGAGATCCAGGCCTGTGGAGACAGCTGGATTCATAGCAGCATTTGCTGACATATACTACTGAAAATTTTAATAAATAATGCATTAATCAAAATTGTTGAGTTACCTCAATGTTTTGGGTGTTCAAGCTGTGACATCTTTAAATAGATCACATTTGCAGAAAATGTTTTATTCTTTCTAAGGCCCCTCTACACTTTATATCTATTGGGTAATTACTTGTCTAATTGCAGAATTAATTTAGACTGGCTGCATGTGCAAATTAACTAGAGCCCCTTAAAAAGTTCCAATTGCCTATAAAATTATTACTTAAAATAGGTAATAATTTTATAGCTTGTTTCTATCCAGCCTTAATTTTCACGTGTAGCCAGTGCCCCTATGGCTGCGAGACTGCAACTGCTCCCATCTCCCAAGCACATGTCTGCCCATCAGCTGCCAGGGCTGACAGTCCTACAGCTGACAGGACTCTCAGCTCTGGCTACACCCCACATTAGGGACATGTGGGGCACAGCAAGGGTGACCACCCATCCCTAATCGGGCAGAAAATTTAAAAAAGAAGTCCTGGACCCAGGCTGAATGACTCTTGGACAGCATTTGTCACAAATTCCCAGTATAGTGCAAGGAATCCAGGTTTTCCATTCACCATGGAAAACTGCAGAAATGTATGTTTTTTCTTGTAGATTGGAAGAGTTCCAGCCTGCAAGGGGCTGCTTGGGGCTGGGAGGGCAGGACACAGGGGTACTACATGCATGTGTATGTGCACACATACACATGGCCAGCAACACAGCCCCAGGCAGCAGTAGAGAGATGCTCCCACAGTTGCCTAAAGGTAAGGGGGAGAGGGCAAACAGATTGAGACCCCATAGTGATGGAAGACATGGGGCAAGGATGGCAGTTAGGGCTGAGGCTGCTGCCCAGCTGGTGTGGTGCATGGGGTCCAGAGCAGGAATGTGTGGCCACAGGGCCTAGCCAGGGAGCAGGATGGACCCATGGGTGGCTCATCCAGGTGGAAGGGTGGCGCTACAGATCCCTGCCACTGCACGTACTTCTGGGGAAGAGGGTATGGGGGAGGGGGTACACATATTTGGGCATGGAGCAGGAGAATGATGTGGGCTTGGGGCTCCCTGCCTTGCTGCCCTCCCCCAGGAGCTCTGCACTGGTCACTCCATGGTGAGCTGCCCCCTGTTCACCCAGAAGCAGCATGGAGTTGTGCCCCTTGCTGCTGCTGAGTGGGTAGGGGGTACCTCACCATGGTGGCATGGGTTTCCTGGGAGAAGACAACAGGGCAGGAAGCCCCAAGCCTGCACTGGGCAGCCCACATATGGCCACCCCTCACCCCTCACAGGCTATCTTTGCTTCTGCTCTGGCCATGCCACTAGCGGGTTGGGAAAGGGAGGCAGGTGGGCATGTGTCCTGCCTTCCTCTTTGGAAAAGGTGGTCACCCTAGGCACAGCCAGGCCTGAAAGTCCTGTCAGATGTGGGACTTGCAGCTCAAGGAACTTGCTATTTGCTGGTGCAGGGGGATCTCAGGATGATGATCCCAGACTCCCCTTTACTGACAATAAGGCATGATAGGATCTGATACTGGATCCAACAATCATACCTCCTGCCATGCATGTGTGACATAGCAGGAGGCACAATTATGTGGATTGCATATTAGCTCCCATCATGCCTTTACCTGCACATGTAGAGTGGCCTTAAATTCTGAAATGCCAGCCTTTTTTTTTTTTAATTTGAGATCACTAAACATGTTTGAAAAGGGATTCATAAGGCCTGCAAAGCAAAAGGAAAGGCTCCATATTTCTCTTTACATTCATATGCAAATTTAGTACAAATATTGACTCCTATGTGTGACTTCAATAGGCATTTCAGATCTTGGATCAAGTATCTTGAGTTAAATTTGAAAATAAGTAGATTTGTTTTGTGAATTATCATTCCTAATACAAAGCTGATCACAGAAAAAGTATTTTAAGGTAAAAAAAAAAAAAGAAAAGTAAAAAGTGCATACTGACAATGAAAATATGAGTTACTGTATATGTTAACAACATTTGACTATAAGGGAGGAGTGTCTTTTAGAAACAACAGTTATTTTACATCAGTGTGTCCAATTTTAATCAAAGATAGCATCTGAAAAAAGTTTAGAAAGAACTCACTGAAATCAGACACAAATGAGTCACAGTGATTAGAATGACCACATGAAGGAATTCTGAGCAGATGCTTTCATCTTAAGAAGTCATGATCTATCTATAATACATTATAGTAAAAAAATAGGGGTTTTTATTTATGCCATTGTTCTTATTTTTCTTTCATGCAGTATTTGCTTAATATAAGTGATACAAATTGCCTCTGACTAAATTAAAAGTTGCATTTTTCAATATCCACAGTGAAAAAGTCTGATTTAAGTTTTTTTTTTAACTTGGGATATTTAAAGTAGAAATCAGAGCTAAATTAAATGCAGGAAGAAATCCATTTACTGACCTAGTATAAAATTATTCAAAACACCTAGGCCCAAAAACACTGTGTAAATTAATTCTCAAAGTTTATGTTATACATTTTCTGATATGAATGAATCATTTAAATTTTCTTCTCCCTTCATTTTCTTTCTCTGGCTCTCCTTCACTTGACATCCTTACTTAATATGACTGGGTAGGTCAAAATGATAGTTACTTTGACAACCAAAGAAAATTAGAGCAGTATGACATCAATGACAAGGACAGAATCATGAACAAAGTGAATAAATGGAACATCATAAGATTTAATCCGTCTCTCTCACTGTCTTTTCTATCACTTATTTCTGTACCATAATACATAAAAAGCAGTCTCTTGCGTGTCCTCTGTATAAGGCTTAAAATAGTAAATAACCCTGAGAAGACTGTATGACTGTGCATTTGCAATGCTGCTTTTGTTTCCATGTGTTTCATATGTTTCATAAGCAACAGGCAAATAAATACAGATCAGCAACTTCCATGTAAAATAAAATGAAAGCAGTAACCTGAACAAAAATTCTTACAGAGCATTTCTCCATACCCACACCCCAGATTTGAAAGTTTATTTAGAAAACAACAGGATAATTTATGAAAAAATCTTAATTTTTATTTTCCCAGAACAGGGATGGATAAAATTGGAAGGAGGCACTATAAAGTTGGGCATGCTTACCTTCTAAAACTCCAGCTCCTTATGACTGCTCTTACGATTTTTCTAGCAATATACATAGAGACACCTGAGACAAAGCTCAGCATAGATCGCACCAGTGAGAAAGCTCAGCAGGGTTTGGGCATGTTTATTGAAAATGGAATGCTCAAATTTTCTCTGAGCAGCAAGCATCTAGGAAGCTCTGTGCACCATAACATATACTGTAAATGGTGATTTTAATGGATTATAATTCAGCCAATTCTGAACATATTTTTTCTAGGCAATCAGAAAGCACATCTCTGATTCAGGAAGTTTCCACCTGACAACTTTCAAGCCTTCCTGAAAACCAGGAAGGCCTTACATATTCAAAATTTGTTTGGAATTTTTTATGATGATAAATATTAGTTTCACGTTGTGATGTATTAAACAGCTCCTAAAAACTAATTTGATGCTAGCTCAGAAAATGAAGTGCAGGTATTATACATGCCCTAGGCACATCTACATGTTCATTAATGACCCGTCCCTAATGCGCATTAAATTTAGTACTTGCAAAAAGAAGTACTAAATGTGCAGTAGCCATCCCTACTGTGCATAATCAAAATTGCACACTTTTTTCATGACAGTTAATGACCAGTAGACTAATACTACTGCATATTAGCATAATAGCACAATTTTTGCCATGACACATTAGTGCACAGTCAATTACTGTGCATTAAGCATCTTGTATAGACATGCCCCTGTGTTGCAAAATAATAAGTGTGTACTAGCTGAGGCTTCTGAAAGATCATTGAATGTAGTGCCTCATAGAACAACAAAAAACAAAAGATAATTTAGAAGACATGTCCTAGGACTTATTACTACTCGTATCTTTCTTCTTTGTTTTCTCTAGTCTTCAGCAGAATCTGGTGTTTTGAACATAAGGTCTTTGAATCATTCTGAGGTTTGTATTCCAAAGGATCTACATAAATATAAGCGAAGGTGGTAAAAATGCTCTCCAGACTTTTCAAATTTGCAGGCTGTGCTAATTACATACATTGATTTGCTATTACATCCAAATCTTTATACTGTATATATATTTTAGTGCCTACTGTAAAAAGTAAAAATCATTAAAATAACTGGTACTGATATAATATTAGTACAACAAAGTAGATATTTAAGACCCTAGGGATGAAATCCTGGCTCCACTGAACTTAACTGAAATATGCCCATTAATATAATTCTTGAGAATAATGCATATTCAATTATATCTCATATTTGACATTGTATATTGTCAAATAATTTAAGGCCCTCACCTGCATGCTGCCCAGCACAAGTCTTGAGTCCTAGATAATGTCAAGGGTTCACCATCTCTTAAGGACAGATTTTATCAAAACGCTTTTTTTACGTGGTTAAGAAGACAGGAACACAGGATTGGAAGTGGTCTCCTGGACTATAAAGTCCAATTCCCTGCACTTACAGTCCTATTTTATTCAGTCATATTTGTATTTCATCTTTTATGCATGTATACACACAGCAGTGTTCAAGTCTTCCATTATTTCTTCTTGTACTTTCACAGAAAATGCCTTTTATTCCTGGATAACCTCTTTTTTTTTGTTCAGTTATTGCCTTTTTGAGACGTAATATTTTTACCTCTATATTTCCTTTCTTTAAATCAATGATAGGGATCATATATAATATACAGTCTATCATTTAATTGCCTCTTGTGTCCAGCCCACTTCAAAAATTGTTCATAATTCTTATCCTTCATCAAATTGGTATTTATGATTTATCGATATTTTTTAGATCTCAATGCTTATTCACATTTTTCAGCTGATTGGGTAGAGAAACTTTGTAAATGTCAATCAATTCATTCTTGCCCACAGAGGAAACTGGTTCTGACAAGGAAGCCATGAAAATTTGACAAGAAAATTCTTTGTCCCTCTATAGAAATAACAAAAAGCTGAGCAGACTAATGGTTTCAAAGGCACTTTGGCATTAAAGTGATGTCTCTACCAACTAGCATTTATTCTTTATGTGGTGAGCTTGCCAACAGCAGCCTGGTTGCCAGCTCAGAAAAGGCTTCAACCAATTGGTGAGGCATTTTCATCAATCAGATGATGGTTAGAGAGATGCTTGCCTCACTCCTAACTGGGGTAGAGCGAAGAGTCTGGACCTGGTTGAGGACTATGCCACCCTCTTCCTACTGGTTCATCTGCACTCAGGGGCCAGAGCCTCCAAAGGAAATAAAAGAACAGCATGCCCAGCACACAGGTGGCTGCATCAAGGGATGGAGAAGAGAGGAGGCGAAGAAGAGCTGGTCCACTTCTGGGTCTGCCAGGGAGCACACAGGGGGCCCCCCTGCAAACCTCTGGCTCAGCAATTGACCACGGGGGAACCAGAAGGGCTTCTGGTCCACTTTCCAGTCTGCTGCCGAGAGGGCCGGGGAGCCCCCCATGCACCCCAGAATCACAGCAGTCACAAGCCACCTGCTATCTAGAGGTATGCAGAAAAAATATTTAAAGCCGTGTCTACCTCCGAATCACTGAACCTTTCCAAATCGATTTGGAGGGTTCCAATTCAATTTGGAGAGATTAAAGGGTCCTCTTATTTGATTCAGTTTCAGAGATTCAGCTACTGGATTGAGCCAAAACCCTGCCAAATTGAATTAGGGACCAAAGCTTCACACACACCAGTGTACATTTTAGATAGATAGATAGATAGATAAATATCTTCTGTATAAACATTAATATTTATATTATTCCTTTAATGATTCATTGTATTAATAAATATATACACAGGTAAGCCCACCCGGGCTTGGCAGTGTCCCAGCTTGGCTCACTATAGGGGAAGGAGAGGAACTGCATGCAGCCAGTAGTTTCACCCCACAGCTCACATGCCCTGCTAATTTCTTCTTCAATGGGAGAGGGGAGTACTTACTCAGGTACTACCCAGGCTACATTTATTAGTAATCCAAATACTGAAATTCTATTTTTAATAAAGTGGAGTTTCCAGTAACAAGGGAGAAAAGACTTGAATAGAGAAAAAAAATATTTTTACTATCTACAAAAAACAACTGAAAATCCTGTCTTCCTCTGTTAGGGTGTTGTAACATGCCAACTTAAATGTGTGTTAAAAGAAGTGCCCACCCATTAGGCCAGGAAAATGTATGCTAAGGGTCTTCTAAGCAGCTTAGAAATAATCCTCTTCTGTTGATAATTATTTCTAATTGGTTTTGCACAGCTCATGTTGCAGTCACATGTGACTGCTTGTGACAGAGGGCTACCTCAGGGCCAAGTCACCTTGGCCCACCTACCTGTCTAGGACAGTCTGCCCTGCCTCACAGATGGCATCCAATTCCACTATTACTCCCCCAGCCTCTGGCCAACCTGGCCTCAGGTGTCCTCAGACGTGCCTGGGCCTCCTGCCCCCTTCTAGGGCCTTAACTCACACCCCCTCACTAGGGTCTCAACTCCGGCTACTCTGGCCAGCCCAATCCTTCAGGCCCCATAATGCCCTACTCTACATGGCCACTGGCCACTGCTCCAACCCCTCACTGGGGCTACGAGGCCTTACACCCCATGGGCCTCAGGTGTCCACAAACATGCCTGGACCCCATTCTTGGCCTATGGCCCACTCAGGCCTCAGGTGTCTGTAGACATATCTGGACCCTTCTCCAGGCTCCACACAATGGGAGTGGGTCCTGCCTCAGGCCCCACTCAGTGGGTCTGGGCTCTTGAGCTTTTCTCTCAGGGTGCACTCCCCTACCCTTTCCCCTCCATGGGTCACCTGCAAGCTGGCAGGAGCTGAGGTTTTCTGGTGCCCCATACTCACCCTTCACTGGGTGCGGCATTTCCTGGAAGCTGCCCTGCCACAAGCAGCCCCACCACATTATCCAGTTCCAGGAGGGTGTAGCTTCAGGTCATGCTCCAGGACCGGGAATCTCCTCCATCCCCATAGTTCCTGCCTTTGACCTCCAGGTATTCTGGGAGCAGCAGCTCCAGCCAGGCAATGTTCTCCCTTTGGCTCCCTGCAGCAACTGCTGGATCTATTGCTTAGGGTTTGCTGCTTACTCTCTTGCAGCTAGGCCCTCCTTCAATCAAGCGGCCTCCTGCTGGCTGTGTGACTCCTGATTGGCACTGCATCCACCTGCAGGCTTCTCTGCTGCCTGCTCCAGCCCTTAAAGTAGCAGGCACCAAATGTGCACTGCCACACTGCTCCACAGGCCCAAAACCACTGGAGTCCTGAAGCGCACCTCTGGAAGGACAGAAAGATGGCATTCATCTCGAAATCTCCCGGGTGCATCTCTAAAAGTGAGGAGATTACAGATGGTACACCTCTGAAAGCAGGCAAAGCTTCTCCCTGCTTCTAGAAATATACCCTGGTGATTGCTGGGGGCATGTCTCTGGAACAGGAAACACACTATCTATTGTCCCACAAAATCAATGGGCAGGACAACAGGCAATGCGTTTCACCCAAGGAAAGAGATCAGCTGTGTCAGGACACCTGCCAGCACAGCCAATCCACTGCATTGGGTGATGTCTATTACTTGCCTTTGGTGTGCAAATACCTGCTCATGATTCAGAAGATAAACCCAGAAACCCTATTTCAAATAGGGACCCACTATACCAAAAGCATGCTAACCTATTATGGTGTTTCTGTATTCATTGCAAGAGATGAATTGCTCTATTATTTTTCCATAGTTAAAAAATGAGTGAAAACTAAGGACTAGCGTTTTCAGGGGAATGCCTTGAATATAATCAGGTTTAGAGTCATTGTTCTACATGAACTGTACTTATATAGTTTAATAATTAAAGGGTGCTGCTTAGAGGAATTACCGTAAAAAATTTAAAAAAGACAAACTATAACACTGAAAAGTAACATATTAAAAAGTCAACAATTTAACAGAATACATGATGTAGAATTTCATTAAAGGAACCCTCTTACTCTTCCACTGTCAATGCAGCAGCTATTATTCATGTTTTCTTTTTAAAATCACATTACATGTTAGTATCTATACATTTTGATTATGAATTTGTTCAAACCAACAGTTTCTTTGGACACTAATAAAAAGAAATATTTGACTGCCTGATTACTTTAAGGAGCAAGGAGTTTCTTTAAATAGAAACACACATGCAAAAAACCCAAAAAACCTTGCAGTCACTCTAATACGTCAAATAAAATTAAATGCAACTTTGTCTGTTGCTAGAGAAGATAAAAGCTGTATTTAAAAGCCTTGCCAAAAATGTCCTTTTCAGTACTAATTAGCATCAATGGTCAAAGCTGCCAGAGCAGAAAAGCAAGAGAGGAGGGAGAAAAAGAGAAATAAGCACTATCTGACACTAACAGGAATTTTTTTTAATGTTGTATCACGGTACACAGAACCTTCAAGATTTTTTTTCCTGTTAATATAACATCTTACATTTATAAGTTACTGTGAGCAGGTGCCTGCTCTAAAAGAAAAGCTTGATTACTAGGGCTGTGCAAAATTTTGCCGGGTGTTTCATTTTGAAGCTGTTTCGATGCATTTTGAGCTTGAAACAGCAAAACTGAAACTAAACAAAAGACTTCAAAACAGCTTTGAAACAAAACAAGGGCACTCAAAATGTTTCAAAAGTTTTGAAATGTTTTGAGTTTTGAAGCTGGTCTTGCTCACAGCTAAATAGAAACTAAAGAGCGGGAGGGCTCAAAGGAGAGGACTGCTCTTATATTGACATTAAGCTCCCTGTTCAATTGCCCAGCTTTCAGATCACTTCCCCCAGGTCTTCCCAGGGGGGTGCAGGCCCCTGCATGATGCAGGATGACAGCAGATTGCCATTACCAGCTGGTGATGGTGGCAGTTCTGGGATATTTCCCCAGTCAGCAGCAGCAGCCTGCTGAAACCCCATGCACAGATCCAGGGTCCTGCACCCCCCAGGAGGGCTGTGGGTCTATGGCAGACTCCTCCCTGGGAGCGCAGGCCCCTGGATCTGCATTCAAAATGACAGCAGGATGCCACTTCCGGCTGGGAGCAGTGCTCAGTACAGCCCATACTGAGTGCCAGGAAGACTGGTGCTGCCACTGGTAGCTTGCTGTTATCCTACACACAGATCTGGGGGCCTGCACCCCTGGGGGAACTGCAGGGCTGTGCCGGACTCTTCCTAGGGGGCACAGCTCCTGGATCTACACAGGGGGTGACAACAGGCTGCCACTGCTAGCTGGGACCTGTGCTGAACCCAGCCCATGCCAAGTTCCAGGAAGACTGGTGCTGCCACTGGCCCCAGCCAGTAGTGGCAGCCTGCTGTCATCCCATGCACAGATCCAGGGCCCCAAGATCCCCCAGGAGGGCTGTGGGGCTGTTCCAGACTCTTCCAGGGAGGGACTCTTCCTGGATCTACACATGGGATGACAGTATGCTGTTGCTGCTGCTCCTCCTGGTTGCAGCCAGCACCAGCACCCAAGTCTGCCCGGTACAGCCCATGCCAAGCACTGGGAAGAACCTAGTGCTGGCGCTGGCCACAGCTGGCAGTGGCAGCATGCTGTCACCCCACACACAGATCTGGGGGCTCATGCCCCATGAGGAGAATCTAGCACAGCCCTGTAGCCCTCCTGGGGAGCACAGACCCCACAGATGTGCATGCAGGATGACAACAAGCTGCCACTGCTGGCAAGTGATATGAGTTTTGCTTTTGAACAGCCTGAGGTGCTATTTCCCAGAAACCCCTGCACTATCGCCTTTAAACATGGCAGACCTCATGCCCACAGGCTACGGAAGTCTAGAAAGTTATGCTGGTATAAAAGCCATGTGAAAGGAAAAGTATGGCATTAGTGTTTGTGTATATCATAAGTAATACTAGTTCTGAATGGAGGTCAATATGGTTCAGATCCTAAAAATCTGATTAGCCTTCAAGTCTTATATTTCTGTCATAATTTATTTAAAGGAATTTAATAGGTGGCTTCATCATGGGAACTGTCCACAGAGCTGGTTACACAGCTGCATTAATAACACACGTACCCCAGCCCTACCCTGTCATTACACTTCATCCCTGCCTGAAAAGGAGACCCTCCCTCATTAATTTTGGACTACCTTACTAACCAGTATTCATTTACTTTGTGCTAGATGCTCTACCTCAGTAATTTTCAAATATAGCACTTTTAAAAAAGGTTATAACTTCCCCCTGTATTTTCTGTTGTCAATAATTAAAAAGTAACACTTTATAACAAAAGTAAAACCTATCTAGCAAAACAAGAGATAGTTTAGAGCTGTTCTAGAATGTCTTTCCCTTTCTTTTTTTTCCCAAGCACCTTCAGGAAATTTACTACATACACCCCAGGCCACAAATACTCCTGTTTATGAAACACTGTTATACTATAATTCATTTCTCCAAGAGTAAGAATTTAGTTTGTCCTTCTTCTCCATTCAGTCTTTGGCCAAGCAGCTGAGACTCTTGCCACAAATGCTAGATGTGGTGCTGATTTGGATTATGGATATCTTGTCAGTAAGGACTAAGCAAGTTAAAAACTCATTTTATGTAGGCCAATGAAATTGAATAGATAAAAGGGGCTTTCCATCACTATCATTTGTATACTGCCACCAATGTACCAACTGTAAAAGTCTCCATATATTTTTATTAGAGTGCAGAGCCACCCATTTCCTTGGCATTTTCATTGTTTTGTAGTGTTTATTCCTGTTCTGAGACAGGAATAGCCTGAGGTGACTCTTTAGGAAAGGAACATCAAAATTTATAGTGTAGAAAAGTTGGTACCCTACAATGTGTATATGTCTAGAGAGTACTAACATCAGTTCGTAAGATGCATTTTGCAATCTGGCAATCCAGAGGTTTAGTGAAATACTGCTACTACTCTGAACCTTCATAGTCATATCTCTAGGGAAATCAACTATACCTCTTCTGTGAAAATTAAGTCATATGGGTGAAGTTACATGTTACACTTAGACCATACTAAAGGCACTTAAAACATGAGAGTGTCTTTACACGTGATCCAGGGCTCTAATTAAAGCAACCACAGCATCTGGTGTATTCAGCATCCCTGCTTCAAAAAGGCAGTGGGGATGCTTTAAGTAAAACTTGTTCAATGAGCTTTATTTAAAAGCACCCCCACTGCCATTCTGAAGCACGGGATGCTGAATACATGAGACTCAGAAGCTGCTGCAGTGTGTTAATTAGCACACTCCAGCAGACTCGATTAATTGTAATTATATTGCATCAGAGCAGCATCCCCACACATCTACAGGTACCCTGAGTGTCCCCACATTAAAGCTGGATAAATCATGATAAATATCTTCTGAGAGTCTCAAAGTTACACTACTTTAGGTGAGGCTTAACTATGGACCATGATACCTAGCTTGAGTTAGGTTAACTTCAGCCTCCTCCAGAAATGAAATGAGCAATTTGCAGTTGTCCAGCATCCCAGGATGCTCCACTCCCAACCCCGTCCTCCCTCCCACACACACCCAGAGCAGGGGTAGAGCCCAGGTGTCCTGGGTCCTAACCAGGCCTCCACTCACCAGCTTTCTAGTGGCAAGTCAGTTTTGAGCAGGCAAGAAGCAGTGCCTTAACAGCACATGCTATGTACAGTCTCATAATTTTAACACAGCTTAATATTCCTCAGATTTAGTATGGTCTAAGTGTAACATGTAACTTCACACATATTCTTAAAATTCTTGCATTTTACCAGACTCATAAAAATGAAAAAAAAAAAATCTGAAATTGGGATATACTCTTAATTTTACACATATGCAATGGAAATGATAGCATTTTGCTACCTTACTGGGTTGTTTTGATAATACTAATAAATATTTTGGAGGAACACAGTTACAGTGTTGAAAAGTGCCACATAAGTATATAGACAAGATACGTATACAATATGAATGATTTTTCCCATGTTAATACTTGATACTGAAATCAAAATAAAATCAAGGACTTTCTTTGTTAAAACACAGTGGGCACATTGACACGTCGTCGTATAGCAATATTGCTATGGCACCATGTTTTAGTAACAAGCAGTTACTGCACCGTAGACACAGTGAATGGTTCGATTTCACTGCTACATCGTCATAGCAATGCACTATAATCGAGAAACATGCCACTATGGTGACAGCTGGGAATCACATGTAGACCTGTGTGATCACTATGTTGCTGTAGTGCATTGTACAGCAATGTAGCACATCACTATGTCACTGTAGGGTGGCACACGGACACTCCCAGTATGAACTTCATCATCATCATTTGTCAAATGCAGTGTCTAAGTTTTACAGTATCCTTAGTTATTAATTCCCCTTACTTTACACAGTGTTTACAAGTGGCATAAAAGATCATTACATATTTGTTACACTATTAACTGGTCTTTAAGTATTTTTCTGTTCAGTTATGTTTTGGATGCACACACAAAAATATAAAATTAAATATAATTACCAAGACTACAAATTCTAAACCAATAAATTACATGGGCTCCAATCCTGTTTACACTACATAACCAGTTTAAATTTCTTTGTAATAAAGAAAATGACCACAATACCAATATTCTGAAGGTTCACTACACAAGTGAGTCCATTCTGAAGGGGGTGGGGGCATGGGGGACCTTCATTCTCCCTGTACAGACCTTCATTCTCCCTGTAAGAGTGGTCTACTTCAAATACCAAATGCTCACTAGCAAGGGCTGATGCAGCACAACGATAAGGAACAGGGAAGCAACATGAGATTTTTCTTTCCAGCATGTTTCTTATGCCCTCAAAAATTTCTCTTGACAGCACCTCATGTGCTGAAGTGGAATTCTTCAATGTGCAATCAGCAAGGGGGTCTCTGTAGATGCAGGTTGGCATATGGTCTCTCAGATTTCTCAGTGACAAGTGGCATGTTAACAGAGCAACAGAGTCGCAGGGAAAAAGACGTTTTGCTAATCACTCCCTGTTGCCCACACCCTCAGGCAGAATCATATTGCTTTATGCAGATGAGCTCATAACAGTTTCTTCAATTTAGCTTTTATATAAAAAAGTGCCAGCTCCTGACGCTATGTCAACAGGCACCCGAGGGCCTACCACTTTACATTGCAAGTGTATTACTATTTAAAGATGAGCTTTTAGCTTAACATCAGTGCTTGCCTTCAGAGTTTAATTACCGCCTTCCCCATGGGGCCCAATGAGCCGTCTACTCCTCCCAAGGGAGCTCTGCTTGGTGGTGGTCTTTAACTAAGTAAGTAAATGCCAAATAAGCATTTCTTAAAGATGCAGTATCTTGTTTTCTGCCTGACTTTGAAGATCGCAGAAACCAGGCTGCAATTTGCTTCTAGCTGGCAGCAAGCCATGTTGAATTTAGAAATCACAGTTATAAATCTCATCTTTAATACAAACGGGTAAAAGGATTTTTTCTTTTGCGGGGGGGGGTGCAGAGTCTTACATTTTTTCCTTTGTTCTTGCTTATACTCAGTATAAGCACCATTATCATACACCATTACCTATAAGATATAATAACTCATTGAACAATAACCCTTTGTTCTCAGTTTTATTGCTTATAGGCACATCACAAAATTTTCAGCAACTTTAATCAGGCATTAAGTACTGAAATGCTTCATCCATGGTGTCTTTTCATTTCTGACCCTCCTCTGCCTATATCTGTATAATACAGGGAAATCTTATGAAATGTATTTCTTCCTTTAAGTAAATATCTGAAACTGAAACCCAAAGTAAGTGTGGGTGTAGATCTTTAGTTCAATAACACTTGAGTTAACTGGGGAAGACAAAGGTGTTAGCAAACTAAATGGACAATAACAAATGTACCTGAGAAAGGTTGCTTTGTGCCCTGCAGCCTGTCCAAAATCCTTCCCAATTATGTGGTTAGTCTAATAAAAAGCAACACTTTCCCCCTTCATGTTTAAAAGGGGGATAATCAAATTTGAGTGTTTTTTGGGAGTGATAGAAAGTAGCTGCCAACAAAATGGCACAGCTCATTTATCTAACCTTAACAACTACTTGGCCAAGTGCATGGGAGCATGTAGCACAGGGAGCCTATAAAATATGAATAATGGCTGAACACTTGTCCCACCTAGTTGCCCGTCAGAAAACAAAGAACAGAGAGAAAATACAATACTGGAAAACAGCTGGCATTTAGAAAGTGACCAGACTGAACCTTCCATTCAGCAGCTAATAATCCCCAAAAATGTATACAGCTATAAGATAAAAGTTTCAGTAAGAGACAATCAAATAACTGTTTCAACTTCCTGCTTTGCTGAAAGGGAAATAATTGACTTCTGGTGTCCAGACTTTCCAGACTGCATAGAAAACAAACACAACCACGTTCAATGGCCATCAGCTTTTATTTTTTCATTACCATTCTTTCCAGCCCACATTACAGATGATATTGCAAATGTCTCCCAGGATTTTTGACTGGTTTAAAAATTCACATTGAACAAGCATTCTTAAAGCAGAGAGACTATCCAAATTTAATCAGAAACTTTTCAGAATTTAAACATCTGATCAAATGAAATTTGGGGAGGAAAAGGGGTAACTTTTTATTACACAAACAGTAGGCTCTTCCATCTGAACAATACCAAAAGAAAAAATAGAGTTTACAGATCCCCGAACTAAACAAAGTTATTTTCAATTTACAGGGGGGGTGGACAGGAGAAAATTATTGTTTTGATTATGCGTTAAGTTTACAAAGATATCCAAACTTTTCCACAAAACAGGAAATTCACTATGAACTCAACTTCTCTCAGGGCCAAAGTTTTCAAATTTATAGGCTCTGCATGAATTGCATTAGATTATTATGGTGGAAGACCATCATCAAAATTTTCCTATTGTGTTAATTTTTTTTTATGTGTTTCTCTTATTTGGATCCATAAGAGAAACTGCAGAGAATCAAAAAAGAAACAGTCTCAAACCTACATTTGATGAAATTCACAGCTGAATATGAATTCGTCTCTCCTGGTGAGTAGCATTCTTGTTATATTGCCTCACTACGATAGCTGAGAACTTTTTAAATGTACCCAAAGTTTTCTTTAAAAAAGGAATAGTGTTCTTTTCTCATCTCCTCCTCAAGATGCTAGTCAGGTCCCTTAATTGTTATGGAAGTCAAACAAGCAATGTTTCCATTGTTTTTCCTGTGGGTTTGAAGTTGATAGTCATTCTGATGTGTTTGAGGGGCACTGCTAAACTATAGTCCACGCATAATTGGAAAGAGCATTGTTTAGAAAATGGATGAGTATACAGGAACATGGTTTAGATGTAGTTCTATTTAGCCCATTGAGATTATTCTTAGCTGGTTCAAAGAAGGAACTGAAAGTAAGCATGCTCTACTACTTGTACGAAGTACAGAGAAGTACAATCCCTCCAACATCTTTTGAGTGGTGAGGTATAAGAAATAAAGAAAATATTCCAGATACATCATTCAACAGAATTAAATATGATCCCCCTACTCCATGATGTGCAATTTCTGCATATACAGTCAAAAAAGTACTTCAGTGTTTCTTGCCTCTCTGTATTTCAAGTTCACATTTATCTGTATTGACAATTTAAAATCTCACTTCAAAGTTTCTCTCAGCAGGTTTTCATAGCAGGAATTATCTGCTTCAAAATTTATTCAAATTAGCTTCCCTTTTTTGTACCTGAAACTAATTTTATTTAATAACTATACCATATTTTAACTTATCTAAGTTCATAGTATCATAGTATCTAGGGTCAGAAGGGGCCAAGAGCAGGCCATCTAGTCTGACCCCCCCGCCAGTGGCAGGACCGAGTGCCGGGGTCACAGGACCACAGCCAAGTACCTATCCAATCTACTCTTAAAGACGCCCAAGGTAGGAGCAAGAACAACTTCCCTAGGAAACCGGTTCCACATCCTAGCCACCCTAACTG
>JAGPOW010003316.1:41089327-41124098 GCA_030014935.1 Caiman crocodilus
TCATCTGACCCCGGTGCTCTTTCCTGCCAAGGCAGGGGGTCGGACTAGATGATCTGCCCAGGTCCCTTCCGACTCTAGCTACTATGATACTATGATTAGAGATCATTGAAGATTCAGTTGAATCTTTAATTCTAAAGCATAAAAATACTGACAAATGTAAAATACTTTTTGAAATATTGAGGCTTGTCAAATGTCAAATGGAATTTGTATGTTCTGTTTAGGGATAGTTGGACTTGCACCACCTCATTGATTGAGCTAACAGATTGAACTACATCCTCCGTGATGGTTGCTGATGCACCCTCTTACTGCCCCATTGAAGTGCAATTTAGGAGTCACAAATTCTCCTGCATCAAAAGAGATATTAGGAAATCTGACTTGCATAAAAGGTTATGGGAGCAAAAAGCATTTATACTGTAACTCCCATGACAGCATAGAACACTCCTTGACTTTTAATGAGTTTTACCTTATTGCATTAAAATTTTGCAGTTGGTGCCAGGAATGTAATAAGGGCTGGGCAACTGGGGTACTAGGCCTGGGCACCCCTGCCACTGGTGCTGCTGTACAATTATATATAAAGTCCAAAAGCGATTACAGTCTAAGCTGATGAAAAACGCTATTTAAATATAAAGCTGATATAAAACAGTAGCTTACATCTAAAGCGTGAGACATACAAATGCTTTATTTATGTATATATCTGAAAACGTGGCTTAACACAAGGACGGTTCTTCAGTATCATCGGCCAGGTTTTGCCCATTACAACCATACGTAATCAAACAACCATTTGTTTTCAACTGCAGCAAATATGTGTTTATATAACAGCAGCATATATACTCAAATCCAAGATGAGATTTCCCCTCCCCCTGAACTCAACATGGAGAAAAAGAAAACTCATCTTGTGTTTGAGTATGGCCAGGGTAGGCAGCTGCTGCAGCTTCAACTCTGACCCTGACTCTGATCCACAGGACACTGCACAGTGCAGGAGAAGGGAGCGTGGGGGAAATCATGTGATACATGGTCAGACATAAGACAACCCTCTGATAATTAGATTCTATACATGGAAATGTTAACACATTTATAATTTTCCAGGTCTATAAATTAATTATTGGGGAGTTGTCTTAAACTTGAAGTCTTCTTGGATTTGGTTAAATATGGGAAATGAATGAGTTGGTCTGCCTCTCCATCTGTCTGTAGCATATAGACTATACAGAGACATATTGCTAAATGTTCCTACAAGTGTAACATCTAGAGGTTCTAACTACCTTTTCATAATACTACTACAACTTGAAACCATCTATTAAATGGTTACTATTAATTCCTAACCTGAACCTAGCTCTTTCCAGCATTGCCTGGAATTTTCTCACAAGCTCTGACTTATTTTTCATATCAACTTTACTAGAAAAAGGGATTTTTTTTATTTATGCAAGTGTTCATTATCTCTTTACTGGACTAAAACACAATACAATCTATTGAGGCATGAAACGATCAGCTTGGAATTAACTGCAGCTTCTACAAAATGCACCTGCCTTCTGCTCACTAAATTGGCTCCCTATTGGATATCATGTCAAGTTAAAGATCTCAGTCTTTATCTTCAAGCTGGTTAATGATCTTCAGCTGGGATACTACAAGATTGCCAAAAAGTTTGAGGACTGCAGCTGACAACTCTGACCCTCCAACACTATGAAACTGTCTGTCTCAAGTGGAAAGCTTCTTTCTGTAGGAGACAACTTCTACAGCTGATACAAAAAGTGGAACAAATTCCTCAAATACCCAAGAAGGTACTGATACTGAGTCTCTACTATTTAGTATGGAGCTCTATGTGAGTTATGTAACCAATCTCACTAGGGGACAAAAAGGGCTGTTTCCTTATGGTTATTCAAGTTCCAATGAAGTAGAATCCTGGTCAGCTCTGCAACTGCAGATTCTCTTTGTTTCAAAAACTATTCACAGTTGTTGCTGTGACTTGACCAGCTGAGTGAAGTAATGTCCTTAGCAGGTTGCTTTCCGCTAGCACAACGCAGATGCAGTAAATTCAGGTCAACCCTTTCAGCAGCCTGCAGAATTCTGTCACACTTCCCCACTCCTTCCCTGATCAATGTGTAGATACACTTCATCTAGGAAAGTTTTAGTAGAATTTTGTCAGCAACTGAAAAGATACATCACACTCAAAGTTGGCATTAACTGTTCAAAATTCCTCACCCTGTCATTTAATTGTTTTTTCAATTCCTTTCATTCAGTCCATTTCCCTCTACTGTGTGTTTTCCCTTCCCCTTAATCTAGTTTTTCTTTTATTTATGGAATACTTCCTTCTTTATTTCCTTCCTCTTTTTATCTCTGTTGCTGCTACTCTATTTTCTAGATTCCTTCAAATCTTCTTTCTTATGCATGATTTCCTCCATTACAACTCTTGCCCAAATTAACTCCAAACCAGCTGGGTATTTCCCCCTAGAAATGCTGGGACAGTCACCTGTCATTTCTTGATTCTTTTTTCCTGATGAAGGGAGTTTGTTCTTTGCTGCTCTCCTTCCCACAGGAATGGCAGAAAGGGACCAATCTATGAAGGTTTTCAATTTTCCTGAAAAGACCAGGGAGGACCTTCAATAGTGCCAAAGAGCGGTACTGGTGAGAAGTAGAATAAGCCAACAGACACTTAGCTCACCTTGTGTGGTTTGACACTGAATGAAGTGACTTAAGATGAGGGAGGGACACAGAGATGGCCAGCAGTTCTAAACAAAGGGACTAACTCAGTTGCCCCAAATAGAAGATAAGTCAACTATTTCATTATCATTATCTGCCACAGTCATTTAAGATAAAACCAGGGCTGTGTCCTTCTATTCTGTTTCAGTCATAGTTCTGACAAGATTTGTTGGAGTTTTAAAAGAAGCACTGGGCTAGCCATGCTTTTCTAGATCTCACTCCTGGGTTTTTTGGTTTCAGAACTTGCTCTCTTGCACAGAACACGTGAAAAGATGACTCTGTGCATGCTCCGCAACTTGCTACCAATTCAACTAGCATTCTAAGCTCTGATGTTTCCAGTGAGGCTAGACTGTCGTTAACACATGATGATATGCAGTGGAGAGTCTTATAAAGAACTGTGGCTCTATTTGGATGTAATACATTTTCAAACAAAGACAATGAGAATTCTCATAGGTCTGACTCAAGCTGATCAGAATTCTGTAAAGCAATGACTTTATTAAATAAAGAGTCCTACTTTTAAAAGTTTTTGTGAGTTATGTAACATAGGCATGTTTTAAATGACAGTCTTAAAAATATTTTGTTTTCCTGCTTAAATCAGTGCAGTTTTACAGCATTTGGTCTGAGACATTATGTAGAATACTGATTTAGCTTTGATCATAACTATATCAGAAAAGTAGTTTCTCTGCTGCAATAAACCAGCTTTATCAGGTAGTTGTCAAGTAATCAGTCTTCAGTATGATTATTAATTACTATCATCTGACTTCATTCACCATTTACTAATGGTTGATAGGCAAAATTGCCAAAACAGTTTTAGCTCTGATCGTCCCTTGAAAATAATAAAAACCCAGAAGGATTACATTTTCTCTATACATTTTTTTTCCTTTTTTAAAAACTTAGCAAGACTTCAGACTACAGTAAAATGAGATTTAAGTTAGTTCTTTCACTCTACCTTGGCTTAAGCCCTCCTATCAACTCTCATCTTCTAATTCTGATGGCTGTCCTTGTTTATTTCATAATGCACAATGTGACTGCCTGCTGGAAATGATTTTAATACCTCATTGCTCTTGGCTTCAAATAAAGGAATGTCCTTCATCAGGGACAACAGAATGTGGGGGAAGAATTTATGAGCCAATGGCTAGATCTGACTAGTGGGCAGAAATCATTTTTATTATGTACATAAAATGGTGTTTGGATTAAAGGACAACTACATTTCTCAAGACGACAACCAATCTAATACCTTACAAAAGAGACTTAAATACTCTCAATTTAGGGTTTAGTTTAATAGTTATATGTAGAGTTTGTTGATCTTGTGTAAGAATGTTAACAAAAAATTGGTGACAACAGCCTTCCACCCCTTAAAAAAAAAAAAAAAGAGAAGCAAACTAGACACAAAATCTGCTTGTGAGCTAAATAAGAAAAGATTTTTACTTTTATAGCCAAGTAAAACTTAAAATCACTATAAGAGGTCTGAGTTAAGAATGTTTTTCCTCATACATCTACAGTGGGGCAGCCAAATTTTTGGTCAAGGTGGTCTCAGGGATTTGTTTATTACAGGTTAAAAAAAATTTTGATCAAACAATCATAGAATCATAGAAAGTGGGGGTTGGAAGGGATCTCAGGAGGTCATCTAGTCCAGCCCCCTGCTCAAAGCAGGACTATCCTCAACTAGATTATCCCAGCCAAAGCTTTGTCTAGCCAGGTCTTAACAACCTCCAATGAGGGAGAGTCTACGATCTCGGTGGGTAACCTGTTCTAGTGTTTTACTATGCTCCTGGTGAGAAAATTCTTCCTAATACGTAACTTAAACTTCCCTTTCTGCAACTTGAGAACAATGCTCCCTGTTCTGCCATCTGCCATCACTGAAAACATGAGCATCACTTACTCCACCACCGACATTCAGCATATGACAATATTACCTAATAGTTTAGGAAAGAAAGTGAATTATTAACCCACATTTCTGGCCTATCTCATCACTTTTATAAGATGCTGTTATAGATATTTCTCTATCAATAGCTTAACCAATTATGTTGATTCTTATCTTTTTATCAAGTTACAGGAAATTAAATTGCCAATTTATGAATATAATTGTCAATAAGATAAATCACTAGTGTTGATTCTGTGACATGGCTTTCCGCTGCAGATATGATAAACTTTATCTTGCTATGGAATATTAAGAGATAACTACCATCAACCAAAGCTCAGGAGGTTTGTCACCTTTCTCTTCAGGTGATTCCTATTCAGGTAATTCTTACTATAGGACTACCTTGATAGGGATTCCTAACATAAGAACAAAAATAGTTTCTAAACAACTGCAAATTAAGAGGTACGAATACTAGGTCTAAGTACACACAGTCAAGAAGCCTGGAGTTTGTTTAGGGGTAAACTCAAGTTACAACAATTAGAGTGAAGATAAGAATGCAATAAAGTGCTTCAGTAATGAGAATCAACTGAGCTGGCTGCAACTAATATGAATATTTACCAAGAAACTACATTTTTACTTTCTTCAGTGTGGTCTCACATTCAACATCCAAAAGGACCACACCAAAGAAACAAGACTGCCATACACACATTGGTCATAAGAACACACTTGTACATAATATTGGGGAGAAAATACTTACAGACCCCAACTTTATGCAGCACCCAACAACTAGGGAGACAATGCTCATGGATCCTGTTACTCATTAGCCAGAGCAAGGAGGGAGCAAATGCTACATGCACACATTGCTTGCAACAGCTTTATTTAGAATGGAGACAGCTTCGGGCAAAGGTCCCAAAAAAATAGCAAACCAGGGACCTGAACAACAGTTTTTTTCACATTTTATACACCTTGGTTCATGCTCATTAACATTTATTCCACCCTCACGCCTCCTTTTTTCCATCCATCTCTCTTCCTACCTCAAGCTCCTCCTCTATTTACTGTTTGCTTCATTAACATGTAATTGCCTATGTATTTTATTCATTTACATGTCTTTTTGCTATAAGCGCATGTCCAAGACCTTAACTTTACTTCTTTGGTCAATGGGTGCACTTTGATCAAAACCTGGAAGCTTCTGGGAGCTTCTTGACCAATCACCATTCACCTTTTTGCATATGTTTATCTCGGATTCTGTTACAAAGTATGTGTTTTTCTGTCCCATGTTGTACCATCTTCCACATTCCTAAAGATTCACCTCATTCACAGCACACCAACTTCATTCACTTGCTGCTTTTTCTCAGAAAACAGTTGACACAGTTAAGATGGTAACTTAGCATAAGCAAATGGCTGGCTTAGCAAAAGTATTTATAAGCAAAATCTTATATATAAGCTATATATATATCTTACAACAATATTATTTGGTTAAAACTACTTACCTAAGCATCTCACAATTTTACTTTTAATCTATCATTTTGCCTTGTGGTCAGCAGCTCTGCTAGGCCACAGGTTACAGCCTTGTATTCAGCTGAAAATCCAGTGCTCCCTAAGATTGAAATATAGTCACCCTAACAAATACAGATACTGAAAACAAGATTTTTAAAAAGGAATCGAGACATCTAAAGTGGTAGAAAAGGACTTTTGGTAATAACACTAAGCACATAGGCATCAACATACCTGCAAAAACCTGACCCACAATGTCTGTGTTTCTGAGAAGTCATCTGAAAGTCTTATCTATTATAATATTATTCCAGTTCTCCCACTAACAGCTTCGGGGGATGGGTTGGGTTAGGTTAGGCAGAAAGGTAATGCTACACCCAAGAGGTATCTCATGACACCTCTAAATTTATGGGATTCACTGTCCTCTCACTGATACTATTTTAAGTGAAAGGAGCTCTGTTGGAATCAATGGAGTTAGCTTGGTGTAAAAAACTAGGAGAACAACCAGGCCCTATGTTTAATTTCTCATACTTTCACTCTTCACCTCAGGTTTCTCCAGTACTAGGCTCTCATTGGAGTTAATTAGATTATACTTTGTGCTGACATTTACCAAACGTTTTATCACAGATGATTTTTGGTTGCATCTTTGTGGTTTATATTTTTTTCACTTTTATCAGATATAGCATATTTGTACAGATATGCAGATGCAGATATCTTAGCAACATGCAGATATTAGCTGCTGTTGTTTGGCTATAGAGGGAAGAAAAACCAGATTGTGGTATTGTTCTCCTTCTTAGTTTGCTTGCAGTAGATCAATATCAGTCACTCTTGGTTAACTGTTAGTATATAATCAACAACTCTTTTCACTAGATTCAGTTCCTGGTACCTCCTCCTTCATCTCTTGCTGTTTCCCCCCATGCCTTGTTCTCCTGAGATTCCAAAATTACTTTACCTACAATTCTCATACTTTGGTGCTATTATTTCTACCTACCTAAACAAACATAGTACTTTATCTCTTTCATCTATCCCCCAATCAACACTCTCAAAGTTTCTACTCTCAGCCACTTAATTTTACAGTAGATTGCTATGCTGACTTCTTTTTTAAATCAATTTTACATTACCATAATGCAAAACAGGAACTTTCAAGTGTAAAATTAATTATAAAGAACTCCTGAAGGGGGAGAGGGGTGCTAAATATACATATTATATGCACATACGCACATATCCAAAACATAACTGGACACATTTCATGGTTCCCTTGAGAGAAGATATATTACTAGGTCTAATTCTGTTATATCATATTTTTTTCCTCATAGACACTTTGCTTTGGATGTAGAAAATAGTGAGATCATATATATGATTGGATTTCTATTCCATGCTGATTCTTAGCAGGCAGCATAAAGAAAATGGATGAAATCTGACCAGGAAACAGAAGCTACAAGGGAATACCTCAGAGGCACAACATTTTGATTATACTTATACTGATTTTGCCATTCCATACAGTAGGTAATTCAGTGACATACTGGAAGAAATCAGCAATTTAAAGTTCACCTAAGCAATACGAGAGAGTGCATTTTATGCCAAATTCTATTTTGAGCACCACATAACTTTAAAGTATAATGTTAAATCAATTGTAGAAAAGGTCCATTAAATCATTGTGACCACTCTTATGTTATAAAGAATTGCAAGTCTTTATTTGTGATTCTTCAGCTAGTTTGCAATGGATATTTCAATATTTAAATTAAAGCCAAATCAATATGATTTTTTTTTCAAATACCTTTAATAAGGTTTCTTTAACAAATGTTTCTAATCTGCTGTTTCATTCCTGTCTTCCACTTGTGTTATAATTCCAACCAAAAACTATCACACTTATGCAAAACAATTTGTTCCTTATATGTATTTCTGTTTGTTGCTCATGGTTTTGCTGTCCTATATGGCTGGGATTTTCAAATAATTTATGCACCTAATTAAAAAAAAAACCAACCTAGACACAGAACAAAATCATGCAAACAACTAATTCATAAAATAAATTGTTTTTCTTCTGTTTTGAAGAATCATACCATATTTACTTTTTTCAATAATCTAGTACAGTGGAGGTAACATTTTTGGCAGGGGTGCCACAAGTTATCCCCACATCCTCCCTCAGTGCCATTCTGATCCCTTCCCCCTACCTGATCTGCAGCTCTGCATTCTGCTTCCTGCCCTGTACTCCCTACTCAATTCGCTGCTTTGCTTTCTTTTTCCTGACCCATCTGGTACTGTTGTGCTTCCTGTCCCCTCCCCATCCCCCCCGCAATTAACCGCATGCTACATACAGGAGCTGCCCATGCTACAGGTTGGCCATATCTGTTCTACTATATGACCACTCTCCACTTTAAAAAAAAATGCCAGAGAGACATTAACTGGAACTATTAATTAAAAATAGTCAGTGTTTTCCAAATGTGGAACATACCATACACTTATGACAAACTGAATTATTGCACTTCTAGCAAAGAAAAATTAAAGTTGCCACCATTTAAAAAAACAGAAAACCCCTTACAAGTTAAAATATGCATATGTGTATAGTAAATTCTTGTGCGTAATAACAGCCACCCTATCTTTATTAAATTCTTTCTTTAGAATTAAATTTGCTCAATGTGCTGGTTGATACTATTCCAAAACTGAAAGAACACTGTCAGCTATTCATTTGTTAATGTTATTGTTAAAAAATTAAAGCTAATAATGAACAAGAATTCCATGAAGCAAGGAGCTGTATTGGGTCAGGCTGCACCAGATGTTTGTACTACTGTACTATATATTGCCCGATCCACCTCTCCTGGAATAGTTTCCTATCCTTTTGTTGCATTTTGATCTAATTTACCATTAGAAGCCTCCTGAGAAGAAAAGCTCCACTGTCTTTGTATTGGCTTATACACCGTGATGTACAAGTATGGCACTATACACATCCTCATAATGCTACATCACAACATGTGTTCTCCCTCCTACTTACTTGACAAGTGTGCTGTAGTTTTAATTACTTTTGACTCCATAATGTGCTAGTAAATGTTGTACATAATGTGAAAGCAATGAAGTCTTAATAATAAGATTCTTAAAAGCATTCCACTATCTAATCATTGCTGAAAAGTGAAGAAGAGAATAATAATTTTTGTGTCAATTTAAATGCACAGACTAATGAAACTTTACTTTGGTCTTTTACATCCTTTGTATCAAACATCTAAATATACTATTGTATTTCCTATACTGCCTAAGTATACCCTTTTCCATATTCTTGCAGATACATTAACAAACACTTCAGTAGCACAATCACATCTAAATCAACATGACTTTAATTCCTCATCCAGTTATTAATGGTATTTAGCTGTCCTCTGATATTTTGTGCAAACTCTAATTCCCTTTGACTCTTTTTGGTAATATCTGCTTTTTTCCTTTTCACCCTGCTGAGTCATATTGGGTGCATCCTGATGATCATTCAAGTGTGGTTTGCAGTGCCTCAAAGCAGTGCTCATGCACCCATGCACCCATGAGATCCCAGTGCCAAAAAAGCTGTTATTGAAAAAAGCTGCACAGCACACATGGCAGCAACAAGTGCCATCAGAAAAGGAGCCTAGCCAGCCAGAGCCACACTCTGGCTCCCAGCCAGGCTCCTAGCAGTTCTCTTGGCCTGGCTAGTGCCCCAGAAGTCCCCCCAGGTAAGGATGCTGAGGCAAGCACAAGTGCTTGCTCCAGACTTCCCTACTCCACTTGGGGCACTGTGCCATGCTCCAGACTTCCCTACTCCACTTGGAGCACTGTGCCATGAACCAGAGTGCATGTTTAGGAGTGTGCATGGGAACAAATAGCACAGGCAAAAATATGTGCCTCTCCTATTTGTCCCATGGGAAACATGCACCCCTGAATGTGGTCATTTGTCAGGATGCACTTATTAAACCTGTCTGTTCTGGTTTGGGTCACACCCCAATGCTTTTTATTTCCAGCATATTTTCCTCTATGATTATTCAGCAATACTTCATGAAGTCATAATATCACTGCTTATTTGCATTTCTCTTCTGCTGTAGTATCACTGACTTGTTTATAAAGAAGGAAGAGTAGAGATGCACCTTATAGGTTGGGGTGGGCAAAGTCTGGCCCATGGGCCGAATTTGGCCTGCAGTGGACTCCATGTCCCAGCAGTTCCTGTGATGGCTGTTCTTCCTGGCTGCCACTGCCAGCCCCAGCCCCACTGCCCAGACCCCGACCCATCTGCCCCGTACCTACTGACCTCGGTGGGCAGGATATGCAACTGGGTGGCTGGGATGGGGCTGCAGCCAGAGCTAGATGAGCAGGTGGGGCCAGGGAGACCTCAAGATCTTGGGATAGTTGTTTAGAACCTATCTATGGTCTTACATTAGGAATCTCTTTCAAGGTAGGTCTATGGTAAGCATTACCTGAATAGGAATCACCTAAGGAGAAAGGTGACAAACCTCCTGAGCTTTGGTTGATAGTAGTTATCTCTTAATATTCCATAGCAAGATAAAGTTTATCATATCTGCAGTGGAAAGCCATCTCACAGAATCAACATCAGTGGTTCATTGATAATTTCATGTATTCACAAAATGACAATTTCATTTCCTGTAGCATCATACAAACATAAGAATCAACCTAATTGGTTAAACCATTGATAGAGAATTATCTAAAGCAGCATCCTATAAAAGTGATGAGATGGGCCAGAAATGTGGATTAATAATCCACTTTCTTTTCTAAACTGTTGGGTAATATTTTCATATGCTGAATGTCAGTGGTAGAGTAAGTGATGCCCATGTTTTCAGTGGTGGCAGAAGACAGAACAAGGAGCAATGTTCTCAAGTTGCAACAAGGGAAGTTTAGGTTAGGTATTAGGAAGAATTTTCTCACCAGGAGGGTAGTATAATTTATTATGTAAAATAATTTAAGAACCTTCAAGTTGAAATGTATAAGATCACCATAGGGGTCCCCCCATATTCCAGATTTTAGTATTTCTGAACTCATCAGCTAATTAAAAAGTAGTCATTGTGGCTGTCTATAGATGTGTTGATTCTCATTCTAATTAGTATGTGTCGAAGTAGACTCGATTAATCGAGTCTGCTTCTCAGATTAATTAGAAAGCTCCAGCATCACCTCACTGTCAGGTATATTAAGCCTTCTACAATTTCCAAGGGCTGCAAGGTACTTTCACTAAAGCTTATTGAATGAGCTCTAGTGAAAGTGCCCCTGTGGCCATTTTAAAAATGCAGTCAGCTTAATACACATGACAGTGAGCCATTTTAATTAGAGTCGCTGTCAGGGAACCTCTCTAATTAAAATGGCCCCTCGTTACCCTTGAGTATGTATATAGGCACCCTATTTGAATGGACCTGTGTACATAAAATTGCAGAGATCCTCACATATGCACAGCTCAGTAAGTAACTGTGGAGAAAAGAAGACAATTCTAGCAGGTTGAATCTCACCAGAATTGTATGGATAGTGTGAAAAGGCAAGGTAGTAATTCTGAATTTAATCTGCACTGCTCCTCCCACACATCTGCTACCCATGATTATTTATTGTAGCTTTTACTCAAAGAGCACTAGCAACAAGGTTTGGATTTCTGAGTTTGGAGCTTCCATTCTTAAAGAAAAATACAGGGCCAGAAGAGATCTCTGAATGTAGCATCATCAGGATTGAAGCTCACTAATCATAGTGTTTTCCATCCAAGAATAGCACTGTTATCAGCCACACGCAGGCTTTGACCCCCAAAGGCTGCCTATTGTGTGGCGGGGCAGCAGCTTTTGGGGCTGTCAGAAAGGACAATAGATCAACCTGATCAGCCTTTGCAAACTGAAGCCATGTGAGAAAACCAGGTTTAATACTGCTGGTTGGATTAGAATGAAAACAGAAGAAGAAAAAAACCCAAACATACAGCATCTTCATCATATTGGCAGGGCTCTACACCTGCAATGAATCTTATCTGAGCAGAAAGGAACCATCCATTTCAGTAAATAGCACTAAATACGTTTAGCTGATTAAGAAATCTGCAGCTTTAGATTTCATGTATTATATTTGAGGATACATGAGAGGCCAGAAAAACAGATAGCAGAATCAACTGAATAGAGCAGATGTACCATAATTAATATACATCTTGACTTGAAACATAAGGTAAAAAATGAAATACAATAGGAAGGGGAAAAAATGGAACATTAGTGGCACTTTTTTTAAAGTAAAAAACAAACAACAACAACAATAAACCCAGAAGAAAACAATGCTAGGGATATTTCACTGAGTACATCTTCTAGTAATGCACAGGAGTGACTTGCAAATGTGGTGGTTATGAACAATGACGTTTTGCTAATAGAAATGATTTGTATACCTGAAAATTTATTGCATATTATAGATAGACCTAGTTAAAAGATGGATGAATATAGATAATGTTAGTCAAAGCATTCTGTACTAAAACAATAAGGTGAAAAGCTGTAAACTTTGTTCTGAACTGCACCCGTGTTATATGTGCAATGAGAGGTCTGTTCTTACTTTGCTTGCAGAACCCATTAAATGGCAATTATACACACATAAAGAAAACAATATAGAAAAGGGCATAAAACAACAGGGACAATTTAACTGCCACATAACAAAAATTTTATTGGCAAACTTTATTCTTCTTTAATAATACAACTTATGCTACATTCAAGGAATTAGCATTTAAATCTCAACTGGTTTAAAATTTTTTTTTTCCCAACTAAAAATGTATTTAAGTAACTCTTGACCATTATGTGTTTATTATTAAAAATACTTTTAGCATTAATATATTGAATTAAAACACTATTTCTGATGGTGCTGCAATACTACACAAAATGAGTGCAACTGAACAAAAATACTGAGATAGAGTGCATAATATACTTGCCTGAATGGGTCTCTTTTGTGGCATTCTTAAACATCCTTTTCTAAAACCAACAATATTCAGAATTTCTAGTTCATCCCTGGCCCCACAAACTAAATTTAAACCATTGATTTCATAATTAAATCCAAATCCTTTCTAAGTAGAACACTGCATCTTCTCTACTGCCCACCCGTATTTTTTTATCAATATAGGCATTTCATAGTGGGTTTTTTTTTCCATTTGTTTGGTGTGACAGCAGCGTACTGCCGTCACGGGCACAGGTAGGGCAGGAGGAGGGTCACAGGGGAGCGGCACTCTCCCAAGAAGACACCGAGCTGACACGCTTACTTGCCGGAAGGTCGACAACGCCAGAGCTGGGACCGCGGCGGCAGCAGCAGCCGCCATTACAGTCGCGCAAGCTGGTGTTATGCCGGCTGTTTAAACAGCTGTTCCTGGCTAGGGGAACAGCTGAGCCAATCGCGGCAGCCGTTATGGCTACTGCGGGAAAGTTTAAAAGCCCCAGCAGGCCCCGCAGTGAAGGAGAGCCAGGAGAGGAGGGAGCAGGCAGGCAGGCAGGCAGGCAGCACGCCAGCGTGGCTGCAGCTCCCCTGGAGGCTGTCTCTCAGGCAGACAGCCTTCTCTCAACTCAGCGGCTGAGGCGGGCAATAGGAGCCCGGGAAGGGGCGGAAGGTTTGGTCCCCGGGAATTGCCCGGACCAACATGTTGCTCAGGGAAGCCTCTCCACTCTAGAGGAGTACTATTTCTAATTCAGAAGAGGAAGAGGTACCACGATAGTGGGGAAAGCAGCCGGGTCCTAAGGCGTGCTGACTTAGAGCAAGCATCAGCCTCGACTTAGGGAGTAGGAACATCAACCAGCTGGCGGACCTGTGTCCAACATCGAGGTCCCACTGAACCAACAAGTGACCGGTTGGCGAGTGGACGGGGTGTAGGGGTGGTGGAGCCTCGTGGAACAGTGGAGACCTCAACCGTCAGTAACCTTCATTGGGAGAACCCCTCCAGTAAAAGATCTCCATTGAATCCCTCCTTAGAATCCTTCATACCATCAAAGTCGTGGCAGGCGAGACGAGGGGGAGGGGCTACCTAACGAGGGCTGTCATCATGTGAGGTGCACCAACGTCACATTTGGTTTGTTTGGTTGGTTGGGGGGGGGGGGACTAATAATGCATGTGTTCCTGGAAGGAACAAGACAAACAAAATGGATGTATATCTAGAATTTCTTATGGTATATGGCCAAAGTAAGGAATAGACCAAGATTTGAAAAATTTATAACACTTCACCCTACAGAACACAATTATGTGAAGTTTACTAGAACTGTATCTTCCTTGTTGAGGGTAGCCCTGCCTCTTGGTGAAGGTTAAGAAACAGAAGGCTCACATTTTCTAGAATATTTGGGCTTGGGGCCTCTCCCAAAGTGAAATTAGCAGGGGTTTCAATTCCTCACAACTCAGCTCTCAGCTGGCACTGAGTCTTTTGCTTCTATAGTTGGGCACAGACAGAAATGCAGCACCCTACTGTAACTGAGAACCCTTTGCAGGAAGTGTTGTGAGTGACAACAATCCCCCAAACAAAGCAGAAGTTCACTGGTGGTTCCAGGGAGTAGGGCAATCTAGCTGTTGGACACAAGTCTGCAGCCACTTTCCCCTAGCAATGGTCCCTTCTCCCCACCAGCTCCCTGCCAGCCCCAGCTGTTTTCAAAATGGGAAGGGAGCAGACGGAGCTTGTTAGGGGTTCCCCAGCCAGCACTGCAGGGACGAGTTGGTGAATTGGAGCCCCCTCTCCCACACCTCAGCTTCTAATACACCCAACCCCATTCTCCAGCAGGGGCTGAAAAAACTCCAGACCAAATTCCCTACTTTTCTCTTTCTTGTTTTCCATTTCAAAAACAGAAACAGGCTGGCAGGCTGCAGAGACAGAAATTAGAGAAGACACTATGTTTTGAAATGTGTTTTCAGATTTTCACCTGATCAGCCATTTTTGAAGCAATACACTTGTGTTTGGTCACAGCTATAGACCTCTTTTGGTGGCCAGATCAGGCAAAAATTGTCACGTCAGTCCATGCCCAATGGCTCTGCAAACTCATGCTGTATTTTTTCTCCCTTGCAACGTGGTTCCACTGAAATCCTATTGCTTTGGTTACTTCCACCGATGGAAACTCATGAAATATCTCACTTCCCCTGTCTGGAGAAGTGATCAGGTTTGTGGGGGGGGTGGTTCTTTTTTTTAACGAAAGATGATCTGGCCTCAGGCTGTATAATTAACTTATAGATTTCCACAATAGAGCTCTTGAACTGTTCAAATGAAACAGGGCTCAGGTTTCACCTAATCCAGGTCATATTTATGGTTTTGAATCATAATCTTACTTTCCAAAGCTCGTTTAAAGATTTTCAATTCAGAAAAAACAACATGTAATAAGTATATCCTTGACTTAATTGATATAAAATCAATTGATATAATATATATATGTGTATATATATACACTTAGTTGATATAAAATCAACTATTAAGAGCCACAATAGATTTTATTTAAGAAAAAATACAAACTGCAGCCCTGAAAGTTATGCAATTTACTAATGTATAATGAAATAGCATACTTTTATGTAGAAACTGTACTTTGTATTTACCATTCCAGTATCAATATATTAAATAAATAAATTTGTTTTGCTTCTTACTGATAAATCCTTGGCTTGTTCTGTGATGTTAGTGTACCATAGTAAATTCTTTCTCTAACAATCACCCACGATTCCTTTAGGAAGTGGTCATTCAGTGGGCTTCAAATTAAAAATGACAATCATTTTTTGCAGGTTACCTCTGGCAGCCATTAGAACTGACTATAACCATTTGAGCTATGATTTACACTAATTTAATACAAATAAATACACAATCAAGCTATATAAATATCTGTTAACTGATCAAATTAGTGTTTGATTATATAAATGTAGGGATTTTACAAGCTACAACAAGCAAATTTTTGTCATCAGACAAAACATTAATTTAAATAATGACAAAGACGTGAGCACAAAAGTAAGCTGGAGAATTCAAAGTGAAGGATGGCATGATTATATTCAGCTCCTATTAAAGAAAAAGCACACTCATACACTAAATACTGAAACAGAAAAGTTTTACTAGGGGATACTGAGCAATCATGGAGGTAGTTCTTATAAAAATGAACTCATTCATAAAATGTGATATAACAACTCCTAAAGTTCCAATAGGTAAGTAAGGGACCTTATACTCAATCACTCAGTTATGGCTTCTCTGATGACATTTACACTGATCTAAAACTCAATCTAGTAGTCGGGCCCCAAGGTATTTTAAATAAAATAAAATAAACCTAGTGTCCCTCAAATAACAATCAATCCTACTTCACAAAAGATATTCAATAGGGACACATGCTATCCTCCATTTGATTTTGTATAGCTACTGCAATACTGATATCACTCATTAGTATGATGTCTAGAAACTTATTTGGCCTAGAAATGAGCCCAACCATCCAGGACTGAACTTCACATCATCCTCCTGCCTATATCTAATCGTGTGGACAAACAAAATATATGGATTCAAAAATGGGAGGAGGAATTCACCATGCACGTTTGTTCTATATTGCTGCTACTATCCCAGAATACAGGGAGACTAAATTGTGGTAACTTGCCCTGTTTTACTCAGAGATACTGGTTTAGCTTTCATTTACTACAGAAAAGGAAAGGACACGCAAAACAGTTACTTCAGGGCAGGTGATACACAGTATATCCCTGCCTTTTAACTGTTTACAATTTGTTCATCTATCCATAGTTTTAGGGTGCAGTCCATTGTAATAATGGAAACCTAGCTATGGATTTCAGATCAGCACTTTTTTTAGGTTTAGATCATTAGATTTTAGGATGTGTTTCAGCCCATTTTCAAAAAGTCATGGCTACAGAATCTTACAGAGACCTCACAAGCGTGGTCTAAATGATAACACTGGAGCACTACTTCGGATACCTCAAACACATTAGTTGTATAGACAGAGAATGAGAAATACTAAAGGAAAAGATGCAGGAATAATATCAATCCTCACAATTCACCTCTGAGATTAAGACATGATATACTCTCCAAAAAAAAATCCAGATCCTACATACTGACAGAAAAATCTCCATTCTGATAGCAGGTGTAAGAAGAACGTAGTGATGTTGAGATCAAAATATTCCCAAGGATATTATAGCCCTCTATACTATGCAGAATAAGATCCAACAGTAGGGACCTGCATAAATGATTTAAAATCCCCTGGTGGGTAAAGGCTAGGATCTACAGAGTCACTAGAAAGTGCTTAATTCTGACTTGTTCTCAATTAGGTCTTTTCTGTTCTTGTCTTACCACCAGTGGCAACACATAGGGGGTGCACATGCACACCCTGAGACTGCTGGTGTACCCCCTGCCTGACTGCACTCATCACTTAGGTGACAAGCAGGAGTGCTGGTGCGCCCCCCCTCCCGCCGCAAGCACTGGATGGGGAGTGGAGTGCCATGGCACTCCCATAAGTGGCCACAGCCACTTCTGGAAGCAGCCACAGCTGTAGTGATTGGCCATCTTGCGATTGGCCATGAGGGACCCCCCTCCAGTCACTGACTGGTCACATTGGCAAATGCCCCCCCCGATTAAGGTGGCACCAGTCATCTATGCTTTCCACTCAATGTCCCTGTTTTTGAAGTACTTGGCTCTTTATTTTTAACCATGGGAAGAAATTCCAATAAGGAACAGTTGCTGTATTCAGAGAGGTTTCACCAAACTCTAACCTGATAGGAGAGAAGGCTTACAATACAAAAGGTTTGGAAGTGCATAGGGATCTATAAGTCTAAGTCTCTATGGCTATACTGAGGTGTTCTGCTGCCCTTTCTCAGACACGTTATGCTGGCTAAAACTCAAATAGAGATGCAACTACACTGGCAAACCAAGCAGGGCTTTTGCTGCTAAAATCTGTTTGAAGCATAAAAAAGCGAATTAAGTTATACCTTCAAGGGAACTGGTTTGCTGGGATAACTTGCATCTCCAACAGTGGGGTTTGCCTGAAAAGTTATATTGTACAATATGCTGGTATAGATGTTCCAATAAACCCATTTAAGCCAGGGCCTATTTTCAGCCCTCTGACCCCCAACCTCCGGCAACACCTCCCCCCAGGCAAACCAGCATACTAACTCACACCATCCTGCCTGCCCCTCCTCCCCACTCTGACATTTCCATCAGTGCCTGGCACCAGCAAATACCAGTAATGGCCAGGGGGGCTAAAAATAGCCTGTTGCCAGGGGAGAAGGGAAAGGCTAGAGCCAGTGGTTGGACTTCTCCAGTCCTGGAGCTGTGCTCCACACACGTACAGAAGTTCAGTTAGATTGGTCTACTTGTACATGATCTAACTTAATGCACCTCCAAGATATAGTTAAATTAGGCTGGGTTGGCTATTTTTTGACTGATCTACCCTTCTGGGAACTTCTGTACAGTTTGCACTTAGATCAGCCTAACTAGAAATCTAAGGGTAAGGTCCACACATGGGTGAAATAAGCTAGATCAGATAACCATTTTTAATGTGACCTAACTGCCCTGAATGTTTGTGGCTAGAGGCAGACATTACACATAAACTGGTTTAAGTGATCAGAAACTGGTTTAAACCTGTAACAGAACAGACATTCAGTGCACATAAACCATTTTGAAAATGACTGAAACTGGTTTGAGATAAATCTGGTTGAATGTAGCATCAGACTTAACTGATTTCGATCAAACTTGTTTATGTAATGCTGTCCCAAACCCCTTAATGGTTTAAGTTAAATCAGATTCCCCCAGCATGCTCTCTGGGCTGGGCAGAGCTCTCTGCTCCACAGCAGAGCTAGCCCCTCCCCTCTGCTCCCTGTCTGGAGCTCCAGGAGAGACTTGCAGGCACAGCACAGTCTGCTGGCTTCCCTGTGTCCCCCACCCTCTCACTCACCACTCACTGCTTAAGCAGAGATCCCTTGCTCCTCTCTCCCATAGCACAGACCATAGCCAGCTTGTAGTATCCTAGCTAATTCTGCTTATGGCTTTTTGGAGCTAATCAACAACTCAGTTGGTAAAACCCTGCATGCCTTCCTTTACAAAAAGCTGCATAAAAGGTGCTTGAACTAATGAGTGATGGGATGCTAAATGCTGGTAACAGAACTGATAAATGCTCTGTTATCAAAGTGGGGAGGAGGTCCCCTAAGCACAGCGTCCTGCTGGGGCCTGGTAACACTCCCCTCAGCTGAGCCTTGTGGAAGAGAGGCAAGGCTGCTCTAGTGCCCTCTGGCTTCTATCCTGAGCCACTGCAGGCACGTGCCTGCATTTTTTCAGTCCAGAGGAAATATCTATGCAGTTACAAAATGATTTAGCATAGCCATGTTAGACTAACCTGCAAAGATTGAATTAATTCAGGCTCAGGTTTTTGAATGTCTGTCCCTAGCTTGTATGTATCCTTAATGTGCTTCCTTTCTTCCCAGCAGATGGACCAGTAACACTGCCAATCTGCATTCCTTATAGGATGAGAGAAGAGGGGAACAAGCAGAAAACAAACTGTGTTCACCTTAACTAACATTTCACCACTTTCATAAGACATCTGAAATGAACACATAATCGGATTTAGCTAGGATCACTCAAACTTTCAGTGTTTGAGTGGGCTTGAATTTAATCCAAGCTAAATCACCTAGCCTTAATAAAAGCCTTATGTAACAGGCTGTTTTGAAAAGGAAGAATATATGCAGCTCTCATGCACAGTTGGATCTCTGATGACATACTAGTCTTTTTGTCTCTGTGTCTAGTACATTTGGAAAGGGTTTATTTTTTTCCTTGATGTACCTGTAATCGTTACGCTTTCTATCCCAGCAGGAGAAGATTTGAGATAGGTTAAGTCTGCAGTGTCTATTATCTTCTCTAGCTCTCTTTACAAAGTTAAGTTGCCAACGTATTTTATGTTGTGCGTGCTCACTATTTACTCTAAGCTAAAATGCACACAGACAGACAGAAAGGGTCCAGAAGTGGCTTTTGCTCATTATGCCCAAGCAGAAGCACCTACTAAGAGGAGCCTACACCTGGAACCAATAACATGTACATTCCTTCCTTCTAATGCTTGCATAATGTACGTCCAAGGATGGTAGGTCAAAAGCAAAGGCAGAAATTTCTTATAAAAATATTAACTCCCAGATAAACATTGTCCTTTACATTTTAAGCTTTCCATGGGACTGCCTGTAAAATCCCTATTGTCTGACCCAGACTATCAGGCTAAAAACAAACATTGGGTTTCTGCCAAAGATAAAGCCTTTTATACTGGGATCCTATAGATGGACAAGGCCATTAAGTACCTGTGAAGTAGGTGAATTAACAATTTGGCCAAGTAGTTAACTGCCCATGCTATTTGGTCCTGTTTTGATTCCAATCACAGCCTGAGACAGTCAGCCCCAGGATAAACCTAAAATCCGTCTTTAGCCGTTGATTCATACGTCCTTCTTGCTTTCCTTGTAACTCCTGCTTACTAGAGTTTGGGTCTTCAGATTCCTAGTGAATACAGAGAAGGCAGAAGAGTCTTTCTGATAGGAAGGCTCAGTTTAAACATGCCTTCATTTGCAGTCTTTGCAGGGGTGGGGAGAGTCCATTAATTGTTTCAATAAATTTGACTGTCTCCAAACTGGACTACAGTGCATATTCATACTTCCATAAACACGAAAGGGACAGCTGGGAAAAATAAGCTAGAATCAAGTATATGAAATATAAAGAAGGAAACCAATAAGAATAATTAGGGAAGATTATTCAGCTAATTATGAGAGAAAAATAGGAATGATCTATTTCAGCTCCTTAGACTTGGAAAGCAAATCTGCCCAGTACTTGGTCTGTCAACTTCATAAAATATTCTGTGTCTCTATATACCCCCATCCATAGAAAAAGACTTTTCGAAAAACTTATTGGCTGATATGTAATAGGAAATTATAAACTTCAATTGATTTTACTGATTTGTTGAAAACTTATGGGCATATATTTAAAATATTGACTTGGTCTATTAATTAATAGTCTCCTAGGTTAGAATTTAGGGAAAAATAATTTGCTCATTTCTAATGTATTCAGGGAGTCAAAGGGCTCAAATCACAGAATAGGAATAATTTACTTGGTAATCAACAAACAGAGCCCCAAAAATTAAAAATTACAGCATTGATGTTTTGTATTCTAAGTAAAATGACTTCTAGTCGATCCAGACACAAATTAGCCAACACAGACATGGAGATGGTTTGTACGTGGGAGGCCATAACTTTATTAAATTAACAAACCAGGAATATTTTCCAGATGGATCTAGGTCAGGTGGGAGATAAGGAGTTTTAGAACTCCCACCCTTGGACTTTTATGTTGTGGTACACTCTCCCTAGTCTTTCTTTAGGATTTATACCAGTCTTTGATTCACCACCCCCTTTTCCTTTTAACCTACAAGTAAGAAGCCTGAGGGTTCTGAAAGGCTTAGATCCCCTTCCCCTATAGGTAAAAGTTCCACCAGTAAAATACCAGGTAGGTCTTTACTTTAGATAAGTAGTGTGTTGGCCTTTTATCTTTATTGGATACTGACTGCAAGTTGTAACAAACCAAATACACCTATGAACTGCTAAATCAATATATCTAAGTCCTACAACCATGAACTTCTAACGTGTCCACCTGCTAATCTGGCCCCAACAAGAAAAAAATTCTTCCTGACATCAAAAAATGGCATTAGACTACAACATACTAAAAACACCATTATGGTACCAAAATTATAAGTAGAGACCTACCTAAATCACAGTGGAAGTGTGCTGCGCTGTCCAGCACCTTCTTTAATCTTGTTCTTTTTGCAACATACTTCTCCCCCCTCACCCTCCCCGGTCATCACTGATTTGTGGAGGGGCTCCACTGGCACCATCATTCGTTGCTGATCTTCTGGGAGCCAAAAAGCACAGTTTTAAATATACCACGTTTTTTCTTCCCACCATTGAATGGCCAAGAAGTCCTAGCAATCCTGCCATTTGCTGCTGATCAATCAGGAGGCAAAAACCACAGCTAATTTAAACACACAGTTGGTCAATGGGAGAGACAGATTCCTGGAAGTGACTTTCTCTACATTCCATAGATGAAACTCCTTTCCATTCTTCCATAGATTCTGCCTAATCTGCATTGTCATCAGGCATGTGATGACTATTTTTCATAGAAGGGAAGTGACAACATAAAATATTATCATATGTGCATTTAGAAAGCAACATAACTTTAGTAGGGCTAGTATCTTGGGACTGTCAGTAGAATCTTAGTCATATTAGGCCATCATGTTTCTTTACCTATAACTTCTCAGCAAATCTTTACTGGCAGTGTTAACAGAGAGGTGCAAAAGAGTATAATTACCTTCCGATCATTACAGTTTTCTTCAAATCAGGGCTGAAATGTATTCTGGTTGTATTAGGATGAAGGAGAGGGAAGGTTTAATCCTCTACTTCATGCTCTGCACTTACGCTGAGAGTAACAAGCAGCTTTTGTCTCCTGTGCTCCATCAACTCAGTAATGCATGGATTTAACCAAAAAAATCATTCCCAATAATAAGAAAATCTGTACATATATAAAACGTACATTACCTCACATTTCATTCACTGTTATGCTATGACTTATGGTAGGTACTGATCTGCAAAATTCACACTGAAGAAGCAAATAAAATTTGCTAATGCTATGAGACCTAGAGAGACTGTGTCTGCTCCAGAAGGGTATTAAATGTTTAGTACAACCAAAATCAGGATCTGTTGAGGAATTCAACTGTATAACATACTAAATAGTTCTGTTATAGATATATTGCTAGTGGTGCAATGGGAAACAATAAATGTTATGTGGGTGTATTTTACTGTGTTTAATGCTCCTGGGTCAAGTAGGATTAATGGTAACCACTCTTTGAGGTAAAAACAAAACTTATTTATGTCTGAAACTATTTTGATATCATTCAGAGATTTAGCGAACATTTTACTGTTCTGGTATGTAGCTTATATGCCTCCCTTCTTCCCTGTCCCCCACACACTAGCAGGTTTTTTTTAGTTTTATTTACCTATGGAAGAGGAAAAGGCCTGTGCATGATTTCTTTTATCATGGAAAAACTGCTGCATATCAGCTTCCACACAATTCTTGACAGAATGAGACCTTAATCTAATGACAAAGAAGCCAAGACAATTGGAGAACTCGTTCCTCTGCAACCTTTGTCTGCTTTCACAGCCACTGAGATTCTAACGTCTTCTTCCATCTAGTCCACCACTGAGGGCTTGTAGACCAGTGGCTGGAGGCTGGGTAGTCTTACTGACAATCTGTATTCCCCATGTCACAGCGTTATAAAAGGCCATATGTGGTTATTCAGGAGGGAAAGCATTACCATCTGCTATCCCTACCACGTCATGGTGGTGATGCTGTTCCTTGGTCTGCAACTGTTTATTCATCACAGTTACCCCTGCTTACTTCATAGCTTACCTTTCCTGAAGCCCATTCCTCTATTCACCACCTGTGGACACACTGGGTAGCAGTACAGCTCTGCCACTGTATATAACACATCAGGGATACCATGATTGTGACAGTCTTCAAGAAAGGATACAAGTCCAACTGTGCACATTATGGAGGGATCACCTTGCTGTCAGTCACAGAAAATATCATTGCAAAAACCCTCTTGAACCATCTTCTTCTACTTGCTGAAGAGCTCCTCCTGAAATTTCAGTGTGGGTTTAGGGCATCAAGAGGCACAACTGACATGATATTCACAGCTCATCAGGTGCAAGGAAAATTCTGGGAACAACATAAACCTTTCCACATGTCCTTCTTTAACCTCATGAAAGTCTTCAGCTATCAACCAAGAAGTTCTGTGAAGGATCCTTCTAAAGTATGGATGCCAACCAAAATTTGTTACCATTCTTTGCCTGCTACTTGATGGTATGCAAGTGGTGATTCTCAGTAATGGATCTATCACAGATCCTTTTGAGTTAAATACGGGAATTAAACAAGGCTGAGTCATCAGTCCAACACTCTTCTCAATATTCCTTACTGTGATGCTTCATCTGACCACCAAATAAGCTTCCAGTAGGACTGGAGCTAAATCACTGAATGGATGGAAACGTGTTTAATCTCAACCGAGTCTGAGCCAAAACTAAGACTGCCTCAATCTCAATCATCGAGCTCCAGTAAACAAATGATGCTGTAATCTATGCTCACTCAGAAGCAGACCTTCAGGCAATCGATGATGTCTTTACTAAGGCATATGAGAAAATGAAATTGATGCTTAACATTCAAAAGACTAAGGTCCTTCAACAAGCTCTTAATGAACAGTCCCTAGCTCTGGTAATTCAGATTCATGGTAAGATTCTGGAGAACAGTATTTCCCGTACCTTGGAAGCAATCTCTTGCAGAAAGCTAAAATCAACAGATTTCCAACATCACCTCAGATATACAAGCTCAGCCTTCAAATGACTGAGGAAATGGGTATTTGAAGATCACAATATCAGATCCAAAACCAAGCTCATGGTTTATCAAGCAATTATGATTCCCACCTTACTGTACAGAGCTGAGATGTGGACAACATACAGGAGGCACCTCAAGCTTTTGAAGATGTACCATCAATGCTGCTTGTGGAAGATCCTTCAAAATCTAATGAAAAGATAGATGCACAAACATTAGTGTCCTCTCACAAGCAAACACCATGAGCACTGAGGCAATGATCATTTGACATCAATTTTGCTAGACCAGCCACACAACCAGGATGTCTGACTCCAGACCCCCATCTAGTTTTATTCTCCTAGCTCAATCAAGGTGTATACGCAAAAGGAGTGCAAAGCAAGCACTTCAAGGAAATCCTCAAAACCAACTTGAAAAAAGTGCAACCTACAAGACAACTCATGGGAGACTAACTCCCAGGGCTGCCCCAAATGGAAGAAAGGTCTGCTGCAAGGATTTCAGTACTTTGAAACCTTATGACAACAACAGAAGACAGAAAAGCAGGAGCAGCAGAAACAGTGGGTCACAGACTGAATCAAGAATTCAGAGTCACCCACCCCACATGAAAACAAGTGTACAAGTTGCAGCAGAGTCTGTCAATCCCAGTTTGGCCTTGCCAGCCACCTTCAGGCTCACAGATAAGACAAGAACAGAAGAAAATCATCCTCAACTGTGAGGCATTGTTCACAAGGAAGAGATCTGTAAGCTCTTTATAAAAATCTAGCTATTCAAAATACAACCCCAAAGTATCATTTTAGTATGTCTCTTTAATATAAGGTGGCCATATGAGATAATGTGAAATCTTGGACATAGCCCTCACCCCCACTGCTGCAGAGTCAATGGCCTGTTAATGACCCATTGTTCTTTACTTCACAAGTGAAGTAGCAATCACTTGTGAAGTAACAGTTAGTGTTAACGGTCATTCCATTAATCAAGCTAACCTATTTTAGGGCAATGTTGCTGTCTGTTAGGACTTCCTGTTTCACAGCTCCTGCCACTTCATGCCCCATGCCTAGAGCCCAGCTCCTGGGATGCTCATTTTAATTTTCACTGGCCAGCTGGGACTAGCCTCTGAAATCTGGGACTGTCCCAACCAAAGCAAGGTGTATCGTCACCCTACATTTATATTAATACATTACAGAAATCTTCAAATCACTGCATATCTTAAAATCTTTCATTTATCCCTGAATCAATATGTGAAGGGGTCTAATACTGAATCTTCCATATATTTGCCTTAAATTATTTTGCAGTCATCTAGGCCAAGTATCTTAGCATTCAGATTCTTTGCAAATCACCTTCAGTATGCAATACTACTACTGTATTCAGAAAAAAATCCATAAGAAATAAAGGCATACTTTTGTAGAAAGGAGGACATTTTACAAAAAAGCCATGGAAATACTTTTCTACATCTATTTCTCTGAGAAAGGCTGAATCTTAATGTAGTTAGAACCCAAGAAAAAATCAAGTGGGAAGTGAATTTTCCTATCCCTCTTGATTAGAATAGTACAAGTGTTATACACTGTGGCACTCCAGTTCTTTACACCTCTCTGGCAATTTTATAAGAGTAAATATTAATCACATCAGAACAGCACTATGACAACAAGTCCTTTTTACTACTGAAATAATCAATGAAGAAACAGCAATCTGTCCTGCAGCCTTCTGCACTCTCTAACATCTACAATAAGATTCCTACATGTTGGCAGTCAATACAGTTCAATTAATGTTTAATTCATGTTTTCTTCCTAAAGCAAGATGAAAAGGCAGAACATTTATCAATAGCAGAGCTACAGCAAAAACAAACACATTTTGTTCCAATGTTACCATCTTTTTTAAGATGCAAGATGCCATAGCTGAGAGAGGCCCATATGTCATCTGCTTTTTATTTTCCGGACCTGGATTAAATTGGGCAGATGATCAAATAAAAAAGAAATGGTTCTAAGATACATAAAGAAAGGATTTTTCAGCTACTGTAGCAGCCAACCTGAACAGCATGTGGCCATTTTTGTTCTTTTTTCAGTGAAAACACCTTGAAAACAGTTAAGCATGACAATTAACTATACTGCAAGCATTTTCTCCTTGTCAGAGTTCTTCTAATCTGTACAGTCTATTTCTAATTACTGAAAGGTTGCTGGTCATCAAATTGAATGTCTATAATTCTGAGGAATGCAGATGAAGAACTCTCAGCTGAAGAGCTGTGATGCCTCTCTGTACAACAAGCATCAGTCTCACTTAAGATACAGGGTGTTTTATCTCCATGACAGGCTCAGCCTCATTCACCCCAGGATCTGTGAATATGAGTTCAAACTTAATTCACCCCTATGGGGTCCACCTTATCACCCAGCAGGCTTTAGGAAATGGTTTTTTAGTTTCCTTTTTTTAGTTGCTGGTTCTTTATAGGAAGGCGCATCAATGCAAAGTGCTGTCCTGAATTAACATTTTAAGCCCCTTCCTGAATTCAAATCAGCCACCAAAAAAAGATGGTGTGAAGATAGCCATTCGAACTAAAGCTACTCTTTATATAATAAGCATTGTGCTATACCAGTTTAGTGGGTAATGGGCAGAACTATCCCTGAATGTGAGGGATAGTTCTGCCCATTAACTATAAAGTTCCCCTTTATTCTCAGTGGAATGATGGAGGGAGATGTGATGACTTAAGTAGTAGAGGGTGGAAGTAGTTATTTAAACTAAATGCAGGATTACAGACAAGATGAGAACAAAAAAGCATCATATTTGCATGCTTCTTAATGTGCCAGATCAGGAATGATACATAGGCCATGATTATAAGTGAAGACTACCAGAACTCTACAGTGCATAACAAGAGAGAAATGTCATTGACAAAGTTTGTAAAAAGCATTGCAGATATCATAGGTTTCCTCTCATGTTCGTATATCTTGTTCCACTTCTTTGTCAGTTTGGATGTAGGCTCTAGGGTGCTAAAAGCAATTTACAAAAAAACTAGATTAGTGATTTTGATTGATGAGTATCTGATAAACTGGGCAGGACAGGAGAGTGATGGAAACGTTTTCTATTGCCCCCTTGGAACATATATGTTGCTCTCCCTTTAAAATATGTAATATTTAGCAAATATAATCATATAATTCCTTTTCAGTAAAATGGATAAGAAAAATCAGGAATCGTCATTCTGTAAACAAATGAATATCATACTTCTTGTATACAGGTCATATATGCAAAAATATAGCAAACATCATATGCCAATGTACCATCCTTAAATACAGCACATCACTATAGAATTAGGCAATGGGCTTTAGTACGATCAATATCTTAAGATTCTTCAATTTCAATATTCAGCACTGTCAAAACATCTTCAAGGTCAAAACATGGATTCACATTAGTGTTGTAACCAAGATATGTAAGCATTGTACCTAGCAGACCACTCTTTTTACAGCTAGACTTCCTGGTTTTGCAGAACACTGATGCAGAATATTACACATTAAATATGAAAATGCACAAGATGAAGACAAAGGTATGTGGAGATAGGCAGCTAGACAGCTAGATTGATATACTTAGCATACTTATAGGTACAATATATTTATGTTAAATTATAGTATCTGGTGTTATTTGTTTTTTATACAGGAATTTATGCACTTAACTGCATCCCCAAATCATAGGTTTACTGAATACCACAAATGTTTATTTTGAAAATGCATGAAAGCATTGCATAATTTTTTAAGGGAGAAGCAAGGAAATCTAAGCAGATCTGGAGGAGAACACCCACGAGTGTATGGGAGAGAGTCTGGGGTAACTATATCATTGGAGTTTTCTGCTAAAATAATAGTGAAAAGGTGTGACTAACTACATCTACAAGGGCCACACATAAATTAATGCAACTAAACGCTACTGACTTCAGCAAAATTATTCATCCAGCATCAAAGCCAAATAAGGAAGCAGTATTTGAAAGTACACATAGTGTGACTGCAATTCAAGAAAAATGCTTTACATGAAATGCATAGGAAACAAAAGCTAAATGATAAAGGTGCTGTGCAGGCACTGGTGCCACTGTACACTTCTTTGCACATTCTAGACTGTAAGAAGAATATGTCATAGATTTCATAGACATTAGGGCTGGAAGAGACCTTAAAGTTCATCAAGTCCAGCCCCTACCCCAGGGGCAGGAAGTCAGCTAAGGTCAAAGGATCCCAGCAAGATAAGCATCCAAATATTTCTTGAATGAGTCCAGAGTAGGTGCTTGCACCACTTCTGGAGGGAGTCTATTCCAGTCCTTGGAGACTCGGACAGTAAAGAAGTTTTTCCTTATGTCCAGCCTAAAACGGTCTTGGAGGAGTTTATGACCATTGGTCCTTGTAAACTTGGACCTTGGGGCGCTGTGGTAAACAGATATTCTCCCAGATCCTGATGTACATCCCTTATGTACTTACAGGCAGCTACCAGGTCACCCCTGAGCCTGTGCTTTTCCAAGATGAAGAGTCCCATGGCTCTCAGCCTCTCATCATAAGGCTTATTCTCTTGCCCTCTGATTATGCGTGTGGCTCTCCTCTGGACTCTCTTGAGCTTCTCAACATTCTTCTTGAATTGTGGAGCCCAGACTTGGATGCAGTACTTCAGCTGTGGCCTCACCAAGGCCGAGTACAGCAGGAGGATGACATCCTGAGATTTACTTGAGAAGCATCTATGGATGTTAGCCAGATTTTTGTTTGCTTTGCTGTGTGTTCATGGGATACTGTGCACAGGTTCAATATCACTGCCCCTTAATACTAATAATGTGTTCACTTACAGCATAGATTCACAAATTTGTTTACTCACAGCACCACTTAATTTGTTCCCTGACAGTGTAGATATCACTATACCGCTTCCAAATCAAGAAGTTCGTGCGGAGCTTGAAGACACCACTGCCTGACCTGTAAGTTTGCCATGTACATATGCTGTTAGTAGGAGTGTGGAAAATGGGCTCTATTCAATTCAGATTTGGCCCAAATCAGGGACAGTGATTTGATTCATTGATTCGGATCACCATCCCCGATTCAATTCATCTGAATCCAAATTCGAAGATTCGATGCTGATTCGGAGAATCAGTGATTTGGACATAGACAGAGCTTTAAATGTTTTTCTACATACCTCAAGTTACTAGGCATGGGTCGTGAACCTGCTGGGGCAGATGGAGCATCCCGCAGGAGTGCTGGGGGCTGACCCATATGCTCAGTGCCCAACGCAGAAGTGGACCATAAGTCCACTTCACTTCTGCTTCACTTCTGAGTCCGCCAGGGGGCAAGTGGGGGGCCCCACACACCCTACCCCCAGCTCAGCAATCAGTTCAGAGTTCCCCCAGGTATCCCCCAGACCCAGGAGGCACCATTCACCGAGCTGGGAGAGTGCCGGGGCAGAGGGGGTGCTCTAGCATGCTCCTCAACCAACCCAGAAGTAAACAGGAAGTGCTTTTGGTCCATTTCTGGGCCTGCTGGCAAGCATGCTGGGGAGCCCCCCACGCTGCTGTGGGATGCTGCAGGCTCCCTACCATTGCAGCATTCATGACCCCCCGGTACCTTGAGGTACGTAGAAAAAACATTTAAAGCTGTGTCTATGTCCAAATCTCCCAATCTTTCTGAATCTCTCTGAATTGATTCTGGAGGGTTCTGATTCAATTCAAAGAGATTAAAGGGTTTCCTGATTTGATTCATATTCAGAGATTCAGCCACAGAATTGGGCCAAATCTCCACCGAATCATTCACAGCCCTAGCTGTTAGGAAAGTAGCACATATGTGTAATAGGAAATCCTGCTCACAGAAATTCCACCTAATCAATATTTTGCCAGAAAGCGTGAGTGACATATCTGAACCAGAAAGGAAAGAACATGAAAGAATTCAAGTAACAATATGAGAATGAACTGCTACCTAAACAGATATAAAACTGGAAAAACAGCAATAAGTTAAAAGATCCTTCTTTATATCTGGTGACAGATTTCAATTGCTTTGCACTCATCTGATTGTGTTAGGTACATGTGAAAATAAAAGCCGCAAAAATGTCTGTTGCTTTATAAGCACAGTTCAGATAAGGATAAGGGAAAAAGTTGTGCTTCTTTTTCAAAAGGCAATGGCCTGGGGTGGAATTATTATTCAGCTGCCAAGAACTGTCTCCCTTATGTATAGGCATCAGTGTTTTCTTTCAGATATTGTCTGATATCTTAATTGTAGGCTACCTTTTGCATATGCCTGTGGATGGAAATTATGTCTCACTTCTCTTTGTTGGGTGGAACAATGCCATAAATCTCGGTCCGAGTCCCAGTAGAACTCCAAGACAGTCAGTGCACCAATCACTAGTGTTCGGTTCCTAAATATGGAAAACCTCCAGAAGCCAAAAGAGTAAAACCCTGCAGTTCCATGGAAAATGTGCTAATCCAGTCTTGTTTGGGTAAGGGCTCTTAGTCACTGTGAACTAGAACACAAAGTAAAAAGAACAGAGGTGCAAGAGGCAAGCCTTTTTTTTTCATGTAATAAGCAAGAAAAGATTTTATCATGGCAATTTTTTTGTTCCTGAGAGAAAAAAACATTATTTGGACAAATACTGAACTCTCATTTTCTAAATATACCTTTTAATCACATAACTTTCACTGTTTTCGTTCTGTGTTCTTAAGGAAAACATCCATAAAGATAATACAATATGTAATTTAGACTAATACATTGTCACATTTTTCCAGATATCTAGCAGAGTCCTTTTTTGAAGGAGCAGGAAGAAAATGAGCACAACTGCAGTTGTATATAATGTAGACATATTTTACATACTGGCGTCCAAACCTATGCCCATGTGATTTGAGAACCACATACTTTAAACTATACATCAGCTGGAAATGTTGCTGTTACTACTTTCTACTATATGCTTTATGGTAGCAGTGAGACACTAGCCAATATAGTGGACCCCATTCTGTCAGTTAATGGAAAGCTACTTCATGGGCCTCTGTGGATCCCTTTTTCAGAATGGTGAACTGTTGCCTAACAAAAAGTAAAGAGTCACATGTAAGGGTGCTGTCACAAAGTCACATGTTTACTTGGAGGAGTCACAAATCACTGGAATGTAGCAACCTATTAAGGCCAGTACATATTAGGAGATAACACTCACCTGAAAAGGGACAACTTTACATTGCCAGGAGGGCACTAAATACATGCTAAACTCCTTGAACATGCATCAGTTCAAGTTTAGCTGAACTGAGCAAGTGTTAAGTTGAACATGTGATGCCACCCTAAGGGTATTTTCATGCACGTTAAAAGTACTTAAAATGAAAATATTCCCACATTAGAGCAGAAAAACACATGCCAGTACTCAGAAAGCATGGCAAAGCTATGCCATTTTGGGCGAGGAGTATCTCCAGCTGCTTAGATAGCTCATGTTGTGCTAATGTCATTCTACTCCAGGGAGATAAAACAAACAATTTACAGTCCTCCAGCACCCCAGGATGCACCAATTTCACCCCCTTGCTCCTGCTCTGTTGATGATTTATCAACCTTTCAAAACTGTACTGCCCAAGAGGTGGGACTGCCTAGGGCAGGCGGGGCCCCACCACTGTCAGGGCTGCCTCAGTGGGACCCCTGCACAGTACAGCTGCCCTAAACACAGCAGGCAAATGGCTACAGGGCCACCTTTTGGCTCCATGCTCCTGCTGCCCTAACCATGCCCCACCTCGGCAGCTGTGGCTTCATGCTGGTAGAGGAAGGTGGAGCATGGAGCTACTGAGAGAGGGATAAGCAGGTTTCATGCTCCTGCCATCTCAACTCCTCTTCTGGTGGGTGTGGCTCTGTACTGGTAGGGAATGCCAGAACAAGGAGCCACCAGGAGGGGGTTGCGCTGGTGGCAAAACAGCTTACTTTTCCCCTCCCAGCAGGTACATGCTTTGGATTCCCCTACCACCATGAAACAACAGCTGGCTGGAGTGGGGTTGGCATGGTAGGAATGTGGAGCTGTGGACCAGTTGTGTCACCATGCTGCAAGATGTCTCTACTGCTGTCTGCCTGCTTGGCGCTCCTGTGCTGAGAAAGGAATTCACCCATGGCCAGGGGCAGCAACCCCAAGCAAGCAAAGAAAGACCCAGCTGCATGGGAGCTGCAACAGGTTTTATGACTGTTCTCCTGTAGTGAACAATAGTGAGAGAAAGAATTTCTTAGTAGCCCTCTTCCCCTTAGTTCTTCCCCTGCACAGTCAACCCCCCTTCCCTCCCCCCGGTCACCCTCCACCTTAGAAACAAAGGTATTTTGACTCCCACCTCCCTGGCTGTAACTGACATCCCTCCCAGAGCAGGGACAGAACAGGGGTATCCTGGCTCCCAGCCACAGCTCTGCTTGCCGCCCCCCTACTGGCAAGACAGAGCCATGCAGGCCAGAGATGGTATATATAAACAAGTGACTGCTCAGAGCATGTTCAAACTTTAATACAGCGTAACATTCGACAGAGTCAGTCCAACAACACCCTAAATAAGAAGGACTACTAGTTGGATTAAATATTCACTAAGTCAGACTCTGATGAAAGGTCAATGACATTGCAGTTAAGTAATTCTCCCTGTATCTTTCTTGACATACCAAAATTATTTTTAAAATTACTATTCTTTTAAGGAAATAAAGTTTCCATTTTTTTTAAATTTTGCTTTCTATAGCAAGATTATGAGACTGTAAGGGAATATTGAACATTAAAAGGGATTACTGAATGATAAAATATTGCCAATATAAAAAAATGCATTTTTTGCCCTGTAACCATTAAAAGATGAGGAGATCCAGGGGGTTGTGGGGTTTGTTTGTGATGATTTAAACCTTTTATTCACACTGAGTTCTAACTGATCAGAAAGCTGTTTAGGCACCCGCTAAGTAAAATGCCTCATTCCTCCAGAAGGAATGGATTTCCGCATTTAGCTCACCAATTCAGCTAATATTTAATTCATTCCCTTGTCTTCTACCTAGATTAAAAAAAAGAACATTTATCAACAGAAAGGAGGCAGCAAACTCCAACATCACACTCCTTTCCTAATTTACAAGAGGATCCAGTTCCAACTTCTTGATAAAAGATGTCTTAGAAGGTAGGCCTAAGTAGAGAGTGCAAACCATAAAGAAACTAGTGGGATGCAAATATCACTGATAATAAATCCTTTAGGCAAAGTAAAATTTATGATCTAGTTAAAATGGAATATCCTGGCACCTAATCTCATCATAGTGCTAATGGGATATATTTGTTCCAACAAACTGCATTCTTCCATAAAATACATTGTTTTGCTATTTTCCTGCTTCTCAGCTTGCTTCTTGTTTTACTGTAGGCAGGGACTAATAGCAGAGCATATTACAAATTACTCTTTTTTCCACATCGCTTTGCAGAGTTCATACGTCAGTACCGCTTTTAAAAACACATGTATTTGGAAACACTTTGATTTGGATCAAATATGCAGACATGCATTCTACAAGGACCTACAGAGAAAGAGAAAAACAAAAAACACTTAAAAAACCCCCATTTATATAGATTTTGAGCAATAGCGTAGATGTGATCAATCATTGTCAGTGTGTCACAGAACAAGTCATGTAATGCAGTACGTGTATGAGAGGTAGGCATTATCAGAAAAATTACTGGTCCCAACTTTCCTAATGGAAGAGCAATTCCCACCAAACTGGAGCATATAATAACTTAATTTGATTTTAAGACCCTTGATTTCAATCATAAGACAGTTTTGATGTCGGTATAAAATGGAGTCCATTCCTCCATATGGGCATTTTTCTTAAAGGTCCACTTCTACCCAAAACATACTGGTTTTTTATAGGTATTGCTATCTGATTTAATTCATCTCTACATGGAACAATATTTCATATCTGTACAAGAGCACAAGAAGATATTTTGAGCATACAAGAAGAAACACTAACAAATGCAAACTGCTATAGGCTCATCTATCTAGCAGGATGACACCTAGAAAACTGCAGAACTGCTCTGATTTCTACAAAATAGTGACATTGCATCATATATTATCTGATGGTAGAGGCTAGGAAATATATAATGAAAGGACATAGTGTGTGTGTATATTGAGGGGAAACTACTGACCTGCATTTTTACACCATCCATTTTCCCCATGGTTTTGATTTTTAGTATAGTGTCTTTACTGCAATACTAAAACTGGAGGGAGAAAAAAAATCACCTCTAAGGGGAAGGAAAACCCTTAGGGGTTTATTTACTCATTGTTCATTAAGTATATCAATTTACAAGTAAATCTTATTAAAAAGGGGATGGATTTATTTCTGAAATGTTCCAGGACTCAAAGAAGAAAATAAAGGTGCAACCAAGGTCTAGACCTACAAAAATTCAGATAGACATTTTTCCTCATCTTTTCTCGGCAGTCCCCAAGTGAGGAAGTAGGC
>JAGPOW010003316.1:41129509-41179835 GCA_030014935.1 Caiman crocodilus
ATTTCCCCTCTAGTGGACAGAACCACAGAAACATGTTAGCTGAGGAAATGACTACAAAAAATTTAAATCTCTCAATACTTAATTTAAAATAAAAATAAAATGTAAAATCCATTGAGACATAAATAACCATCAGTTATTAATTCTAAACATTAAAATGGACAACCATGGTGTGATGAGCAGCACAACACAGGTGTTGTTCTACCTTTGGTCATTTGTCACACATTTTGATAGCTCAGATCACACATTGGCAAGTATGACAGTTGAGCAGTATGGGGTCTCCTCTCAATTATGGACCTGCAGGAAAGCACAGGATATAGCTTGGCTAGTTGTTAATTAATTGATGAAATGCAGTTGCTGTTTCTTCCCACCTTTACTGTGGCTGACCTTCACTCTCTTTCCCCTTTTCTAGAATAAAATTAGCACCCCTGATAGGTGACAATGTTTGCCTCCTCCAGGCTCTTGCCATCAACTTGATATACTACTTTCTTTCATGATAAGACCAGCTTTCAGGTGACAAACAATGGTACAAAGGGCAACTAAATGTTATTTCCTTCAGAAAATTTAGAACACAATGACAGTTTTTCAGTAGATTGATATGAAACTACATTAATAACAACAAAATAATTTATGCCTCCTCCCAGTCATGGAAGTCTTGTTTGTAGTCCTTTCTAGGAGCGCTCATCTACACACTTCCGTCTGCTGGAAATGCTGTATAGGCCTATGGCTCACACATGTAGAAAGGTGATATTCATAGGGTTCCCAGCTTTTTTAGAAAACAGTATTAAATACAACTGGGAGACAGGAGAAGAAAGGTGAAATTAATGTTAGTTAGTGGCTGGTCTGTTCTACTGTTTCTGACAAGCCTTGAACAGCTTTCCATGTTGTAGTGGTTTAATGTGGTAACGGTGTATGTGGATTTCTGCTGCAGCTAAGAGACCGTATTCCAGTCAGGTTGTGAACTGCAGTTGCGGTAGCTGCATTTGAGTAGAAGAGACAGAAAGAGGGGAGGGTGAATGTAGGAGGATTTAGTGTAATCCTTAGAGGTATGCTTCAGAGGCTGGATTTCAGAATTTTACAGTGGGGATTTTGGATTGGAGACTAGTTGTGAGTCAACGTTTGTCACTAGCAGGGCTCTGTAATGGGGGAAATCTACAATGGTATGACAACCTGTCACCACCAGCAAAGAAAGATGGCACTGCTGAGTTAATGAGCAGAGGAGCAGGTAAACAAAAAGAAACCAAAAATAAAGAATGCAGGGAAGAACATAAAGCGGTGAGCAATAAAATACACAGAAATCTGACCGCCCTCCCCACAACAAATCCCAGGCATTTTCTTCTAGAACTGATTAATCATTCCTTTTTCATGCAAAGTAAAATTCGTCTTCATGCAGACCTGTTTTTTTCAACTCAGTTCTACAGTGTCCCTATGCTCTAGGAAAGCTTTTATAATTGCATGCAATATGGACAGGTGGTCAACGATGTTAAATATATATGATTATGAGCAATAGCAGTACTGAATGCTGTCATCTAAAGAAACTCTGAGAACTCCCTTTGACTTCAAAAGAAGAGGAGGATGCTGGACCCCTCCCAAAATTTGATCACCACTATGTATCGCATTCCCATTATTTGCAACAGCACAGTCAAAAGAATTCTTGGCAGGATATCAATAGGCTGTTATTGTTTTGTTTAACTCACAATATTGCAAAAACTATGACAAATTATGACATGGCAGATGCAGAGAACAGACTATTTCACATGTACTTGGCACTGCAAAGCTTCAAATGAGAGAAAAGAATGTTCTTTGAATGAATACCAATATTTATCGTTTGTCCTTCTGAAGGCCACTAAACATCTCCTTAAAACTCTCTGCTGATCTCTTACTCTCTCTTTTATTTCACTCATACCTACTTTTAAGGGAAAAAACACCTTTCTGCTTTCTTCGGTTGTCAACTCCTCAGAGTAGGGGTACCAGAAGGTACATGCTCTTGGCCATTACGGTAATAAAAATAGGGCTTAAATCCCAGCCCCTGGATCCATGCCAACACTGCTGCTGCCTGATCTTCTGGCTATTCATATTAAAAGTAGAGCAAATCCCAAACAGCACTGATCTCTTGGGTTTCTTGTCCACTTTTGGCGAAAGAGGTGTTCTGTAGTCTATCTGATGATAATGTAATAAACACACAGATGAGCCCACCCATTCTTCTTGTACTGCTGGTTCCTTTTAAAACTGTGAATAGGCCTTGGTTAAAGAAATGCCTATATAATGATTATGAGGACCTACCCTTTGGAACCCCACATATAGCTTAGATTTACTTACAGCATAGAAAACTATAAACAGAATTTTTATCGCTTTCACTTACTCAACCTAAAAAGTATTTTGAGTAAAACTATACTATGTTGTCAGCCCCAATTTTACTTTATGAATGGTAACTATAACATTGCAAATAAAGCAATTCATTAACAGTTGTATTAAACCTGACGTTGTCACTGTTAACTCTCAACAACTCTAGTCTCTACTCAAGAGGAGTATTAAAGAATCAAGCTCAGTACTTTCAAATCTCTGGAACTGAAAGGGAAGGGTATAGAAGAAACCTTAGGTTCTTAAGAGAGGTGAAGCAGGCATTGTTTTCTGTGAGCACAGCGGCATACACAGGAAGAATGGAAGACGATTCTCTTTTCTTGCCAGTACTGAAGTTCTATGCAAATTACCTACCCACTCCTCCTTTTGACATATCTGGTTTGCAAGGGCAAACACTGCTGGTAATAACTCCTAACAACTTACATTCTTGGAATGATCTCTTATATTTTTTCAAGAAGAAAACCTAGACCTAGTCATGACACACACTGGCTTAGTGGTCACAATGTGTAATAGAAGATAATATGGCACCACCTCAAAACAGGTGCCATGGCAATGAGTTATTACCATAGGAAACAACAGTACCTGGTTGTGGGAACTTGTGGGTAAATAGAATCATAAATCTGTATTATCTCTCAGTAACAGTTTTGCAGTATATGTGCCACCACAGCCTCTTGTTGGTTGCGAAAGACAATTTTTAAAAATTACACTTGGACAAGTCTGTCATCTTTGGTCTATATAATGACTGAAATGTTGTGGAGATCTAACGTGTGTATTATCTAAAGAAACAATAAGGTACTACGTACTGACTGTTAAATACCTCTGTCACATTGCTCTATCACTTAATTACTTTGACATAAGAATACACTGTATAGCAAGTTTATATAAATAAGTTGCAGAGAGAGAGCTAGATTGACATATTGGCAAAATATATGAGTATATAGCAATTCTCTGTCATCCAGGTTAAAGTCTTGTGTAAGAAGCCAGGATATGTCAGAAAGTAATTCCATGAGTTAAACAGTTATGCTTCAACTACTCAATTTGAGTACGTGCAGCACCCTATCTGAGGACGCATCTATGAACACACAGCTTACTTTAAGGGGCATGATCATAGATCAGGCCCCACTTGTGCTAGGAGCCATGCCAGGAATGCAATCTAAACAAGTTGGGGTCAGGGGAAAAGCAGGTAGGATTTGCAGGGGGCAGGAGTGGAGGAGGTAGCAGGTCCATGCAGAGTTGTCTGTTCAGGGTAGGCAGGTCAAAGGGATAAAAATAGCCTGGTCACAGTTAGCAGGGGGATAGGAAAAGTGTAGCCGCAGAGCTGGGATGAATGTTTGGGTTTTTTCAGCTTTGGGGTTGTGCTCCTAATATGTACAAACATTTGGTTAGATTGGGCATGGGTTAACTCAGTCTACATAGCGTACCCCTTTATGTGAGCTAAGTTAGATTGGGCCAGCCATTTTTTGTCCGATCTAAACTCCCTGAACATGTGCAAAATTTGGCACTTAGACCAAACTAACCCTAGTTAGGTCAACTTAAGTGCAACATCCGCACAGACCCTCTGTCTCATACAGCGAGTCAATTGTCATCATTGCAGTATTTGTCACCTTCCCCCAAAGATTTTCAAGATTAGACTGAGGACAAAAAGTTTGGTGACATTCCCAAAACAGAAATGTCCAAACTCCAGTTGATTATACAATCCCTATTTTATAGCCTCAGGGGGTACACTTTTATTGCTAGTTAGTCCTGCTTGAAGACCCCCTATCTAGTCCAAACCCATGGACTATCCACATTAGTATACTGGTCTATTCCTGAAAGTTCTCCTGAATATCAAAATCCTGAAGCTGGGCTTGCCCTCCTATCTTATCTTGTGCTCCCTACAGCATATTCAGAACTCACACACACTGAAAACTAAAACACAAGGAGCCTGCCAGGACCCAGCTTCCAGGTCTTCTCCTCCCTATACCCTATCTCTGCTGCTTGCAAACAGAGCCAAGCTTAACAGAGAAAGCTAGTGGGAAGGCCTATGCCTAATATGACTCAAAAGAAGCCCCTCTAGGAATGGGCCTACCCACCTCTTCTGTGCTTGGTGTGCAGCTGCAGCAAGGTAATAAATAAACAGGATGGAGCAGCCTTGTTAAGGATGGATCCTAATAGCATTGTAGCCCAAATGTCCAGAAGGATTCCAGAGCACAGTGTGTGTGGGGAAAGAGGGGGGAAGGAGGAAAAGAAAATGTTTTTATTTGTTTATAAGTACAACCATGCACAGATTACAATTTATAGTTTCATAAAATACAGACATATCTGTTCTTCTCTGGTTTGTCCCATCCTAATCACCACCTTAACATTATATTTATTCCTTATGCTGCTTTTTCTCATTTAGGATTTTCCTGTGCCCCTTAGCGAACACAGCCATCTCTCTGTTATATTTCTTTAACTGTTCTCCCTTTTTTATAGAGGTTTGCATGCTTTATTGTGTTTAATCATTCATATACATAGGGGGTTTTTTTAGTTTGCTTTTGTTTTGTTTTTGTTATCAGTATCTGGATCTGGACAGTGTAATTATACCGTTCCCTGGAATAAATTTATTCTTATATAATTTCTGATAAACTATATCAGCGTATCCAATATTTAATGTACAGTAATTCAAGATTCCTAGATATGCAGTCTCTCCTCTTCCACTACATCTTCCTCTTATCTGATACTTTCAAGAAACCCTTTGAACCTGAATGAGAAGAATGTTCTTACATACCACTTAACTCTGCCTATTATGAGATATTCAGTGTAGCCTAAAGTCAATTTGCATGTTGATAATTCTCTCCTACTTTCAGTCACTATATCTAAAATTATCACACTTCTCTAATAATTCCAACGTACATCAACTATGATTTCTTTTGATTGGTTTAGTCACTTACAATGGATTCAATGCATTTCCCCCCCCAGTGTTTTATGTGAACATATTTTGACACTGAATTCAGTTACTTTTTTTTTCTAATTATTGAAGAATTTGAATAGAGAAAGGTTTATGTTTTCAGAATAATTGCATTGGGCAAAAGAGATGACAGCTTATTTCACAATATTTTTGAGTCTCTGCAGTTATGTCACTGGGAAATGCAAAAATTAACCTCTTCTTCTTATTATTATCATTATTATTATTATCAGCAACTAACCACAGGGAAATAAATACTGTTGGTGTATAATTTTACATAAAAACCCAAATTATTAAAATTATTATTTAATCAAGCTAAGCAGTTTAAGGCCTCTCAGTTCAGAATTTATCACAGAAAAAAATATAACAACTACATGGTAATGAAAAAGGGGGAAAAAAGTAATAAATAAGATATTGAACAAGGTCAGGGAACCCACATGGTCTCCCTGAATGAGTATCAATAAGGCTACAGTTTCTGCAGGCAAAAAGGAGGGCAGTGTGAAAAAAAAAAAGATATTTATAAATGCTTCATCTTAGCATGCCATATCTCACTCTATGCTTGGGGCCAAACAAGCTATTAACGTTATTTCCTATTGGCAAGAGAACAGGGAATTTATATGCATAAGGCCTCATACATGCCCCTTTACTAAAGGCTCATTTTGATCACTACGGCATTAAACAGGTTAATTTACAAATACATTCTCTCTCTCTCTCTCTCTCTCAAAATGTATTTTATATATTTACTTGTTGCTATTTACAAAATTCTTTTATGGCATTTTTTATGCTAGTAGTTTAAAAATCTTCCCTAGCCTTCAATTTATTCATTACCACTCATTCATCAATATGTATTGAGTGTGTTTTTCTATGCAGTTAGGTAAAAACGCATGCTACTATCTTGAATATTACTATAATGGATATCTTTTAAAAATATCTGTCAATCTGATGTAAGTGTTTTCATATGTTGCAATTCAATGAATTTGTACTTAATGTAAATTTTGTATTTTTACAAACCAGTGGAAATTCACAATGTTCACAGCAAATGAAAAAAAAACCTGGAAAGCTGTAAGGGACAAGAAGAGTTGCAGCAGAAACTGCCTTTTGTTTTCACTGAATATTGAAGGTGATAACATAAAGTGCCTATTCTCCTCCTTTTTCAAATGTAAAATTATTTTACCAGAACCACTGAGGCTGACAATTGTGTTTACCCCAGATCTGCTTTCACTGACTGCAGAACAGTTGATGACAGCTGGCTAAGATGTGACACACTTTCCAATTTTTTCTCCCTATCAGTCCTATCATTAAAGCTAAACCTACAAATAGAGACTATTTTCCAGGTTAACAATGCTCATACATTCATCAGACTCATTGCCATGCTCTCACTGATAGACTTTGTTTCTTCCATTTCAGCGTCACTAGGTTTCTTTACAAGTGCCTTTTTTCTTGGAAAATGTTAACTGTACCAAAACTGTTTTGGGGTGCGTTTTGTTTTTTTACGAATCCAGTAATACTTCAGCTTGGTAAACAGGCGCAGGCTGGAATGTAACAAAGAATTCCCAAATATATTCCTTTTTGTTAGTTCCACCTTGGATGAGAACATACTCCAAAAAAACCCCAAAACCCCCAAGCTCCCCCCCTTTTTTTTTTAAATTTCTCCTCATTAAAATAACTATGAGATTTTGATTTTAAGCGATTTGTTCCATATCCAGTAAAACACCCCTCCATGAAAAAAGGATATAAAAGCAATGTAAAAAAACCCAACCTCTTCCATAAGCTGTTATGCTTATTAATATAGCTATTTTGCTAATGGTATAAACCTAATATGAATGATGCACTCGTCTAAAAATTCTGAGTTGTTTTTCTATAATAGTTTAAATAAGATAGTTTGATTTTTCCTAACTATTCAAATGGCTGAACTGTGATTTTAGAAAAGGTTCTATCCATCACTATAACATATTCATCACCAATTTATGTTATGGGCCAATTATCAGCCTTTATTTACCTTTGAATCAGTTGCTTGGTTTTGTTATTTACATAAATGGGATGTTCTGGGGGTTTTTTTGTTTTTATTTTCACTTCAGAGTTGATTTCTACAACAGACATTCCAGATGGAGGAATGCATAAACAAGAAAAAAAACTACTTATGTGTATTTCCAAGGTAGCAGTTCATGAGACAGATATTAGCATTGCTTTGAAACAAAAGAACATGGTAAATTGGCTGTAGGTGATACAATAAGTCAGTAAGTTGTTCTCCTGACACCCATTTACACATTGACATGCTTTGTTAAAACTCATATCTCCAATTGTTTTATCTGACAAGGAATCATCCCATATGGAAATAAAGCAAGAATGGTACTTTGATATACTATTTTATTGTCAAAGTTGCAGAAATGGTTGAACACCAACATGAAAACAAAACGATTGTGTATTTTGTAGCGTCAGACTGATATACTATAAGTGCAGTACTTTGAACAAGGGGAAAATCTAGTCTCTTTCAGCTAGCACAAACAGTTGAATATAACAGTCTCTTGCAGGATGTGATTCTGTGCTTTACACACTATTTTATATACATGAAATAGGGAAGGTTTTAGCTCCTAGAAGTCAAGTTACACTTACCAAAGGGGGATATAAATTTCTGCAACCGTGGAATATTGCTACTTCCCTTGAAGCACCAGCTACCCAGAGAGTGTATGGGCCCTATGACAATAGAGAGGATGCATAATGAATCAATGTATGGGGGGTTAGAAATTAGCTATGGAATGAATTCAGGATGCAAGTCTCACCCTGCCCTGGCCCCAAGTATTGAAGATATGCTTTTAACACCTAATTAAAGTGGCCCCAGAATCAGGGGCATTAATAATAAGATAGGGGGAAAAACCCTTAAAATACAAAAGCAAGAAATGGCGCATCCCTGAAGGCCTCTAAACAGCTGTAACCTTGGAAACCCAGCACTGCCAGTAGAATCAGTCGGTAGGGCACAAGCTATTAGAAACCATGAAGAAAACGGCTGTTATTCTATCAATGAAATCACATTCAACCTGACCTGCTGTGCATCTGGATTTGGTTCTCACCACACAATAAGGGGGTAATTTTTAAATGAACTTTTCCATAACCTCTGCTTTGTAATTTAGATAATAAATGACAACACAGGGCCTCTGGAGGACACATGTGAAATGTAGGGTTTGAGCAAATAACAGCAGGTATTTATTTGTTTTCAGTTCAAATTTAGGATGGTAGAACTGGATTTTATCTCTCCATCAGATTGAAGGCTGAAATACTGCACATACAGATGATCCTGAAAAGGCATGTGTCCACCATGGGAACAGGAAGAGTAGCAACATGAGTGTCAGAAAAGTGTGGCAGATGGAGCCTAATCCATAACATATTAAAATTAGCAAGAATCTTTCCACTGACTTCAGTGGGCTTTAGCTCAAGCAGATTAGAAGGGGCTCCAAGGGACCAGGAATGAGTGGTGGGGATTTGCTCCACCATTACCAGGATGAGGGTAAAGATTAAGACAGTTGAAAGGCCACGGATCCTTTATAACCATCTGGTCTGATCACATCCCCACCACAGGACAGAGAACATCACCTCAGGGAACCCAATAACCTGTGCTTAAACCAGAACATGTCTTTTAAAAAGATGCCCAGTCTTGGTTTTAAGCAGACTTCAGTGACAGAGAATATACCACAATCCTGGCCAATGTGTTCCAGTGGTTAATTTCCAAACTGCTATAATTGACATTGCAAATAAGATTAAACAATTTTGACAAGCTTCTAGATTGTTTTATGCTTTTTGCTAAATTAAAGAGTTCTGAAGATATTTTCTCTCTGTGCTGATACTTACATGCAGTAAACAAATACTCCTTCAGCTAGGTATTCTTTTTGATAAGTTAAATAAAGTAGACTCTAACTCTTTCACTGAAAAAGAGATTTCCCAGAAATCAGATCATTCTGGCAGCTCTTTTTTGAACACTGAACACTTTCCAATAATTCATATTTTTGCAGACTCCAGAATGGAATACCTATATTCTAAGATAATATCATTATCACTTAATACTGTGGTGGTATCACCAAAAGATGACAGTAGCCCTTTTAGTCACAGCTTTGCAATGGGAATTCATGAGTGATTCTAGAGCCTGTTGGATCACAAAATACATTAAAAAGTGCTGCTGCCTTCCAGCAACACAGGGAATGTGTACTGAGTTACAGTACATGTGGCTTGTTAGAAGGAATTTCATAGTTAGACAGTCACTGCATATTAGGGGTGGATTTCTGTTATTCTGCATGCAACTAAAGGGCAGTTTTCCAGCTGCATAAGTGGCCTGTTTGGTACTTGGGCATAGTTTGCAATTCTATTACCCTCAATTCCTGAGGCAGTATACATGTAAGCATATGTACTTATACCAAGTGTGTGCAATAAGCTATGGGCTGTCAGGGCTATGTGGCTAGGTGCACATAATCAACGAACACACATAAGTAATGAAATTGTACCCAGATAAAAATCCATGACCAGCACTTACTAGAGGCCAACACAAGAAGATCCTCCTAAGTTTTAGTCCACGTAGCTAAATGATTAGGACACTTCCCCAAGAAGTGAGACACCTAGGTTCTGGCCACCCCTTTAACCTCCATGCAGAGGGAGTTTGAACCTGCATCTCTGACTTCGTAGCACAGTCTCTTGAACAGCATAACACCAGTTCAGCATTACCCAGGATCCTCTCAGTATTCATTTTAAAACTGGCTTCTTGGACCAGGAAAAAGAGAACAAGGCAAAGGGTGCTCAGCTCAGTAAAATGCTGCTTTGGAAGAGTGAAGGCTATATGGTTTAGCCTGGATCCTTGCTCCTAGCATGGCAAACACTCCCTCGCTTTCCTCCATGCAGGGGCAGATCCAGAGGGGATGCACTGATGCAACAGCACTTCTCTTTCTAAACACATGGCAGCAGCAGCAGCCATGGACCTTTTTAAGTTCCAAAGAAAGGAAAGTTCCCCCTTTGTTATCCCTCAGAGGTAGGTCCCCTCCTAGTCTTTCCTCATCTCCTCCTCTCTTATTCCCCTCTCCGTCTTGCTGCTGCCAGTGTCCCCATTATCCTGGGTTCAAGGAGAACTCCTGTTCTGCTCCACCAGCGCTGTGCAGGTGTAGGATTCAGTAGGGGTGGTGGTGGGTATGCAGGTTCCTCCTGCCTGTCTGCTCCCCCAACTATTCCTCGCCAGCCCAGGAGCAGGTTCAGGTAGGGAGAACACTCACACCTACCGAGGCTGCCATTGCCATTGTCCCAACCTGAGCCCAGCTGCTGTACAGCACACTTGTAGGGGGACAGGATATACCTTCACTCCCAAGACAGCAGGGACACCAGCAGTAGCAGGGGCCATGAAGATAATGGAAGTGGAGGAGGTAGTGGAGGGGAGGGAACATGCTTCTTCTCATCTCTAATACCAAGCGAAATGCACAGAGATTACTTTCTAGCTAAAATGGCAAGGAAAACATGGTAATAGAGCATTAGAAACTTAGCATGTTGGAAGGAAATATAGTAAAACGGGGGTCGGCAACTTTTACAAAGGGTGGGTTGAAGTGACGCAGCTCAGCCCTAAGGAATACAGCCATTTGCAACCCACTTCCAACCCAGACACTTTCCTTGATGTCACTCTGCCATCACATGCCACTGAATGTCCCTTGGGCCAGCATTTCCCAAACCTGGTGGACACTTTTAGTGTCTTCCCCCACCCCTGTGCAGTTGCTGCCACCACTAACCCCTGTCATTGAGTGCTGCCAATCACTATCTGTAGTAACAATGGGCAACAAGGGACGCAGCAATGAGAAAAGCAGCAGCTGTAGCAGGGGAGCAGTCCCCATGGGGCCTCCATTCTGGCACCCTGCTTATGGCATACCATCAATCCCCTCTGCTGCAGAATGACACTGATCCCCCCCGTGCTGATCACTACTGTGGGCTTTATCATATCTCTTCATTAGCCAGATGTGGCTTATGTTGCCGACCCTTGTACTAGAATACGAAGTTCGGTTGCTCTGATGCATTTTGATTGTAATGGCCCACTACACAGATATGTGTTTATAACACTAAACACCTGCAGATTTAAATAAAAAGATGCATCTGTACAGGAGTAAAGTGTTGGTTTTGAAGGCCGAGAAACTTTTTTTTTTTTTTTTAAACACAAGTTCAAACATGTCTTTAGAGTCTTAATATAAACTTGAGAGAGAAATTATCTCATGGACCATTCATCATTGTGTAGAATACCTCCTCTCACATTCATGACATCCCTCTGGCAACTAAAGCAATTGTGCATGTGGGAAAGTAATATTAGGAAAGACATTAATGTATTTTTTTGCTGGGTTTAATGAGATGTAGCAGCTGGAAGCAGAACTAGTACCATGTGACCAGGGCTCTCCACAGACCACCAGCAAGTGTTCAATGGACCTCATGGTCTCTAAACCAAAATCTGAGAATTAGTGCTTGATGCCAGATCTTACAGCTTTTGTATCAAAAAGGTAAAAACTTGCTTTTATAGACCCGCTCCACAACAGCCACCCTAAAGAGCAAGGTCCATCAGGTAACTCAGACAAGATACAGTTTTGAAAACAAAACAATCCCTTGCAATTATCCCTTCCCAAAACAAACCCTTCCTCATAAATTCTAGTAGCGTATAATAAATGTGGGGTGAAATGTTTAGTTCTTATAACGATATATTATTTTACATACAGTCATTATACTGATATCCAGATACCAATATAATAATGATAATGGGCATGTCTGATTACCCCTTCCACATATCCAGGACTAGATACAACAGCTAAAAAAGACTAGATACACTACTGCTAATCAGCAGTTAGCTCCACATTACCAATGACCATTAAAGTTAAAATAGGAGGCATGAGGAACTAAAACGTTCAAATTCTAAGGAACAATAAGGTATCAATTGAAATAATGACTGGATAATAAATATTAATATGATGAAAAGTAAATTGCCACCAAGTTTTTTTATAGTGTTTGTTTAATAGTGCTCTCAAAACATACATACTATACCTTCATATTTCCTTCTCATTTATTCACACATATGGCAGTCCCTGAAACACTTATAGTCTGCAAATAAAATTCACAACATTTTGCATCTTTTATCAAACCAAAACCAATCACGTTACTAAATAAGTACAACTGAATCAAAACAGACTAGACATGTTCTACAGTTTCACTGACACAAAATATAGTAGGTATCATTTTACTTTCTGAAATCTGAAACATTTTAGTCCTTTCAGGAACAAGGAGGGATACAGAGAGCTCTTTATGACATTACCATAAATACACAGATCCTACAAATAGTACAGTAGAGGTTAACTTAATCCTTCTAGTGAATAATCCTTATAAAAAGAAAAGAACTAGGGCCTTCAGTCATTTTCCTTATAACTTGAAGATGTTCATCCTCAAAGAATACACAGCTGTGATGATTTTATGGAGTTTTATCAAACTGGTTTCTCTTTGTTGTTGATGTGTCAATACAAAAATTAAATAAAATAGCCTTCCTCAAAAAAAATGTCATTGCCATTTTGCCTTTCAGACTCAAACCCAGTTGGATCATTCAGAACTCTGAAATTTTAAATCAGAAGCTGCATCACTTGTGGCATCTTAACAATCTTCAAGCAGTTGGCACTAGGCAAAATCTTCTGTACTACACTCTTCTTTTGAGTAAAAATACAGATTTGGTGAAACTCATTTTGTGATTTTCTTGATTTTACTAAACGTTTCATCCTTTTAATTCCAATATGTAAATAAAATAAATGGGCTATTTTGACTTTTCAAAATAAAACAGTGAAAGAACAATTACATTTTCTATATCCTTTTAGTTTTATTTTTAAAAAATCAAAAATAAAATATAGAGGTTCAAATAAAAACTGCAATCAACCTATTTTTTCCAGTTCTCAAAAACTGAATAAAATTAAATTTTATAGCCTTCATTTTAAAACGTTAGAAAATTGAAGTGCTGGAGTTGTCAGTTAACTGAAACACATTTTTTAATCCAGTTCTTAAAAAAAAATCTTCCACCTTACACACAACTCAAGACAAATGCATTCAGTCTGCATTCTAGATTGCATTGCCTCTAGGAGGATGCAGCCACACAAGCAAGTAAGGTGACTCAACAAACTCTGGAGTCAGCCACTCCTGGGGGCAGAGTCTGCATGTGCACCCAAGAGAGCAGTAGTCTGAGCTAGGGTGAAGCAGCCCTGAGCTGGCAACAGGTTCAGGGTGTCAGTCTGTGGCTCCAGGTGATAGCATCAGGCAGTATCAAGGCTGGCTAGGGCACAAAAGTGCCATGCAGCAGGCAGCCTCTGCACTTTAGCATTCTCATGCCCCAGCCAGTCCCAGTCACTGTCTATACATGTGTTTTGCGCGTTAATTACTCCACCATAAGATAGTGCTGTCCCTGACCACACTGTTTTACAACAGAGTTAATTTCCCATGCCCTAATATCAGCACATGCGTAGACAGTGACACTTCACTACACAGCTAATTAGTCACCCCTGCAGTAAAGCACACATGTAAATGCATCCAGAGAGGCAGAAATGAGATAACTGAAATAAACTTGTTTCCTTAAGCAATTGCCTGTACCTATCTTAGGTACTCATATGCCTCCACAATTTTGTAGTAAGTTCTTCATGATCATTAAAGTGTTTATCCTCAGAATATATCAGGGAAGTGTTTTTATCTCCATTTGACAGATGGGGAAGTGAGGCATAAGTAGGCTAGGGTCACAGAGGAAATCTATATGATTAAAAAGATGGAATTGCCTAAAATTTTCCAATTCTTAAATAATATGGCTGCTGAATGGCTTTACTAGATGTGGAAAAATCATTTTCACCATAGCTATGAGGGAGCAATTGCAAACACTTTGAATTTCAAAGAGAAACCACAAGGAATGGACTGTAATGGTTTCTATGAAATACCTTTATTATAGTCTTTCATACTCATTCAGTATTCTTTACATGCAAGAAATGTAGACATTTATACTAAAAACATAGGCAAAAATTCCTTCTGCTTAATTTACTTTTAATTTTGTGTTCCATACCTGGTAATTTCAATGGTGCCTATCATCAGCATCACATTTTTCTTATTTGCATTATACATTACTTTTTGTGCATGTTTAAAATCCATGTCAAGGTAACATCTTCTGCCTTTAACAGATCTGCATTTCTTGGACAAGGCCAGAGCCAAAACAAACACTTTCAATGAGTACATGATCACTTGAAAAGCACGTTAAATACATAGCCACGTTCCAGACATGCTCATGGGGGAACAATGAAATAATAATAGATATTGTTTCTAGAATAAACATCATGTTGATGTGAAATCTAAATTGGCATCTCAGCTTAGTGGGAGGAGAAGAAGTGACAAGTACTGTGAAGAGTATTGTTATCTGAGGAATAAAAGGCAAATTACAATTGCGTGTCTCACAAATCTGTTCAAAATGCAAGTTTTCCATTGAAGGGGATTCATCTAAAAAACTTTCTGTTGGCATTTCAAATTTGAAACTTATTTTTATTTTTTTAAAAAACATAATCCGCTAAGATTCCAAATAAAACTTAACTGAAACAATCAATAACCATTTGGTTTTGCATCAAACTATAGTGCAACTGTGAAACCTAACAGGAACCCCCTCCCCATTCCCCCTCAGTCTAGGTCATGTCTTTTCAAAACTGTAATTGAGAAGGCTTCAACCAATTGATCTGAGTTTGCAAAAATGACCTAAAACTATACAAATCCATGTTGTCTGATCATAGATATTTTGCACAGCTCTAATAATGTTTGTGTGTGTTTTTCTTGTGTGCTGTGCATGTGTGTAAATTTCTAATATATTAAAAATCAAAGATGCCTCAAATGTCTCTTTCCAAAACAGCTAGTCTATTGCAAATAAACTATAAATGTATAATGATAACAACAATTGTCTGAATAATAAACCAAAGTATCAGAAAAAGAAACTTATTTAAAGAGAGTGACATTTTCTCATGTCAGTTTTATGATTCCTTGATCACTGCACTGGGTCCCAGAAAGCCATTTTCCTTTGCTTTACCCTACACCCTGCTTTGTGGCAGCTTGCAGTGAAAATCTCCTTTATTTAAAAAAAAAAAAAAAAACACAGTTAAGATTTTTTTCTATCAAAGGTTGAACAGCAGAGATCTCTATAGAAAGGCCTCAGTCTGTTTTGTGTGCAATCTCCTGAGCAGTGTGAATTTATTAACCACTTTGAAGTAGTAAAAATGTGATGTGTGTGTGTGTGCACAGATGATCCAAACAGTATAAAAAAACAGCCAGGAAATCAATAAAGCAGCTTTTTAACAAATGCATTTTGAACCGATCAAAAGAATAGCCTAACGGCTACATACAGCTGATCTAACACTCATTACATTATCATTTCAAGGAAACATCTTTAGCAACTGAAAGGTGAAGTCCATCCATAATGAGCTCCTTCTGAGTCAGCAACAAGACCCTTTTTATGATGCTGAGACAAAATAAATATGTGGCAAACACCAGGGAGGAATTATTCTCTGCAAACAAACGGCTTTCTGTACAGAAAGGCTCTTGCTTTGAAATGGAATGCTGCTTAAAAGCAATGAAATGTAGGATGAAGAAGGCCTTTAATATGGGACCTTTTCATTAAAAAGTGAAAATGTAGCTCAGAGGTGGTTGTCTTGAGGGACGGGTAAAAAGGGAAAAATGTACTCTGCCTAATACTAGTAAATTCAAATATATGCTGAATGTGACAGAGTATTTGAATTGGTGCTACAGAAGCTCTGATATTTGCCACAGATCTCACAGTTAGATGAATGTTCTCCTCACAAGCAGCAGTAAAACAAAATGCACTTTGCAAAAGAATGAATAAAGGGAAGACCTCAAGAAAAGGTCTCATTTGGATTCTAAGCACCAGTGAAATGACATGAGCCACATCCTTCTTTAGCATGCCTTGGCCTACATCCAGTGATCCACAGACCTAGACGTATTTACATCATTTAAACTTCTACAAGAAAGCAATAACGTGCATATTGTAGAATAACAGACAGAATCAGCCAGAACCAGGCAAGTGGTTCAGGTTGTGTAACTAAGAGGGGTAACCAGGGCACCAGCCCTAGGTGCCAACTTAGGGGACGTAAGGTGCAAAAACAGCAGCCATCACTACTGATGCTCTCTTGGCTGCCAGCAGTCCAGCTGTGACTACTGCCACTTGTGCTGATGTCATCCAAGGTGCAGAACTGCCCAGCTATGTCTCTGACTGCTTCATTTTCATAACAGAAATTCACTTGGCAAGCCTAGCAGTCAGTACAAAAGCCGAGATACTTACAGACAGGATGCTGTGTGCGTTTCATTTTCATGTTATGCTTATCACTCTTTTAATTTTAAAAATAAACATTCCTACAAAGTGATACCCTGAAGATTTTCTTGAAGAGGAGTGTTTTAGAAGTGAAACATAAAGCTTTGAGCTAGCACACTGCTCTAGATCAGTAATTCCCATCCAGGGTGATGCAGCACCCAGGGGTGCCTTTTCAAAGGGTTCTTTAGGTGTTCAAGTTAGCCCTGTTGGTGGTACAAACAAGATAAATCCAGAGTTTCCAAAAAGGACTATATAGTGTTAAATCATTCTGACTTGCTGTTCTCTTTCTGAATTTTTGCAACAAAAGAATCGTTCTATTATTATTCTTTAGTCAAAAAATGAGTGAAAAGTAAACTGGCATTTTCCAAGGGGTGCCTTGAGTTTTAAAAGGTTGAGAACCACTGTTCCAGATACAACATTCTGAAACAGCAAGGAAATTCAATTTCCCCTAGTCTGCTTTTGGACTTTTACTGAGGAGTTCCTGGCTAACCCCTAGAGTCCTCTCCAACACCACCAAAGTTTGCCCATAGGCAGTATCACTATGAGCAAACAAATTAAGTTACTTTATTCAGTTTAAGTGCATGTTTAAGTGTACCAGCTTAAGTTACAATTAAGTTTACAGCTTAAGTTACACTTAAGTTTATCAGCATGGAGTTGTCAGTGATAAACTGAGGGTGAAGTAAAGGAGATAACTTTACTCTACTTTAGCTTTCAATGATAAAGTAATTAATTGATGCAGGGGATAAGCTGAAGTCTAGTTTCCTGGATGCACTTTAGTTTTTCAGCATTCTTATATCAATGAAGTCTATGTCAGTGAAACAGACAAGTTCAAAATCAAGAAGAGGTACAGAAATGAGAAGCTCTTTTCTCACTATCAAAGTATACAGTGAATTCAATGAGTATTGCTTGTTGATCATGAGGTATTAGAACATGATTGCAGACACTGAATGCCCCAAAAGTTACCCTGACGTGCTGGTTGATGTCTTTATGATTTGTCACATCCACATACTAACTCCAAAATGTACATACATATAATCCATCAACTTCAAAATCTAGCAAAATTCTTAGTTCCCAATTCAATTAATAGTTTAGGAGGCCAAAAAACTGTATCTTTATCTGTCATTCTCTCTCCCTTCTCACACCACTTTTGAAAGTGGTATTTTACTTTATATTATGCACATATGCAAACACGCATGAGGTCATGTCTACATACACACACGCATGTGCATGCACACACACATGCACACACTTTTTCAAAGGCAAGCAAGACATGTAGATACCTAATTCTCCACAAATTTCAAATGGGACTATATCTTCTTTTAGGCTTTTGAAATCTCAGCCTTCATATTTAAGTTTCTAAGGCAGACTTTGACTTCAGAAGATAATCTTTTTTTCCTTCCAGTCCACCTACTCTTCTCTTTCATGTAACAGCTCTTTACCATCTCATTCTTCAACTGCCTATCAGGATTTTAAAGGAGGCTGAAAGGAGAAAGAGACAACCTGATGTGGAAATGGAAGAGAGGTAGATGGAGGAGAACAAAGTGACAGGTTTATATCACAATTGCTCCTAACTATCATTCCACCATTGCACTCTGCTCTCCTATCCTTTTAACAGAGATTTGGGGAATGGCAGTTACTTTTAACCAGCCAGGTATCAGTAACAGAACAGCTTGGGAATCAATCCTGCTCACAGAAGAAAATAAACGTTTGGGGCACAGGTTGCTCCTGCAATTTGCTGTGGCTCACAAGGAACAAAATTAAAGTGGGACATCCACCTGCAATCAACTTTTCACAAGTCAAAGCACAAGCATTCATTGGACAACTACCAGCAACACATTCCTATGCTATTATCAGGGGAAAAATAAAGTTGAATGTTGAAATTTAAAAGGCATTACCTCACTAGCAATAAGCTATGTCATGGCCCAAAATAATATAGCTACTAGTACTATTCTCTAGCAGTGGAAAGCATTTCTTTATTAAAGTTGTCCTTTCCACTTCCCAGACAGACAAGAAATAGTCCTTGCCCTGAGGAATTCACAATCTAACAGCCTTTGGACGTAGGTATCACAAAACACTCCGGTACAGGGACAACCAATTAGGAAATGGGGTTTGATCCCTTTTTTAATACTTTGTTCTTGCCTGTTCAGTGACTGTGATTAATGCATTCGCATTCCAACATTTCCATCCTAATCTATTTTGTCTACAGTTACACATGTGCTCCCAAGGCATTCATTTAACTAGTGCTATTACTGAATACCTTCTCATAGCTTACTGATATGATAGCACTTCATTTGGTTTGTGCATCTAGCTTGCATGAATTCTAGAAGCAAAAGTATGTTTAATTATACTTCACCTGCTTTTAATTTTTTGTTCTCACATTGTTCCCCATGGGCTCTGGAGAAAATAGTACCCTCTAATATTTTCCAGTCAGCTTGTTTGTAGCACCTCACATTTAGCACATTAATATCAAATTGGGCTTTTGTGCCCTAACCCTCTCCATGTCATCTGAGCATCTATCATTATGAATTTAAACTGTCACTTTAAATAACATTTTGTGCATGCAGAGTAGCTAAATTTCAGCTTTAAATAACTTTATTTTTTAATTACCAAGATGCCTGACAAATTTTTGTGCTTGTAGGAAGGAAAATTAAAATATTTGGAGCTTTTATTTTGAGCTATAAATAATAAAAATACTTTCTAGAATTACCTCAGTGTTAGAGTCAAAACTGAAATGTATTTTAGTACCTTCAATGGAAAATATAATCCCAAATCCACAAATATACACTTGTTAGGTGGCTTGGGTTTTCTGAGTTTTGTTATTGATTTTTTATTTTTATTGATATTTTAGTACATCAGCATACATATACATCAAGTACTCTACAGTCACCAACTGCTTCTGGAATACTAGACAACTGACACATAAATCTGCAGACGTTCAAAGGTAAGACAAGTTAATGATACACACCAACTTACCTCCAAATTATAATGTAAGGCAGAGAGAACTCTAAATAGAGTAGTGGTGCTGCTAATGACAAAAAAAATAAAAATAAAAGACCATTACCAAGAATACTGTGCTCCCGTCTTATCATACCTGTATCAGATTGATTTTTGCAAGCTAGGCTTTTTGCAAAAGATGCTTTCAATTAATAATTGAACAATGAATCCTGCCTCTTCCCTTGTAGCCCTGTTTCTAAGGCCTAAACTTCCTAAGCATATATGCCACTGACAAACACAACTGAACATAAAGCAAACACAATTAAAAGTTTCCAGGTATTATTGCTGTTAAGTATATTTGCTCTTTTCTCATTGATCATCTGAATTCCATGTGACCATCCACTAACGGTCAGCTCCAGCACAGCTCAACAGGTGACAGACTTGTTGACATAGCAGAAAATATTCCTTCTCATCTAAATGAAGAGACACTAACACCACACATGCAAAATTGTTTCTAAAAAATGTCTTCTGTAACAACAATACATACTTCTTAGGCAATACAGTGCCCCATTTTGTCCTGCATTTTTTCTGGTAGCATCTTCTTATTTTTCTTTACTGCTGCTTAATGTGCTGTTTTGATATTTATTACAACTTGTATGCTTTATATATCTCCTCTCTCTCCAGTTTGTGAACTGTTACTCTACATGCTGTTAGCTTTGGAAACTGAGTGCAGAAACCTTACAACTGCCCCTTAGATGCTACAACAAATCCCCAAGATTAATCAAGATTACATCAGTTGGGTGGAATGGAGGAGGAAGGAATTGTATGCCACCAGTTTGCCCATGGAGCAAAGTCCAACCGCTAACAAAGCCTTGCCCTTTGAGATGTCATACCAGCTTTGTTTTCAAAGTGGGTTATGTAGATGCTCATGCACATTCTGTTGGGTTTCAGTGGGCTACTTCAGTTGGGTGACTTGGCAATGGGATTCAGACACAATCATGGGCCCTGTAAAGCTCTCCAGACAGAATAGCGTGCTAAAATTCTGAAACTCAGCTCAGAAACAGAAGTGTTCTCTGTTACCACCTTTCCCAAGTTAATGCTTTTCCTTCATTTAAAAATAAAATACAAACATTTTGAGATGGGTATCAGGAAATGGTATTTGAAAACATTCTTTCCTTCAGTTATATTCTCTGTTTGTTATAATAATTTTATTATAATAATCTTCATAAACCTCTGTATGAGAAACTAGGTCTTAAATCCTCCAAGTAGTTATCACTTGGCAGTTAAACAAAATAAATAAATAATAGATGTAGTTCTCAACAATAAGCAAAAGCATGGAGATTTAGAAATCTGAATTATAATGAGTGGATTAAAACCAGATAAAGACTTACTATAGTGGAATCTACTTTGTTAAAAATGAAGTATATGAAAAAGAAAAATTTCCTACCAATTACACTAAGCAGCCTTATACTATGCAAAGGATTGAGGTTTACATTATAATATGTTTTCTTTCTATAAACCTTTAAATTAGTTAAATACTTAAAGATAAGAAATGTCCCCAATTTCAAGAAACCAGAATGAAAACATTTATCCAGACTTGGAATAAAAAAACAACTTGAAGGAAATGCACAGGGAATTTAAAAAAAAAATAGTCATCCTAAACTTCAGAACTCATTTAATAAAGGTCTGAGAGCCAAAGGATTTAAAGAACAGTACCAAGATCAAAGCTCCCTAACTTTGTTTTCATATAGCACAGTAGCAAGTGCTATTTAAAGGGGCCTTTCATGCGCTACCAAGACATAATGTTGTCACAGTAGTTGTTTCCTGCTTGTATGTGAAAACAAACATTTGTTTTCACAAACTTCTAGATTTTTCCAGCATTAATTTATTGGGGTGTGAAAGTTACAGAATGTAAATAGGTAGTTCACAAATATTTCTAAATGTGTAGGTAAATTCTACCTCATATGCATATTGGTCCTAGAGGTTCAAAAATACTGATGCACATGGTTTGCAGGCACAGATACTTGCTTTTTGCGCACTAGCCTTTTGCGTCCTGAGCTTCAAAACACATCTGAACCTTAGCTCCAGTTCTTGCTGACCATAAGGTCTACTTAGCATGTAAGGCTCAAATAATAGCAAACTACTCTCTCAAACATTCAGCAGCTTAATCAACTCATTTGCAAAGAAACAATGGAAATATGCAGTCTGAAGTGTCAGATAAAGTCTAAGTTGCACAGATAATACATACCAAGACACTGAGCCAGTGTTTTTACAGCATTCCCCAAAAATCTTCATAAACTTTGGGTTTTTATTTATGTTTATGTATTATGGATGTTTCCAACAACTGTTCCATCAGTTGGAGGGAAGTTGAAAAAAGTGGTTAATTTCTAGGAAAACCCCAAATGAGTGAAGGGTGGGGGGGGAGAGGAAAAAAGCACATCAGTGCTTTCACAATCAAAAATAACCAATGAAATTGGCGAAGATGACAGCAATATGGATGAGGACAGAATCCTCTGTTTATGAAAGGATGACAGTTGTAGTTCATATAGAAAATTGTTGTCATTCTCTTGCTAGTCATTTGGAGCAGTGAATATGGCAGATTGCCCAAGGTGCATGAACTAGATGAGACTACTTCTCAGTGATTCGTGCCACTGACTGAGCTGGTGTGACAGCCAGTAAGAATTATATTTGAATGCCTGCAAGAACTTTTACTTCTGGCATCCATGCAGATCCATTATTTTTCTCACCCCAGCTGCAGTGATCTACCTGAATTTATCTAATTCAGTTACATACTCCTGGGGTAAAAGTAAAAAAAAAAAAAAGAAGAAAAGAAAATCCAAAATTAGCCACATGTTCTAAACATTTCTCAAAAACAGAAATTAAACTAAACCAATAACATCACCAGAGGTAAGTGATAGGGCATCCACCCCGAACACAAAGTTAGGAGGAGTGCCAGAATCAATATCCATCTTTGCAGAGACTGTGCCCTGGAGTATATTCATCCCAGGAACTCCAAAACAGTCCCTAGATACTGTTGCTGCTGCTTTAAGAGAAACAGCAAGGTGGACAGAATATGGGACAACAGCTGAAACTCAGCCAGGGATCATATTGGATTTCCTGGCATGGGTAAGACTGTTGCCCCCTGCCTTGCTCCCCCTCTCTGAACGCCAGCACACCCCTCTGTCTTGGAACTGCACACCCTTGTCCCATTCTTAGACCCCACCACATCCCTCTTTTGAACCATGATCCTGCCCCCTCCCCCTGTCTCCTGGTCCCAGGCACCAACTCTGCTTGTTCTATCACTGAACTAAGAACACAATTTTCTTTCCTTTTGGCTATTTATTTATTAGTCTGTTGGGTAGGACCACTAACTGGAGACCAACTGGAGGACATGGTAGCAACATGGTGGGGCTGCTTGTGACAGGGTACCTCCTATAAAATACCACAGTGTGGTATCTAGAGTAAGGAAAATATAGGGCATCTCAAAGCCATAGTCCTCACTGCCTGGAGGGTACTCCTTGGTTTGAAAAAAGCTAAGGGACATCACCCTGCCAGAAACATGCCCTCACTGAGGCATTAGGCAGTCAGCTGCAGTTCTTATCTGTTGCTCTCTGCCAGAAGCTACAACCATTGAGGCACTGAATGTCTAGACTTGGTCTGGTCTTTAGATCCTGTCTCAATGGTCTAAAGTGGGAGTGGTAGGTTTTGGGCAGCCTTCACTCCTCCATATTGTTCCCTAGATTTACACATCAAAGGTCTTGGTGTGATGGTCACAGGACTCTGCACAGCATACACCATGATCCAGACAGGGGTGGCCAACCTGAAGATCCAAAGCCACATGCAGCTCTTCTGAAGTTAATATGCATCTCCTTGAATATTTGCACAAGCACACAGTGACCAGCCTCCCAATGGTCACATGACGGGCCACCATGTGCTTGTGCAAATATTCAGGGGCATGCACATTAACTTCTTAAGAGTCGCACATGGCTCCGGAGCTGCAGGTTGGTCACCCATAATCCAGAAGATTGACAGTTGTTTACTATTAGTTGGTTAATGTTTGACAGGTCCAGCCATGCAATATCTGGGCACTATTTAACAGAAGAAAACTTTCAAAAGAACTTTTTCTTTATAGAGGATATATTCTACCCTGCACTACTAGATGCAGTAGATTGGTAAGTGAAAGGAAAGGCTGTTGGCACGGAGGAGGTCCTGGGGATGATAATTACCCCCTACTTACCTCAGGCAGGGAAAGGAGCACAACCACAGCCCAGAGCACCTTGCTGTGCTTTTGCAGTGTGTGCTTCATCCAGGCAGGTGGCCAGGAAGTCTGGAGCAGTACTTCTGGCCCTGGAGAGGAGCAGCTGGGGAGAAACCACAGCATCCTGGCTGAAGAGATGCTGGAGGACTATCCTGCCTGCACTAGCCTGGAGCCAACTGCAGCAAAGGGACACAAGCATGAGTGCTCAAAGGGCCATCAACTGGTGCAAGAACTGGTAATGGAATGCTGCAAGTGGTGGACCTAGAAAAGGCTGAGGCCCCAAATTGAAGTAGGTACCTGAGGAGATGGGTGTGTGCCATGGGAATCCAAGCCCTCAGGGAACAGGGCTGTAGATCTCACCAGCTAGAATTTCTTTACTTTAATTGATTGTGTTCATTTAGGATTGCTCAAAAAAAGAATTGATAGGGAAAGGGGATGAACTCCAAAAAAATTCATGTCCTTTAATTGATTGTATTAATTTTGGGACTGCTAAAAAAAGGAACTGATAGGGAGGGGGGATTAACTCCAAAGACACGTATGCACTTTAAATTATTTTGTTTGTTTTGGGACTACTAAGAAATTGAATTGATGAGGATCAACCCTGAAGGTAGGAAGGAACTCCAGTGGATGTACCTTCTGAGAGGGTTGAGAAAGTACTGAATTGATTTACGTTTATTTATACCAGCAAATTGCCAGTCAATTCACAATAGGGGATGAACTGTAGTTGAAAAGCAGACCAAAAATCAGGGTAGCCCTGCTGAGTGGCATCAGTGGAGTCCAACAGCAGGGGCCTGAGCAAGATCTCAACAGCTTAGGGAAGATTGCCTCATGTCACAAGGGCTTATGCCCAAGAGAAGAAGCCAGGATAACATCTAAGATGTGGTAAGGGTGGGGTGTGAGGGGAGATGAAGAACCACAGAGAAACTCCCTCAACAGGCCCAGACCTATCCACCAGCAGAACCAGCTCCCAACTTGAAGAAAGAACAAAGGTGTGGCAGGAAAGAAACACAACACCGGAGAGTGGCTGGAATAGTGTTGATGTCTCCCCACTCCCAATCTTGAGGTTGTTCACTAGTAGGATGTCAGGCCAGAGAGGGCCTATGCCACACAGCACATACCCTCAACATTGTGTAAAAAGCATCAACATGATGGCATATTGCAATATCTGTGAATTTTTTTCATCCATTACTTGGCTTAGGTGCCTGCTGGGTTTACATTTCCTTGGCCATATTGTTGCTCCTTAGTCTCATGTAGTTTGCACTGGCTACTTATCTGGCACATCATGTGCTTAAGAGGATTCTACATTGCTTCTTTAGATTAACTGTTGCTTATTATTCTATCTGCCTGTTAATCATCATACTGGATGTTCCATCTTCAGCTCATTAAACAATGAACAGAATTCATCTGAACAGTGATCCTTGTGGCATTCCATTAGTCACTCCCTCCATCCCAAACTGCTCCTATGCAAATTATCCTCTTTAATAATTAAATCTATTCTTTATATTCTCACACATTGTTCACTAACTTTACAGATTGGTTCACGTAAATTATTTTCATAGCTGGTCACATAATATCATCTTGTTATTTCTAATAAGTATTTCCTAGATCTTCCCTAGTTCTCTTTGTAGAGCTGTAATGTTGTACAGGCTACTAACAGATTGGGAAGAAGCAAATGTAGCTCTCATCCTGCATACAGATGCATCTTCCAAGCATATATGACATAATTTAGACTATCTCTAGAGCAGCTTTTGCATCAATATTTTTAAAAAGCAACAGCCAACCTCAGGGTATAATTAATGCAACACAGTAATCTTTTGTAAGTACTAGATGTAAGCAAAAATGCCGCTGTAGTAGCAGCTGAAGTCAAAGAAATGCTAATACAGCAAGAAGAAACAAAAGCTTTTTTTGCATCACCTACAACATGCATGCCAAAGTGGCATGGGAAGCCTTTGTATGTGGCATCCAGAAGATCAGGGAGGGAATAGACAGCACAGCAGCAGATGGGGTGGGAAGAAGAAAGCAGAGCAGGAGATCTAGCAGTTAGGGCTCTGAGAAGCTTCGGTCCTTGGTTTGATTTGGTGGAGATTCGGCCCAATTTGATGGCCAAATCTACAAATCCAAATTGAATCAGAGGACCCTTTAATCTCTCCAAATCAAATCAGAGCCCTCTGATTTCAGAATCAGATATTCAGAAAGATTCGGGGATTTGGACATACAGACAGCTTTAAATGTTTTTTTTACATACCTCTAGGTAGCAGGGGTTCATGAGTGTTGTGATGCTGGGGTAAATGGAGTGTCCCACAGAAGTGCAGGGGGCTCCCTAGAACTTCTGGTCCACTTCCAGATCTGCAGGGGAGCATACAAAAGGGCCTTCCCACTTGGTGACTGGTGCCTCCTGGGTCTGGGGAGGCACCTCCGGTTCCCCTATGGCTGATCGCCGAGCCATGGAGGCATGGGGTAGAAGGGTGGGCAAGCATGCTCTCTAGCAGACCCATAAGTGGACCGGAAGTACTTTCAGTCCACTTCTAGGTTCACCGCCAAGCACATGGAGGACCCCCTGCACTTCTGTGGGACGCTCCATCCACCCCAGCATCACAGTGATCATGAGCCATGCCTGCTACCTCAAGGTATGTAGAAAAAACTTTTAAACCTGTGTCTATGTTTGAATCACTGGTTCTTCAAATCAGCATTGAATCTTCAGATTCGGCCAAATCAAATCAGGGACAGTGATCTGAATCAATTAATTGAATCACTGTTGCTGATTCAGGCCAAACGTGAATCCAAATCTAATAGGGCCTGCTTCACACACCCATATTGGCAGTGAGCTCAGGGTTGGAAGCAGAAAGTAGTACAATATAGCTAATAAGTAGAACGGGCTTAGCCCTACAAAAAGATGTACTTGTGCCTGGCACATTCTTATGCTGGCAATGTCATGATTTTACTGACTGGCTCCTGGAGTAAGGATCCATTCCACTATTAGGCCTGATTGTAGGACTGGGGCCTAATAGTGCAAAAAAGCTTTCCAAGAGTTTTTAAGATAAGTGCTTGATCAGCTACAAGTGACCTAATAGCCCTAAAAGGATTTCCATTGTTCACAACATTAGATAATATTTTCAGAGTCAGAATTGAGCTGTACTATCTGAAGCTATTGGGTTGGCAATACTGATTCCTCCTCAGAATGGTGTCAAGATCTCCTTTTCTTAAAAACACCACCAGAACCAGAAGAGATGTATTACATCTTTCTTTCTCTATGGCCCCCTCTACACATCACAGTTATTGCTTCATTAACTGGTTAATTGCGCACTTACCTTAGACTAGCTGCATATGCAAAATAGCTACCACATGTTAAAAAGCTCCAACCAACTATAAAGGTAGGCCCTGAAAATGTGTAGTAATTTTATAGCTAGTTGTTACTGACCTTTACTTTATGTATCTAGCAGGCATCAGATGACGGAGCTCCCAGCTACAGGCGTGCACCTTGCCCAACATGAAAACCCCAATCCCTTGGGATTGTGGTTGCCATTTTCCCCAAGGCTCAGAGGTACATGAAATGCCTAACCCACACAGGGCTCTTGGCCCCAGTTGCACCTCACATGCAGCTGGGACCAACCACTCCACAACTGATGGGCTTTATGATCCTGGCTGTGTGTGAGGTGCAGCTGGGACTAAGAGCTTTGTCAGTTATGGGATCTCTCATCTCCAGCTGTGTATGACCCCCATGGCTGGCAGCCTCCTCAGCAAAGAAATGGGTGTCTGCTTCTTGCCAGTGCAGGAGTAGACCAGGATCAGACTCTCCCTGCACTAGCAATAAGGCACAACTGGATCTAATGTACGAGAACTATGGCAGGAGGCGTAATTTTGTGGATCGCTCATTAGATCCAATTGTGCCTTTACTTGCATGTGAAGAGCAGGGCCTAAGATATATCTTCTGAAAAAGAGTGAGCCAAGAGAGGTGTCAGCCCTAGACCCCTGCATAGGAACAGTACAGTCTGATATTGTCAGCAATGATTCTGTCAAAGCTAATGGTTTCAGTGCCAATGGCACTTCACATTGGTCAGTACTCCAAAAATCTTTCTGCTCAACCATATCTCAAAAATTGGTGCTGAAGTCAAAACAGACAGTTCTGCCCTTCTGGCAATACTGAATCCTATTCTGCTAGTGGCCCACTGTGGAGCCTGCTCTGAATGCTGGAGTTCAGGTTTTGGTGCTATCTATTTAAGGCTTCCCCTGTGTGGTAAAAGTACAGGCTCAGCTGTTAATCCCATCTCCATCAGGGAATAAACACTCAGCAGACCAAGCACTATACTGACAAGTGAGTTTCTCCATGGCATACAAAGCACTCAAAGGCACACATCGACTTACCACTTGAAAGTAAAAATGGCTAAAAATTATCTAGTATGCACACAGGACACTCAGAAACGTCTTAGTACTTTGCACTGGAGGAGTAGAAGCTGAGACTGTTTGGACTGCTCTCGCACATATGCAAGCTGACATGCTGATATTTATGGAGGAATGCCCAATGAGGGCAATTTGTTCAGAGTTCTTTCAGTGCAGGGTACTTGCGAATATACAACCCAGAAGTGGACTTGCACAGATCTCCTTGTAAAAGAAAATATTTCTCATTTGTACTCTTCTCCCCACCCTGATCCACTCTTCAAGCTTTATTTCTAACCTTGATTTTAAGTCTTACAAGTATAAGTATTAAAGAGAACTAAACAAAACTTTCCCCAACAAACAGGACAAGTGCTCTGAAAATATGTTTTGTGAACTTTACCAACTATAGGAGTTGTTCAGGTTGAGATACTAACAGTTAGAAGCTTGTACTTTCAGTTAGTCAGTCAATGAACACTCATCCCACATTCAGGCTCTCAAAAACAAAAATTAACATAATGACTTTCTGAGAGAAAAAATGAATATGTTAAAAGGAAGGGTTCCTTTTGTATCAATTGTACCTGTGTCGGGGAACAATTTGATGAACACAAAACCCTCTCAGACTTTCAGCAGAGGTGGTGGACTATAGAACAAGACTGAATACATAGAGGGAATCTCTGCTACATAGCCAAGTCCAAGCAATGCTGTTTTCATCTATCTTTACGCAAAATCAGGGCTGCGTGAAACAGGCTGTATTCGGTTTGGATTTCAACTCAGCCCAAATTGAGGAAATTGATTTAATTCATTTATTTGGATTGCTATCTCAATTAAATTCATCTGAATACAAATCTGAAGACTCAATGCTGATTCTGGAGAATCAGTGATTCAGCCACAGACACAGCTTTAGAAGTTTTTTCTACATAACTTGAGGTACTAGGTGCAGCTCATGAATCCTGCGATGGTGGGGTGGATGGAGTGTCCCACAGGAGTGTCTTGAAACCACCTGCATGCTCAGTGGCAAACCTGAAAGTGGACTGCAAGTACTTCCAGGTCCACTGTTGAGCATGTAGGGGACCCCCCACACTTCCCCCCAGCTCCATAATTGACCGTGGGGGGACCCCAGGTGCCCCTCAGACCCAGGAGGCACCAGTCACTGAGCCAGGAGGCAGGTAGAGGGTTCCCTGTGCACACCACAGCAGACCTGGAAGTGGACCAGAAGTGCTTCTCGCCCACTTCCAAGTCCACTGCCAAGCACGGTGGACCCCCTTCCCCTCCCATGCTCCTGTGGGACGCTCCCTCCACCCCAGGATCTCAGCATTCGTGAGCCACCTTGGGGTGGCTCGTGCATACCTTGGGGTATGCAGAAAAAACATTTAAAGCTGTATCTATGTCCAAATCATTGAATCTTTCAGAATCTCTCCGAATCAATTCTGAGAGTTCCGATTCGATTCAGGGAGATTAAAGGGTCTCCTCATTCAATTTAGAAATTCAGCCATCCAGTTGGGTCGAAACTCTGCTGAATCAAATCAGTGACTGAAGCTTCGCACAGTCCTAGCAAACGTTGTATCAAGTGATTTAAAACTGTTATCACTTCAGGCTAGAGAATAGATGAAGAAATGCATAATGACTCGCATATGGAATTTAAGCATTACTTTTGGAATATACAAATAATAGTGCTGATCTTTTACCAGTTTTTGATTTGTGTAGAAAATGACGTAGATTTTTACAAGAAACACAGCTTCACTATTCATTTCATTCTCTCTTAATAAGTTATTATATGAAAAGTTTGATCAATGTATAGTTGATTTATTCTAAATGGTATTCCCTGAATATTAGGCCCTTTAGTGTAAAATGCTGCACAAACATTTCTGTTTTGTTTGGATTAGCAAACCTAATCAAACTCCCCATATTTTTACTTGCATGTCATTTTGTTTAGCATTTTCAGATACTTTGGTGTAAAAATGCCATAAATATAAAGCTTTTATCTGGTAAATAAAAATATTTGGTAGTTATTTCAATGAGCTCAGAAAAAAACCATCGTTTTCCTGGATCAATAGCATTCCTGGAACAAATGGTAGCTTCAAGGGAGATAAATTAAGATGAATGAATGGGAAATAAATTAAGATGAATAAATAATATGGCTTCTCTGCAATATTCTTCTTTCATAAAATATTTTAAAATGTTTATATTGTTATCCTTAAAAACTACTGAGGCTGTCCATGGAAGAAGGCTATTATGTGAGAAAAGCACCAATGGTTATGAAGAAAAACTGAATGCTGAGGAATGCCGTTATTTTTTTCTGAGAAAAACACTGAAATTTAGCATAAAGCCAAGCATTCTGGAAACGTAAGCGTTTAACATCCATTTACAAAGAAGGTTGCATCATTTCAATGAGATCTGGTACAGAAATAAGATTTAGAAAGTTTAGACTAATACTTCAAAAACACTTTAATTTAATATATCTACATTGTTTCTAGATATACCTATCTAGATATATCTGCTTTATCATCTGTCAACCTTATTTTTTTCAATGAAATTTCTCCCAGCTCTACTTTTAGCAAACTGCTTTCTATGTTCCACTTATTGTTGATATGTTACCAAAATGCTACCACTACTGCTGGTAGTAGAGATAATTTAGGTCATTTTTTGCACATGTAATCTTCACTGCAGCACTAGTTTACAACAGAAATATGTATATTGGACAAGCAAGGAAACAAAGTACGAAGAGATTTAATACACCATGTGAGTACACAATTCTGTAAGAATGCAGACGTGGAATCAGTTCTGAGTACCAGCAGTAACACTCAGCTGCCTTCAAATACAGTTGCAAAGGCCAGCAGAAAATGGTTGACTTGGAAAGCACATAAGAATAAGGAATAAGAAAGAAGTGTGGCAGGGAAAGGAGAGACTTGTGTGTGCAGGCAGGTTGATCTATCTGTGAAATATTTCAGTTTGATAGATAATATCATAAAACCTTCAATGAAAAGACTAATGAGGCTGAAAAATTGTTAGTCAGTGCCAAAAATATTTTCTCAGAAAGACTACTGTATCTGCATGTATAATGTATCCTTTACATTTTGCCTTTATGTTATATGAAGGGAGAAACAAGATTTAAGAGAATAACAACTTATTTCATCCAGTTGGAACCAACCTTTTTGGCAGGCGTGCTACAATTTAAGTTTGCACGCTCCCAAGTATCACTCCAATCCCCCTTCTTCTGCTTTCTGCTCCCTGCCATGTGCTCCATACTTGCTCTGTCATGTGCCACACAGAGAGGTGCCCCTGCCACTTCTGGCATGCATACATAAGCTGATCACCCCCTGGTTCAAATTAAGCAAAAATAGAGACTATTTTCTTTGTGTTTTAAAAGAATATTATTAGCACATTTAATCATCAACCTATGCATCTGTTTGTACTTGAACTAACTGTATTAATTCTATTGGAAAAGAACGTAAGCTCTTTGGGGAAAGTACAGTGGGATTTTTTTTTCTAGTCTCACAACACTTTGTATATATACAGAGCTCAATAAATAATGATTTTTGAAAAATGTGAGAATGAATTTCATTATTACTGATATCAGTTTGGCATGTAAGACTGCAGGTTTAAGATTCTTACACAACAGCACTGCATTAAGAGCTTATGTCACTCTTAACACTGTGCCCTCAGAGCACAAGCAATAAAATAAGGATGCAGAACTAAGAATGCCAGCAGTTCAGAACAGAATATGTGGGAGAGACAATCAGGTTTTCCTCTTCCCTGCCATTCCATCACAATGAATGTAGCAGAAGAATCCAGCAGCTCATGGTAGTAACTTGACTTTTCTGGAGACTCACCAATTTAATCTTCTATTCTGCAAAGTTTATACTGCTTTAGCAGAAGACAGGGTGGATAGTTTCTGATAAAGTGAGCTCTTGGTCATGAAAGCTTATGCATCTTTGATTCAGTAAGACAATAAGGTGCACTTCTACCTTGTTTTCAGCCTGACTTCAGACTAACGTGGCTAACTACCTCCCATTACTTTAGCAGTGATACAAATGACTGGACAAAGAGATGTCATTTTAACCAATGCAAATGTCATAGGGACGGCAGCCTTCATAGCTCCAGCATACAATGACTCCCATTTTTTACATCAACCAAAACACACACTTAGAATGAGAGATCTAGAAGCTGCTTTGTAAGTCAGTAGTCTGGATTCTTACCAATAACAAAGATCAAAGACAAAAAATAGAACTGCTAGTTGTTCAGGTTCATTTGCAAAAATGGAGGCCTTCAATTCCATATTGCTCATTTGTGTCCCAAAACACATGCTTATTTCAGATATACTTGGCTCATTCTTCCCACTGATGGAAGCTCCCTAGCATTCGATGAAGATCTGTCTTTATTGTTCTTCTTCTTCTTTCTTTTTTAATACATTGTTTTATTGTTTTTATTGTTATTATTTTTTTCTGAGTTGTGCATTTTGGGGTGTTTGCACATCCATATAAGGCACCATTAAATATGTAATAAATTTTATTTTAACATGTTCCTCAGGTGATAAAATTCAACATGCACCTTACATTTATAAAATAGTTTTCAAAACATTACTATTATAGATATAGAATTATGCTCTTGCTCCAAACATTGTTAAAGGCCATATTTAACTCCTCCAAATTTAAATTTTAGCACTTAACCAAACACCTCCCTATCTTTATTTTTGTTACGTGGGCCCTTCATTTTTTTCTGTGGCAATATGTACACAGAAACTGCTGCAATACTGAAAAGCTTGAACTTTTTTACTACAAGTTGTAGAAAAGCACCACAACATTTCACACAAGATTAGACATATATTTCCAGAGAGCAGGAATTGATTTCATGGGTTTGATAGATGTCAAGGAGAGTTACAAAGAGCAATCCTCTTCCTCCCCTATTTCAAAATTTAAATCTTGGCTATCTCTTGAAAATGAGGATATGTTAGTTAAAGTGACTTTTCAAGCTTATATTCTAACATTGAATTAAACATGACACTGACTATATCATGGAGCAGGTAGGTCCTCAAGGAATCCATTTCTAAGCATTTAGAGGAGAAGAAAGTGATCAGGAACAGTCAGGATGGATTCACTAAGGGCAAGCCATGCCTGACCAACCTGATAGCTTTCTATGATGAAATGACCAGCTCTGTGGATGCAGGGAAAGCAGTGGATGAGACATACCTTGATTTTGCAAGGTTTTTGATACAGTCTCTTACAAGTCTTCCTACAAGCAAGCTAGGTTGAATGAATAGATTGTAAGGTGGATATAAAGCTGGCTGGACCATTGAGCTCAACAAGTAGTAATCAGTGGCTTGAAATCTAATTGGCAGCAAGTATCAAGTGGAGTGCCCCAGGGGTCAGTCTTGGGGAGAATTTGGTTCAATACCTTCATTAACGATCTGGAAGATGGGATGGAGTGCATCCTCAGCAAGTTTATGGATAACACTAAACTGGGAGGAACAACAGATATGCTAGGATTACTAGGATGAGTGACCTAGGCAAATTGGAGAATTAGGCCAAAAGAAATCTCATGAGGTTTGACAAGGACAAGTCAAAGTCTTGCACTTATAGAACAGAAGAATTCCATGTACCGCTACAGGCTTGGGACCAACTGGCTAAGAAGCAGCTCTGCAGAGAAGGACCAGGGGGGTACGGTGGGCAATAAATAAGATACGAGTCAACAATGTGTCTTTGTTGCTGAGAAGGCTAACAGCATACTGGGCTGTATTAGTAAGAGTATTGCCAGTAGATCAAGGAATGTAATTATTTCCCTGTATTCTGCACTGGTAAGGCCACATCTGAAGTACTATGTCCAATGTTGGACCCCCTGCTACAGAAAGGATGTGGATAAATTGGAGAGAGTCCAGTGGAGGGCAATGAAAATGGTTAGGGGGCTGAGGCACATAGCTTATAAGGAGAGGCTGAGGGAACAGGGTGTATTTACTTTGGAAAAAAGACTGAGGGGCAATTTGATAGCAGCCTTTAACTACCTGAAGGGGGTTCCAAAGAGGATGGAGCTAGATTGTTTTCAGTGGTAGCAGTGGACAGAACAAGGAGCAGTGGTCTCAAGTTGCAGCAAGGGAAGTTTAGGTCAGATATTAGGAAAAACTCTCTCACTAGGAGGGTGGTAAAGCACTGGAATGAGTTACTGAGAGATGTGGTGGAAGCTCCATCCTTGGAGGTTTTTAAGGTCCAGTTCAACAAAGCCCTGGCTGGAATGATCTAGTTTGGGATCATATGAGCAGGGGGGTGGACTAAATCACCTCCTGAGGTCCCTTTCAACCCTAATTTTGTATGGTTCTGACATGATACACAGCAATCACCATGTCAGCTGGTTAAGGGACTGTACAAAGAAGAAATAATAAATCAGCCAAAATCTATACCTTTTCAACCGCAATTCTCCTTTACACATGATGAAATAACACCAATTGAAGCAAATTAATACTTAACTATTAACCAATGAATACATGATGTATTATGAGAAATTAATTTATTGTGACTATTATTAGAAATCAGGAACCAACTGATTATACAAGCTTAAAGAAAACTACATTTAAAAACACATCCCCAATTAAGAAAAGTATACAAGAATGTGATTAAAAATGCGTACTGCCTAGGTATGTCTTCCTGAATTAGAACCCATGTTTGAGAGGGCTGTGTCACATCAGACAAGTCACAGAATCATAGAGTCATAGAAAATTACGGTTGGAAGGGACCTCAGGAGGTCATCTAGTCCAATCTCCTGCTCAAAGCAAGACCATCCCCAACTAGATCATCCCAGTCAAAGCTTTGTCTAGCCAGGTCTTTAAAAACTCCAAGAATGGAGATTTTACCACCACTCTGGGTAACCTGTTCCAGTGCTTTACTACCATCCTAGTGAGACACTTTTTCCTAATATATAAACTCAACTTTCCTTGCTGCAATTTGAGACCATTGCACCTTGTTATGTCATCTGCCACCACTGTGAACAGTTTAGCTCCATCCTCTTTGTATGTTATTTGACCACAAGTGCTCTATGAATTTGTCTACACTACAGTGGTGCCATATCTTATCTGGGACATTCCCAGACGTGGTCTTTTTATCCATTCCTACTGTATGCTTTAAACATCAGAAATACACTGGTAAAGGTGTGCCAGGGTCTTCTCCAGCAGGCACTCTCAAGGGCACTGAAAACTGAGGTCTCGAGACTGGTGGCAGATGTATGTCCCAGAGCAGGCTTACCAGTATTTTCAGGTTTCAGGTGTGCAGGTGGGAATGTGTGGGGTGGTCTATATTTATACTGCCCTGGCTGGAAAACACTGCTGCTGCTGTGATATAGACATGGTCTTATATGGAATGCACAAAGGTTCTATCATATATTTCAATAGTTCAGCAGTTCTTTTTAAAAAAGCCAAATGACTTTGAAAGTTGCAGTGAATGGTAATTATTGGATGGTAAGAGTGATTTTTAAAGTTTCTGTCTACTATGTGTTACATGGGTCTATTTTGTGTTTGAGGTTATTTCCTTCTCAGGTTTTTTTTTCTCCCCAGTTTCAATATCTGATGTTATTCTGAACTTAACTCCATATGTCATTTTCCTGCTACATCCTCCTATTTTTATACAGGTAATTTTGAATGTTATTGTCCCCCTACCATCTCCAGTTGTGCATCAGCACAAATTTCATAGCCTTATTGTACACACTTTTTTCCATGTGTTTGATGTATGGGGACAGACTCATTGAGGGAATAACAGGGAGAAAGCTCTTATATCTTCCAATTACAAAACAAGCAAGTGATATATTTATAACCAAATTCAAAAAGTAAATAGAAAAGACATTTATATTAACAGTTTCTAGGGAAGGGTGAAACTGTTTGATTAGATCATTCTCACACCAGAAACTAAATAAGGTTGTAGAAAATGTGGTTGCTTTTTTCCCTTTCTCAGCTGAGGATAGCAGATGCCTAGTGCTCTCTCACTAGCAAGGTAACAAAGCTCTAGATCAGATATATCTTGGGGCTGCTTAACCTGCTGCTAACAATTCCTGATAACAATACAAATACATGGAACTTGCTGTATGAAAACAATTATTTACACTGAAAGAGGAGAAGTGCCAAATTTCACAAAGCAGGACATAGACACTAGAATCTCAACTGCTGGGTAAAAAATGAGGGCTCAAAAGTATTTCTTGTAAAATGCTGCTAAAATGAGGTAGAGGCCGCACAAGAAAAGCATGGTGCAGATTGTGAGGGCATGAACCAATTAAGAATATAATTTAGCTCTATCTAAGGATGGAAAGAAAACCTAGAAGCCTCTTCCAAATATACTCACGCTTCCATCTTATTTTAGAATTATGAACTGGATCCATACATTTGCTCTTAAATTTTGTCACTTTCAAAAATACCAAAATTTTCTCTTAAAGACAAATTACCCAGCAATAAATGGTTTCACAGATGGCTCTCTTCTTTTGAGAACTAGTAAATAACTCATTCAGTGAGGTGACATGTTCTAAGAACCTGCACAAAAATACACAACTCTTCAGACGACTCATTTTGGTAGACACACCAAGGACTTACTATTAGCTTTACCTAAAGAGAAAAAATATCAATTGTTTCAAACTCTGCAGGAGGCATTGCCAGAAACAGAAAAGCTCAGGCTGAAGTATATTTTGTCTACCATTATTTTAAGTCAGTAATAAAAGAAAATTAATAAACATAATAAATTTGGGCAATATCCAGGTTGTGAATGTTCCTCTTCTTAACACTTGATAAATTAATTGCATTAACTTTGAGTCTTGAAGTTGCCTTACATATATATGTGCTTTACTGTACAGTAATTAACTGTGCAGTAAAGCATCACTGCCTACCCATTCAAAGCATATAGGCTGATGTAGACTAATTTACTGTTCCATCAGATAGTCCCATCAGACACAAGTATTATCCAATGGTGGAGTAAATTACTGTGCTTAAATGCATATGTAGACAATGGCATCTGGGTTACTTTAATCCAGTTGAAATTGCATTAGATTTTATTCAGTTACATTTATTGCACATACAGATGACCTCAGTGACTATAACATATTAATTCTAAGATGGCAGTTCCCAGAAAACTGTTTCTCATACAGATGGTTCAGTTACTTATGCTATGAACAGACATCTACTTTCACCTGGGAGAGTTGCCACTCTCTCACTAGAAACTATAAGTGTACACGATTTTTCTCTCAGAGCAAAAATGGCCACTCAGGAAACAACCAAAGTTAAATTGCTCCCAAGAGAGCTTCTCCTAGGAGAATGAGTGCCGGTATACATTTCTTTCTGAGATTAACCATAGCACATTCCTCCAGTATCCCAGGGTGCCTTGACTACAAGACTCCCATTCCTCACACTGGGAGATTGTAGGTGCAGCTACACAAGACGCTAGCAGTGCAACAGCCTAATAATACGGCACAGTGGCACATTACAGTACAAACAGTGCTAGTACTGTACTGCACAGTATTAGTGGGCTACTGCACAGTGGCATCATTTAAAAGGCATTTGCCAGTGCTACTTCACAGTAACTGGTTACTGCACTATTTATTTAGTATTTGATTATGCAAATACTAAATTAAACACACAGTAACCACTGGCAGACAAGGTTCTTTGAGTAATTCTGGTATCTTTTATTAGACGAACTAAAATAGTTGAAAAAATTCTTTGCAAGCTTTCAGGTACAAACACCCTTCTTCAGGCAGAGGGAGAGTCCCTGAAGTTGACTCTCCCTCTGCCTGAAGAAGGGTGTTTGTACTCAAATGGTGTTTGTTCCAACTGAGCAGGCAGTAGAGCAGGCCCCCTTCAAAATCCCTACATTGTGCTGTAGGGACACATAGGTTGACCCTGAGCAGTCTGGATCAGCCAGTTGGGACTGCCCTATGTACTAAAGCATCTGTCTCTCAGCAAACTGAGGGAGACTGCAGAACACATTAAGATGTGTGCACAGGGGGGCCAAGTTGTACAACATTAGCACTGTAAGATCTTCCTGATCTTAGTATTCAACTGTCTATTCTATGAGTATTTTTTTCTGGCAGGAGAACAAAACTAAGAAAATTGTTCCAATTCATTTGAACTTGTATATGCAACCTTAGTAACACAGGTAAGGCTTTCAAATGTTTTCAAGACATAACAGGTTTCCACTGAGGACAACGCATAAGACACTTTTGAAGAACATGGTTCCTCATTTAGGTACCAAGTAGGAGCTGAAAATCCAATCTGTATTGTATAGTTCTTAGAAAAGGGTTTCAGTTGCCAACTAGGATTATTACTTTTTGAAATGCAATTCTTGAATACCAGTGCTTGAGAAAAAAGCATCATAAAAAAAACATTTTGGATCCACTGATAAAAAAGTATTGAGAGATGTGAGTTGCACCTTTCCCCAAGCACTTCTGTTATGCTCATTGCCACAGTATTACCTGTTTCAAGAAGAAGGTATTCTAGGAGCACACTCAGCCTTCTGAAATTAGTTTGTAATACAACCAGTTGTGCCATTCATTGAGCTGAAATGGAGATGGCCTTTCAACTATAACCACTTCTTTCCCCATATATTTTTTCCTATCGCTATATTCTCTGTTATGTCTCTACAGACTACACTATTACTGCTGCCAGTGGTGTTGCTACTATAATACTTCTTTTATCTATTTTCTAGCTGTTATCTGCCTAATAATTATAATGTAAATGTGCTTTCATAGCTACTGGGTAATTCTTGTTTTTTCTCTCTTCATAATAAATTACTCTTATTACATTACAAACAAGAGCCTAAGGCTACAGATTTGATACCCACAGGCAATTAAAAACTTTCAACCTCATGTCTGATGACTAGAGAATTAAACCAACATCCTCACATATGTTACAGTCATAATAAAAATTATAGCTACTTGTATCATAAAGGATGTTATCTATCCTACAAATTTATTTTTCTAAACATTTTATGAGGATGTAAAGCAATGTTTTATGGCTTTTATTACCATTTTCAGTGTGTATGGTTTGTAACACCATCTTACAAGCCTGATATTAACATTTATTTTCTTGTAGACCTACTCCTTTAACAATTGATAAACAGTGATTTCCCCTCAGCACCCCATCTTGCCCAATTTGTAACAGACCTGAAATCATCACTACAATTGCTTTCAATGTTTGCTTCCTTATAAATGATACCATTATACAACTCATACCTGGTCTGTCTGAGACAATTAGACACATTTAATCCAAGATGTTATTATAAAACAATTTAGTTAATCCACTACAAAAGGCTTTACAGTTTAAATCAGACTCATATTGGTTTCATTGATTACAAATCACTTTAAGTTAAGCCAATAGAAGAGTGTTCTCAATCCTCTGCACAATCTCAACTAAATTGGTTAAAAATTATTTTCAGATAAACAAGTACAACTTTCACGAGCAGGCAAGGTCTAAGTACAATTTTTTGTTAGGTAACTGCAACTGCAAAGCCAGCATCAGAGAAATATACTTAGGTCTTTAAAATATGATGGTTTTAAAAATCCACTAACAAATTATGGATTATTTGAAAGCGGATGTTTTCTGGTGGTAACTACTTTATGAATGGCTGCATTGAATTTTAGTCATTTGGCAGCAATCTTAACTGTGGTAAATGTAGCATGGGTGAACATAAGTATATTTGCATCTGTTGCATTTGGAAAGTAAACAGATCATTTAAAAGCATTGACCTTTTATCGTTAGTTTCTTGGGAGCACATATAGGTAGTGCCATGCCATATTTTTTAAAGGTACAGTAAATTATTAAACTGCAACAGATATTCACTGAAAATCTACAAAAACAATCAGTATGAAACATGAATATAAGCACTTGAATTGATGAGTTTATTAAGAAGCATCTGTAGGGGAGGTACATTTGAAAATCTGTAGTTTTTTCCACTACTGTCACAGCCTTTCATGCCATTAACGCACACACACACAAGAATACATATCGGTAGTCATGGGCGATTGGTGTTTCCTGAGTCTGGGAGGGGTATCCACAGAAGCCAGCAGCAGCATCGGCAGCAGGGATGGGGCTGGTGTGCACCCGCAGAAGCCACTGGCAGCATCGTTGGTGGGGGACAGCCTTTTCAGAGGGGGCACATCCTCCCCTGTACCCTCCCTGCCAGTCACCTATGTCTGTAGTATACTATAAAACAAACAAAAAAAAAAGCAAAGGGCAAAGGACCCAAAACACTAGAAGGTTCACTTTTGCTGACCTAGAGGACCAAGACTCTCTTGTGTACTCTGCATTCATTGCATCTCAGACCCATAGATGAACTGGGATTTACACATCACAAAAACAAATCCACACTTCCATGAATCTATCCTCCTTTATCTAAGCTTAATATTAACACCAGACAAAAAAGACACCTTATGAAACAAATAGTCTCTGACATGAGTCCTACAAAAGCTGATTTATGCAAGTAAAGCTTATTCCACAAGAAAAATCTCACTAAATTTAGTGGGGCTGAACATATGTATAGTGCTTACAGGACCCTGTGTTTAGTTTTGGCGTTTAGAAAGGGAGAGAATTTCCATTCAAGGAACAATGTAAATAGTTATAACTGACAAAAAACCTCATAAATACTGATAACATTTAAAGAAATATTATTTTTCCTGAAAGGAACTGTGCTTGAAACACAATATCTGGAATAACGGAAATACAAACCAGCTGAATAAGGTGAGCTTGCACTGCTGCCCTTTCTAAATAGAGTGTTTGTACACAGTTAAATGGCAGCCATTCTTCTGCAAGAAAATATCCTTAAAAAATGAACAAAATGCATCTGCTGGAGAAGGAGAGAAAATCAAAATGCATACAGTTAGAGGGAAAAGAGAGTATTTTCCCCTAATATTTTCTTAATAGATTATTCCAAACATGTTAAGCTACTTTCAAGAAATCTAGGTGACTCTAGAAAGATTATGCAAATAATTATTTCATTTCTTCTTCTTTTTGGTGAAGTATCTTCACCATTTTTAAAGCTGTGAAGTCCCAGCATCTCCTATCTCTACCACACAGCTGGCAACTGTATCTAAAGGATTATGCATAATATGCATGTGAGACCATGAAGCAAATACATTTATTCAGAGCAGAAAAGAAGCAGGAATGCTGCAGTCCTCTAGGCATAGAGCTGAGATCCTTAAATACATTTTCATGATTCCTGCCCTGCTATCCTCATGAAAAAGGTTAAGTATCACAAATATAGTAAAGAAATCAAAGACCCTTCTGCTACTCTTGAGGCTGGGGGTTGTTTTCTAAAGCCATGTTAATCTAAAAGATCTCTTCCCCCTTCTCTCCACAAATGCAGTTCTCATTAATATTAATGGTAGTTGCACAAGCATATTTCTCAGTGTGTCATTTCAAAGAGAAACTATCTTCTCAGCCTCAGTTCTAGGTGTACAAAGGTTCAGGATTTACTATAAAGACAAAGACTGATTAAAGGAATGGCAATAACTGGACTTCCCGTACATTTTAGAATGTACGTGGTTCATCAGCAGAGGTACTAATTAGAGAAAAGCAGATGTTTTGTTTTATGCACTCTCAGACCATACTGTCAATTCTGACATAAGAATAAGAAAACAAAATGAATGAAAGGGTTAAGTGGTACCTAAGGGTTGATAGAGAATGGACCCCTTTATGCTAGGCATTGTACAATCACGATGATTAACAGCCCTGAGAGCTTGCAACTTAAAATGTAATTTTTTCTGTTTGAAATGTAATCAATTTGGAGGTGTGAAGTCTTGTTGTGAGGGACACCTGCTAAATGGAAAAAATGTGCAATGGGAGAAAGGGATGTTGAAATAAAGGGTGGGGGAATGGGAGTAGGATACAGAAAAGAGAGGGAAATAGGGTGAGCAAATAGATGAAGAGGAGGAAAATACTATGAGACAGTAGTATAAAATCTTAAGAGGACACTAGAATGATGTCCTTCCTTAGACTTTGCTATGGCAGGAATGGTCCCATGGCATCCTGGCCATAGGGGCCAGGTGCAGGATGCACCATCAGCAGCCAGGGTCTGAGTCCCCAGGACAGGTAAGACTGACCCCTACAACATGTTATGGTATTCTGCAATGCCCCCCCTATACACACACACACCATCCTACAACATGAGGGAGTTTTCCCCAGGGCATGAAATTTGTTCGTTACACCCCTGCTCCAAAGGGAACAAGATAGAGTAGAGTTTGCATGAACAACCAATTGATGCAACAGACAGACTGTCCAAACTCAAAACTTCAGATAAAACCTCCAAAGAAAAATATGAAACATTGCACTTGTGAAATGCTCTATTGATTAGTTTGTTGGTCAGAAATTATATGTTGGCTTTTTGGTGGCTTATATTAAATGAAATGGTGTTCCTTGCGCAGTGCCTATTGGATCACTGTTCATGAATTAAGCCAAAAGAAATACTAAAGAAATCCCACATGACATAACAAATGGACCTGCCATAGCAAAGAAGGAAAGTAGAGCGCATGAAATGACACCCCTCATTCCTTTAGTTAATTCCCTAGTTAATGATTTCTTAAGGGTTAGAGTGGAAAGGGTGAGTATGCCATGGTGTACCTCATATACTTTATTTTTCAATAGTCAAAAAATGAGTGAAAGCTAAAGAGCTGGCATTTTCCAAAGAGTGTCTTGAATCCAAAGAGGTTAAGATTCACTGTCCTAATCTAATATATAACTACAATTTGCCATTGTTTCCTTGCTGCAGGTTCTACTATGAAACTTCTGGTCATTTTTATATATGCTCGGTTGCCATGTAAAACTGAATTTAAAATCTAAGTCAAAAAGTAGTAATGCCACTTAGAAATTTAGAGTCAAGAAATTCAACTGGTGTGATATCTGTGCCAATTCATATCAGCTTAGAATCTGGTCTCAAGAGCCCGTTAAGCCAAAACTCAATAGATGCTATTACCAGAAGGGTTAATGCAGACAACTCTACAACGTAAATTTGCAGCTTTTTGCTTTCCCTGATTTCACGCACAGCAAGCAGGGACTATAATTAGAGAATGGGTAGTAGGCACTGTTCACCAGTTGTGCGTAAGCTTTAAACTAATAACTCAGCAATTAGAAGAAAAATGAGCAGTAATTACACACATTTTACTCACTGCTAGACAGATGGAACATTTTCTGCTCATTATTGGCAAACTGTCACTACGTTTATTTCATTTTTAGTGTTTACTGTTTGTTGTAGTTTGATTAGGAATAATTACAGGCTAGGAAAAATATGAAAGAACCAAACAGTCTTTTTATGTTTTTTAAATGGAATACAGCCACTTCTACCCCCATCATCTTCAAGATGAACACAGCCTCTTTGCATATTATTATTAAAATAAGACAGCACCTTACAGAGCTTGGCAGCAGAGCAGGTTGTTGTGCTAGCCTTCTACTTCTGAAGGGCTGACTCAGATGTCTCTCCATATTGCAAAGCTATTGCATAAACAGTATACATTTATTGCAATTAGTAGTTTGGGGTCAAAAAAGGCCCTAGAACTGGAACAGAATCAGAGCAGTACTGCGGGCCACATCTGAAATGAGAAGGATAGAAATGCTTGTGTTACATTAGTCAACTGTGTAAATCAAAAATGTACTCAGTGGCTCTCAGTGTGGACCTCTAACATTTGGAGCTGTTTCAAAAGGAGAATATTTCAAAATGGCAGCAGCTGTTTTATTCTATTTCTCAGGAGTGGGCAAGCTTGCTACAATGCTAATATAGCAAAACCACTACAGCTCTAACACTGTTGAATCCAGGTTATACATCACTTAGAATAGTATTAGCTGTGATGACAAAGCCTGTAGAAAAACCAAACCCACAAGACCTAACCTTTTCAGCCCACAGGCCAGAGAAGTGATGCTACATGAGCCAGATGTGGTCCATAGACCTGATCTGGCATGTGGTGATGGGCCCACTCCAGTCCCATGGAAATGTGGCTGCATGGGAGAATCCCAGGCAAGGCCTGATGCAGCTATGTGGGAATGGCTCAGATAGGGCCCAATCCAGCTGCATTCATTTACATCCTGCAAACCTAAATCAGGCCCTGGGCAGGCTGTTCCTACACAGCTACATCAGGCCCCAATCCCCTACAGTTGCATAAAGGATAGGCCAGACTGTTTCCGCACCCAGCTGAGGCTGATCCAGCCACATGGGGCTTGAAATTTGGCAGCAGAGAAGCAGTGGCAGCATTAATTGTCACTGCTCCCACATTGCCACATTTCCACACCCTTAAAGAGATTCATGGGGCAAATTACATGGCTCCATGGGTCAGATCTGAGTCAGCCCTCTCTTCAAATATAAGATTAAGGTTAAAAATATGAGGTTAAAATAAGTAATAATAGTAAAAACAAACAAACAAACAAACAAAAAAAAGCCACTATTTATTTGTTTTCTAGTCCTTGATCCTTCAAACTGATATGTTTTCAAGTATATCTCAGTAACTAAGAAGGCTAGCTCATTTTCTGTTAAAAAAAACCCCTGAAAGCTTATATTCTTAGGACTCCCACAGCAGTAGCTTTCAGGGGAAAAATCAAACATGACAAGGTTCATGCTAAGACAATGAATTACCATTGCCACATTGCATAATAGGAATTTCTGAGACTTCCACCAGTGGTTTTCATGGAACAATCCTGAAGCTTCTTGCAGCCTGCAGTATCTGTAATTAATATTTCTAGAGGCGGCACATGGAACATAACTGCTGCTGGAAAAATCATATGCAGAAGCCCCTATAGTTTTATTTTAGGTTACACTTGAAGTCTTTTAGAGGGCCAGTGAGTAAAGGGAACATGGCAAACTATTCATAAAGTCAGCCACACATTCCAAGTGTCACTGACACAAGGGAAGAATGCCTTGGAAGGGACATTCTGTGCTGCCAAGCACTGACGAGCATGCACGCCTTTCACTAGAGCAATTAGTCCGGATTCCAGCCCAGGGTTCTCTCAAGACAGCATGAGACAGCACAATAATAATGGGGAAGCAGTGCAAACCATGACAAATGAAGGGGAAAGTGAAGCTGTTCTAATGACAGAAGACTGTGAGGATTGCAAGGCTGTGACCTTCTGCATCTCAGGTGCTTGTGCATTGTGGTGAGCCCTGTTATTTAATATTTTTGGAAATTAAATTTCTACAGGACAAAATCAAGGGTCCAGTAACAGGTTTATACTGGGACAAAACCGGAGCAGAGAACTGGGACCTAACATGTTTCAAATATACATTGTAATGGAGCTGAGAGACTAAAGTAAAACAAGGTTGGGTTCCAACATAAACAAGAACTGGAGCTTGCAACATTGCTGTCCAGCTGCAAACTTAAGAGCTGTCTTCTCCCAAACACAAAAACATATCACATTGGTCAATTTAATGTATTTTAAACCCATAGCTATGATTCATTCATAATCTTGTCAGGTGATATTTCAGCTCAGCTGATCACTTAAAATAAAGAAGAAAAATGAAAAGGGAAAGGAAAAATATATATCCTACCTACTTTATTGATGTTAGTTACACTGTAATCTGATGAAAACATTTGTCTTGAAGTCCCAATGAGTTCAGGCAGGCTAAATACAGACATTCAAAAAGTCTGAGCATGAACTAATCCAATCACTGTAGGTTAGTCTAACCTGTGTAGATTGAACTGATTTGCAAATTAATAGACATTAACTTTTGATTCTGGAAATGCAGGCACATGCCTGCAGTGGTTCAGGCTAGAAGCTGGAGGGGCACTAGAGCAAGCCCTTGCTGCAGGGAGGCTATGCTGAGGATAGGGTGTGGCCAGGCCCCATCAGACTGAGTATGATAGCGGAGGGGTTTACACCCCAACCCTGGCCTGCAGAGACCCCAGCCGGGCTGCGCCTGGAGGGGTAGGCGGGAAGCAGCCCCTGCCAGGCAATTCCCACTTCTCCCTTCACCCCTCAAGTGGCAAGGAGCATGGCCAGCCCCAGTAGCAGCATGAAACGAAAGCAGATGGGTTAAGGGGTTGAATTCCTCTCTCTATCCCCTGTCCCACCAGCATAGACCCGTGGCAGGGTCTGCCTGGCCGAGCCACAGCAGCCCATGTCAGGGCCCACCCCCCCCACCTCACTGCTGCAGTGGTTGGGGTGGGGACATGACCAGGCACTGGCCCAGCATGGCCCCCTAAGGCAAATGGGGTCCCCCTTCCCCTTGTGGGACCACAGCCGCAGTTTGCCAGCTCTGGTTGCCACATCCGCTGCTCAAAACTGGCCAGGCAGATGTGGGCTGGAATTCCCCAGGAAGAGAGGGGAAGGAGACGGGAATAAACCTCCTCCCTCCCCCTTCACTTCAGGGAGCCATGCCTGCCGCTGGAACAGCAATGGGGGAGCAACATAGCTGGTGCAGCAGCCTCTGTGATGGTATCCCAGGAAGTGCAAACTTCTTCCTTGTGGGAGGGCACTGCTGCCACAGACTGCATGGGGCAAACAGCAGCGGTGGCACTAGGGAGGGCCTGTGGGGGCTATGGCCACCCCAAAATTTGGCTTAGCCCCCATAGTCACCCCTCCAAGACCTACTACCGCTCACCTCACATAGGCTGTGTTAGCCCACTCCCACCTGTAGCACAGCTCCCCTGCACTGGAAAGAGGCTTGTGCTCCCTGGGACACCATCACAGGGGTTGCTGCCCTGTCAGGGTCTCTCCCCGCTTGCTGGTCCAGCAGCAGGGACAGGGGCATGGCCAGACAATGGCTGGCATGCCCCCCTGAGACATAGTGGGCAGGGAGGAGATTTATTCCCCCTACTCTCCCCTCTCACCCTGGGGAACCTCAGCCAGCATCTGCCTGGCTGGATGTGAGTGGCGCAGGCAGTGGCCAGAGCTGGCAGACCCTGGCTGCAGTCGCCCAGGGGGAAAGGGGTGGCAGAAGGGAACACCCCCCCATCCCTGCCCTCTTCACCTCAGGGGGACATGCTGGTCAGTCTCTGGTCATGGCCCCACTCCTGCCACTGCAGCAGCAATGGAAGGGAGACCCTGACACAGGCTGCTGTGCCCTGGCCAGGCAGACCCCAGCTCAGGTCCATGATGATGGGACAGGACAGGGAGGGGGATTTAAACTCCTTCCTTCCCCTGTTCACATGAGGCTACTGCTGGGGCTGGCCACACTCCCTGCCGTTCCAGCAGTGGGTGATGGGGGGAAACACCTGACAGACACCAGCTGGGATCACAGGGGGAGAGGGTAGAATAAACCCCTTTCTTGCCCCCTTTGCCTCAGGGGTCTATGCCTGGCCAGTGCCTGGCCATGCCCCCAGCACTGCCACTGCAGCATTAAGTGCTGGGGGGGACCCTGACACAGTATGCTCCACCCCAGCCAGGTACATCCTGGCTCAAGTTCATGCCAGTGGGATAGGGGACAGACCGGGGAATTAAACCACCCATCTCTGTTCACTTCATGCTGTTGCTGGGGCTGGCCATGTACCCTGCTGCTCGATCAGCAAGAGGAGTGAAATGCCTGACAGGGGCTGCTGCACCCCTGCCTGACAGAACCCACCTGGGGTCTGTGCTGGTGGGACAGGGGAAAGAGGGAGGAATAAATCTCTTCCTTGCCTCCTCTGCCTTGTGGGGGCCAGCATCTGGCCACACCCCCGTATCTGTTCCGGCTAGGAAGCAGAGGGTCAGGACCAGCCCTGCTTTGCTGGACAGACAGAACAGCGCAGCACAGCAGAACATGCTGAGATGCTGGGAGGCTCTGATTTAATTTAAATCAGGACAGGGGTCTGAGACAGAAGTTTCATAAACCAGTTTGACCTCAATCAGTTCTTTCTGATATTACATTCAAGCAGGTTTATCTCAAACCAGTTTCAGCCATTTTGAAACTGGTTTATGTGCACTAACCTTCTGTTCCGGTACAGGTTTAAGCCAGTATCTGATCATTTAAACTGGTTTATGTGTAACTTCTGCCCCTAGCCCAAAAGACAAAGGGATCCCTGTTCACACGGTAAAGTTGTGCTCTTATCTATACATTGCACAAGTTTTATTACACCTGGCACAACAACACTGACATTTGTTATGCCACTCACAGCATTTCTAGCCAATGATTAGAACATGTAGAATTGGGAAAACTATATAAACATTTCTAAGTTAATTCTTTGTGAGCAACTTAGACTCCCAATAGTTGACAGTTTTCCTGTGTTTTTACTTTTTTCTCTGTGTCTGCAGCCTACCTGGCTACAAATGCATGTAAAAAAGAAGAATGAGCAAAGTTCCAATTAATCTTGCATCCTCTGAAATTTGCCTCAAAAGTTTTCTTTCCTTCTTCATTAAAATTTAGTGCCATGATTCCTAGCTTGAATCTAGATTTAAAACACAAGCACTTGTTTGAATTTTTCTCTCAAGAAAAAGTTAATAAAAAATAACATTATTTTAATAAGATCCCAGTATGGGCTAATGTCTTGCAGGCAAATAGAAAATAAGATCCCAAAGGCTTCTGTTTTCTCTATTCATTTATATTATAACAGCCATCTAGTTTTACTCTGCTTTGGCAACAATATATGATTGAAAGTCAGGCTCAAGTCATCAGCATTCAATTCATCGCAGCCTTCAGTGAAGCCTGTATTATTAATTACATGCTATACAAGGTTTTAGTAGTATCCCAGAATGGGTCTTGTAATGATTTATAAAACACTCTGATGAAGACTATTTTAATTTTAGAGCCAAGTAAGGGTTAGCCTGTGACTCAAACCACAAAGTTCGACAGTGTAAGGTCACTGTTGGTAGGAAGAGATGGACATTTACACAGTGCAGAAAGAAACAATGGAACAAAAGTCTTAGATTAATTCTTTATGGGATGGGCAATCTACTTTATAAGAGAGCTGGACAAGCTAACAGGGTCTTTTGTCTGAGTTGCAGAAATGGAATCCCTCAGTCTGCAGGGAATGGCACTGAATGATTCTGACAGGTTTGCCAGAAGTTAGGTCCTGCTAATCATCACACTATATTTTATAAATAGTTGTCCATCTATGTTCTTGGTCTAAATAGTAGCTTGAGCATGAGGAAGGAGTCAGGCTGGCACCTGTTTTTACTCTACCTACACAATTATTGAAAATATATACTGACAAAAAGTCTACAGAATCCCACACTTTTCCCCAAAAATCCCACACCGGATGGGCTCTTGGCTAAGAAAATGGAGAAGAGCTGTTGATGCGCAAGGCATCCAATTTCTGATCACTGAAAAAGTCTTCATTAGTTTAAAGCCTTATTAAAATCTAAATGATCCTTGTTTGGGGATATCAGTATTCAAAGATGGAAATGTCATACCTCTACTACCAAAATCATATCTATAAAATGACAGAAGTTTAAGTGTTTAAAGGTACTGTAGGGCTTACAATTGCTTCAGAGAGCTATCAATATCCTGGGCATTGTTTCTGGTGTCTATGAAAACTTTACATGCTTCCCCTCATTTAAGGATGATTCTTGCCTCCCTGGATATACTCAAAGAATTGTTCTGAAAAAAGTGGAACTTTAGAACGTATGAATTGTTTACAGAAATTCAGTTCTTCCACCTACATTCCTGTTATTTCAAGCTATTACTTCTTACTCTCAACATCCCTATTATTTCAAGCAGCAAGCTTTCAAGCTTTGCTTCAGTCTTATTACTATATTTACATTGGGGAATGTTGAGAAACACATTTCAAGACCGAAGTCAAGCTTTCAAAGCCCATTGGGCTTTGTTGAAAGAAGAAATTCAAAATGGTGACCACAGGAGTCAGCAGAACCTTCACATCATTACATACCACTGCTGTTTCTCTTTTGGAAGCACCACACTTTTCAGTAGGTGATTATTTATATTTAATGTGATTAAATATACTTAGAGACAAAGAAACGGGGAAAGTGGCACGAGGCGTGTATTGAGGCTGTAAACCAGCGCCTTCGGGGTTGGTGCTACGATGTGGGCTTTGGTTTTTTTGATCACAGCCCACATTTGCGCTGCTGGATCTGGTCCTGGTTTCGGGGGACGATCTGGTTGCAGGGCTCAGGGTACGAGACTCCCTGGGTGACAGCGATCATCGTCTGATTGAATTTGCTGTCCGGCGCAGTGTAGCTAGGGCCCACACTATGACTAGGGTCCCTGACTTCAAAAGGGCCAATTTCAGGGAGCTCAGGAGGCTA
>JAGPOW010003316.1:41179935-41257010 GCA_030014935.1 Caiman crocodilus
TGTGACCCTGGCACTCATTTCCTGCCAATTGGCGGGGGGTCAGACTAGATGGCCTGCTCTAGGCCCCTTCTGACCCTAGGTACTATGATACTATGAAAAAAAAGCTAGGAATTGAACAGTTTAGACATGTGTATATATTAATGTTCTACATTAGAAAAAATCTGTCACTCCAATAGGCTTGTATACATACCACTATTGACAAGGGAATGTCATACATGTGGATCTCAAGGACCATGGCAAAATAAAGAGGTCTTGGTATAAATGAGAAACAGGTGGCCTATGTTTTTTATGTGGATAAACCCCCTTCTGGGAAGTAAAATAATTGTCATTCCAGTTCCTACATATGAATTTCAACAATGTACTTTAGCTTCCAAAAATAAGAGTCTGACATTTTAATATTCACTGAAAAGTTTTACACAACCAGACACTCACAGAAAAATATTTATAGCACAGTTACAGTAACATGGTAAACATAACCATTACAAAGCTAAAGAAAATATGCTTGACCATGTCAGACTAGAAGTGAAGAAGACATTAACTTCAAAAGACAATACAGAACAATTTTGTCTCCTGTTCCTGTATGTTTCTTTCTAGAAACCCTAGAAGGAGTTTTATTAGCTTGTTTGCAAACAAGTTTAGAAATATCAAGTTTGGTTCTCCCTGTTTTGATATAAGGATGTGGTTTGGGGGCTTTCTCAATTCTTAATTGAAAGACAAGGTGCTAAACTTTTAGCAAAAGAACTCCCACTTGCCCCTACTTCTTATTCAGGCATTTAAATTACTCGATTGCTTTAAAGACAAAGCAAAAGCACCACCTACCCCCAAAAGTTTTAAGAAGTACAGATGGAAATCAATGATGCCTACGGCTAGGGATCGTAAATACACATAAACCAGTATAAGCGATCAGAAACTGGTTCAAATCTGTAACACAACAAACATTTAATACACATAAACAGCTTTCAAAATGGCTGAAGCAGGTCTAAGATAAACTTGGATAAATGTAGTATTGATTTAGGATAAATGTAAATTGATTTTGGATAAATCAGTTTATTGAACATCCCAGGATGCTTTGCACCTCCCCTGGAAAAAACCCTCACAGGATGGGTAGGCTATTCTTGGCCCAGGTTGTCTGTACCAGCTGAGCAGGGAGGTGTGCTTTAGTGGCTTGGCATGGATCACTGAAATCATGTGGCTGCATTTCCAGAATCAAAAGTGAATGTCTGTTCACTTGCTTATCAGTTTGATCTATGCAACTTAGACTAACCTGCAAAGATTCTGGGTGGAGTGCTGGGAGCTGTGCATCCTGGGATGTTGGAGGACTGCAAATTGCTCATTTTATCTCCAAGGAACAGACAGAAAGTACCCCGACACGAGCCAGGTAGCACAATCCAGAGTTAACATGTACCTGAAGTGGTGTGACTTTGAGGTACTCAGAGAACACTTAAGACTAATTAATCAGCTTTAAAGTGTGAATGCTCACATTTCAAGTGCCCTGAGTACAGTCTCAGTGTAAGGTGCAACTGCATCTTCTGCCTCATATTAGAGGCCCTAACATTCATTAGTCAAACTCCTGGCTAATGCTTAAACTGTGATTTCCTGGCTGAAATAACTACAATCCTTCCACACCTTCTTTGTTATTAGGTAATACTGTTCCCGCATTATAAGTGAGGGAGCCATGGAAGAAAAATAGCCTGCACATGCAGACAGAGATGTATTGAACTACTCATTTTTGCTCTGCAAGCACAATGTACTATTTACAACCAGTATAAACTCCAGTTTTTGGACATCTCATAACAGGTTCACCACAACGGAATCTGCAAGCTCAAATATTTCATTATTTGGTTCCAGTGCAATTTGTAAACGGTTTTACCATGTTTGGCTACAGCACAGAGTATATGCATCTATGCAGTCATTTGTGCAGTGATTAAAATCCAGAAAGCTCAATGCTCTTTATGAATGACAATAAGTATCAATATCACCCTTTACAGATGAGGAAACTGAGTTGCAGAGATGTTAAAGCTGGATCCCAGATCCTGCCCCAGGTGCATGAATAGTTACATTCCTGGAGGCTCCAAACTCAATTTTCTGCAGGCACATGGCCCCACCAGCATGAAGCTGAATGCCACATTAGTCACTTAGTAACCTTCCTAAAATCAGTGGCAATGCTCATAGCAACAACTCTCTTGATCCCACTGAATTACATGGGTATTTGATTTTATTTCAATGGGACCAAGTTTTTGGCATTGCCTGTAATTTTCATCCACGTCCAAATAAATGTTGCATGTCTTAGGGAGCCTAAATATGTTCTTTTCCCTCACACTGCCTCTTCATTGGGCTTTATTAACAAAAGATCATTCCAAAATTACCCACTGAACACACCTCAGTTTATCCATTCTGCCAAAATTCAATACTTCCCAAGGTTCCTTCCTTCAGGTCTTATCTATACTAGATGTTAATTCCTCTCCTTAAGGGAGATTTCTACCTCCCTTACATCCAAGGTGCAAGATAGCTTGCCATATGTTCTCTATTAAACTGCAACTCCCTGCTGATCTCCAGCACCTATTAACATAGTAAGCTTAAGAAAAATCTTTCCCACCAGCATGTTACATAGCCTTTTTAGAAAACATGTAATTGAGCTAAGACCAGGGAAAAACTGCACATTCCCCAAAACCCAACACTATACAAAAATACCTCCTTTAAAGCTGGACGAAAGCAAGTAAATGAGAGCTAATCCAGATATCTTTATAACAGGTCATATAAAGTTACTGATATTACTAACTGCACTGTGTCACATACTGTACTATAGTTCTAGTTCTGTTAGGTTCCTAGATTTACTTTCGACACATTCAGTAGCTATATTTCTCAGCTGGTTAGCAGCACTGAAATATGCCACACTACAAACAAAAAAAAGTCAAAAGTTAAGATATTTTGAAAAATAAACACACTTTATTATAAACCAATTCAGTGACACAAAGCATTCAATTTCCAATTATCAGAAAAGAAAAGGAAATAATTAAGCATGGTTCAAAATTCTTAACCTAAGGGGGGTTTTGTTCTGCCTCTTAATATCTGTTATTGGTAAGACAGCATCATTCAAAGGCCCAAAATATTTGGCACGCCTTGTAGAAAGCAAACAGAAACACAGAAAGGCTGAAGTTTAAAGGTAAGGTTAGAGGCACAAGGCACCTAAAGTTACAAAGAAATGCCTAGTTAACATACAAGTGCTTAAGCAGGTTAAAGATATAGAAGATATAACCTCTACCCAAAGGGTGTTGTCTGTCTATGCCCTCAGACCAACACAGCTACAACCAACAACCTTTAGGTAGGTTATGCATCTACCGTCCCTTGATTTAACTGACTCCCTCAAAGTCAGAGTAGGCGTTCATGGCACAGCTGGGTCTTAAGATTTTGTGCTTAAAGAAACAGAATGCAGCTCAGAAGATCTACTCGCTCTCTTTTTTAGTTCATCCACAAACTAAAATTTATACTGTTAGAGCTATACATTTCATTTACTATTAAAGATCACCTTATTTTTGGTGTTCTTCAATAAGATACAAGAGTGTGCTGCTTTTGTATTGTAGCACAAAAACAAGCTGAGATGTGATCTTGCCATCAGAATTAAAAAACTGTGGAAGATCCAGTACCTGCTCCAAGCATGGCTGAAGGAGGATACTGGTGATTCACTTGCTTTCTCTAAAATCTGATTTATGAGTTTTGCCACCCCCAAAGAAGCCATTTGTTCTTATTATGGGAGTGTTTGCATTCAGGATTCTTACTTAATTTGTGCTAGTTTTCTCTCCCCAGCATGAAAAACAAATTATCTTGTCTAATATAGTCTGCTGGAATTGCAGGCAGACCGTCACATTAAAGAGTCTGAAGCAAAAAATTGGAGCCTTGCTTTCTCAAATTAAGATTTAGGTCTAGGTGTTAGTCTCCCTCCAAGCAGTTGTAAATCTTTGCTGCCAAAATATATATGGTTTACCCCAAGCATATAATCATATTCAACACAAGGAGATGCATAGTTCTCTCACTAGCACCAGGAAGCATTGTTAAACTGCAGAGCACAATGTTATTATACCCTGGGAGGCACACAGATCTCCTATTCTCTTCAGGGTACAGCTTTACATCTCTCTGGGCACACCTATACATGCGCTTTCATGTTCATTAGCCTATTTTAATGTGCATTAAAGCATCATGTAAAAAAACATGCTTTTCACTTAATGCACATTAAAATCGATGCACATTAAAATCGATCTAATTAAGCATCCTTTAAAAAACATGTGCTTTAGTGAATGTGCATTAAGCCAGGCTAATGCACATTTTCCTAGTACCTCGCTATGGAGGGCACTTTTACACGTGCTCTGAGAGACGCTCTAATTGAAGTGCTGCAGTGACTTCTGCACAGCATCCATGGTTCAAAATGCTGGTATGTGTGCTTGAACTAAAGCTTGTTCAACAAGCTGTAGCTCAAATGCTCCCACTGCTGTTTTGAAATGCCAGGATGCTTATAAACATGTGGGAGACTGCTGGACCACAGTAATTACCACGCTCTGGCAGACTCGATTAATCGAGTCTACTCCAATGTGCTATAGTTACAGTGCATCAGAGCAGGTTCTGTCCTCATATGCAGGCACCCAGAGGTACTAGATTATTAAGCATTAACTAGAGCATATAGATATGCATGTAGATATGCCCTCTATCATGTACAGAGACATCTTGATCCAGCAGCCCCAGAATGAAATCATCTACCTGAATCACTGCATCTAATTTGTTAACAGCACAACTTCTACCCATACTGCTGCACATAGACCTCTTGGGTACTGGGGAATGCAAAAATCACTCGGACTAAGACAGCATTCAAGATGGCTGTCTAGCTCAGTGGAAAAAAAACTCATCTTGTACAATCAATGCTAGTTATTCATTTTATTTAATAGTCACTGGATAAAATGCACAGAAGGGAGAGCAGAATGGGGGATGCACATGACATGTAACATGAGGAAAAGATTCTTCATTTCCAATGTGATGGGAATATCATTAAGTTATTCTTAATAGATTGATTTAAATACCTTGGTTTTCAGCTGATAACTTTGTCCCCTCAGATTCATGACTCACTGAGTCTCATTTTGATTTTTGATGCCCAAGGTCAATTTGATAAAAAAAAAGCTTTGATGACATGCAGAATAGGAGCCTCTGTATACTTCTGATCTACTTCAAATAAATCATCCTTCAAATGTACTTTCTGTAGACAAATTTGAGTGAGACTGACAGGGTTAATCAAGGGAAAAAAAATGTAACCATCAGATAAATGCACTATGCTGACTGAACCAATCTCAGAAATAAGCATATTACAGATTTATGGGTGAACTCATGCCAGTAATTGTCAGTTATAGTGAGTTTGGTTGACATCCAAGAAATACCAGGAACAAATCAAAGATTCCTTAAAGCAGGTTGTTAAAATTAACATCCCACCAGTCAAAACAATTTAATATACCATTATCCTGTGTAGGAGGATAAAGAAAAACAAAACACTCAATTAGTATACTCTTCTTAAATATTATTTTCCAGCTCCTTCTGATATCAACGGCAAAATGTTCACTTCTCTGGACAGAGCACAACTGACCTCACAGTTACAGTTACTATTAAAAATTCAGCATCTGCCAGTAGTCACCAGATGTGGGTACAGACACTATCTGTATCTCCTATCACTGTCTTCCGACCGCACAGACACTACCTGTATTTCTTACAGAGAAAGCGCAGTGCTGCTACAATCACTTGAAATTAAATGCTAAACCTTTCAATAGCAAACAATGTATTTTTAAAAGTATTGCATTTCTTTTGCAACTGTTTTTATCCAGCCTGTGACAAACCAGGGAACTCCGGGTGGCAGCAGAGGCCCTGTTGTCCAAGTTACACACCAGGCGGAGCACCCAGGTGGCGGTGCCAACCCAGGCGTGTTTGGGCCCTGGACGAGGGGGAGAGGAGAGTAGAAGACAAGTCCCCAGGCATTGGTAAGGTAAAACAGAAAGAACTTTACTTACAGTGGCTTGAAGACCAACTTATGTACAAACAGATGAGGAGAGGGGTGGGATGTACACGTACAGATGATCGGTCGGCGCAGAATACAAGGTTGCAACGCGGTACAAGCGATTCAAAACGCGATGGCTGCAGACAGATGGCAGTGTACTGCATACTTTTGCGGGTAAACTTTCTCTACTCTAACGCCTGCATACCTCCAAATCTCCTGATCGCCCACTGCCCCCCTCTCTCAGGCCTGGGTCCCTTTTATCTCCTTTCTCAAGAAGGTTCTAGGCTCTGTCACTCAAAACAAGTAGGTCAATATAGTTAACTCTTTGTTAACTGACATTTCTCTGGACATGACCCTCTGCTACTTCATGACTTTGTTTGAAGGGTCATGTTACTTAACATTTTGTAATAATGTAAACATTAATAAATTGAACAAGGTGATAACTTGAGGTCTATTCTATTCCATGGCTCTGGTTAAGGGGCCATGTCACTTAACTTCTTAAAACATAAACATTAAAAAGTTTATAACTTTAACTTGGTTTATACAGAGCATAATAATCTGGAGGGGGTCACAAGAAAATAGTTTTAATACACAGTCCATTATGCATTATTCTTCAAAACTGATACAGTGTTTCCCTAGGTGTCTTATCAAGTATGCTATAAACAATTAGATGCAGTTATTCCTTTCGTGGTGACCTGTCAAGGAAGTACTTTTAGTGACTCCTCATTTAAACTAATCAAATTAAAAGCTGTCTTCCTCCAAGCAGGGGGTGTGAACCCACCATAGCTATTTCTGTTTCATAATACATTGTCTTTGATCTTCTTGCATTACTCTCAAAAATTTAAATAAGTCTTGTGCATAAGGCAAAAGTGAACCTTTGGTCAAATTAACTGCTGGTGTTATTCCCTTAGCCTCAATAGAGTTAAGACAGCAAAAAATATGGACAGTTTTCTTTATTTTGGACAAGCACGTTTACTTACAGTCTTTGTAATTAGAAAGTCATTTTTATTTGATTGGCAAAGTGATAATAAAAAGGCTTGGCATAGTGTGCATAAACTATCATTCCCAGCAAAGGAAAGGAGACATTTTGTTTGGAAACGCTACAATCTACTTAGATTTCCAAGTAATAATTATATATTCCTAACACTGAGCAGTGTAAACCATTTTTTAATTTACTTCAGAGAGTTGTTAGAGTTGTAACCAGAACACAAGAGTTATTCAATATCAAACCCCACGGCAATGTGTTGAAAGCTGGCAGAGAAGGAAGAATGAATATTCTTTGCAATTAATTGAAAGTAAAACTGCATTTTGTGCCATGGTCTGAATTATTCCAAGATAATAAATGGTAAAATCAAAGCCTTGGACCCAAGCATATAATTGTACTTAAATTAGGAAAAATTCAGAAAATAAGATGATTTAAAAAAACAGGGTATTTTTCCTGCAGGAAGGAATTTGAACTCATTTTTACCGAGCCCAAAGCATTATTTTTAGAACAGGCAGGTTGTCTCCAAGCTATATCAACCCTGTTCATCCAACCTTCCATTTTGATGGATGTATTTAGGTCTATGTGAATCAACTTTGCCCCCTTCATCCAAGGAAGAAGGAAATGACATTGTTTAGGTACCTGAGGTGACAACTCTCTGTCACAAACACATGTCAAATCTTCCAATAGGATTCAATGCAGGCTGTTTCACATTTGCATGCTGAATTCAGTATATCTTGTGAAACCATGAAAACGTTGAGATCCTATACTATCCTATTTGAGCGTTAGGCAAAGCAAGAACAATAAAGCCCTTTCAAACTATTCCATCAAAGTTTCTAAACCCCACAATGATAGCAATCACTCTCAAACTGGTGCTGCTTACATTGTGTTTAAAAAGTAACACCTCTACCTATAAAAATATCTTTATTATTTTGCAGATTCATAAGCTCTAAAATCTTACAGCAGCAACTAAGAAGTCAACCTGTCAGATTCTTGTTTTTTATTCCAAACTGTATCCACAACTCCTGTCTCTCTAAATCAGTAAGATCAAACTCAGGCCAGTAAATCCTATCCCAATGCTGTCAGTCATCTGCAATCTGAACCCACAGTTAATACATTTAACTAGGAACAGTTTATTTGCAATTCCTTCCATATTGAAGAAAGAACTCTAATTTGGGATGTCGCTATAGTATAAAGGAGAGAAGCCACATTATTACACCTATGCTAGGAAAATGCCAGTCTTAATTTTCATATTTGTAGCTATTTTCAATTTAATTTGTTTTGTTTTGATTTTGGTTTACATTGTTACAAATCTGCCCTTGTCATTTATCTCACAATGATATACCATCAGTCCCCCAGTTCCTCTGGGAATCTTAATGCCACCAGACTTCCATCTATTTTCACAAAAATTTCAGGCACTTCTTGGTGTACGCTGAGCAAAAACCCATTGTCACTTATTCCATTAGTGGGAGCTGTCAAACAAGCTATGGGTGCATTATTTTTTAATACCTCTGCAAGCTGACAAGATTGAGTCAAATTGCATTATTATGTACTTCACTGTGAAAAGATGGCCTGTAGAATCTTACCATTTTCCCCTGTTTTTGGAGAACAGGCTAGTTTATTTTTGCACTATTACTATGATCATCCGTCTGTGCCTTTCTTCCAGCATCACTGCCTCAGGACAACTAATTGTGATGTTAAACACAGTCTTTCTGCCTGTCTGTCTTGAGGGTAAGGAAAGTCGTGGATGAAGTGTTGGATTGTAATTAAGCTTGACATATGCACAAAGCACGACCTTCTCTAATCTCTTAGATATTATGATTGACCATGTCAAGGAGGGAGAGGATAGTTATAAAGGCAACCCCTAAGTGTTGTGGGATCCCTTTGACACACACTAGCTCATAACTCAGCAAAGGAAATTTACTCTGAAAATTATGCTTAACAGAACAGTTTTATTAGAGTCTCAAAATGACCTTGGGAAATGGGTTCAGAGGTCCTGCTTTACTGACTGCTAAACCATAGTGCTCTGAAATTATTCTTTGAAATGGATTCTTATTTGTACACCTCCAACACTGGCTCCAATTGCTCCTGGAATCCTGATCTGAACTGAACTCCACATGGAGTGAAATGAGCTAGGTAGTTTCAGCTCTGACTCCAATAAACACCAGTTCACATCACAAGAATAACTATTTTAATCCAGTGTGACAGCTTAGATAGTTTCTCATCTGTAGCACCTCCTTTTGAGCTGACATGGATAATATATCAAAATCAGCCTTGAGAAGGTGTTCACTTTAGGTCAGGAATGAGGCTATTACGTAAAAACTAATTTGAACAGTATTTGTCCCTTGCCATACTTAGCTGATGCAGAGATACATATTTACACAGAATATAATCCTATTTTTTAAAAGAATAAGGATGGTTCAAAATATCTTTATTGTTTATTTACACTGTATTGCTCTTACATTAAGAGCATCCTATATTTAATTGTTTAATATTTAAAATAAGAATGACCATACTACATCATACCAGCGGTGCCTATGAATAGCATTCTATATCTAAAAATGGAAACTAGGTGTATCATAATAGCACTCTGAATCTTCATTGTGCTAGATGCAGCATAGCCAGACAATAGGCCTGTGCAAAGTGGCTAGTATTCACTTCGGATTTGGATTCAGCTGAATCAGGGGACAATGATTCGATTCAGTGATCACTGTCCCAAATCAATTCAGCTAAATCTGATTCAGAGATTTAGGTGCTGCTGAATCTCCGAATCAGCCAGGCCCATTGCTGCCATTCTGGGAATGGCTGTCCTGCCCGCCCCAGCTCCCGGTCCCTTGTTAAAACAAAAGCCCCGACTCAGCAGGTGTTGCCAGGCAAGGGGGGAAATCTCTGCTGCCCCACACTGCCCCATGCTGCATGGGGAGCTCTGAGCCCCCTGACCCCCCACTTGGTTCCCCAGACCTCCACGGGTGCCCCACCCAGGCCAACTCCAGCCCGTTAAGAAAGAAAAAAAAAACATGAAAAAAACCCCCAGACACTCCACTCCTGCTGGCAGGGGGCAATTCCCACTACCCCACACCACACAGGGGATCTGCATGAGCCCCCCAAAGCCCTGAGGCCACTGCAGGAGTGGAGAGTCCTGGGGCTTTTCTCAGTTTTTTTTTTTTTCTTAAAGGGCCAGAACTGGCCCAAGTGGGGCACCTGTGGGGGGGCCAGGGGAGTGAGGCAGGGGTAGGGGGGCACATGACACAGACCCCCATGCAGCATGGGGCAGTGGGGGGAAGCAGGGATCACCAAGCAGCACACAATGAGTAACGGGGGGGGGGTCTTAAAGTACCGAGCTGCAACGTGCGGGGGCATCCATGCGGGGCTAGGGGAGTGCGGGGAGGTTGTGGGGGGCTGGCAGGGGTCCCCCCATGGTCCCCTCCCCTCTTCCCCACCCATAATACTTACCAGCTCCGAGTCAGCTGCAGCTCCCTGCTGCAGGCACTGGGGACTGCCCAAATCATCAAAGCTCTCTGAATCTTTTCTAAAGATTCGGAGAGTTTTGAAACAATTCAAACCTTTAAATTGGTCCTTTGATTCATTTCGGATTTGGAGATTTGGCCAGTGAATTGGGCTGAATCATCTCTGAATCAAATCACCACCCAAAGCTTTGCACATCCCTATCAGACACTGAAACACAGTTAATACCCCTAAGAGCTTATGAACCTTAAGCTTATGAGAAATAACTGAGAGATATATAATGTGGAGATGGGAAGGTGAGGGAGCCAATGGAAATAGGAGATTGTATATTTTTAATTTTCAAAATTATATTTAAAAGACCAGAAGACCCATCACCTTCATCTTCTAGAATGACCTCCAGCCCCTGACCAACCTGGTTTTATATTTGTGAATCCAAGAAATTCAAAGTAGCACTCTTAGTTACAGCAATACATTAAGATTCAAAGTCTGCTGAAATAACTCCAAAGTCAATTTCTGAGATGTGTTCAAAAATATAGAACCCTACACAAGTCTTTTAGATTGTGGTTATTTTTATCAACAAAACCTGCAATTTCAAAAGTATATATATCATATTTGTTTGACCAGACCTATTATTCAAAAGATCATGGTTAATTAAGACTAATTACATTGACATATGGTCATTTCTTATTTACTGCACTGCATCCATATCAGCGTTTCCATGATTTTAAGCAAAATCAATGTTTAGCTAGTGCACTATAAAGTGCCATGAAATAAATGTTCTCTGCTATTTTTTTAATTGGGAATAAGTGCAATTCATTAATATGAAACCCCACTCATAACAGGTTCCCATGAATGCTTTGCTGAAAACTGAAACTGCCTGGAATAGGAAAAATTAGAAATTCATCGAGTGACAAGCAAGGCAGGCAATACTGCATAATTAATTCTTTATTAGTTATGACAGTATTTTATGAATTACGGCATTGAAAAGGAACAATTTTTGTGATAAGTGGGAAAGGATCTTTACCTTAATCTTTTTTTCTTACTTAATATTTTTTCATTGATGGACACATTCTGAAGTAAATGGGACTATTTATAAAATATAAATGGCCTTAAATTATTGTAATTAAATATACATAGTGTATATCGTGGCAATGCTATTAACTTTACCCATCATCTCATATTTGCTCTTCCTTTCCAGCTTTCCATCTACTTCTTTGAGTTCTCCCTTTTTTGTCATAGTCATAATTGCATTGTAAGCTCTTTGGTTCTGGGACTTTCTTATTTTATTTGTCAGTGTGAACTCTTCTGCCTTTTTTGTTACAGTTCAATTCACCCAAAATAAAAAGGATCAACACAGCTTTATGACCAATTAAAGTTGCACTAAATCCCACAATATTGGGACTTTGGGATTTAAGTCAAGTGGGACTCCATCTTGATTCAAAGAAGAAAACTCTTTTTGTCATTTGGTCAATTTAAAATATAAAGCCAAAATTTTATTCCTATTATATGCACCATTTGGGGTCAACTTTATGAGAGGCTATATCAAAGCTCTATGTATAACAATTTTTTAGATGTTCAAGATATAAAAACAGCTCCCAATTTAGACTGATGCATTAGAAGAGTATAATTGCACAGATGAGAATACATGGGGGCAAAAAAAAAATGCACAGGACAAAAGTAATTCTGTACTTTAATATGAAGAAGGATGTAGCGAGTAGGGCTGTGCAAAGCTTTGGGTGGTGATTTGATTCAGAGGAGATTCGGCCCGATTCAGTGGCTGAATCTCCAAATCTGAATAAAATCGGGGGCCAATTTAAAGGTCTGAATTGATTCAAAGCTCTCCAAATCTCCAGAAAAGATTCAGAGAACTTTGATGATTTGGGCAGTCCTCGGTGCCTGCAGCAGGGAGCTGCAACTGAATTCGGAGCTGGTAAGTACCAGGGGTAGGGGAGGGGACCATGAGGGGGACCCTGCCTGCTCCTCCAACCCCACCAACCTCTGCCCATTCCCCCAGCCTCCCCACAGGTGCCCTTCCTGCCCCAGCTCCCAGCATTTAAAAAAAGCCCCAGTGCTCAGCAGGTGCTGCCAGGGAGGGGGTGATCCCCGCTGTCCCCCACTATCCCACGCTGCATGGGGGGCTCTGCCCTCCCCCGCACCCACTCTCCCAGCCCCCCAAAGGCTGCCTTGCCTGATGTGGCCAGAGGGCCTTTTAAGAGAAAAAAAAACCAAGAAAAGCTCTTGGACTCACTGCACCTGCAGCAGCCTTGGGACTTCAGGAGGCTTGTGCAGAGCCGCCCTGTGTGGTGCAGGGCAGCAGGGATCACCCCCACCAGCAGGAGTGGTGAGCCTGGGGTTTTTTCTTTTTTATTAAAGGGCCAGAGCCATGGCAGGTGGGGCAATCCTGGGGAGGCTGGGGGAATGGGGGAGGGGGGATCTGGGGCTTCATGAAGCACCCTCCATGAAGCTTTGGACAGTGGGGGTCAGTAGGGATCACTGACCCCACCCAGCAGCAGCCACTGTCATGGCTTCTTTTTTAACAAGTGATGGGAGCTGGGAAGCAGGGCAGTCATTGCCGGGCAGGATATGGGCCTGGCTAATCTAGAGATTCAGAGATTCAGCAGCACCCATATATCTGAATTGGAATCGGCCAAGGTGATTCATGACAGTGATTCGAATCACTGAATCAAATCACTGTCCCCCAAATTGGCCAAATCCAAAACAAATACTAGCCAGTTCTCACAAGCCTAATAACGAGTCTTCATAGAGTTTTCCAGTCAGCAGGAAGTACCACATCAGCATGATTTTGGTTCCTTCTATGCTTTTGCTGAAGTCACTAAGCAAATAATTTTGTATAGAAAACACATAGTCAATTTTACACTTTCAGTTTTCCTCAGTTTCCCCATATTAAAAGAATCTGCATTACTGTAGCACAGAGCCTAGAAGCCAACTGAGATTGGGGTCACAATCCTTACCGTGATACACACGAATAATCAGAGACCATGCCTACTGTGAAAATCTTATCATTTGCATACATAAGAAAAAAAGCAAGAAGAAAAACAGAGAGAGAAGGTGACTTATCCACAGTCCCAGAGTAAACCAGCAGCAGACTGGCAATATAACCAAGGCCCCTCAATTCCATCTATCTTCTGAACCATACTAGCTGCCAAAATTGGTACTATTAAATTTCAGGCTTGTCTTAAATCTGTAAAGAAACTGACCTTCCAATTTGTATCAAACCCTTTGGGCAAACACCTTTCACAGTCAATCTGCCAAGGCTCTAAAAAAAATTAACAAATATGTAGTTTGCATTTCTTACAACTCAATGTTGTGTTGCAATTGAGCAAAAGTGACACTCTAATAGGTCACAATGCAATGAGATGGAATCTTATTGCTAAACCTAACCATAGGGCATCATGGGAATTCTACATAAATCTTCATATTTATGAAGGTTAATTATAGCAAAATTGCCAATCTGTAAAGTACAGCTACATTCAAGTACTGATTTCAAGACTAAAACATGAACAAAGAGAAGATGGTTCCCAAGAGATACTTCTGCAGTATGTGCAAAGAGGCACAAATGTAAGGGAATTATAAAACAGAAAGAGAGAGAGAGACAGAGAAAGAGATCAACAGACTACATTTGCCCAAAATAACTAGAACAGCAGGCATGGAAAGGAAACTGCACATGTTTGAAGAGCACGACATTTTTTAATCATAATATAATTTCCATACCATAGGAAGCATATACCATTTCAATGGCATATAAACTGGCTATATCTTGGTCAGAGACAAGGAAGCATTTTACAAATAGCTAAAAAAAACCCACCAAAGGCCTCAGTACTCTCAGAACTTGCCTTTTACTCCTAGGAATGATGACAGTGGTTCTACATAATGCATTTTGACATATCATTAGCTCCTGCTGGTGCTTCAGACTCTGATAACTATGAGATATACAGGAAATAAGATATGTACATCCAAAATCTGATTTTCTTTAAAGGACTGCAAAACAGTAAGACAGATAGTATATCAAAGAATCCTGTCAGTGTGGCCTGGAAGCAGCATATCAGGTTTATGCACTGCCTCTTGTTTCCTATAGAATGGAAGGACATCAGACATGAGACCAGATTGCTATTCTTATCTTTCACTATGGCTCCCCAAAAAACAATCCCATGAGCAGCAACATATAGATTATAGCAGAATCAGGAGGATAGGGACTGCAAAAATAGTATAAAGTAATTTGTGCCTTCCTTTTCCATTTTAGCTAAGCTAATATGGAGGGATATTAATCTTGATGGCATGGAAGGTTCTTCCCCAAAAACTTATAAATTCAGCCTATGAAAGATAAAACAGGCAAAGTTAGGAAAGAACTACTTTGTAGGGTAGCTGTTTGAAATACTGTGGATGATTACATTGTCTGAAATGCTTCATTCTCTCCTTTAAATGAATGCTGAAACAAAACACCAGTTTGGAACTATGGATACTATGCTTCTAGTGGTATGGTTCAGGTAAGGCATGTTTACCATAAATTAGTACCATACTATAAACTAGCGGCACCTTTCATAGGAGTAGCTGCATTTACTTTGGTTCCCTAGCCAAACTCCAACTTGCTGAATAATTAAACTCTCTCTAAGTACAATATTAAAGATAAGTATTCACTCTCTCACCGAAATAGCCATGTATTGCTGCTGTGTGCAGTTAAAGAGTTGCAACATTTCATTTTAGAAGTAACTGTAGTTTGGTGATGGATGAATTGATCCTTTCAGTGTTAATCTGTCAGATTTTGACAGTTAACAGATAAATGTATATACCAGAATTACCCCATTCATTTCTCTATCATCCCCCTTTTAGACATAAATACCAAACATTTTTTAAACCATTAGTAAAATATTTACCAAAAATACTTTTTTGCACAATCATATTTTGGAAATAATGAAGTATGGAAGACAATGCAAAAGCAATCCCGAAAACACAAGAATGGCAATCTTATTTTGCTCACACTTGTACTTTAAAAAAATTTCCACAAATGTCTCTGAAAATGTAAAATTCAATCCACTAGAAACCTTAAAAAAGACGGAATGTTAATGTGCTTTAATATTATTTCTTTCTTTAATCTGTCCAATTTAAACCACAAAAGTGCACTTGAAACACAATGGTTTCTGAGTATGTACTTCACTTTTCATTTTGTAACTATCTTTATTAAAACAAACTGATCATATATCTATATTTTATGACCAGCACTTTACAGTGGGAAAGGATACTCAGATACCCTATCTAACTGTCATCTATAAAAGCCATCTATACTATTAGACTTTGTACATCTATTTTGCAATTTATTCAGTTAATAGTGATGACCCCTTATAGTGCACCCACTCCACAACACTTCTAAACATTCGCTGTTTGTCACGGAGGCAAGAACATCTAAGATAAGAAGTGAAGGATATGCAAATTACTCAGAATTAGTGTAGTGCTACGAGATCTTTACACATGAAGAAAATATTAGATTTTATGCAGGTAGAAATAATGGTACTAATACATTTTCTGATTTGAAACAATTAAGATATCTAGTCTTTGAATAGGTTGTGCATCTCTTTAGCTTTTAAATATAGGTTTAACCTCTGTCTCTCTTCTGGCTTCTTCCTTTACCACAATACAAGCATGCTTTTGTCACTTCCATTTTAAAACACCCTGGAACCCACCTGCCTCTCCAGCTACTTCCCTCTCTGTACTGCCTTCTCTTTATTTATTTTCTTGTTAAACATGTTGGTTTTGGTCATTATCTGGAATTTGTCTCCCCACCCCCAGTTTCACCTTAGAAATCTCAAGCATAGTTTATGTTGCTAGTGATCCATTAAGACTCGTCCCACCAGTGCACCTAATGACCTCACCCACAGTAAAACTTAAAGCCAATATTGCATCTTTACCCTTTTTCAACAGGATGGCTGCCTTCAACACAACTGATTGTGATCTTCCTTTTTGAAATTTTATCACATCCTGGCTTCTAGGACATTTCCCCCTCTTGGTTTTCTGTCTACTTCTTAATCACTCTTCCATATATTCACACTGACTTACTAAAGGATTTCACAATCTCTGTCCTTGGTTCCCAATTCTTCTGTCTCTGGATAATCTCTTCTAAAACATCTTGTGGCTATCTGGCCATCCACTCAAGTTGAACATGGCTAAACAGTACTCAGTCTTCCCACCTTTAGGCTCTCTCACCATCTCCTTTCTCAAATCAACGGCAGATAATCCCACATCCCTGTCACTCAGGTCTATGATGTCAGTGTCATCTTTGACTCAGCTTTCCCTACATCTAAATTCTTCTTGCATATTGTTGCCAAAAAACAATCATTCCTATCTAACCACACAGTAAACTCTTTGGCAGATTTGCATGAATTCATATCATAATTGCTAGAATATCTGCAATTTTCTTTGGTCTTGACAAATGCAACCTTATCAAATCCATAGCTCTCCAGAATACTGCTGCTAAGATAATTTTCCTAATCTTTCACTTTGACTCTTCATTCCTTTTCATGCACCCATCCCATGGCTTCCTCTTCTTTAGCACATTAACCATAAGTTATTTAATCAGATTTATATGCTTCCCCTCCCACCAAAGGCTCCAGACAGAACAGAAGAGAGGGAAACAACTTATTAAACAAGAAAGAAGAGAACAAATTGAAACAAAACAGGAGAAACAAAACAACTTATAAAAGCCAGCTCCCCTCATCCCTAACAATATCATTGCTTTGCCTTGGCTATGCAAATAAGGAGGTCTTACAATGCTCCTGGAAGATGTCCAGGCTCAGCTTCTGGCAGGTTCAAGGGGAAGGGAGCTCCAGAGATAATGAGTAACTGATGAGAATGACTTCCACCATGTTTTCACCAAACAAGCTTGGTGCACTAATTTGCAGAATGTTGCTCTCAGTTACTTGTTTTCACTATACAAGCTTTTGATAACCTATCTCCACCCTTTCCATTTTTTCATTCAGTATCAAGAGTTTGCTTCTCACCCATGATTGGCTCATGATACCAGCCTCTATCACTTCACCCCTTGTTAAATTTCGAACTAAGCATTTTATTTTCTCTACTTTTCAGAGGAGCACTTTCAGAATATCTGCAAAGCTGTTTCATTTTCTTCTTAAAGCCATCTTTTTTTCTTGCAAAGCCTACAAAAATACTTGACAACATTTAGCCTGCTGGTGGGTTAGAATAGACTGCCCTCTGTCCCGATGGTCTTGTCTATACTGCATTCTGCAGATATACTCAAGTTAGTTGTAAACTAGGCAGAACAGGTACCAGTAGATTATACCCATGCAAACATGAAGCTCAGTCAGTGCTGATTTGTCTGCCAAGAAGCAGTATGACTTCACCCGGGCAGAGCTCCATGCTGACATGAATAGACTGTTTGTGATACTACTACCCAAACTAGCTCAGGCATCTTTAAATAGCACTGTAATCTGCAGTACATGCTGTCTCTATGTAGCCATCCATTGTCTCTTGTCTTATTAATTGTAAGCACCTTGGACAGGGACAGTATTAGTTTTCTGATAGTACAGTATACAATAGAGCCTGGGCCCTTGTCTTGGATCATAAAACAGAACAATAATACGAAACATACAACAATAATCAATGTGACCTACAGAGTTCAATAATTGGTGAGGATTCCAATAGGTCTTGGCTAAGACCTCACTAAGATTTCAAAATTGGTGAGGCTTCCTTGTGTGTCAAGTAGCCCAAGATAATGTTTAGTTTAAGTTCAATATTTTGTAAATCATTTGTGGAGATATTACCCAAAATATACTTTGGTGAAGGCAAATGAAATCATGCTTTCTAGAAGAAAATTCTAAATAACCAAAGCAATCCTTTAATGTCCCCAGGAAGTAATGAACTTGGATAAAAAGAACTATTTTAGCAGATGAAAAGGACTAAGGCCAATTTTGTGAGGTTATCTATCACTCAATGTGAAGCAAAAATGGAACTGCACAGCCTTTAAATACATGTCCTTTGCACCTACCTATACAGAGGTTAACAGAAAAGTTTCCTGATATAGTTTCAGTGGCTGTTTGTAAAACACTTTAAAATCCTTAGGGACAAAAGGCACTACAGAAAAGATACTACTTTACTAGTAGAGACTCATTTTACTCCTTATATCTTCTTTTTTTTCCTTTTCCCTTCCTAGTCCATTTGCTTTTCTTCTAAAGCCTTTGTCTCATATTTTTAGTCCTCATTCATGGCAAAGCTAATGAAAAAAAACCCTATTCTCCTGTAAACGACAGAAGACTTAAACAAAGATCGAACAATCACTTGCTAAGTGCAGTATGAACTTTAGTTCAGATGGGATTTATTCTAGATGAGATGATTATAGCAATCTTGTCCTATGGAATCAGAAAGTGCACGATACATATATTTTTAAATACTTTTGAATCTGATTTAAAAAATACTAATGAGTTGCCTCAACTGCCTCATCAATTTTGTTCATTTTTAACCCTTCCTGCCTATTATGTTTTAACTTTGGGCACATCTAAACATTCATTACTGTGCTGTAGTTACAGTGCATTAAACTTAGCATTTATATAACAAAGAACTAAATCTATGTGCAGTAGCACCAGACCGCAGCTTTTTAGTGACGCTAACTGCGCATTAGCCTAATACTACTATGCAGTAGTGTATTAGCACAGTTTTTGCCATGACATGCTACCATGCAGTAGTATTAGGCTACTCTGCAGTTAGTGTCTCATGTAGATGCACTCTCTGTGTCCTTTTCTGATGACACAGAATTTATTCTCTGTGGGCATGTCTACACAAGACACTTAATGCATGGTAGCCCAATAACCAAACCAGGAAACTGGGTTTTCCATTCACCACAAAAAAATCTTAGTAAAACCCAGATTTTCTCATTTTAAGGGGAAAAACCCAGATTTTCTCCTTGAAAGGAGAAAAATCCAAATTTTATTCTTTAAAGGATAAAAATGCAGGAAACTGTGGGTTACATTTTGCAGGCTGGCAGAGTTCCAGCCTGCAAGGAGCTGAAGGGAAGGAAAAAGGCAGTCAGGCAGGAGGCACTGTTTGCATGTCTGTACCACCAGCCACCAGGCTGCCTGGAGAACAGCTTCCCACAGGTAAGTCTGGCAGCAGGGAGGGAAGCAGGGGGTGGGAATTGAGGCCCCATTGCTGAGGGAGGGAGGGAGGGAGTTGGGCAAGGCTGGGGCTGGTGCCTGTGTGAGGCAGTGCAGGGGGCTTGAGAAGCTTGTCCAGGGAGTAGGGGGGCAGCTCCTCACCACTGTGCACACTCCCAGGTGAGGGTGTGGGAGGCACATGCCCCCCATATTTGTGCACAGGGATGGGGTGGATGCAGGCTACCCACTGTGGGCTCGAGATTCCCACCCTGCTGCCTTTCCCCCTGGGGTCTCCACAGCCAAGCAGGCTGGCATGACAGGGCAGACCAGGGTGGGGAAGATTGGTGCCACCACCATAAGCCCCATACCACTGTGATGATTCACCCCCTGCCTGTCCAGCAGCAGCAGGTGTGGTAGTGCAGATTTCTGTCCCTCACTGCTGCTGGGCAGGCAGAGAACACCTCATCATGGTGGCACAGGGCTCCCAGTGGCAACAACAAGCTCCCCTACATGGTCCCGCTCTGCCCTGCTGTCCCAGGTCCTGCCTGCCAGGCCACAGAGACCCCATGGGGAAGGCATCAGGGTGGGAAGCCTGCAGTGGGCAGCCCACACCTGGACACCAATGGGTTTCACTCTGGCCATGTTTCCCATGGCGGATGGGAGCTAGGCTCCAGGCTTCATTTTGCCATAGCAGCCGCTGCCTTCTATGAGTGGCAGTCAGGTTTGGGGCACTGCTTGGGGGGGTCGGGCAGGAGAATGTAGATTCAGGTCCCTGACCCCACAGCCCTGGCAGCTGGGGGCCCCCTTAGGCAGGCCTGGGGAGGCAGGGGCTGTGGCTGGGGAATAAAGGGCAATGACATGGACAGGACACCGGCATATCAGGGCTGCTCAGTGCCACAAAGCAGGGGGAAAGAAGAGATGCAGCTGGACCTGGACTGAGGTGAGCAAAGGGGACAGGGGAAGCTCTGATTTTCCATGGTAAAAAAACCCAAATCAAATGCCAACACTTACAGGTATTTAGGACATATATTTTTTAGCAATTGAGGCACTGGTAGGCTGCCAAATTGCTTTAAGATTATTAATGTATCAGTAAAACATTGTGTCAGAGAATTTGCAGTTTTTAAATAGAGAAAACCAGGATCTCTGCTAATAACACTGCACAACAGTGTGCCGGGCAAAAACTGCACTTATATGCTATTGCACAGTCATATTAGGCTACTGTACAGTAAGTGTCACTAAAAAATTGTGCACTTGTGCACAATAGCTGTTGTTACTGCACATTTAGTTAGTACTTGATTAAGCAAGAAATAAACTAAATGCTCAGTAACATTGGGCATTAATAAATATGTAGACATGCCCAGTGAGAATAAATCCCCTGTTCTAACAGCACCACTCAATTGCAGGGCTGGAACCTCAATAGTCTACAAAAAAGCAATGTCTCACACCGATAGTTATCACCGTCTGCATGGGCACATTGGTCACAGACATTTATAAGAACTGACTTGCTGCCCTCTTCTACTACTGAGCTAATAATCTGTAGTAAAGTATGAACAATGCTACAATTTAATTTATTTTGTGAGAAAAGACTTACCTCTAAATCAACATATTATTATTATTATTATGCGACTACAGAGTATGTATACTGCTGCTCTCAGTTGAGTAGTAATGGAATTGCTCTAATGCATTGTTTGGACCTATACCTCAAACAATTAATAGCTACTGAAGATGTTCTTTAGGTTGGAAGGTGAGGATTCCAAGCCTTACCCCCATTACTGGTGTAAAACTCTGGGTGTGCACTACATGGAGCTTTCTTATAATTAGAGATGGATGTGAAACAACATATCACTCTATTTTATTTATATTTGTTTGGCCTATTTTACTTAAAATATATATGAATTCTGATATTTTTATATTTATCTTACTATGATTATTTTACGTTTTTAGGAAGGTGACTAGAAATTCACATTTTTTAAATGTTTGACCAATAAAAAAAATAATTGCAAGGTACAGAAATAAAGTGCTTTACCTTTGATATCACAAATTTTTCAAAGATTTTGAAATTTTTTTCACTGTCTCATATCTGACCCATTGCTTTTTCCTAAGTGGCCCTAGTTATTACATCTGTATGTTTCTAAGTAGCAAATGGAATATTGTTGGTAACAAGTCAATTAATTTAATCCACTGTATTACTTGTGGTTAAATTTTACTTGCAATTATATGACCTTTCTAATGGCACATGACATTTTCTATCCTCACTAGCTAGAATGATTTTAACATCTCTCCTGCAAGAATGTATTAAATTAGTTTTAATTCAGCAACAACATGGCACAGTTAAAGTTACAGGCAACAAGTCAGAGAATGTGAAAGCTGAAGTTTCCACACCAGCATTAACTTGGAAGTGCAGCCTATTAAAACATAATATTCCATATATTTAACAACATAAAATATTCAGTTACTGTACCTATACTGTACTTTACTAAAACAAATGCTATGACATTGTAGGGCAGCTGAACAAATACTGCTTTACAACCTTATATGTCCTTCTTGACCTTCATGATTTTACTTCTGTAACATTATGTACTGGAAAAAAAGAAAGCATCCCCAAAAATCTTGTTAATCTGCTGAAGCATCTGACAAAACATGTTGCTTGCTATAAAAATGCATGACTCTCTGAAACAGTCTCTAAGGGCATGGACACACTTAAAACTTAAAATGATTTAGATGCGGTTTAAAATTGAAGCAGGCAGAGATGTATACTCAAGTGCAGACAGCCTGTTTGGGAGGCACTCTAACTCAAGGCACTTTACACAAAGCACCACGAGTTAGAGCACCACTGAACCCAACAGGCTTTTGTGTATTGGGTGGGGGGGTTCTGAGCCTGCCTGCACCAGGTCTGGCCAACAAGTGCAGGCACTCCATCACCCTCCCATGAGGCTGCCAGACTGCCCCATTACCCTGGCCGCAACCTTTCCCCCCACCAAGCTGTTGCCAACTTGCCTGGGGGGTAGTGGAGAGGGATGAGTCTTGGAAGGAGCCAGGCTGGGACCACAAGGTGGGGGGGGTCTCTCTTTCCACACCCTGCGCAAATGTCTTAACATCTGGCCTGGCTCCACTACCCCTGCTGATGTCCTGGGGGAAGGCAGGCCAGGATGGGCCCATGAGGCAGGGAGGCTCCATCTCTCCCCTGTCCCACACCTCATCTCTGGCTGCAGCAGCCTTTGCCACTGCCAAGACACTCACATGGGGGCAGAAGGGGAAAGGAGGGTAGTAGGCAGGTGTACCTGGGGGGCTTCCTTTCCCCCACCTTGCTGTTCAGAGAGGAAGCTCTGTCTCCTTTTTGTGACAACCCCAGGGGGTTGGGTGGGGTGGGGCTGGTGCTCATCAATGCAAACACCAGCCCAGCTCCACAAAGCCACTTGGGATGCTGTCAGAATCATATAAAATTCAGGCACTCTGCCTTACAGCATCCCTGAAATCTAAGGGGCTCTGCCTTAGAGCACCCCTGTCTGATACTTCATCAGATGATGGTTAGATTTTTGTGTGATTAGCCATTTTAAAAATTTGTTACCTCTGCAGCCATAAACATTTGTTATATTATGGCTATAAAGGGCCATCAGGGGGGATCATCATGCAAAAAACACAACTTCTATCAGTGTCCAGTCATACAAGTCTGTTAAACAGATTTAAATCTGCCTGGAATGGTTCAAAAGTGTACCTGGAAAATCAAGTACTCTTTGAATGAGCTCAGTGTTATGTATGGACTCCCCACATTCTGTGACAAGGTTTGGTCAGTCCTGCAGACATCCAACATTGCCCCAGCACTGCTGCAACAAGCTATTCTGGTATGTAGCCAGAACTCTACTGCCCACCTTTTTTTACCTTTTATTGGCACTTGTACCCATGAATTCTCTTGCAAACTTGTTCAATAAACACCATCTTTCTAACAAGCAGTCATGCCCTCTCTGTTCGATTGCAGGCCCTCATCATACCTCTTCCCCCAAACCCTAAGAACAAAAAAGCATGGTTTCAAGCACTCCCTCTCCTGTAAGTCAGGGAGCACACTTGCAGACTTCAGTCATTTGCAAGCTATTGGATTCTATTGGAGAAATATTTAGGAAACAAGGGAAAGCAGAAAGGTGACAATTTCCCCAACTACAGGCCACCCACTCCCTGTATTCTTCCCCCTTCCCTCCCTCACAAAGCATGGGTGCAAGCACTTCCCCGCAACTCACCCGCTGCAAGGCATGCTGAGCTGGGGGCAAACTCCTACTCCCTGGTTTCAGAGCTACAGCACTTGACATAAATATGGACGAGTTCTGAATTGGTTCTCATTTTGAAACAGTTCATTTGTTATGTTTATCTGCACCCTAAAGTGCCACCTTGCCCTACCTTCTCCCTGGCTTCAGACTAAGTAATTGGTAAAAATAATTAAATATTAATTGGAGCAGGAATAGGAAACCCAGGTCACTCTTTCTGTAACCCAAAGAATTTTTAATTATTCAATATAAAGTGAGAAAGTTTTAGCAAAAGGAACTGAGCTAGGTCTGCGGAAAATAACCCAAAACCAACTGGCAGGGGAACTCTCAAAAAAGATGAGGGACCCCATGGTTCAAATCCATGTTCTCAAGGTATGAATATATGAATCAATTACATCAATTTAAAAAGTATCCACATGAGTTTAAGAGGTGGGCAGGGACTTACAACAGATCCGCTTAACACATGTTAACTCTGTCTACTTTACCCTAAACTGAGTGGATGCTAACTAGGGGCCATTCTCAAAGAATGAAATGTATTCTTTCAGCTACTAAATGTATTGTGGTTTAGTTTTCATTTACTGAAGTACACAGTACTGCATACAGTTTTAACAGACTAGCTGACATACGCTTGCAAATCATTCATCTCCCTGTCTTAATTTGGTATAATTGTTTTATGGAGCTGAATTTTGGTGTCATATATCCTTGTGAGTGTCCTAACTCCTGGACTAGATGGTATTCTGAGATGGTTTTCCTCAGTCTCTCTTTTGTGAATTATTTTCTTCTGTGTAAAAGGTGTAAATACTGAGAGGGAGAGAGAGACAGACTCTATATGCTACTGGTTAGGATCTTTGCAAAGAAGTAGACTACCCAGATTCCAGTTCTGACACCAATGAATAGTTCTGTAGGTGTTGTATACCCATAGAATAAAAAAACTTCAACAAGAGGGTTCGAGAGCACTTCATGCCAAAGAACCCTCTACCTGATATCTTTGGCATTTTGCAGGGAAATAAGAGATATTGGTTTAAATCCTCCCAGACAGAGGAGAGAATTCAACCTGCTTCTTTCATACCTTTTGTACAAGTGCCTAAACCACTAAGCTAAAGGATGGACAACGTGACTACTGCTTGGTTTGGTGAACAGCACCAAAGTCTATTCCTCAATTTGCACTGTTCAGTTTCTGCTTCAAATGCTCTGATGGCAACAAAATGCTTGTTTCTTTGACAAGTGAAACATTTTGTCTGTAACAAAATAAAACATTCATTTTAAATAGAAAAAAAATAGTTTGGATATATTTTTTAACATTTTTATTTTGCCATTTTTCAATTTGGCTACTGAGCCAAAAAACTATTCACACTCTCCTAGTAACAATATGTATCACTTACCAATCACTTTAGTGATGTGACAGTTTTATATACTGGTAAGGGTAATTTATACTGAAACTCCATGCTATTAAAAACAATTCTAAAAGAACAAACCTATTTCCTATAGTTTCTCCTGGATGAACAAAAATGAAAATGCTAGCTATAGCAGTTCAGAAATTCTCTCTACAAAACTTTGCCTCCAAACCCCAAAATCTTTTCTTTTAGACTGAAAAACCTTGTTGCTAATCTCTTTAGCTTAAGAGGAAAATGTGTATCCATGCATTTGAAGTTGCTTTTCAAACTGGTATTTGAGCAACATTTCTGCTAAAACAAATTAATACATTTTGGCTTACAGTTTCATTAAGTTGGATATGTGGGTATGTGTATCTTTAGGAGAGAAGTAAGGATTATTCGAAGCTTTTCAAACCTGAGGGGAACTATGCATTAGTACTTGCTTAAAGCATCTACACATGCGCTTTAATGCACAGTAGCCTATTTTACTGCACATTAAAGCATCACATAAAAAATGTGCAATTATGCTAATGTGCAGTAAAATAGATGACTGTGTGTTATGCATCACTTTAAAATGTGCTTTCAATACTGCAAGAGCCAGGCCAAGTGGCTAGGCAGCAAATGACTTGCTGGGCAGTAGGCAGGGCCAGAGCTAGGGGCTGGGTAGCAGGTGGCATGAAGGTGATTACCAGGGCCAGGATGGTGTCCTCCCTACATGAGCCACCTCAGCAGCTTGCTTCTCCTGAACCTCCAGCATCCTTTTGAGGAAAGTAATGTGCCTCTCCTTGAGGACAAGGAGCCTGTCCCAGAAGGCATGGTCTTTCTGGTCACTCTCTCAATCATACATAGCAGCCTGTGGGACTGCTGGAGTAAGCATGTGCCCACAGAACAGGGGCAGGATGCCCAGGGGCCAGGGGGCAGCCAGCAGAGGCCTGTGGGTCAGGTTGGGGCTCTGCGGTGCTGCTGAAACCAGCACATGCCCACCACACCAGCACACAGTGGCCAGGGGCAGGCATGAGCTAGCCCAGGCCCCAGGAGTCAAGCCATGAGTCCAAAGGCCAGCCAAGGACTACTAAAAAAATTATTTCTGCCCTGTGGCTGGAGGGACTCCCAGTCATGTTGCTCTGCTCCTGGTAAGAGGCTGACCCCCTGCACATCTGGGAACAAATTTGCTCCTGGTCAGCATTTACATGTGCACTACTATGCATTAGCTAATGTGCAGTCAATCTACAACTTGTAAATAGAGGTAGTAGATTGACTGCACATTAGCCTATTTTACTGTACAGTAGCACTGTGCATAGTTACACAGTGACTAACCTACTGGGCAGTAAAGCATGCCATGTAGACATGCCCACTGACCACAATGCAGTCACTTGCTCACTGCAGGTACTTCTCTCTGGTTCTAACAGAATAATAGATCTTTCCTGGAGATATATTTCTATAGGGAAAAATTTCTTCTTGCTTTAAAAAGCTTTTAAATATATGTCCAGGAGAGACATTTCTGACAGAGTCTCTGTTGGACACACAAAGAAGATACCCTGGATGTTAAAAGAAAGGGCACAAATATTTCCACAAGCTCAGTACAGCAACTTAATTGATTTTCTGTCTACTATAGGTCACATGCCCAATGAACATAGGGGAAAAAATGTTGTTTCAACAGTATCTGTACTTGCTGCTGCCAGAAAATAGAATATTTTTGAAAAAGAAAGATAAAGAATGTCAGGTAGCACCAGTGGAATGGAAGGCATCATAGGATTCCACCCTTTTACTGAAGTGATTAAATGCCATATTGGGCCCATCTACACGAGACACTACATAGCCACGTAGTGTTGGTGGGCACAAACCATGATGCCACAGCTATATCACCATAGCACATGATGCCACAGCTATAGTCACACCAGTGACATAGCAGCTAAAAATAACTACACCACCAGCATGGTGCAGTATGGCCTGTTACTGCACCATCATTTAATATTTCAAAAGGAAGTACTAAATCAGGGGTGTCCCACCTTTGAACGTGGGGCCGGACCATGAACTTTTTATCACCCAGTGGGACGGTAAGCCATATTCAAGGACCTCACAGGAAGCGACATCACATCACACCCCCAAAAACAAAAGTACAGTGTTTACTTTTGTTTCCCGTCACAGCACCTCGGGCCTCAGAAAACAGCTTGGAGGGCCACATGACAGCCTGCAATCCATATGTTGGACAAGCCTGTACTAAATGATGGCGCAATAACAACAGCACTGTAGGAGCAGGACATATAAAACGTGTAGATGTGCCCAATGTGCCCACTGAGAGGATACTTTTATTTGCAAAACCAATCTTTTAAAAAAAATAGACTATATTTTTGTTACTGTTTTCTTTTCCTTTCTAAATATCTACAATGTTAAATATAGGCCTTCCCTCTTCTTAAAAGACTTTTTCTAGGTTTCTAACATATATGTGAAGTTTAACACCTTAGCTGAGAGAGTAGAAGGTATTCATAGGATCACAGGAAAGTAGGGTTGGAAGAGATCTCACAAGGTCATGTGGTCCAGCCCTCTGCTGAAATAAGAATCATCCCTGACTAAAGCATCCTAGCCAAGTGTCTAACATGGTCTTAAAACCTTCCAAGAATAGAGATTCCACAGTTTTTCTAGGTAGCCTGGTCTAATGTTTGACCATCCTCATAGGCTGGAGGAAGAAGGAGGTTCCTCCTAATCTTCAACCTAAATTTATTGTGCTGCAGCTTGAGGCCACTGCTACTAGATCTGTTCCCAATAGCAACAGAGAAAAGCCCATCTCCATACTTTCCATAATCTCCCTTCAGGTATTTGTTGCCAACTCCTCCCTCAGTCTTATCTTTTCTAGATTAAATAACCCTAGTTCTTTCAGCCTTTCTCATAAGTTTTACTTCACTTTAAGTCACTTCACACTGAAATCCTTCCAGACTGTCTACATCCTTTTTGGAGTTTCAGGCCCAAGATTAAATACAATACTCCAGGGGAGTAGTAAATAGAATTGAATTAAAAGAATCACTTCCCTTGATTTGCAAGCAACACTTCTGGTTCCACAGAGAATCCACCAGCAGGTACCGCTCACAGCACAAGCCTTCCCCACCTAGCTCCCCAACCTGGCTGTCCTTGACAAGGACAGGCAGGCCAGTCTCTGTAAAGTCAAACCAGAATCTGGGTGGAAGCCTTGGTGGTCAGTGGCAGTCCCTAAACTAGGAGCCCACACAGGTGCAGGCAAAAGAAGAATTCACAGTGTCAGGGTCTTTAGCAATGGGATATTTTCTAGCCAACCTGCTCATTCTCCTTCCTAGCTCCTTCTTCTGTTTCTGCTGCTACTTCCTGGAAAAAGTTCCTCTCCTTCCTCCACCTGCTTCCACTCAGCAGGCTTGCAGTGAAGGAAGGGTAAGAAAGAAAGTGAACAGGCAAACTCCTCACTTGGAACTCCTACTCAAACATCCCTGTTTGCTTGCCTATTCACTAGTCATGTGTTACTGGCTCTTCTCTATCACCGGGTTTTGGCTGCCCTAGTCTTTCTATTTAGGCAAGCCTTGCCTCCTTGTGCACATTGCAGCTATGAGATGCAATCATTCCTGGGCTTAGCAGCTAAGAGTTCTTGTCTGCTCACTCCTCCAAAGAACCCTTCAAAACGAGTTGATTCATAAAACATAAAAAACTCCTCCTTCCTCTCCCACCCAAATATTCATTAGGCATCAGTTTAAAAAAAAAAGTGTTAATGGAAACAAGAGTTTTAGGGATACTTCTTCTCATTTAGGCCACAGTACTCTGTACTGCAATAATTTATGGGTTCTCCAGTCACCATAGAGCATTCCAGAAAAGATATATCCTAAATTTCTAAAGCAGAAATCAAAGGAAGTCTTCTTGTGTTTTTTTCATATGCCGATAAACCAGCAAAAATGATACAAAAGAAACCACTTTCCTTCCTTTGGAGGTCACCTTAAATGAGGTGCCAAAATACTGTAATAGCAACTGCATGAAATAAATTAGGAATAATGGAAGAAATGTCAAACCCAAAACCATAGGTCTGTTTTAAGGATTTTTTTTCATACAGGGAGGAAAATAATGTTAGTTACGAAACACTGACAACTATTTTGCTGTCTAGAGAGTCTGTTTTTAAAATAGAAGCAACTAACATAACCTGAAATGTGTGTTACAATATAGCATTGTTATCTGAATTTATTTTAAAAAAAAACCCTGGAGAAAACTCATCTTAAACATTAAGGAAGAAAGGAAAGAAAGGAAGAAAAGGGGTCTAAAATTCTTTGCATGGATAGTATGGTAGTACTTATTAAGCTAGGATACCCTGTATATCATTAATGCAGGAACATGATATAAAGTATATTAGAGGTATTTTAACTCCAGGATGAAATGTCTGTATTCTCAATAGGATCAGAAACATATATGCACATATTTTAAAATTAATAGTTCAGTAAGTAGACTCATTGTTCCATAAATAGAGAAGACAACCCCTTAAAAATTGGAGTCATATTTTGCTCCTCTTGCAATATCCTTCAACATATATCTTCAGCTAGAGTAGAACCACACTACTTTCTGTATGTAAGTAGGAATACCACAGTAGATGTTTCTTCAAGGAGCTTTGATACATCATTAAACTGAAAACAATAACATTAAAGAAAAATACTTGTGAACATTAAAAAAAATTTTAAATTTTAATAGCACCTTTTGGGAAATTTAATACATTGCAAATGGTGGCATATTTAGTCTACTAAGCTGTGTACACAAACAGTGCACAGTAGGTGTAGTTAAAAATGACTCAGAGGGCTGGAGTTTGACATCAGGAGGAAAAAGCAACTACTGTGCAGTTTCAGAAAATAATCTACAACCATTCGGCCCCCAAAAATGAGAGAAAGAAACAGAGAGAGAGATGTCAAACTCAAGTATCTCTTGCTCTAGGCTATAGACTGATGGATAGTATCACCAGATGTCCTTTACTTATCATTAGGCTAGATATACTGTTCGCTAGCCTCTGTATAGAAGCATTTGCCAAGTTTTTATTTGTAAAAAAAAAAAAAAGGTTAACTCAAAGAGCTGTGTGTGTTATAAGTGACAACAGTATACATTTAAATACAATTTACTTGCACACATATGTATATTATAGCTAGAGTCTTGTATATGTTATCATGGCAGGCACATATTATTAACCTTATTCATTTTTTAAACAATTATTTGTTAAGCGTGGCATTCTGACCACAAGCAATGCTAGCCCTAAGCCAGAAAGCAATAATCTCCATAGAAAGGACATTGTGAAGTCCATGCATCTCACCAAGTGCATTTTCCAGTTACAATCTATTATTAAGCCACATCTTTTCTTATTGAGCTTGTCTGGGATTGGAAGAGGGAGAGATCAAGGAAACTTTTCCTCTTTTCCTCATGAGGAAACTTTTCCTCATTCTGCCCTATGGGCAGAATGACAGAAATGGAAATTCATACAAATGTAATGGGGTTTCAAAACTGGAATGATGTCAGTCAGATCTAGCCTCCTCACTCCTCAAGCACACACAGTCTCTTAAAGCAATCCCATCAATAACGAACACTCACTAGGCTCTACTAGGCTCTAAGAATTCAATTGTGAAACTATTACAAACCAACTGCAATATCTTATTTTTTTTCCTTCGTATCCCACTCAGTGGCCATACCTACATGACACACCGACTGCGCAATAGTCCGTGACTACTGTGCAGTAGTGTTGCATGGAAGGAAGCATGATGTGATGCTATTATGCAGTAATCACAAGCTACTGTACAGTTAGTGTCACAAAAAAGCCATTCCTTGGTACAACTGCACACTAACTTCAGTTACTCTGCAGTCATTTAGTACTTAGGCAAGTAATAACTGCACAGTCAGTGTTTCATATAGACGTGGCCAGTCAATAGTTGTATATATGTGTATAAGTACACAATGACCCAACAACTTTGGGCCAATAATTTTCATCCAGTTTATTTTGTTTGGGTGGAGGAGGAAACATAGATATACATGATTAAAAAGAAACATAATATCTCAGATTGCATTAAACAAGTACTCACCAGGATTTCCACAGATTTAGGTCCCAATTTAGAGGGACAGGTCAACATGAAGCTAAATCTGAGTGCATGAAGAGCCTCATTCTCATACTTAAATTAGGCACATGCTTAATTACCTTGTTGAATTTGGGACCTACAGGGCCATAATAAACTTTTGAACTATTTGGACTATCATTGACTTCAGCAGACTTTAGATTAGGCCCTTCCTCCATAATACCAAACCCCATTTTGCATATAGGTAGTAAATGTATAACATTGTATTTTGTAGGGGTGGGTATTATTTCCTTTTTTTCAATTTCTGGAGCTCAAGAAAGTAGCATGTCACAAGATAGGCTGGCCTTATACACCATTTGAACTTGGTCTCAATTGTGATGAACTAGCTGCCATCCCACCTCTGTGTGATAGATTCAAGCTTCTGCAAGGAGCTTGGAGTCGGAAAGGACTGACAGATATTGTTCATACTAGCCAATGGGGAAAAGGCCATGTTGGATCTTACTAAAGTGAGAAAGTCAAGCAAAACATTCTTAAAATGGAATTAAAACGTTCCAATAAAATAAGGTATCCCAAGCATAAAAAAGTACAGGCCAAAAAATGCAGGGTTTTGCTCCACTTTCCTGGCCATTAGATTAGTTGACACTGGGAGACAACCACAAGATTCGAACCCATGAAACACTGATAACTCTCAGTCATCCAAGTGCTTCCAGAATGTATAAACAGCAACAAACTGGTTTCAGTTACAATCACAGTATTGTTATGATCAATGCTGGACAAACATACAAATCAACATGCCTTCTACCCTGAAGTGCCTTTAGTTTTTCTTGAAACTACTCTGATATTTCTAAAAAACAATATGCCCTTCCCCATGAAATTAAGGAAATAAAAAAATGATTTTTTTCTGAATTTGGCATTGATCTAGCAAAGAGCTCCGTTAACTTCAATGAGCTATCACAGTGCATAGCGTGAGCAGGTGTTGACCCATGCAGTGTTTGCAGTAGAACTTATGATTTACTGTGCTCTGTTTTTAGTTTTCACGTTTCTCTCCTCCCCACGGTAAAATTTTTACTGAGGGCAGACAGAAAGTCAGATTTTCTTTGTAGCTATATGTCAAAGTTTTAACACTGAAAAAAAGTGTGTTCATTACCTGTGAATGAACTACTGTTACAATATGTATCTTTTAAGAAAAGCAAAACTCTTTTCAGCAATGTTGAATTTACTTTAATAGACATGACTCATCTTTTTCATTCAAGATGCACAAAATATAAAAAAAAGGTGAGAAAGAGCAAATATACATTTTTCTTATACAATTTATGACATAGGTTATACAAACTTCTGCAAGAAAAAAGGTGTTTTTTCTATTAAATAGGACATTTACAATAGCTTGAGTTCATTTGTAAGATGAAAATAATGGTGCATTGTATAACAGCTGCAACATCTTCTAAATTTTTATAAGTTCATTTTTTAAAACTATTTTTTCAGAACAAGCCATATTTTGTGACACATATAATAAAGGAATAGACAACAGTACAATCAATTGTAATAGTCTGATAGTAAGAAAATCCATTAAACAGCAATTCACTTTTAAGCAGCAGTCTATGAATATAGAAACCACTGGCTGGTTTGTACCAGCAGACTGAATGGGTTTTTTTTCACAATACAAACTAAAGCATTTAAGTGTGTACTTCTTTTCCCTCAGATCCTTAGTCAGTACTGCTAGCAGGTATTATATCTGAGTGTCTAATCATGTTTCTGTCTAGTCATAGCATCTGAGAAGTTAGAGATGAAAATCAATTAAGTCAACTAAACTATTAGATTAGAAATTCAATGTAGAAAAAGATATAATATTTGCTAACTGCCAGAAACAAGCTGTCTTGCATTCTACATGCTTGCTTAAACACTTTACAAAGCAAAGGCTTACAAGAGGCAATAGTTGTGCAGTAACTATGTAGGAAAACATAACTACCATTTGTGTGTTCACATATACAAAAATTTGGTAGCAGAACCTGTTATACTGCAAGTAAGATAAATTGTCTGGTGCTTGATATAGGTCTTTTTTTTTTTTTTTTTAGCTACAGTGCATACCTTTTCTGAAGTTCTTTCTCTTTTTCTGAATAAGACTTTTGACTTTTCCTAAGAAAAGCAACAATTTTCTCCTGATAAGTCATGTAATAAACTCAAGACAAAAATATGCATAGAATAAAATCTAAAATTTCATTTATAAATTGGCTTGGAAATTTTATTCACCATAGTTTTCAGGTCTGACTGTTTTCCACTGAAAAAGATAAGGTAGATTATAGAACTTCACTTTGGAGAGGTTAGTTGTGTCTATAATTCCATGACTTTCTGAAGAAAAGGTTTTGGCTAGTCCATAGGGACCTGTTTTGACATCAATTATTCCAGTATTCCCCTATGTCTTATGAAAGTAGCACATAACTTTTTCTTAGATAAGAAGGTTGCCTCTGAATGAACTAAGCTCAAAGTGACTTTCTACTAGCTATGTTTCTCCTTTAGAATGGGAAGGGTCAAGATACATATCTGCAATACCTTAAATTGTTGCATATTACTAAATTGTTCCTTCTGCGATGATAACTTCTAACATGAGTATATTAAACTGTTAAAAGTATAAAAATATAATCAGAATATCAATTCCAGTTTTAATTTTAAAACAGCTGATAAACTTCTTCTTTTCCAAAGGTTTGTAATCTAATTTTAATATGCATGAGACAGAATTTAGGCTTGGAGAGTGACATCTTCTAGAGCATGGAAAATTTGGTAAGCCACACCATGAAAAAAAAATCAAGACATGGACCTTGACTCTTCCCCTTGTGACCAAAAGGAAAAAGATCAACCAGATTGTCTAGGAGTACCTATTTGGAGTTATGGCTAAATATATCTTTGGTAGGCTAATAAATGTGACCTTGAATGATTACTGATCACTAACTGAAGTCTCCCCTCCAATACGGTCAGGAGACAAGAGGGAGTACTCTGTGATTATTCTCAGTATAACTTTTGTACATCTCTCCTTGTGGTGTTACCATTACGGGACTAGCCCATGAAGTCAGGCAGAAGGTAGGAAAGATAGCTAAAATATCATCTGACAAAGTAGGTTGTTGCCTATAAAAGCTCATGCCGCTCTGAACCTGTTAATCTCAAAGGGCAAATCCAGCCCTACCTTCTGCCAGTTAGACCAGAATGTACTTCCTTATTTTATCTTGAAATAGTATTCCTCTCTTCTAGATGTTACTAGAAGCTACATGGGCTTCCTATAGCAGGGCTATGTTCCTCTAGTGTGCTTTAAAATTCTGTTTAAAATGTTTAAAACAGCCACCTGCAATGGCAACATGAAGGGGGTGCACATGCACCCGAGAGTGCACCCCCTGACCAGCCACACTCCCCACTTAGGTGATGGGCACTGGGCAGGGATTGGGAGTGCCACAGCCATTTCTGGAAGCACTTTGGCCAGTCCTGGAAGTGTTGCAACCCTTCCGGAAGCCAGTGAGCGAGATCGGCTATAGGGAGAACCACCCCCAGTCAGTGAGATTGGTTGCTGACCAGTCACCGGGAGGGGGGCACGTGCCCCACCCTAAGTAAGGTGACACTAGTCACCCATGACCACCTACATACGTCTCTGACATACTCTTGTATCCTAAGATGGGCTTTATACTACAGCTTTCAGCCAAATGAAACTATTAGAAAATCATTGCAGGGAGAAACAGCACAGCCCCTTAAGTGGCTGGACTTTCCCAGGGCTGTGAGGCAAACAAACATGCGTGGGCATTTGCTGGATTGGGTTAATGCCTTCACAGATAGGGTTAATATTTTCTCAATCTAAGTTAGTTCATCCTCTGAAATGAACAAACTTAAACTGGATGCATGATTTTTGACCAATTTAAAACCTATGAATGCCTGCAAAAGTGGACATTTAGATCAATCTAAATTTTGTTAGGTCTACCTAAAAGTAATGTTGGTACATACCCTTACATACACATTTAAAGTCAAAGAAAAAGATATTAAAATAAAAATAGTTCTACTTAATCTTTACTTTGCAGGACTGTTTTGGTGGATTTTCCTCCGTAAAAGAGTCTCCAATAAGGCCAAATAAAGAGTATTCATTTGACATTTCTTAGCTTTTGTCATAATGGGTCCTGAAATACTTGACTGGTCACTGAAAGGAAGAGGGCAACGTTTGTGTATACCTGCATGGACATAAATTCTGTATGCATGTGTGTGTGCATGTGTACATATACATACCGTGGGTGCATCTACATGTGCAGTTAGCACATAGTAATAAACTTAGTGCAGTTCATGTAGAAGTTTATTACTCCCCAGGCAAAGTGTTTACATGTGCACCTGGGTCTGCAGCACATTGAACCAGGGTGGAGCAGCTCCAGTTGGCAAAGGATCTGGAAGGGAGGAGGGTGGGCAGCCTGCCAACCTGGAGCTTCTCCACCCTGGCTCAGTTTGCTGCGGAGGAGCTTGGTGGGGCATGAGGGTACTACAGCATGGGGCTAGCTAGCTGACAGGCAGCCGCTGCACTGTAGCATCCTCATGCTCCCACCAGCCTCAGTCACCATCTACACATTCGTTTTGGCACACAACTATTCTGCTGTATGATAGTACTTGTCCTGGATAGTATTATCCTACAGTGGAATTAATTAATCTACTTCTCCCTAATATGAGCATGTGTAGATGAAGCTAATTACTCAGCTCTGCAGTAAACATGTACATGTGCTCACAGATCATTGACAATCATTATACTGAAAGCACTATAAACAACATACAAAGGCTAAAATATATGCATACATGTACGAAGTGCACATGAACTCAGTGAAAGAGACTATGTGTTTGTTGCCTAAACTATGAAGTGGGCTATAATGTAGGTCCACGTACAGAAGTTAGATCTAGAGTAAGCTTTGAGACAGACTTTATTTATGACCTTGGATAAATCACGTAATCATTCAGCCTCCCAGTTTCTGTATCTGTAAAATGCAGATAAATACTTGCTGAATTACTTCCTATGAGTATTGGGAGATTAATTTTAAAATGTGTGTAAAACCCTATGTGAGAGATAAATATCATTAATAGTAACTGCCGTATAGCAATATTCTATCTCCTCTAATTCCTATACATAATTATCTGGTTTTCCCCTAGTTTGCAAAGAATCTTTAAGACAGGAATAAAGCCTGAACATGCTGATTTGGTTCACAGTGACATTTTAATATCCTTTGAGCTGCTGAAAGATGCCTACAATTTATCAAAACAACGTTTTTGCAAATTCAACATTTTATACACTCAAGGATTAATCCATACTGAACCCCAGGGTTTTCTAGGTTTTAAAATTACTTTATAGCCAGTTTATTAATTACAGCAACTGGAATGAAAAAGTTTTGATTATTAGCATGAGTTTTCCAGACTATTCCATAGCATCTCACATCTCCTAGATTTTCCTCCCATAGTTGTACCCTTTAAGTCCCTGTTTTTTCCTTGTTGAATTATTAATCCTTTGGAATCCTGGTTCTTACAGAGTTTAATCTTTAACCTACCAAGTAATTTTAAAACTATGAGTATGCCAGGTCCAGATTTCCACAACCAGTGATAACCTTTACCCCTGAGGGAAAGGAATTTAATGTTCTCCTGTGCATTACAGCATAGGCATTGAACTGATGTCTCATCACAAGTTTCAGTTGCAAATAGGAAGCTAAGACAGGTCTAATATGGACTGCTCTTCTGAGAAAGATGCAGTCTGTTCTTCCTATTTCACAATAGGAGTCAATTATCTTGAATCCTGACTTCTGGGATGCTTGGATGTATCTGTATCTAGGAAATGCAAGAAGAGCAGAGCAGGCTGGGAACTGCGATCTCTTCAGCCATGAGCGACTGGTGCCTCCTGAGTCGAGGAGAGAAAAGGGGCACCTGCAGAATCCAGCGGCAGTGGCAGCGGTGGTAGAGATGGGCCTGGTGAGCACCTGCAGAAGCTGCCACCAGTGTCCATGGTGTGGACAGGTTGGCGAACACCTGCAGAAGCCACCAGCAGCATCGGCAGTGGGGGATGGCCTTGTCAGGGGGGCACATGCCCCCCCTACCAGTTGCCTATGTCTTCTGCTACAGAGAGAAGTCAGAGCTGAGGGGGTCCCCAGTAGTGCTTGGACAGCAAAAACTGCAGTAATCTGATGGAGTACTGCAGTAGTCCCACTCTTTTCTGCTGCATTGGTTCACAAACCCTCATCTTCAGAGAGGGGCAAAGAATCCTAATTGTACAAATTACCCAAGTTACATATAGGGCTGATTATGAGAAACTTTAATTTGGCTATGCAAGGTTACCAACCACTTTTTGAGGTTGTAGAAGCCTCTTGTGAGAGCTGTCTTTGTACTCCCTACACTGTGGAGCACTCAGGCAATCCTCAAACCTCATTTGAGAACTGGACATTGAAAAAGAAAGGACAGTGCCTTCCCCCACATCATCCCTCAGACTAGCACTGAAATGATATAGAGTGGAGAGAAACTTGTCCATTTATAAATGAATAGAGAAGTTTGTTCCTTCCTGCCCACTACACTTGCTATGGGAATTCAGAGGACAGTGCCCCAAACAAACACAATCTCTATCACCATCTTCCTAGGACAGTAGTTTCACATTGCTCCCATTCCCACTTTTCTTCTCCTACCCTCCTCCCCTCACCTCAGGCTGTGGCACAAATGCCATGATATAGCCCATAAATTATAATCACTCTCAAACAGTCCTCCATATAAGCAAAATTTAAGAGGTCTTATGTTTATGTGAATAGCAAATAACAACATTCAAGGATATAATGTCATTGTTGCAAAGGGATCCTGGGTAGAACTCTTGGAAAAGTACATGACAGAGATAATTGATGCCTGCTTTATAATCCACAGTGCTGGTTATTGGTTTACAGTAATCAATAGCTAGGGATTCACAAGAGTGTCTGGAACCATTTCTTGTGCTTAATGACATTAAACACCTTTTTCTCTAGATGCTAATGATAATTTCCAGTGCCTACCCAATTACACCACTATGAACAGAAAAATATTGTCAACAACTGTCTTTTTGAATGATGAAAGTCATCCTGATGAAAGAAAGATTATCAACATATTTCATCTGAACTCGTGAAATTCCTCAGGGTGGCAACCGGTTAATTTTTCAATCAACTTTACCAGAGTCTAACACCAGTTTAAGAGCTCAGGTCTATACCATGTAAGTGGCTCAAATCAGTGGGCCAGAAATAGAGCTGGTTAGAACATTTTTGAACAAGAATATTTAATCAAAGCTGCAATGTTTTCAGGAGATGTATTAGTTTTAATTAAGTATTTATTGTGAAAGGATTTGGGGAGTGCAGGGCTTTCTGGTCACTTCTGATTAGAAAGACTTCTACAGTTTTCAGTCTGGTGGCTAGTGCTCTGAATAAGGCAGGGGAGGGAGGAGCTTTAATCTGATTCTTGATCATGCTTGGCTGGTGCCCAAACCACCAGACTAGGTTATCTAGCATGAGTCTCTCATGACAAGTGAGATGTCCCCAAAACAATCTTCCCAAGCTGACAAGCTTGGGATTTGAGCTGTTTTGTCCATTCTATTTTGCATAATTTTATTTGTTAAAGAAATATCCCAGGTTCTTTTGTAAAAGTAGTGTTCGTACTAATGTAAGTAATGTAGGAACACAAGAAGATACTGGTCAGAGCTTTAGAAATTTAAAAAAAAACCACATTAAAATGTTCCCCAGACCAGACTTGCCTAAACAGTGGGTTGATACTGTAGAACAGCAAAGCAAAGTCTAAATCTAGTCAGAAAGCTGCATAGTCATGATCCTATATTTTAGTGTTTGCAAACAGATGTTGGATTTATCCCAGGATAAACCATTTTACCCCAGGACAAAGCGCAAGCATACAGATGTCAATGTCTGTTGCCCTACAATACATCCTAAAAAAGCTTTCTGGATAAGAGGTAATAACAGGTTATCCCAGGATATTGAAAAGTTAATCTGTACAGTTATCCTGGGATTCATCACTGAATCAATGGCAGAAAAGCAGCACTGCATTTAGTTACTCAATAAATCCTGATTAAAAGCGGGACGTGTTTATATGCCACAGTATTTTTGTTCTTGGACAAATACAGCCTCAACTTATCCAGGTACAAATGCAACATCTGTTTCTAGTCAGTGTTCTTCATTAATATACTATGCTTCAGCCAGAACACACTTGAACCATGGCATATGGGATCTTTCTATTCCTTCAGCTTAGCTGAAGATGAAAAATGTCAGTGTTTTTAACTAAATGGATTCCCATTAGGAATGCAGCAATAGCATTTTTTTTAAGAAGAACAGATGAATGATGAAGTTATACTGCTACATATAAGTCATCTATACTCTAATGATTTTACTAAGGAGGAAGTAAAATATTCTGCACTGATATTCTGGAGGAGTTTATAAACATCCACGATATGTTAATTTAACTGACCAAAAATATTCAGCATTCCTTTCCCAAACAAGTTCAAGGAAAGATGTGGGAAAGTTAACAATGCTAGAGGAACCTCCAGTAAAATCACTTAACTTCCATTAATAATTCAGATCAGGCATTACCTGGAGACAAAAAAAACACTTGAGCTGTACAGAGAAAGAAAGAAAGAAAAAAAGAAAATTGTGGGTAAAACAGAATGCTTTTTTGACCTGAAAACAGAATGTTACATATCTTTGTCTTATGTTTAAATTTAGGAAAATGTTGAATGTAAAAATTAGACTATTTCATTTTTTAAAATATTGAAATAGCTCAATACTTTCAAAACAGTATCAGGTTTTTCTTGGTGGGCAGAGGGTTCAAAACAGTATAAAGGATTCATTGATGGCTTTGGCCAACCTCCATATGCATTTTTCTGATAAATAATCAAAACAAATTGATCAAATACTATTTGCCCAGCTATAATTAGGATGAAATTTCTACTTCAGCTATAGAGCATGCCACTATAAAGCATGAGTCACAAGTTATAGATAATCATTACAGAAGAAGAGAAGAGACCCTTCCAATTCTAAATGCAATTCACTTTAATTGATTACACATACATAGTGTTTAGTTTTATTTGACATATTCAGAGCATTTATTTTTAGTATTACAATACTCGCTCCTACTTGTTTAAAACCATTTATTATCATATACAGTATGTACAAGTGAGGCAGCAATAGGCAAAGGTCTTTTTATCTGCTTTATACCAGCTGGGTTTAGCAACGATTTCCCATACCATCTCACTCAGTGAGTTTGACCTTCTGAGCCTTTCATACAGGAGACTCCAATCCAAGTCAATAGGAGTTCTGTCAATAGGAATCCAAGTCACTGAGAGCACGTAAGATTTACTAACAAATACTACATAAAGAAGCTGCACTCTCATCAAAATGTTACTGTGGCCATTGTTTCCTTAATTATAATTTTTTCATATCATTGTTAAAGATGTTTGGGAAATGAATGGAAAAAGTTCCCATATCTTATAGGCCAACCTTTGTTATTCCATATTTATAAAGAAACATATGGAAATGAAGCATAAAAGCAGAAGACTATACATCAGAACAACCAAGTTCTAGTCACAACTTTCCTACAGAGTTTTTCTAACAAGTTAGAGAATTCACTGAGGCTTTTTATACATGTGCTCAGGGCTGGAGAGGGTACGTTTTAATTAGAATAGTTCTTGGATAGCCACTCTAATTAAAACACTGCAGCACCATGTGTTTTAAGCCCCTGCACATTTAAGGGGGCCACGGGATGCTTTAGCTAAAGCTCATCTGATAAGCTTTAGTTAAAGTGTCCCAGCAGCCATTTTTAAACCCATGGGGGCTTATACACATGATGCCACGGTAATGCTAGAACATTCTAATTAGAGCATGGAGAAGATTCAATTAATCACATACACTTGTAAAGGCACCCTAAGTTACTGCCTCTCTTTCTGCCTCATTTCCAGAATAAGCAAGTGCAAGACAGAAGATGGTGAGGCCTGCTTGAAAAATAGTATGGATATACTCTGAGGTCTCCATTTCTCCATAAAATTAAAGTAATACTCAGTGAAATCATTAGTATGGGTCAGTTTCTCTGAGCACCAACCTGGGAGGATGTGAGGGGATGGGGGGGAATGGCCATTGCTGCAGCGTCATATTTGTAATTGTGGTGACAACCACAAGTCATGGCTGCCCCTGTGTGCATGGCAGCAACCGGGGATACCCAACCATATTGTGATGCCTCTGATATTAACTGCCTCATGGATACTCAATGCATGTCACCAAGAAGGTTTTCAAAATCCAATGGACTATTATTTACATTCATTTTCAAAGTCCTCAAAGAACTTACTTTTTCTAAATTCTTCTAACTTTTAAAATCTGGCTCAAAATGCTTAATGATCAAAATGTTTAATGATCAAAGAACTGGGAAGTATTATTATTAAGAGTGTTGTTTCAATAACTTAGAATGGATATAAAGAGAAGGGGCATGCAAAAACTAGCAGATTTTTTTTTAGTTGAGCAGAGCATCTCAAAAGATCACCTTAATATCTAAGGAAAATCTTTCTCTGTTTCAGCTTTAAAATGCTGGCCTTTTGTTGTACAAATGGTGATAAAATGGTTGCTTTCCATAACTTTCAGCTTAAGTTCTAAAATTCTAGTGTTATTTTTTGGCTAAATCATTTTGCTGTTGTTTTCTTTTCCTGTCAAGAATAACAATAAAGCTTAATTTTAGAGGAAGAAATGATTCATAAAACTCAAACAAAAAAATGTTGGGGGAGCTAAAAGAAAATGAAGGCCAAAAATCCTTTTATTTCACTACATTCTCTTATTCAGTGTGTCCATACTTAAATACTACAAGGTACAAGTACATTGGCTTTTTTTTCCATCATCTGGAATGACCTTTTGGAAAAATCACAGTCCTGTCCTGTCCCCTTCCTGATGCAAGTGAGCGCAAGCACACATGCACACATGTATGCACACGCAGGCACACACACCCCCTCTATTCCCTCTCCCCCATCCCTGAAGCACAATCTGAAATAAATTGCTGTAACTGCTGTAAATCAACATAATTTCCTCTATAGGAATATGTAATCCTTCAGTTGACTTGCCTTGACCTTCCACAAGTAACAGGGTAATTGTTCTCAGGGATTTTATGAATATCGCTGTCTATTTGAAAAGAAAGCCAATGAATAAAAGAGGAAAATGAATTTGAATTCACAGTGAAAGTGAACATTGAGTATTGGGCCATACCCCAAATGGCACACAGCCAGACTCGATCCCTAGGAAGAGAGCCAAAGAAGACATCTTTCCGGCTGACAAATTTCTACATCTGCAAAATATAGCGTGCACAATGGGAAGTTGTGAAGTGTTCCTCAAAACAGGTTGACTGTACAATTTTAGGCTTTGGGGCATTAATCGTATCAGCTGTCCGTATTACCAGACAGTAATAAAGTTGTAGTTTTTACTAGAGGAAAAATGATCCTCCTAAAGCTACTGCAGTGCAATGAAGGATAAATCCTTCATAAAAGAATGTTGTGAAATTAAGCTTAGAATTTAAAGCAGAAATGCTTCACTCTTAATTCAGAATTAGTTTTGGTTACCTTATGAATTTCTGTAATGTCAAATAATTCCTTCCTTCCTCTCCATAACTGCTTCTGACTACTGTCCAGATTTGGGAACCAAGGTTCAAAACTTACACTTTTAATAATGATACTTATTCATTGTGGCTTCCTGTGACACAACTAGGAAGAGAGGTATCAGATGAGGATGCTGGACTGGCATTCCACGAGTGCAGATATCTGGTCTTTTTTCTCCTGAGGGGTTAAAGCTCATACCCCACTACACTGGTGCAGGATTGCTCAATTAGATATGAAGACCTGAGACATCAGCAGTGCAGGCATGAATTTTTAACTCTACTGTGCACTGAAGCATCAGTTGTTTTCAGTCCAATTCACTGCACAGCATGTGCAATCTTAGTTCTATGTTGAAGTAAAACTCTTGTATTAATTCATATTGAATGTGAATAAAACTCAGAGAGACAAAACAGCAGCACAGGGAAAAGTAATAGAAATAAACCTGTGATCTGAATTTTATTAGTTGCTTTAAGATGAATGTTGAAAGTCTGATGAAAGTATAGACACAAGATCATTAAAATGGGGGGAAACATAAGGACAGGAAAGGAATGATTGAACTGGGATAGAAAAAAAAAATAGTTGCCATAGACATATACCTACATACTTCATTTCATGCACCCATAATTCTCTCTGGCAGCTGCATGATTAATTCAAGGAGTTATTGATTTTTTTCCCTTGCTCAATTCTGCTGACCTGCTTTTGTGGACAGGTCTGTGTGGATCACTCTACTCAGCCAATTGAAAATATGGAATCACAGTGGTCTCCGTGCCCTGAAGAAAATATTTTTACTCATTCAACATCAACAGCATTTGAATGAATTTGAAAAATAAACACCCCTTCAAAATAAACATGTGAATTAAAAAAAACGACATTCTGTTGCAAGGGGAAGACAATGGAAGCATAATTGGTCCCTTCGGTTATGAAGAATTCCTTCCCTTCCTTCATAGAAAAAAAAACTTCAAGTTTTTAGAGAATCCTTAGCAAAAGCAAAGAAAACTTGAGTCCATCATTATGGAATATTGAAAATATTTAACTGTTAGTGTGTTTCCATGGGATGATCAATTATTTCTGCAAAATAAAATAGTGCTTTACTCACAAAGTTAGGGTGAAGTAGTCCAACTTATCGTAGTTCAGCCCACTGATGTTAAAATATCCTGGATTCCTAATTAAGCAATGACTAAATTTCATCCAAAACTTAAGTACAGACATGCAAAAAGCCCAAGCCTGAATTGATTCAATTTTTGTAGGTAACCTGCATAGATTGAAGTGGCAATCAAGTGAACAGACATTCACTTTTGACTCTGGAAATGCAGCCACATGCCTGCAGTGGCTCAGGCCAGAAGCTAGAGGGCACTAGAGTGAGACCTCCATTCCCTTCTGCAATGGTCAGGCTGGAGGGAAGCTGGGCTTATGGAGGGGATATGGCTAGGTCCTGGCAGGCTGAGTATGATTGGGGAGGGGTTTAAGCCCCCACCCTGGCCTGCAGTGATCCCAACCAAGATGTGCCTGGAGTGGGAGGGGAGAAGCAGCCCTTGCCTGGCTTTTGGTTGGGGGAGGGGAAGGAGCATGGCCAGACCCTGGCCAGACACTGGTTTAGCATGGCCCTCTAAGGCAAAGGCAGCAAGGATGGAGTTTATTCCCCTCCCTATCCCCTCTCCCCACCAGGGGAATGCAGCCAGGGTCTGCCAGCCCCAGCCACCACCTCTGCCACTCACCGCTGGCCAGGCAGACCTGGGTGGGGTCCCCCAGGAGGAGAGGGGAGGATGGGGGGAATAAACCCCCTTCCTGACCCCTTCGCCTCAGGGGCCATGCCGGCCAGCATCTGGCCATGCCCCTACCCTGCAGCAGCCCCTGTCATGGTGTCCTGGGGAACACAAGCCTCTTCCTGGTGGGCGGACTCCACTGTGGGCAGGAGCAGGGTAGGCAGAGCAGCCACAGCCTGCAGAGGATGAGTGGCAGCTGCAGTAGCAGCTCTAGGGGAGGTTCAGGGGGCTATGGCCACCCCAAACTTTGCCTTAGCCCCTATAGCCACCCCTCCAAGCCCTACCACTGGCATTTGCCTTATGCGGGTTGCAGCAGCTCTGCCTGCCCTGTTCCCACCCACAGCACAGCACACACCAGAATGGAGCTGTCACTCCCTGGGACACCATGATAGGGGCTGCTGACCCTGTCAGGGTCCCTCTCCTCTCATTGTCCCATCTTGAGAGCAGAGGGGTGAGGCCAGTCCTGTTCTCTGGAGCAGACAGCACAGCCCAGTCCAGTGCTGAACAGCATGCTGGGAGACTCTCATTTAACTTAAACCAGGAAGGGGTCTGGGACAGAAGTTCCATAAACAGATTTGACCTCATTCAGTTAAGTCTGATACTACATTCAACCAAGTTTATCTCAAACTGATTTCAGCCATTTTGAAACTGGTTTATGTAAATTGAACTTCTGTTCTGTTGCAGGTTTAAGCTAGTTTCTGGTCACTTAAACCAGTTTATGTGATACTTTTGTTCCTAGCCAAACTGAACAGAAAAAAACATGTCATTACAATCAAGACAATGACAGAATCAGCATCTGACCAACCAAAAACTTCTTCCTCTATTTTTATTAATCATAGATCCATTAAAGACAGAAATAAATAAATAAGACAATATTTGGATGTGACACTGCTTTTAAGGAACCTAAATGAAGCATCAAAATAAAAAAGATGGTTTTATGTCTTAGCTTGAATTAAATCAGGAAGCACCCGTTATCAAAAAGAGACCAGAGTATTTCTAAACAGAGCTTTTTGGTTCAAATTTAAGTTTCCAGAGGGGAAGATGACTCAGGGTAATCACTGCATTTTGGGTGTCCATCCAAACAGCTAAAACTGTGATGGTTACCCAGCAGTACTATTCCCAATAGAGTAGTTGTTTTACTTCAGATAAATTAGATTGCTTAGTCTTCGCTCGAATATACTACTGCAGGCTGAATCCAGATGTCAACTATTAAAAATTGACTTCATGTCAAAATAAGAATACAGGTCAAACATCACTGCATGTGAAAATGTCTACATTTTATTATTATGAAATCCACAGATACATAGATAAAGGCTTTATGGCATAATAGGATAAGAGTAGTAAGGCATATGCCTATTAAAATGAATGAGTTGATTCATCAGTTTCACTTCCTCAGATCATAGCTGCCATTGCTCACAAGACATTTTCATCCAGTTGGACTCAGAATTTTGATAGAATGATCTAGAAAACCCAGGGTACCCAGAGAATATTCAGTGTCTACTCGCTGGTATCTGGAACAATAACAACTAAAAGCATGGTTTAACAAGGAAGAAGTGATGGCAATATCACTGTTTTTAATACAACTGGTAACTTAGAGCTGGATCCCACCAACAGATTCTTCCAGGGCCAGCTATGTACTCAGTCCATTCCCAGCTTTAAGAAGCGTGGAAGAATTGTGCATTTGGACAACAGCTCAATATCTTCCCTGAAATATTTCATTCAAATTGTCTGTATCATGCAAGTAAAGTTATACAGATCAAGCTGTAAATAAACAAGAATGGTACAAACGTTTCATGTCAATTTAGAAAAGAGTTCAGAGAGCTACCATGAACAGTAGTCATTAGTCTGGTCTTATTTCATAACTTTTTAAACCACTAATAATGGTAAGATAAATAGCATCTTATATTAGCACCTGAACAGTATTTATATGAAGGTATTATGAACACCAGCAAGTAGGCAGAAAATTAGTATAATGGGAACTAAGTAGTTACAACAAATAATCAAACAAGAAAATGTGAGTCAATCTGAAAAAAATAAAAGTAAGTTCAGGTACCTCCTCTGGGATAGAATATTACAGCACAGATATTCCCTGTAAAAGACAGCAACAGTGCTGAAAATAACCTATTCATGACAATGGGTATCAAAATGCATATTGGGTGACAAAATAACATGATGGCAAAATAAAACAAAAAAAGATCTTGTAATGATATGCTTGGTCCAACTGATCCTATGCAGAGCTCCACTAAAATCAATCTGGCTACATAACAGGGAAATCCAGAGGGAGTGCAGCGATTCATGTGAGCTCTTAGGATAAAGTCTGGCCAGAATCCCTGCTTTTGAGGTTCTGGAGCCCAGGAGATGAGTGCTGCCACTACTGTCATTCACCCACCACCTTTCACCTGCTGCTGAATTAATTGGTGAGGTAGAGGGAGGGGAAGGACAAACAGCCACATTCACCCCTTGGACTCTGGACCCATGCAAAGGCATGGGCTCTGGTTAGACCTGCCCCTACCAGTTGGTGAGCTCACAGTTCACCGTGCATCTGCTGCAAGTCCTTAACCCAGGTTCAATTCATTCACATACTGCAGGACTGCCATAGGCTGAGTATTCAGATCATCATTTAATACAAACTTGCCTTTGTATGGCTTAAATGTGTTGCCATAACTGCCAAATCTAAGTGTAGATGAAGACTGCAGTGCTCTATTTTAGATAAAACCGGGTGCCTCTACACAAGACCCTTAATGCACAGTAGACTAATTCCACAGTGCATTAGCACATCACAGCAGAAACTGTGCTAATACACTAATGCACAGTAGAATTAGTCTACTGTGCGTTAAGCATCACCAAAAGACCATGCACCATTGCTACTGCACATTATGTAGTATGCAACAGCTACTACACATTTATGTAGTACCCCATATTAAGCTGCAGTAACAATGGTATATTAATGCTTGTGTACATGTGCCCACCATCTGGTAACTCCTGGGAATATGAATTGATTGTCAACTCTTGCAATTAATAGAACTATTCATGGCATGAGATCTAAAAGCTCTTAAGCCTTTTAAAGTAAAAATTTGAAAAATGGTGTATAAATAAATAATACAGTTCATTACATTAAATTTAGGTCAGTATAGATCAATGTAGATATACTCAAGCCTTTGTCCATTCACTGTGTCTAATCTATTACCCATAGAAAGCACTGTGGCTTACAGACTCATCAGCTGTCATCTTCATGTCAAGCGAAGCTATTCAGGGACTTGTTTACCATTCGTATTACTCACCTTTCATTCAAAGCTGATATTCTTTCACTGCTTATTTTAAATGCCATCATGCACAGTAATTACTGTCCCTATTCTTTTTCTAATTTTTAATTGACCATACCTCATATATAGTTCAGCCAGACCCTTTCCAGGGTTATAAGTAGATAGGAAAAATGAGGGGAATTGAGGTGAAGTGACTATAGACCTCTAAATCACCCTTTTTTCTGGATAAGCTATACAGACCCCTTAAAACCTCAAAACCAATCAGTTCTCAACATCTAGGTAGGTAGTACTCGCAATAGAAAAAATGGGTAAGAACAAAATATATATTAGAGTTATATATTCACATATATTTCATATGTTGCAATATTAAAATGTTGCAACATAACATGTACAAGATGAATGGGTTATTTCTCTCCTTACACTTTCCATTTCTCTTCCATTTGTCTTTGCTTACCTGTTCCCCTGTCTTTTCACAATTGTTTTTCCTGTATTTTCCATTTTCCTTATCTGCTTTTTTCCATCACATGAAGTAGGCAATATTACAATTAAATTTGTGATCCCCAGACAACCTAAGATCTGGGGAAGTGAAGGGTGAGGGGAGAAACAAAAAAAAAAGACTGTTTGTGGCTATACCTCTAAAGTAGATCTTTGTAATTTTTTTGATCAACAGGCAAATTGTCAACAAACGGCTCAAATCATTCTGAATATGATTTTGGAGGCAAAGAAAAAACATTGGAAGAGTCCAAATGTTTTTGTTTTTACACTTTCAAAACAGAACATTTTGAATTTTCAAAATGGCATTTTAATTTCAAAACTGGACTGTGTGGTGGCTGGAGCCATGCACTAAAGCTGGGGACTTCAGGGGAACCTCTGAGCACCCCAGGACATGGCCTGGGGATCCTGGGAGTCACGGCAGACTTCCTGGAAAAAAAGCCGGAGCCAGCGCAGGAGTGGCACATGCCAACGCTGCACATTGTTTATTGCTGCACAATAACTGCACGTGTAGATGCACCTCTTCGGTATTCTCCCACCACTCTTCCTCATTTACTTATATACCTCAGTCTTGTCCTTTCTTTGTCTCTTCCAGTGTTCCACACTCACTGCTTTTAATAACCTCTTTAGTACTCCTTTCATCCCTTCAATCTCCATTCTTGTACTCTTCCGCTAGGTTCAGGAAATGATTAATGGCTTAGGGAGTATATGCTGCTCTCTACTCTCCACCAGGGAGGAACAAATCTGTGACAATTTTTCTTTGCCATCTTCTTCCATCTGACTTTGCTATTTTAGGCCTAAACTGCTCATAGCAACAAGTCAGAATTGAGAGCAGCCCCATGCACTAGTATCCTTCTGGAGGCTGAACATAGGTAGCGGAAAACGTGGCACAACACAAACACTGCAGTTTTTTAAAGCTACTGTAAATGTTTTTTTTCCCCAACTGTCACTGCACAGTTGTGCATCTCTGAATCCTTTAGACCCTGTGGGAACTAAATTGTTTACAGTGATTCCAAGGTCAATACTGAACTGAGCCAGCTTCCAAGAGTTGGGGTATACTGAGGGAGTTTCGTTAAGGAAAACAGTAAGTAGGGGGAAAAAATCCTCAGACATGAGTAGCTGGTGCAAAGCTAGCTATTTGTCACTAAACACGATTTATAAGAGAGGATCACTCCATCTTATATGTTTAGCATTGTCTAAAGAGCATTTTACAAAAGCTGGTTGTTGACGTGAGTATTGAAAGAAAAGTGGCAAGCAAACACATCAGCTATTATGACTCCTTGGATATGAAGTTCATAAATAGTTCAAAGTCTTGGCTTGCAGGACACAATTTACTAAAAAGCATACCTGGGTCTTAAATATGATGCTATGATACCTTCAAATATTACGATTTCAAGGATTTAAGCCCTTTCATGCTGCTCTAGAACACCCACGGCTCTTTGGTTTGACACTTGTTAAATAATACTATGATGATGTTAAAGCATACTATGAGAAAGATGTAATCATTCAAGGCCTTTTTTCCCACTAGAAAATATGAATGGGCAAATATTTAAGCAATATATAGCATATTTGAAGTTGGCTGGCAATTCCAGGAATTTACTGCTGTCTCTTCCTAAATCCCTAAGGATTTATACAACAGAACTGGTTGAATTTTTGTCCCCTGAAGGACCATTTCCTTAAAAATGGCTATCAAAAGTAAAAATTTCTATGGAAATTTTAGCTTTCCCCCCCCCATCAAAACATAGAAATTAAAACGATGTCTCCTTTTTTACTGCCATCCCCTTCTCCTTCCCTTCTCCCCACCCCCAAAAATCTTCTCTCTTTTTCTATATTGTCACCAGGAGAGTGGTGGCACAGAGAAGAGAAATAAAAATAATCAATGCTATTTATTATTTGTAAAATTGAATCTTCAATTTTTACATTGAACTTTTTTTTAATTACTGTAATTATAAACTATTTGTTAAAAAAAAGAGACCTGCAGATTTGGGAAAACTTTCGTTAAGAACGTGTCATTTTTTCCACACACCTTTTTTTTCTTTCATATGACCTAGGCTCTTATATGGTACCTGTCAGTGGAATCCAAAACACTAACTTGCAAAACAATGGAAAGATATATAGGGACAGTCATTCTCTGAAGAATGTGAATATAGGTAAGATACATATAATAATGTAGGTCTCTACATGAAACCCCTACATGATAAACATTCAGGGTACTTGGAACTAAGGAGAGAGAAAGGAGACACATTCAGAGACTTCTACTTATCCATACTATTTGATAGTTACAAGGACACACAAGTATTTTATAGTCAGTTGCTCTTCTTGTATGCTAGGGAATCCCAACTGCCCTGGAAATTATCTGAAACTACTACTGGGATAACTCCAAATCACTCTCTATGCTGTCATCCTTGCAAAACTACAACTCTGTCATGTAACTGGAACCAAAAAATAGAGAGACATCTACAAATTATAACATATTGTTATCACCATGGAGAGCCTTCTGCTCTCAGACAATTTCAGTAGTAGCTCTGAATGTACAAACAAAATAGAAGCAAGCCATAAAGTGAGAGATGGTGCAATATGGTGCATCAGTATAAAAACAAACAAGGGCCTTAGGTAAAACACAATCGGTGTATCTACATATGCAGTTAATGCAACATCATAAACTCTGGCACCATTTGAGCTGGAAAAAATTGTTCCCAGGCTCCGTATCTACATATGCACCAGAATAGCAGCAATTTGAGCAGCGACAGAACAGGCCTCCCTGACTAGCTGGACTAACTGGGTGCAATTTGTGTCCATGGTCAGCATTTACCTATGCATTTCAGCGCAGTAAATTAGTCCTCTGTAAGACAGTACTATCCCCAACAGCGCTATCTTATGGCAGAGTTAATTAATTTACTGCACCCTATACTGTCACACATGTAAACGGTGATGCTTTATTGTGGAGCTCATTGATCTACTCGGCAGTAAAGCCCATGTGTAGATGCACCCAGTACAAGTGTTCTCCCTGAAAACTAGGTTTTGGTATGTATAATAAACAGAAGCATGTTAAAAAAGGGAAGGGGGAAAAGGGAGAAAAACACTCAAAGAACTGCATTTTCATGAAATGACACCAAGAAGAAATGACACCAAGCATACTGTGTAATAACTGAGTGTCTGAAAGGAGTTGTGCCTCATCTGCAAATCCCTTTATCCTAAAATTCAGAATGCACACCCAAATATTGAAGCATCTGAAATATTTACTCTGGATTATATCTGAAAGTATTTTATACAAATATAATTCAAAGCAAAAAACCCTTCTCTGAAATCAAAATGTGGAGCAGCCAATTGGAAAGCTGGATTTTTAAAGGGTCTCACATTTCTGCCCAGAAGCCTAAGCCTGCAGTCTTACATATGTTTATTTAAACAAGAAGCACACATCTAATGGAAGTTTTCCTTTGCAGCTCTCTTCTTTTGTAATATATAACACCTAGTTTTTTTCCCTACTGCAATACCCTACTGTATTCCAAAGACGCTTTGTCCAGCACAAATTATGATCATCTTCAATTGATATACTTCTAACACTATCCCTGAAGTAGTTTTTGCCCATCTTAGTTTTCCCTTTTGATGACATTGATGAATCACAAACAATCAGCCATATTTTTATTTCATACTGGCACTGATATTCTAATAGTAAAATCTAAAATAAAAAATATACCATGACATTTCTTTTCACCATATCTCTGAAGTTGTTCAGATAGAGGTAGAAAAGTTGTGCTAGTATTTGATATCTAAGTAAGAATATGTTTTTCCTCAAGATATTGATCATTAGTAGAAAACAACTCAATAGTCCTGTTATATCTTAGTGTCCTATTCATCAGCAGTGGGAAACTTGAGAATGTGAGGTAATCACTCTTCACCATTTGAGTTCGTGGCCATATTGTTGTTGAATTGATCATGAGCAGAACTCAAGGCTCATATAGCACATGCAGGGGAGATTTGGGTTATTTTTTAGATCTCACTATTAAGTTGCTGTTAAAATATTGAGAGTAGAAACAGCAAAAATCTACAATCATTCTGATTAGACTGCATTGATGTTTCCTCACCCCATTTTAACATGCATTGAAGAATTTATCAGAACAATAGCAAGTAAATAAAGTTGCGTTATGGAATCCATTCTCTACTTTAATCTCAGGAATGAGATCTTACAGAGTATTTTATATTACATGGTGACATAGGCTAAGTACAAATGTTAAATGAGCATCTGTTCTATTGGATACTTTTCACATGCTTTGGGACTGCTTAAAAGTTTTATTGACTAATTTATCAAGCCAAATCTGAATCTGGGACAGTGATTCAATTCATTGATTTGGATCACTGTTCTGATTTAATTCAGTTGAATCTAAAACTGAAGATTCAAAGCTGATTCAGAGAATCAGCAATTCAGACACAGACACAGCTTATATGTTTTTTCTACATGCTTTGAAGTATGAGGCATGGTTCATGAACTCTGCGATGGTGGGGCAGATACAGTTCCCCCCCAACCCCAGCTTGTGCTCGGCTGCAAACCTGGAAGTGGACAAGAAGTACTTCAAGTCTACTCCAGGTCCACCATTGAGCATGGAGGATGCCCCCCCGTGCCCCTCTTGGCTTGGTGATCAGCCATGGGGGGGGCCCCAGGTGCCGCTCCAGACCCAAGAGACACCAGTCGCCAAACCAGAGGGGTCCCCTGAACACTCCCTGGCAGACCCAGACAGGAATGCTTCTGGTCCACTGCCAAGCATGTTAGGACTCCCTTGCACTCCCATGGGATGTTCCATCCTCCCCAGCATCACAGCATTCATGAGCTGCCTGCTACCTGGAGGTATGTAGAAAAAACATTTAAAGTTGTGTCTATGTCTGAATTGCTGAATCTCTCCGAATCATTTTGGAAGGTTCTGATTTGATTCAGAGAGATTAAAGGGTCCTCTGATTTGATTCGGAAATGGAGATTTGACCACCGAATCAGGCTAAATCTCTGCCGAATCAGCAACTGAAGCGTCGTACAGCCCTACTATGCAGCCAAGATATCTCTACAATGCCTGCAGAAAAATAAACTGTATTTCAGATTCCAGAATTTGGTGAGGGCAATTAAGTGATTCAAAAATAGTCTGTATACACATTAGAGAAAGAATCAGGTTCTAAGAGGAAAAAATGATGCTGGTAGAGAAGTTTTCATGCTAAACTTAAGTGAAAAAGAGGACTAAATGAACTTAAAGTAATATTACAATAGTTAATGGCAAACTTAGTGGATAACAGGAATTAAGCAATGTTATTTAATAGCCTATTTTAAGAGTAATAGGAATGAAACAGAAGCCTATGTAACTACATTGTTGGCAATTTTTAATTATATTTCTTCATTATTTTAAAAAGGTTATATTAATAATAAGATATTTGTACAGATGGAGGATCAAATCTAGCTCTTGATACTCAAGCACCAAATCATATCATTATGTCAGATGCTATATGTCAGATACTAGCATATGCTTTGAGAGCCTCAAAGCCCAGATTGTACTAGTGGATATGCAGGCAAGTCATTATATACATGTATTCTCACTGATATCCATGAAGCCCTATGGATAAACATGCCCACCCACAACAATGGATTTACTGTACTTAAAAACTATACCAACCCAGCCAGATAGGGTGATCAATTACTAAAGATACATCAATTCAGTATCAGTTGAGTCTATTATTATCATGTCTGAATAGAACTATAAGGAGGAAATTGTTTAAATGACAAGTATTACAAACAGGTAGTAAAGCTGAGAATACAAGTTATATAGAAACAAAAAATTCCAAATCTTGTGTATATATATCATTTGCTTGCATAATGGCCACTGCATTCTGGATAAAATAAAATACAGTCATAATACAGGGATGTACACTTTCAACAGATGGTCTATGTATAGTGTTCATTATTCTATGGAATTCTTCTATTAGCCAGAAAATGTAGTTTAGGGTGAACTCTTAACTCCACTGAAATCAATGACTAGACTCCTACCAACCATTTCAATGGAGCCAGGATTTCATTCTGAGTTCCAGCATCCATTTTGTGAGGTCTTATCGAGTTAATAGATGTTTTTAAATGGAAATCTTTGTTGGGTGTACAAGTAATCGTAGTACGCTTTGGATATTTTGCAGAAGCCTTACTCTGAAATCCTCTATTTGAATAAATTTTCCAGACTTTTCCAGCTGCAAAGTACGTTGTCACTATACATAGTAGGGCAGATAGTTCCTTTAATAAAATACAGTTTAACTTCAATGTATTCATGAGTACATTTGCCATACAATGTAAATTACAATGTGTCTAAGCTTCTAGCTATACCTGAGATAAAAGGTGTCAGGTATTAAAGTATAGGAGTCATTTGTATGCATCCTTTAACAAAACTACAATTAATTTAACTTGCTCTTTCTTTTTATCCTTAAAAATGTCACCACTAAAAATGGAAACAATCAACAAACAGATTATGACATTCCAAAAAACAAAAATTCTCTGACTCACAGGACTCTCTACATAAAATAAAATCAAGTCTATGCCACAATTCCAGGAAACTCTGATTTCATGTCTGGTGCATAACAAAGTACATATTAATTTCCCTAGAAGCATGCTAGAAAAAAAACCAGAGCTGTCTGAAAGCTTCATGTTACACCTAATCATGTAGATGCATCAGTGCTAGCATGCAGTTAAAGGAAGAAATACCATTCAGTTACAATCAACTTTAAAGGAAACATCAAGCGTTATAAAAGACACAGAAACCACACCCAACAGAAAAAGAAAGCCATTAAAGCTTACCTGAGACAAGTGAGACTGTGTCTTTCTCCCATGAGACAACAGTGATGTATGCCTCCACAGAGGAGGGGATAATGCACTTGAAGACCGCTACATTGCCTCTCATGGCTTTCTGGTCCTCCACACGGACAGTATAGGGTTCCCGTAAAACTAAAATGGAAGAAACAGTTTTGTTGAGTTTGTGAGAAGGCAAAGAAAAGACAAGGAAAAAGAAGTTTAACTGGTATAGCAGATGGGTATCGGTTCAAGGAGAGAATGCAGGTAAGGCCCTTTGTTGCCCATATAAAGGAAACCTGAAGGAGATGAGCTGATGCCCACCAACCCTTACACTTACACTTCCATGCCCTTACAGAAAACATAGTAGAAACTACCAATCCATTATGGTAGGGTCATACCCTGCTACTGTCCTTTCAAAATATCCTTTATCCTGGGTGATTTTTTAGGATTTAACCTTCCTAAAAGTAAGGAAAGGAGAATCAATTTTGTAGAGCCAACCTGAACAGTCTCCATAAAAAAGAAACACTTCAAAAACCACTTGTTTCTCTAATACTGTCGTAGAAGTATCTAGCTCTCTCATCATTCTATACGTCTAGAATCTAATATGGCACATCATTCACAAATTGAGTGTTCTCTTAACCAGAGGGTACACAATATCAGACAGCACAGGGTACACAACCATGGACATGACTAAGCTTCCACGACAGCGCTTCTGCATAATTAAACTACTGAGTTTCTTCTGGTAAAAGAAGTAATGAGGATAACAGAAGAATCAGAAGGGTGGGCACAAGATATTTAGGATGGGAGAGAGAGAAGAGTTGAAGGATCCTTGTAATATTCACTGATTTTTGAAAGCCCCACGTACTGGAAGGGGGTGTTTATATAAACTTCAGTTTTTGTTTAAAAACAAGAAGTCTCTACCCCTCATAATTACAAAGAAGCCCCTTAAATGGAATGCAGCTATACCCATTAATGCTATCTAAGGGTCTGATCCACATATTTTAATCAACCTGATGTGTAAAAGTCAAGAATAATTCAACTTGGCCATCTGCCTGAATCTTCTACTCTGTCATGGTAGATTCGCAGGGTAATAGCTGAACAAGCTAAGTCTGCTGCTAGGAACATTCCAGGTTGAATGCCAGGGTATCCATGGCCTACCCAACCAGTCAGTCCAACTTTATGGTAGGCTATTCAGTTAACGATACATCAAACTCTAATAACCCCTCCAAGTGGCAGAGATTCTGAAAGTGGAGAGCTGCATTCACTTTTGCTCTAGGGAAAGATCAGACAGTCATCCCAACTCTCACTTTACTTACAGTCAGGTTTTCTTCCCGCTACCAATGTGCTATCGGGTAAAGCTGAGAGATCTTGGATCCAGTCCTTTCCTTGGGATCCTGCATATCTTGTATAATTACCAAATACAAATTGTATGCTAATCAACCGTTGTATTCATTTTCTTCCCCTGCCCACGCCAGAACCATGTTCTAGTTCTTACAGGGTATAACGTGTTATGCCATTACTTGAGAGGACTTGGTAACGATTGCCAGGAGGGTAGGGGTGATAGGATGGGGCACATATTTCCCAGACCAGAATTATGGGATTCAGGATGTTGCTGGGAATAAAGTTTATTGACAGAGGCTGCGTGATAACTGGCATAATGGGAGATCTAATGTTCTTGATATTGGTTTTGGAAAAGAAAGAAAGACCATGAGACTTATAGTCTTGGCTTTATATCTAGGCCTAGGTGAGCTGGACAGTTGGTCTCTATGGACAACTGTTTTAATGTTATGGTCAACAAGTTGGGACGAAGGATGACTGATGGTTAGGCCAAGCAGCAACAGCTACTTTTTACAGAGATTACAGTCATTTATAGATTCATAGATGCTAGGGTTAGAAGGGACCTCAACAAATCATCGAGTCCGACCCTCTGCATAAGCAGGAAAGAGTGCTGGGTTCAGATGACCCCAACTAGATGCATATCCAACCTCCTCTTGAAGACCTCCAGGGTAGGGGAGAACACCTCCTCCCTTGAGAGGCCATTCCAGATCTTGGCCACTCTAACTGTGAAGAAGTTCTTCCTAATGTCTAGTCTAAGTCTACTCTCTGCTAGCTTGTGGCCATTATTTCTTGTAACCCCCCCAGAGGCACCTTGGTGAATAAAACCTCACCAATTCCCTTCTGTGCCCCTATGATGAACTTATAAGCAGCCACAAGGTCACCTCTCAACCCTCTCTTGCGGAGGCTGAAGAGGTCCAGGTGCCCTAGTCTCTCCTCCTAGGGCTTGGCCTGCAAGCCCTTAACCATATGAGTGGCCCTTCTCTGGACCCTCTCCAGGTTATCCACATCCCTCTTGAAGTGTAGTGCCCAAAACTGCATGCAGTATTCCAACTGTGATCTGACCAGAGCCCGATAGAGGGGAGGTATCACCTCCTTGGATCTGTTCGTCATGCATCTGCTGATGCACGATAAAGTGCCACTGGCTTTTCTGATGGCTTCATCACACAGCTGACTCATATTCATCTTGGAGTCCACTAGGACTCCAAGATCCCTTTCCGCTTCCATTCCACCAAGCAGGTCATTTCCTAGGCAGTAGGTATGCTAGAAATTTTTCCTCTCTAGGTGCAGCACTTTCCATTTCTTCTTCTTAAATTGCATTTTGTTATTTTCTGCCCATTTGTCCAGCCAGTCCAGGTCTGTTTGCAGCTGTTCCCTGCCCTCCTGTGTGTCCACTTCTCTCCACAGTTTTGTGTCATCTGCAAACTTGGACAGAGTACACTTCACTCCCTCGTCCAAGTCGCTGATGAAGATATTAAAGAGTATCGGTCCAAGGACTGAGCCCTGTCCCCACTGCCCACACCTTTCCAGGTCGATACCGACCCATCCACCACGACTGTCTGGGTGCGACCCTCTAGCCAATTCCTCACCCACTAGACTGTGTAGTCATCCAAGTTACAACCTCTTAACTTGTTTACCAGTATGGTGTGGGATACCATATCGAAGGCCTTCCTGAACTCTAGATATACAACATCAACCCCTAATTCTGCGTCCACGCATTTTGTAATCTGGTCATAAAAAGAGACTAGACTTCTTTCTTTCATTTGTTTATGACAACACTGATGCTTATTTATTTATCAGAATTACTTTCTTTGTGCCAGAAACTGTCCCCTGGAGGGTAACATGACTTCTTTGGGGATTCCCTGAGCAACACATGGCTTGCTACACAACCATATGTGCACTTTTTCAGCTGCAATGTGCACTCCTCTACTTGCACAGATCAGAGCCTTAGTTGATACAGAACCAAGATATATCAATTTTTTAAGTGTTCTGTAATACAGTAAAAATTGGCCAACTGATATGTGAATTTTGGTATAGCACATGCATACAAAATACCATGATGAAACCACCATACACTTTTGAATTTCTGCCTAAAGTAACTTGAACAAAAGAACTTCAGAGACTAAGAGGCTTTGAGAAATGCATAGATGGAAACTGATATGGACTCTGTTCAACCTTAAACAGAAGTCTATCATGTTTTTTGTCTACAAATTCAAGATATTCAAATGCCCATGTTCTAAACTGAAAATGGCTGTCCATTTTCTTAGGATAATGTTTCCTAGGTTTTGGACAATGTATTTAAGACTTTTCTTGAAGATGTTAATTTTTTCCTCATACTTTTGTAATCATCACTTTGTATGTCTTTGAAATTATTTTTTAGTGTCAGTGGGTGCATCTACATGTGCAAATAATCAGGGAGCAGTTTACTCAGGAGTAAAGTACTCTAGAGTAAACTCTCCCTGGCATGCAGACACATGCAGGGACACAGAAACAGATTTGCTGCTCCTAGCAGCAGACTTCTCCTGCTCTCTGCAGCTCTGCACCAGAACCTTGAAGCAGCCAGGGTGGTAGCCCAGGGGCTAGCAGGAAGCATGGAGCCAGGGGAGAGATGACTCCTGGCAGAGCCTGAGACATTGCTCCCTGCCCCTAAGAGCTGCCTGCAGATGGGGCCAGCTCTACCACTGGAGCCTGGGCAGAGACAATCTCCCCCTACCCTGGCAGCACAGAGCTCCCAGACTCTACTCTACAGTAGAGAGCAGTAGGCAAGGGCTGGGAGATCCTTATAGAATCATAGAAAATTAGGGTTGGAAGGGTACTCAGGAGGTCATTTAGTCCAACCCCTGCTCAAAGTAGGACCATCCCCAACTAGATCATTTCAGTCAGGACTTTGTCAACCCATGCCTTAAAAACCTTCAAGGATGAAGGTATCACCTCTCTAGGTAATCTGTTCCAGTGCTTCACCGTCCTGCTAGTGAGAAAGTTTTCCTAATATCTATCTTAAACCTCCCTTGCAGCAACTTGAGACCATTGCTCCTTGTTTTGTCATCTATGATCACTGAGAACACTATAACTCTATCCTCTTTTGGAACCACATTTCAAATAGTTAAAGGCTATCAAATCCCCTCTTAGTCTCTTTATACTAATTAAGTCCAGTTCCTTCAGCCTCTACTCATAAGTCATGCGCCCCAGCCCTCTAATAATTTTCATTACTCTCTGTTAGACTCTCTTCAACTTGTCCACTTCCTTTTTGTAACAAGGGTCCCAAAACTGGACACAGTACTTCAGATGTGGCCTCACTAGTGTAGAATAGAGCAAAATAATCACTTCCATAATTGCTGGCAATGCTCCTACTAATGCAGTCCAGTATGCTGTTAGCCTTCTTGGCAACAAGGGCATACTGCTGACTCATATCCAGCTTACTGTCCAATATAACCCCCAGGTCCTTTTCTGCAGAGCTGCTGCTTAGCCACTTAGTTCTCAGGCTATAGAGGTACATGGGATTTTTCTGTCCTAGATGCAAGACTTTGCACTTGCCCTTGTTGAACCTCATGAGATTTATTTTGGCTTGATCCTCCAATTTGTCTAGGTCACTCTGAATCACAGCCCAACCCTCCAGTGCATCTACTACACTCTCTCACCCCCACCCCCAACCTGAAGTCCCCTGCAGATTTGCTGTGGGTGCAATCTGACCCCTGGGTCACTTTACTATATGCTGGCTGCCAGCTACACATTGAATCATTGATTACTATCCATTGAACCCAACACTCCAACCAGATTTTTATCCATCTTACAATCTATTCATTTAACACATACTTTCTCAGCTTGGTAGCAAAAGCCTTGCTGATGTCAAGATATATTATGTCCACTGCTTTCCCCTCATCCACAGAGACAGCCATCTCATCATAGAGGACAATCAGGTTGGTCAGGCATGACAGCTCTGGTGAATCCATGTTGGCTGTTCCTAATCACCTTCTTCTCCTCCAAGTGCTTAGAAATGGATTCTTTGAGGACCTGCTCCATGATTTTTTCCAGAACTGAGGTGAGACTGACTGGTCTGTAGTTTCCTGCATCCTCCTTCCCTTTCTTAAAAATGAGCACTGTATTTGCCCTTTTCAAATTATCTGTGACTTCTGCTGATAGCCACAAGTTTTCAAAGAAAATAGCCAGGGGCTCTGCAATCACATCAGCCAACTCTCACTGCTCCCTTGGATGCACTGCATCTGGCCCCATGGATTTGTACACATCCAGCTTTTCTAAAAAGTCCCTAAACTGTTCTTTCACCACTGAGGGCTGCTTATCTCCTCCCCAAACTGCACTGCCTGGTGCAGTAGTCTGGGAGCTGACCTTGCCTGTGAAAACTGGGATAAAAAGGCATTGAGTACTTCAGCCTTTTCTTCAACATCTGTCACTAGGTTGCCTCCCTGATTCATTAAGGGACCCACACTTATCCTGACCTTCCTCTTGCTGCTAACATACTTGTAGAAACCCTTCTGTTACCCTGCATGTCCCTTTTTAGCTGTAACTCCAATTGTGCTTTGGCCTTCCTGATTTTATCGCTGCCTTCCTGAGCAATGTTCTTATACTCTTCCCAAGTTGTTTGTCCAAGTTTCCACTTCTTGTGATCTTCCTTTTTATGTTTAATCTCACTGGAGAGACCTCTGCTCAACCCAGCTGGTCACTTGTCACATTTGTTATTCTTCCACACATTGGGAAGGTTTGTTCCTGTTCAGTAAGGTTTCTTTATAATACAACCAGCTCTCTTGGACTTCTTTCTCCCTCAGACTGGTCTCTTAGGGGAGCTGCCCATACTTCCTTGAGGGAGTTAAAGTGTGCTTTTCTGAAGTCCAGGGTCCTTCCTCTGCTGCGCTCTTTTCTTTCTTTTGTCAGGATCCCAAATTCAATTATCTCAGGGGCACACCTGCCCAACTTGCCATCCCCTTGTACATCCCCCACCAGTTCTTCCCTGCTTGTGTGCAGTAGGTAAAGAAGAGCACGGCCCCTAGTTGGTCTTTCCAAAACTTGTACCAGGCAGTTGTCTCCAGTGCTTTCCACAAAACTTCCTGGATTGCCTGCGAGCTGCTATATTGCCCTCCCAGCAGATATCACGGTGATTCAAGCCCCCCATGAGAATCAGGGCCTGCAATTTAGAAACTTCTCTTGTTGTCTGAAGAAACCCTCATCTACCTCATCCTTCTGGTCTGGTGCTCTATAACAGACACTCAACACAATATCACCCTTGTTCCTCTCCCCTCTAATCTTAACCTAGAAACTTTCAACAGACATATTTCAATTTTCATACAGGAGCTCTGAGCAATGGCACAGGTTTTTTTTTTTTGATACAGTGCAACTGCTCCTCCTCTTGTGCCTTGCCTGTCCTTCCTGAACAGTTTGTACCCATCCATGACAGTCATGCAAGTTATTCCACCAAGTGTGTTATTCCAATTATGCTCCTTCACTGTGCAAGAACTTCCAATTCTTCTTGCTTTTTCCAAGGCTCTGTGCATTCATGTATGGACTCTGGAGGTGACTAGCCAATTGCCCTACTTTTTCAGGAAAAATGAGACCTCCCTTGCTGCCCCACATGTTTCTGCTTCCTTCAGGTCCCTCACTTCCCCACTTACCTCAAGACTTGTTCTCCAATCACGGGGCCAAAGCTGAGAGATTCTCATCTCCTAGCCCATGCCCTACAACTGAGGAGCTCAGGCTGTGAGATAAGAATCTTGTAGCCCTGGCCCCACAATTGCAGATCAGGAACTGAGAGCTGCCAGGGAAAGGTGACACTGTCCCCACCTGGGCTCTGGTGGGGGGAGCCCACACTGGCAGCAGGAAGCAAGGAGCAATTTCCCACCCCCTGCAGCCCAGCTGACACGGAGCAAATGTGCTCCCAGTCAGGTGTCTCTATACATGCACTACTGCACAGTACGTAATCAAGAATTAATTTGCTACTTGCATTTGCAGGTAGCAAATTTACTCACACTTAGGGCCAATTGCTGTGCAGTAAGCATCTGCATTTGTAGATGGTGATGCTTACTGTGCTGTAATTATCTCTAACCCCAAGTAAAGCATCTCGTATAGATGTGCCCAGTAAAAGCACAACTTAGTAGTGAACACTATTAATTGGCATAATGTTCATCAATCAGGCTCTTTCTTATTTGCAAATAGAAAGCCTTAAGAAAAGCAACAGCTCTAGAATATGATATATGTGCATAATTTGCAATTTATCTAGAATTACTACTGCAAATACACCAGAAATCAGATCCTCAGCAAGGGTAAATTATTACAGCTCAGTTGATTCCAGTGAAGCTTTAATAATGTTCTATTCACCAAGAATCTGCTCTGCCTTCTCCATGCTTTATTCATATTACTGGCTCATCAACCTTGACTAGATGTAGTGTTTAAGCTATGTGTTGGCTGGGCTAGTTAAATAGTACTAACTAAACACTCCGTTCTGATCTCATTTAAACCATTTCGCCTCTTGCTGAGTGAGCCTCTTATTATTCAGTCTGCATGCCAAACTTCTATGCTCATGACACAAAAGACCCTCTGAATATTTTCACTTAAAACTAAAAGTATTCCCTGTACTGATAATATTGATTACTTATATTATATGTGTGTATCTCTGTCCCATCTCAAAACCAGGTCACAAATAGAGAGACAATAGGGGAGAAATGTTTTACTTTTCTGATTTGCCAAACTTTGTCCAAGGACTGTCCCCATTTCTCTGCCAGCTCTTCAATGATAGGTTCTGATAAATGGTTCGGGTATTGTCAACTTTTAATTTCATTGGTCCTAATTATATTTGTGAAATACTCTCTTTTAAAAAAGGCATTTTGGTTGCTCTTAGTAAAACCAATAGGGCTGTCCTTCCAGACCATCTTCTTTACTCTGATTAACATTGCATATGTCTAGATGTGGTATAAATTTGACTGAATAAACTCTGGTATACTATGCGCCAGAGTTTATTGCTCCTGGGTGCCATCTTTACACATGCACCTGGGACTGCAGCATGTTGAGCTGGGTCAGAGCAGCCTTGGCAGACAAGGAGCCTGGGGGGGTCAATCTGCCAGCCCAGGGCTGCTCTGACTCGGTTCAACATGCTGCGGAGGAGCTGCCTGAAGCACATGGGTACTTCATTGTGGGGCTAGTTGATAGGCAGCCCCCGCACTGATGCACCCTCCAGCCAGTCCCATCAATGTCTACACGCATTATGGCAAAGTAAATAATGCTACTACAGGACAGTACTTGTGTTGACAAATACTATCCTATGGCAGCATTTATTAATTTACTGCAGCCTAATAGGGCTGCATGTCTAAATGCTGACACTTTATTGTGGAGTTAATTAGGCAGCTCTGCAGTAAACATTTCATGTTTATGAACCCAGTAGCTATAACTTTAAGCCTGAAAGACATGGTCTACCCCTCGTTCCAACTGAATTGATGTAGTGAAGACGCATACTTACCGGCCTTAATATGAACATCCTGACTTCTGATTTTCCCTGAAGGATTTTCAGCTGTGCAATAGTAAGTGTTATCATGGATTAAGTTATTAAAGCTCGAAGGAGGGAAGGGGAAAATTTGGAGAGTGCCATTGGGGTGGACGTGGCGGATCCCTGGGACATCATAGATCTCCTCGCCCGTTGCTAGGTACCATCTGAGTGTCACAGGAGGGATCCCTGCTGCAGGACAGGGCACCAGAGTTCCTGTGGTGCTAGCAAACACTACCTCTTGCAAAGATGCATTGACAAAATATAGGCTGGCGTGTAGATCTTCACTGAAAACTGCAAGACACAAAGATAAAAATGTATTTAGTAACTAGGAAAACTGACCTGCACATAAAACAGTTTTATAGCCCACAAATTCATTTTCATAATATAATAACAATGCTCAGGATTTTGAGTTCCTGAAAGTAATTTCCAATAAAAACATGTATGTAGTACTATCTAATTTGAATTATTCCAGTAACTGATGAAGATAACTGGAGCAACTGGATCATAATGGAGGATAGATTAAGATTCTGCTCTGTTTTAGTGGTGGAAAAATGCAACCGAGTCAATTAATTAAGAAGCTGCAGATCTCAAAACATAACGGAAAGCAGTTATTTTCTAGTGAGATTACCATTACTCTCTGGAAAAAAGAAAAACTAGATCACCTTTGCCTTTGCTGATTCAGCATTCTTGCCAAAGCAGGCCAAATACAAGCAGTAATCTACTTTTGTGAAATTCCCACTAACTAGAATTGCCTCAGAAGCAAAGGCTGTTGTTAGCATTTATAACAGAATTTGACTTTTACAATCCTTTTTGGAATTTAGATATAGCACAGCAATTTGTAATGCAGTGAACAGAACTGAGCAAATAATGGGGGGAAAACTTCCATATCATTACTTCAGAAAATAAGAAATTTGGAGAGTAAATTATTTGGCTAGTTCTAAATAAAATACATAGACTTTTAGTTACAAAAATGACTTTAAGACAAACATGGATAGTCGATGATGTTATTCATAAAGAAATATTAGCCAGAACTGTCATATTTAGAGGTTCTACCTAGACAATCAAAAGCAACTTCAGACATTTCATCCAGTGTATGAGACCCCCCACAAAGCAGTATCTCCTACTCCTCTCTGCTTGAGAACAAAGCAATGGAAACCATTACTTTTAGACTTCCAGAATTTGAAGTTTTTAATACTGTAACCATACTCGTGTTTTAGACATTGTATTTAAACCTCCCCCTAAAATTTTGCTAGCTTCATCTCACAAAAATAGATAAGGTTATTTTAATACTGCATTTGCACTTCCCTCTTCCTGTGAATTCTAAACTGAAGTTATCTGACAAATTCTAAAATGGTAGTTATTGTATATTATGTTAAAGTAACCAGTTGCAATAAGGAGTTGACTACTGCTCTCAGTTTGCAAAAGCACATATTATTGTCCCCAGGATAGACAATACTCAGCAACCTCAAAGCTAAGTCACATGGGGTGCAGTTTATCCAACCTCTATGATTCTATGTTAGCTTGCAGCATCAGGTGGAGTGGTTCTTTTCCTGACAATGTGGAGAGCAAGGTAAGGAGGGAATACATTTTTGTATATCCCTTGAAAGCCCTCTGTTTTCTTTCTAGATACCTCAGATTTTTACCGGGCAAAATGATATTTCATGGTGGATACCCACACAGGTAGATGGGAATGCCTACTGCCACCTCCAGAAGACTGTAGAAGGAAAGATCAACTAGCTCCATGAAGTAATTGGAAAACATATCTTTTAGGTGGAAAACAGTCCACCTAAAAGACATCAGAAGTAAATGAATAAAGATTTCTGGGAAAGGTATGTGACAGAGGGAAGCTCAGGGCTGAGTCTTGAGTTGGCTTCCCCACCTGTCTATGGAGCAGTCCACCCAGTCTCTTCTGCCACGACTTTGTTGTTCCCTTTGCTGGTGGTATAATGCAAGAGTCTGCCCATTACAGGCCCCAATGCTAGGGGGCGCTATCCACAGCTCTGAATCTTCTCTACACTGCAGCCCATGCCTCACAGATGGCATCCAGGATCTTATAACACACCCAGCCTAAAGTCAGACTTATGGGGCTCATGTGTTGTCCTTCAGGCCTACTCAAGTTCAACCCTACTCAACACACCCCCTGGGGCTGCCCTTCAGACCATCGCACAATCCTACTCAACCATCAGTTATGCCCAGTCCTTCAGGCAGTAAAAATGTACCCTACTCTGGGCAGGCTCCACAACTACCCTCTACCTTTAGGGCCACATAACTTCCCCCTCTCTGGAGTCTCACAAATATCCCCTCCCTAGAACCTCCAAGGTCTCATTTCCCTGTGCAGGCTGAGGTGGCCACCAGCATGCCTGGTCTCTCTCCGCTACTGGGGTTTTACAGCCCCTAGGGATCAGGTGGCCATAGCTGTCCCTGGCCCTTGTACCCATGGTATTGTGGGAGCTAGGGGTTATTGAGGCACCCTGACCCACATTTCACTAGGTAGGTGAGTGCTCCTAGTATTTAAGTGGGGCTGCCATGCCACCAGCAGTCCCACCAGGCCTCCCTATCCTAGCAGAGTGCAGTTTTAGGTCATGACCAGGCCCAGAAGCCTCCAAGCCGTCCCCCCAGCTCCTGCCCTTACCTCCAGGATTTTATGAGCGTCATCTCAGTCAGGTGATATTGCTCCCTTGGCTGAAAGCAACACACTGTTGACTCTGCCTGGCTGACTTTAGTTTTAAAATGGCCACCTTAATCAGGCACCTGCTGGTTGCCTGCTCCAGCCCTTAAAGTGGCAAGCACCCAAAGGTGTGCTGTCACAGGGTATTAAGGAGGCAGGGGAGAAGACAAAAAGGATCTTTGAAATTTAGGAATCTAAAGCTTCAAAGGAAAGTGACAGGGTATGGCCAATAGCTAGGGACCTACCTAAATCACTATGAGACTAAACAATTTCTGCAGGTTGGTCATGGCATAAACAGCAAATTCCATGAATATTTCTTGGCTGTGCTCCACTGGCCCTTCCCCTCAGCGTTGACTGGCAGAGAGGGAATCTTGCCTGCTGCCCTTCATGTCACCCCACCAGCCAGCACCTTCCTCCCCTGCACAGACTGAGAGGCTGCAGCAGCAGCAAGGACCACTGACTCCAATTGGGCAGCCAGCATGTTATTTTTAAGGGGGTTTTTTTAAATTGATTTTGTGAGCAATCCCAGCTTTCGTGATTTTCTTAGTCATAACTAAACCCTGCAAATGGAGGTGGCAAGCACTGCTTCAGAGCAACCTCAGGTCCTGTAAGTTTCAAGCAGGTCCTATTAGAGTGGTTTGGCCCCAGTGAAAATCTGATGCTTTTTGGAAAGCAAGCAGATATGACTTGAATACAAACAAGAAAGAAGGGAGGTTAGTAAGACAGTGCAGTTTTACATGGTCGCATTTCTAATTATAACTACACTTTAGCGGAAAGAACAAAACCGATTGTGGCAGACTAGAGAATAAATAATCTTGAATTCAGCATTGTTCATTTAACTATACAAGCCATACTCTATAATTACAACTGAAATGTTAACGCAGAGTGTTTTAATTTTCAACCACAAGGAGAGGAGACATTTGTATAAAAGTGAATACTATATATGTTTGCCAGATTTTAATATGCTTTGTGGCAAGTTCAGGTATAATCAACAGACTTTCTAATTTAGGATGAGGAGAGGCATACCAAATGTTCTATGCTGTAAAATAAGGATTATCAGACACTAGGTTTGATATCTTACACAGAACTTAACTTTTCCATATACAATTTAAATTACAAGGCAACACAGCTGAACTGGATGCATATGAGATGCACAAAATATCACTTCTCACTGCTGTACTGTATCCCCTGTAGCAGTCTTCACTAGCTCTAAGTTTCTATCCATCTGCCTATACAATAATGCTTCCATTTAAGTAGCACCTGGTACCCATGCATCTTAACAGCAGACACAAACACATATCCAAAAAAATCCCTGGAAAATAATTGCAGTACTATAATATAAAACACAGAAAATGATCCAGATGCATTTTGTTGCAGAGAACAAATGTACAAGCTACTTAGATACATACTTCAGAAAAGACTGGGACTTTGTGCAGTGTCTTTCATTAAAGAGCTATCAGCCCAGTGTCTGATAGAAAAAACAAATTTTCTGAATAATGGAATAAATGATATATCAAAATCTAATGGGAATTAAGAGAAAACAAGGAGGGAAATATGATACGTTAATATATCTTAGAAGTAAAATATTACAATGTGAAATATGAGGCTTTAGTCAAGAGGAAGAGCAGGGAGACCATGCCAGATGCTGCTGGGGTGAGGAAAAGAGAGAAACTAATGAAAATAGTCAGGTTAGGAGTATCAACAATAAAGAGATGACTGTTGGAGCATAAACTAAGGCAGAGAGGGTCAAACTTGTTGGCAGATATGCCACAATTAGTACAATATTCTCTTCAAGAGAGCCACTCTAATTAAAACACTCCTCCCGCTCCAGAGCACATGTACAGGACTAGATGATCACAACAGTTCAATCCATTTTGGTAATCTTCAATTCAAAGTGTCTTTCTAGAGAAAACAGGTGGCAGAGTCTACACCTTAAATTCTGAAGGAGTCCATATTGAACCTTAACCTTTCCCCTAAACCCAAAACTGCTTACAATGTTAGACTGAATCTACAATCCTCTCATTGTTAAATGCAGCAGTTACCCCATCAACTCGCATCTTAAGTCTCACTCTGTTCAACAAACTCCAGTGAGCAAGCTCTAGTCCCTGTTCCTATGAGTACTGTCTTTAAAAGTCTCATGGCAATGCCCAGAGACTAACTTTCTTGCTTGGTCTGTACTGCTGATGTCTCTTGCTCCAAAGTTCATTCTGTATTACCCAGAATTAATGGGGAAAGCAATAATGGGAAGGAGGGGGCATTCAGGGTTTATAGAAAGAACAGCAGTGGCAGTGAGTTATGATACAGGATCAGATCAGTGTCTGGTCCATTCAGCAGGCTTCCATCTTCCAAAGTGGCAAGTACCAGGTGCTTCAATGAAAGATGAAAGCTGCAGTAGGCAGCTGTCAGACATCTGCCCCAGGAAAAATTCCTCCTTAACCCTTTAATTGTTTTATGCCTTAAAGCATGGAAATTCATTTTTCCTATAAAATTATCTTTTTAAATCCTTAGTATGATGTTTCTTAAAGCTCACATTATCTATAGTGTATCCAATACTTAACCTGGAGAATTCACTGCTACAAAATGTCACTGATGCCAACTACGAGTGGCATATTCCTGCCTTTCATGAAATATGGTTAAGAAGATTTCTTTGTCCTTTGTTTTTTTACATAACTGGCTATTTTCAAATTCCTTCATAATCATTCTAGTTTCTTCTATAATGGATGTGGGTGACTGGTGCCTCCTGAGACTGGGGGAGCAGTTTGTGGGAGGCAGCATTGGCACTGGGGTAGCAAGCAGCGACTGCCCGCAGAAGCTGGTGACGGGGGCAGAGGGAGGGGCGGCGGCAAGCACCTATTGCCTGCAGAAGCTGGCAGCAGCAGCCGCGGGGTGGTGAATGGTGATTGCCCACAGAAGCCAGCATCAGTGGCGGGGCGGGGAGGGTGGCAAGTGGCAACCTCCTGCAGAAGCCGGTGGCAGCCAATCTCAAAGGGAGCCCGTACTCACCCCCAGTTACCCCCCTACCAGTCGCCTATGATAATGAACTAACTGTAGGCCTAACTTCCTTTCATTGTAAAATCATGATGAAGGAACTGAGCAATCCAGGGCCAATATGGAAGTCAAAGGGAAGATGTAATATGGCCTTGTTATATCTTACACTGTGAGCCACACAAATATTGATCAGTGTTAATGTTAGCTCAAGCTTGAAGCAGTTACACCTCTCAGGCCAGCAGGGATCTTGAGGACTAAAAGGTAATAATCCCCCACCCCACCTCCGCCCTCTGGGGCTCTCCTGGTTCTCCCCACCTGGCCCTTGGGGTTCTCCCCTGCCCTCCCACTGCTGCTGCTCTGCTCCAGGCTAAATCCACCCAGAGAACAGTGGTTGCTAAGCAGATAAACCCTTTTCTGCCTGCTCCCCCAGGACAGACACCATGGGCAGCTAGAAGAAAGGGAGTGAGTAGGGATCAGAGATAATGGCGAAGGCTGGGGGGTGGGGGCAGGGGGAGTTTGTGGGCCCAATTCAAACTAGCAGAGAGAAGGGGCAGGTGCGGTGGTTACACTAAGATTAGAGCCTAGAGTGGCTCCTTAGTGTAACATAAGCTGAATAACATGGAGCGGAAATAATGCTGCCTCAGAGTGGAGCAACTTTGAGCTGCCTAATGAGTGCTTAAAACTAGTTTCAGGTGTTAATGTCCAGACAATTAAGGTGTTAAAAGCTCCAGGAGCTTCCCAAAATTACCATGTAACATGGCCTACTGTATCCATTCTCAGAACCAGAAAGTTATGCTAGAATTAGTTTTAAAATCTTAAAAAAGAAAGGGGAGCCAATAACAGATAGAAAAATGAACCTGTAAAGATTTGCACAAATATTCAGACTTACACAGATCATTATTTGAAATGCAGTTTATAAGACTTGACCATTATAGATTTAGGCAAGGAAGCTCAGCCCTTTGTCAGCTAAGAGTCAAGCACAATAATTTTCACCTAGTTCAAAAAGCAGTATAATTGTAATACAGAAGGATACTACTATAATCAAGAATAAATTCAAATGATCAAAAATAGATAAAAGGATAGTTCTGTTAATAACTGTCAAATATATAAATTCTCTCACATACACAAAAATGGGACTATTTAAATTTATACCAAATTTCTAAAGCTAATGAAATTCAATACTAGTTGTATTTAAAAATTAATACTAAGTAATTATCACTAACTGAGTCATTTATCAAAATTGAAATTAAATTGCCTTCATCTTGTACATTAAGGGCCAAATCCTACCAAGCTTGCTTATGTCAAAGAAGAATTCGGCCCTAAATTCATACAATTTTTAAAACCTAGAAAATATCTCTCTCCATTAGCTCTTTGATGAATCCAGTCTGGCATCAAATATTTATTTAGACATACTAAGAAATGTCAATCAAAGGCAAGTAGAGGGGTAAAGAGGGCACCAAGATTCTTATTTTAGATTAAATAAAAATCAAAGTAGAGGAGCTAAATGAGATAATTAAGCACATCACTGAAGCAGATGTGCAGTCACGTACTTTGAAGCAATGCTCCAATGGAACATCAGGTTCATGGCATAGTACTGGATATGATGATTTCCCTTCACATATGGCAAATGTTGTATCAGGCAGCAATCAAGTATTTTATTTTATTTAGATTTGTTACATTATGATGGATGTCTGTCATAAACTTTAAGCACCTTCTCAGTTAAAGAGAAGTAACATAGATAAAAGAAAGAGCCAGCAGCGAACCAGGAAAACGTAACAAAGGAATAAAAAAGAATTACAGTGCAGAAAAAAGAGAATGTTCTGCCCTCACAGAGCAGCAGCCTTTGTATAACATTTCTTCCTCAAAACACTCACTGCTGAGTTTTCCTGTCTACTCTGAACACAGAACCTGATTATAACTGCTTTGTTCCAAGGTAGGGAGCACATCCCAGAAGAAAGGAATACTTTGCCATAGATCCCTTTGATGACTGACAACAGTTAGGAAGGGATGGTTTGAGCATCTTCACAAGCCAAATCTGGCATTTATGACAAAAGTGAGAGTTGCTCTCTCAAGTTTTTATAGGCCTAAAGCTACTAGAATTTTCTAAATCAGTAGTTCTCAACCTTTTTGGACTCAAGGCACCCCATATTGCACTAGAGGCCCCCTCCATAACTTTTTGTGGCACCCAATTTCAAAGACTGATTTATAGTTACAGTGCTTACCTCCTTGTGGCAGGGCCTATTGGCAGGTATAAGAGATCTTCCAGGCAAAGACAAGTCTGACTTGTGGTCATCTGCTCAGATTATCTCCTTATCTCCTAACGCCTCACTTTTCTCCTCACACCTCCCAGCACCCTTCAAGAGAACAGGTGGCACCCCAGGGTACCTTAGCACCCTGCTTGAGAATCACTGTTCTAAAATTCTAACCAGCACCTTAAAAGACTCACAACCCCATCAGCCCCTAGTACAGATTGTAGAGCACTGATTCTTTTAATAATGCCATGCAGTAAGTTTAGGCAGTTTCTGGATCTCTTAATACCTGAACTGTCTGCACATCAACACCTTTTAGGTGGCTTAAAGTACTAATTATTCATCTTAAAGTTACACCACTACAGGGCAGGATTATCTCCTAGCCACCTAATTTTGTTCTTATTCCATTAACATGTGACCACTTCCCACAGTTATTCCACCCAAACTGAAGTCCTCCACTATCCCAGAATGCAGTGATCCCTCCTGATTCAAGGAGAGCTGGGGCACTGGAGCACAGAAGGGCCAGGCATGGCACCTTGGCCCCCTCCCCAGGATTTCTGGCAGAGAGAGCACCACAGCCCCAGAGAGCACCCGGCCATTGGCGAGGCATAGGGGGTGCATGCTTTGTGCTGAGAGCAGCATTGCTAGGGCCTAAGCCTGAGAGCCCCACTCTTAGTGCAGATCCACTGTATCAGTTGCAGTGAGACTAGAGAGCCTCAGGGAAGCACAGATGGCAAAGGCTGGTGCTAACAGGACTTAGAACTGGCAATCTAATTTTGCAGCGGCGGGCAGCATTACCACAGCTATATCCCACCACTGCAATGCTGCACCCACCACCCCTACCACGTGCTCTGCCACCACTATGCATACACCACCCATATGTGCCATCCCCCACAATGGCCCTACAGGAGGAAGAGGTGTGGGTCAGGTGGGCATGCCCCATACCGCCCAGCCCCTGCAAATAATGTTTTCTCCTGGTGCTCATTGAGGGAATCTGCTTCCCTAGGGTGCTCTAGTCTCACTGCAGCTGACAAGGTGATGGTCCACTTTTCAGCAGGAGCAGCAAGTGGATCCTGCTCCTAGTCCTGCCCCTGCTCACCACGCCTCTAGTGACAAGTTACAACTATGCAAGTAAAAAACAGTCAGAGCAGGTTTTTCTCCTTACAGGGTGTGTCTGCACATTCATTAATGTTCAGTAGTTACTTCACATTCAATTTAGTACTTAATTAAGTGCTAAGTAAATGTTTAGTCATTTGTGCTACTGTGCAGTAGTGCTGGCACATGGTTTTTTTGTGATGCTTACTGCACAGTAACCTAATAACACTGTGTAGTAGCGTATTAGTATGGTTTATAACTGATATACTACTGTACAGTAAGTGTCTCATGTAGACACAACTAGAGTGTGACTAGTCCACTAAGCTAACAACACCAAGTCACATTTGTTTGGCTTACAGAGTAAGGTCTCACAAGGCTATAACTTTTCACTTATTAAGGGACTGTCCCATTCTGAACTATTTTACTTTTTGACATGGGTTCATGAGCTATAGATAAAACTCCCAATATTGGGGGGCTGATTTATACTCTCTGAAATTGATATTAAAAGCATCACTTTCTCTCCCAAATCTTCCATCACCTCCACAAAAAAACCACATAAGGTTTATAAATATTTAAGATACACAAACATTCAGATAAAATTTAAGGAGGGGCAAAAGGAACAGTTGAATCACAAAGAGGGTAAGCTTTGACTGAGAAAGGCTTTTTTCCTTAAAATGTAGACAAAATGAAAGAGGTTACTGGCAATCAGATGATCCTGTGGTCTGAAAAGAAAATTTATAAAGGGAGAATCCCAAGAGACTGGCCTGATTATAGATTTGAACTTGACACTTCAGTAATGAAAATTCAAGAAAGACTGTTTTGGAAAATATCCTGAGGCACATTCAGTCTCAAAACTTGGATGGTGAGAAGAAAACATTTAAGTGGAAATTTCAAAAATGTGTACATACATATCAGGAAATTTATTTCTCCTTGGATGCCTCTGCCTAGTCCTCATTAGTGTTAATAGACATCATATGCATGTCTGGAGGAGAAACAAGAACTCATAATGAACAGTAATCATCATGCATTTGCTTTTCAGGTGCCAGCCATTCATTACACCAAAAACTTTATGCCCCAGATGTATTAATATGATTAAGAAACAGGGGACAAAACAAACCTTAAGGTCACCAAATTTATTGGCATCAGCAAAAACAGGCTTTAAGCATTTGAACACTTGAGAAAGGTAAAAATTGATTAGCAAATGTAATGCAAAGGACTAACGTCTTGTCAGAGGGATGAATAAAATTCAGATGCAGAGCAATCAAGAAGATGAAATATTTATAAAGAGCTATGGCTAAAAACACAAGTAAAATAAAAAAGAAAGTGAACATTGAATACTAAATAATGAGCCTGGAAGAATTACTAAGATCATGTCCCAGTTGATTATCCCCTCCAAACCTCAACCCATATAGAGCACAGGGTTATTTTTGTGTACAAAATCTTAAACACACAATTGGACATTAAAAATAGGTTCAAATTCCATTGCAGCACCTTTCAATCAGCTCTGAAAGTTAATAGTTACATGGATACAGATATAGAAGTCATTCTCTGAAATATAAGAGATTAATAGGGGCAAAGTACAACTTTTGAAAGTTTGCAATCAGGTATAGAATTCGATGGATTAATAAACTATATAATTTTAAAAATATTCTGTAATCCAAAGAGACGTTTGAGAAACAATGAGCTTGTTTTCAGCGCATTGAAAGGATTTGAGATGTCACTGCAGTGAGGTTAATATAAGAGGTTAGATAAACAAGACCTCCTCTATACCTACCTCAAAATCTCACTGACCTTCAGTGAATACAAGAAATTGAGAAAACTATGCCAGCATTTGCCAAGTACTCCTCAAGCAGGGCTATTCAATGTGATTTGTCAAGATAATCTCAGACAAGGGAAAGAGATTCGAGGGACATGGTGGTATAGTCTAGCAACCATTACATTTCCCTCTTGTGGCTTGCCTCAGTGTATAACGAAGGTGGAACTGGATTAGTAGAAGTTGAGTATTTTTGAGAGGAATGAGAAAATAAATCAATTGATTAGTAGAGGCAAATGTTGACCTCAGAGTAACATATATATTTCTTATTAAAGTTAATGGGAATTGGATGTTCAATGTTGGCCTTCTGTATGTGGGGGTGGGACTAGAAACAGATCAAACAAGCACCAATACTGGGGTAGAGGTAAGAATGAAATTCAGGTGTGGTCTGGAAAGTAGGAAGAAGAGCAAATCAGCCCAGAATGAAAGAAAATTAGGAAAGGGAGCCCAATTCTCTCTCTGAAAGGCGCTAAAAGCATGAAAAAATAAAGGGTAGACTGAAACACAATGATGAGACTGGGAAGTCAACACAAAATAATTCTAATAAGGAAACCAAATGGAAAGGATGTAAATTTCACAAAGTATCCTGGAACTGAAAATATAATAACATTAAAAAGTCAATGAGACTACTAGTTTATTTATACATCAATATAAATTAATATGAAAGCACTAATAAAAACAATAACCTATAGAGCAAATATTTCAAGTCAAGTCAGCAGCAAAGCAAAAGATGAGTAGACAATATTTTCTTATTACAAGACAGATCAATCTTCTTAATTAATGCTTCTTCTAAATCAACTGTTCTACTTATGGCCCTGCAGCCACATACAACCCACAAGGAGTTAATGTGTGGCTCCTGGGTTCCTAGCTGGCTGCTGATACCCTTATCACTTGTCTGCTGCTGCAGCCACAGTGTCTAGGTTCGTGTTTCATCCCTCCCTCCCTCAGGCCAGGGGAGCCCACAGTGTAGTGCTGTGAGGGATCTGAGGTGGGGACTGCTGGCACATAAGGTGCCAGGGGAGGTGGGATACATGTGTTGGGGTGGGATACTGTCCACATGTACTGTGCAACAGGGAGGGGGGTGACCCAGGCGCTCATGGTTTGCACTAGTGCCAGCCCCAGAGTGTGCAGATCCCACTGCTAAGGCCTGTATGGTGTACAATCCCTGCCTGCTTCAAAGTTGTACAACTCAGTTGAAACACATCAAATAAGATAGTGGTTTTCAGACTTCTTAGTCCTGCAAACTTTTTCACATTACTTCTTCTGCCCCAGAACCTCTACCCTAGTATTGATGTGGAGCCAGATGACCAAGGCCAGCAATGGCAGCGTACCACTTCCTGGCCCGCTTGGCCACTACCCTCAATCCATTCGCAGAACCCCTGATGACCTATTGGTTTTATGTGACACAGTCTGAAAATCACTAAAGTACGACAAAATAAAAGTTTGCTTTGAAACCAAAAAAACCCAACAACTTTTGGACTTTGGTCTAATAAAATCTGGATTTAATATGTTTATGGAAACTTTTCAATGAATCCTCTCCAAGCAGAAACATACCTTGTGAAAAAGTCTATGAATATATTCCCAACTTTCTATAATAAAGCAAGATTCACTGATATTTCCTCTAGTGGCTTTTAGTGAGTTCCAGAATATCTAGAAAGAGCTGACCCAAAATGTTTCAACAAGCATTTACTATCAAAAAATACCAATTTGTCAAAATCAAATGTGTTGGTTGACCCAGATTAATTTTTTTGTTGACATTTGGCTTGTGAAATTTAAGAGATTTCAGCTTTCATCCCTTTGGGAATTTTATTTTTGTTTTATATAATCTTCTCACAGGAAAGAAAACTTTTTCCTGCTGAGTTCAATTCTCCAGGAACCCATTGTATCATATTATAAGGGCCTTTGACAAACTTAAATGGTATGAGTCATAGAACTTGAAAATTTTAAGATAAAAGGGATTCAGCAGAATGTCAGATTTATCTCTTTACTACTTCAGCATTATTTTCTACGGTATTTCCCCAGAGATTTGTCCAGTTTATTTGCCCCACAATTTCTGAAAAAGAACAGTAAAGCCTTGTTTATTATACTATAGAAAGGATGCTGTTTATGTACTTCCTGTATCTTTCTGTTGCACTTTCCTGTTACTGAGTGCAAGACGGGATGAGCTGGCTGGGTTAACCACGCGTATCGGTTACAAAGAACGGTACTTACTCTGCAGTTGATTT
>JAGPOW010003316.1:41259915-41366355 GCA_030014935.1 Caiman crocodilus
GACATTAGGAGGCACTACTTCACAGTTAGGGTGGCTAGGACGTGGAACCGGCTTCCTAGGGAAGTTGTTCTTGTTCCTACCTTGGGTGTCTTTAAGAGTCGATTAGATAGGTACTTGGCTGGGGTCCTGTGACCCTGACACTCGTTTTCTGCCAATTGGCAGGGGGTCAGACTAGATGGCCCGCTCTAGGTCCCTTCTGACCCTAGGTACTATGATACTATGTATCATAAAGCCCTGTTTTACAATGTGATAAAACTACTATTCAACATGCAAAGCATTTCTTGGATGCAATATTCTATGCAATTCAAGCAGTCCTGTACATAAGGACAATACTGTATAAAATATATGCAGATAGTTTGATTTTTAAATGTATAGTTTTAATATATGTGATTACGTAATTGGAAGCACTAAAAAACTAAGCAATTACTTCCCACAAATTACATTCTGTAATTGTAGAACTGCTTCCTATTTGTATCTTCTGTCACAGTGGCCAGGCTATCAGTTTTTTAGGACTAACTAGCATAAAATTACAGTGTGTCCAAAGGAACAAAAGACTGTGCATTTCCAAATTGTTACTCTGATTCCATGTGCCTATACTTAACTTTTTATTCCAAGAGGGTATTCATTTGAAGTAGTTTCAGAATCGAAATCTCTAATGAGGATAATTAAGTATGCAATTGTTTTTTGCCTGGAAAAAGACAAATACAATAGAAAGCATACATTTTTACATTTCCAATCTCACAGGACAACATTTTCCATTAAATCAAAGCAACCTTCCTCAATTAAAATAAAAGGTCCTCAGGTCAAACTAAAGAAAGAAGCTTAACCCACAAATGAGTTGCATCTCTGAAAGCATAAGTGGAGGGGGGGATTTTTTTTTTCTTAGCAGTGTGCACTATAAAGGCATACGCATAAGCTCATAGATACATACTGACAAAAAGCATGGATGACTGACAGAGGGATGGCAGCCCAATAATGAACTGAATTAGAGGGTAGAAATATATTTAGAATGCGGTATTTTAAAGTTTAGGTGTCTTAGAAACTAGCATTGAATATCCTGAGCTGAGTGAAGCCAGCTTCTATTGTTTTGTTTTGCAATATTCCTTTTTAAAAATAAGTAAATAAAAATTAAAGAATGTTCATGTAATCCTGAAGTTCTCTGTTTAAATGAGCCACTTTATCCTCTTGCAATGAAAGTTCATATAAGGCCTAACTGTTAGTTTAAGATGGGAAGGGAGACATGAGTGTGTATGTAGGATACGATGGTGCACGCAGGCAGCCAGCCAAAGAAGAGAAAATAATTCGAGAGCATGTTGCATTGTGTCATACTGTTCTGGGGAGTATTCTTCTGGTAGGGCCGGAGCATGCACAAGGCCCCAGCTGTGGGTGGCACTGACCCTGAGCTGGCATCCTGGCTGCCAACTCTGGTCTCCCCTCACCATGCAGCTGTAGGGCCTGCAAAGGCCTGAGAAAGAAGCTGTTTGTGAGAGTTTGCAACATCTCTGAGATAAGATGCTCTGCACCAGGGGCCATGCACTGCCCAACCTCAGATGGGGGTCAGACATGCACAGGTGACCATGGACCATAGTAAGTTAGCTGGACAGGCTGAGGCCCAGGCCCAGGCAGCTGTTGCCTGAGGCCTCCATCTCTGCTCTCTTCCTTGAGGCAGATGGGCCACTGGGTGCTGGCTGCAGGCAGCCTGCCTTCCCCACCCCATCACCATGGTGGGACAGGCCTAGATCCTGGCAGCATCTGCTGCCACAGCTGCAGACCTTGCTGTTCACCTTTGTCCTCCTGAAGGCCAGCCACTCTCCTGTACTACTGCTAAGCCTACAGCACCTGGGCTTGGGGGCGTGAAACTCCCAGACAACTGGGACTAAAACTGGCCATGCCCCTGCCTTCTCACTGGCAAGGCCATGCCCCTGCTTCCCACTGGCCAAAAGTATAGCCCATCCCCCCAGGTGGTGGTACACCCAGCAGCGTGCCCTGCACATGTCGCAGGCATTGTGCAAGGAGCCATTTGCACTAACCAAGGGGTGCCAACCCAGTATGCCCAGCTGCTGCTAATCACCATGGTGCTCCAGGTACATCTGCACAACTGGCATGGGATCCTGAGCTTCAGTGGTGCAGGGGGCAAGCCTGAGCTGCCGCACAACCTCTGCTGCCATCTGAAGGGCTACCTGTGGCTGAGCCACATGCCCCTGTCCCCAGCAGTTGAAGAGGACTTCACTGCTGGCATCAACAGATTCCTTGGCATGTGAGAGGCCAGCTAGCCCAACTAGCTGCAAGGGCATGGGCTGCTCAGGAAAGTTCTGCACTGTCTCCCACCTCCCTGTGCGCTGTGAGGGAGGAACCTAGGGGCCAGGGGAGTGCAGGCAGGGTAGGCTGGACAGGGAGGGGGAGCAGGGCCTGAGCCCAGGCCAACGGCAGGGGCTGGGGCAGGAAGGATTCTCTCCCCAGTGCAGGCCTTACCTTGTGGGTGGGATTTGCATGGATGGCAGCTCTGCTTGGTCCTGGCTCGTGGCAATGCTGTGTGGCTCCAGTGGGGTGCGGAATGCAGGTGCCCAGGTAGGGCTCCCTGCTGGGGAGGAACTGGCCATTCCTTGTGACTGGGATTGGGGCTGTGCAACTGCTAGGGCAGGCACTGGCCTTGGCTCCCCAAGCTGCTAGTGGAGACTGCAAGTGGAGAGCTCAGCAGGATGGGCTCCTGGAGGCCTGAGGGGCCCTCCCCTGGCAGTACATCACCATGGGTGACAAGCCACTGTACACAGTATGGCTGTAGCCTGGGTCCTGGGATGCGAGGATCTCTAACAGTTGCCACATAAAGAGCATGGACTTGTGGGCACCCCTCAACTGATGACTGTGGTCAGTGATGGTGACCTGCTATGCCCTCAAGACCTTGATCTTTACGTAGCACTGCCATGAGGACCAGCTGTGCATGCACTCCTGTATCCAACCTGACAGCCCTTCATACACATGGACGATGGAGCATCCACCCTGCATGTACTGGCACTGTACCTCTGCATCACCCTACAGCACCACGAGGTCACCAGTCTTCTCCATTGACCAGTTGGGATCCCAGATGGCAGGCACTGGTGTGGGCGATAACAAGGTCATTGGGGCTTCCACTCTGGCACTCCAGGCCTCCATACAGCTGTTCCTGTGCTGCTAGGCTTAGCCTGCTGCCTGCAGTGCCCAGCACAGAGGCACAGTGTGGGACTGGCAGCTGCACAGCAAGGCAATATCCCACAGCACTTGCAGGTTACAGGCAGGCTGCTGGAGGAGGGCTGCAAGCAGCTGTCGCTGGGCCCAGTGTCCAGGATCTGATTGCAGCTGGGTCTGTGTGTTTGCAGGCTTGGTAGGAGCCTACATCACTCTGAAAGTATGGGTGACATGGGCCTGGCAGCCATGTGGCATTGTGGTACCAGGAAGTAGCACTGGGGTGCAGGCAGGCTGATGCAGCTGGCCTGCAGCCTGCCCAGAGGAACACAGGTACCCGGTACAGCCTCAGTCTGACTGCGTGTGCCCCAGGGTTCAAAATGCCTGCAGGCTTTTAAGGGCCTGAGCCTGGGCTGCCATAGAGGTAGCCCAGCCCTGGGACAAGAGCAGCTCCGAGCCCTGGAGCCCAGCTCAGGCTGGATTTCTAGTGACAGGGAGCAAATCTGTTCCCTGTTGGTATGTGTTACTATACAGTAACTGCTCACAAGTAAATTTGCTACTTGTATATCCAGGTAGCAGATTTACTTGCGAGTAGCATCATTTATTGTGAAGTAAGTGTATGCATATGTAGACGCACATGCTTTCTGCATAACTGCACAGTAAACTATGCTACTGCACAGTAAAGTGTCTTGTATAAATGTGCCCACTGTGACTGCAACATACACAGCAGTCTGCCACCACCTCTGAGCAGGTTTAGGACCTTTACAGCCACATTTGAGAACAGGCACTTTATAGGTGTATGTACACACTTAGAATGGGATTACATACATGCAATAGGTATTTTTATCTCCCTGTTGCAATACATTTATGAGCATAATAAATGAACACAGGGTCTACAGGCCACAATAAGTTTAAACAAGTTTTTTCTTTTGAACGGGAGAACCAAATGACCAATGTTTAAATTATCCCAACTACACATAAAACCTCTGAAATATCCAAAGACCAAAAAGACATAGGTACAGCAGCAACACTTATCTGTCTCAGGATTACCTTCGTAACTTTTGTTCCCCATGCCTTCCCTTCCATACTTTATCATCTTTCATCTGTTATCTCTCAACATAGTTTCTATACAGTTCAGCACATTCAAAATCTTTGCTCCTGTGTTTTGCATCAAGCTAAAATACAGAATGAACAAGGCCAAAATTGTGGTTGCAATATATGCAATGAATAAATTGGGCAAGGCATGAGTTTCTAAGACATGATTAACAACAACAGCAAATATTGCCAGAACCATAGTGTTATTCCTAATACCAATCTTTACTAAGTGCAGCAGCCTCGTCAGGTAATATTCCAAACCTCAAATCACAGTGAGCCTCTTTCAATGGCCCCATTAGTCCCCTGCCCTCATCCCACAAAGGGCAAATTGAAACGTTAGTGACAATATACAGTTTTACGCTATTTGATACATGGTACAAACTCTTTCTTTACCAAGTTGGGCTCCCTGAAGGATTAGAACATCTTTGTGTTTATATTAATTCTGCCTGGATCATACTGCAGATTACCATCTCACCAAGAGATTGCCATCTGTCTGCTCCCCACCTGTGGCAACCTCCCATTCTCAGTTAACAGAACAACTTGGAGCTCCCTCTGTCTGGGGGAATGGCAAAGGCTAGAGACAGAATCTAAGCCATTGCAGCTCCAGCTCCTCTGAATGACTCTGGAGGGGAATCCAGATTTGCTTAACACAGTCCTTGCCTAGATTAGAAACCCAATTATTAACTGTCATTTCCCACTGGATTTCTGTGTGGTATACATGGTATTTTCAAATCATTATAGAACATGCTGTGCATTTGATATATTTTGTAATTTAACATTCATGCTACAACTGTATTAAACTTTCCCCCTGGGGACCAGATCTCAGTTTGGTTTCATTAGTTTTGACAGTTTACCCATCAGATTAGACAATGCTGGATTGGCTGAGTCACAGAAATGTCCCAACTATAGTATGAAAGTATCACTTCCCTATCCAGTGCATCATAACTGATAGAACAAAAGGCATCACATAGTATTGTCTAAGGCTGTGCAATAGTCAAGTACCTAAGAGAACATAAGTCCTGCTGAAAGTAGGACATGATCCAGAGATTGAAGGGAGAGGAATACATCCAGTCAAGTTTGGCCAACCAGAACCAGTTCAAATAGAATCAGATTTGCATGGGCTGAAGCAGAAATCCTCCCTCCTGTAAAGGGTTCAGAGTCTATATGTAACGCTTTACTTATGTTCTAGAAACAGAGATGTTTTCTAAAAGGATCTGGCATTAGTAAGCATCACAATAAAACTAGCACTTATGTAGGCACTGAGTAGTTCAAATAGTACAGCATAGCTAAGGATAACAAAGAAAAGATGTCTCATTAGCACTTAGTTACTATTGCCTTTTTAAAAATTCTACTTTTGAGTTGCCACAAAGTACTAATTTTTGCAGAGTTCTCTCTTGGCAAAGGTCCCTTTGCCATAATGGGACCTTTATGGCAAAGGGACCTTTATTGGCAAAGGGACCTTTATGGCAAAGGGACCATAATGGATGGTCCCTTGGCTATTTCTACATAATACTAGAGAGACCATAGAGAATTCTGGAACCTAAAAGAGTGGATGATCTTCACTCTACTTGTCATTTTGGCTCTTAGAATATAACAACAATTAACTTCCATTTCTTACCAAAAAACCCCACAAAACTCCTACCCTCCTAACTCCATGTATTTTTAGCCAATGGAGGTACATAGCTCTATTTAAAAAATGGATTATAAATTTAAAGGAAAGCACCTCTGTATAGTTTTCATTTAAAAAAAAAAAAAAGGATAATTTTAAACAAATCTTCACTATTCCAGCTTCGATAGTAGAATACTCTACAAATTTTCACCAGGGGCAGGGAGAGCCAGCATTGCTTTGAATGGCTTGTTTTACTGTCATTTTCAGGGAATAATAAGAGGAGGTTTATGTAAACAGTCTGGGGGAAGGGGTTAAAATATTAGAGCACAGGGTGTATTCTGTAATAACAATTCTCTGTAAAGAATAGCTATACAGTTTTTGCTAGATGAAAAAAAACCCCCAATAATGTGAAAAACCACAAAGACTATAGGTCTTTATCCTAACTATGCATAATATTGGACTATCTAGTTTGCACACAAAGTTTAGCTTCTTTAACCAGAAGGCTTTCTAGAAAGGTAAGGAATGATAGTCATAAAGAAATCTTGAGTATTTTTAAAATAACAGGCAGAACTCCATGGATCTTATCCTGCATTTTTACTGCAGTAAGAATATAAAGTACAGAATGAAAAGGTCTCAGTTCTTGAAGCATGATGTGTGCAGTTCCCATAAAAAAAAAAGAGTTCTACCTACACAGTAGGGCCCAAGTAAATTGATAAATTATTTTAAACTTCTAAACAGTTACATCACTAAATAAACTAGGATTTAGTGTACAGACACTAAGGGTAGGATCCTATTGCACACGAAGGGTACTCAATCGTGTAAGTGCTGTTTTTGGCACTTGGAATAGGATTGCATACTGCGTGCACGTACAGTGGATGTGCAGGCATCCACACAACTACTAAGCATGCACAGGATGCTGTGCTCTGACCGGGCAGGTACGCATACCAGGGCAAGCATGAGTCCTGAAATTGTAGCTGGACAAAAATCCATGAATAGCAGGCACTGAAAAGAACTCTGGAGGAAGACTCTTCCACACTTTAATTTAACCCAATCATCTAGTGCACCAATAGGGTACTCAACCAGCAATCATGAAACCCAGATTCTAGACCTTCCCTTTCTCCCCACCCCAAAAAAAGGAGTCTGAACCCACATCCCATCAACTTTCCACCACAATACACTAAACACTAAGCCATGAGTTGGACATTATCCAGCCCTGCTTTTAAAGCTTCCTTCCTGAGTGCCAAGAGAAGAAATCAGAAGAAAGAGAACAACCTTGAAGGCATGTGGTTCAGTCAGTGTGGTTCAGTTCTGCTAGGGAGGGGAGCCCAAGGTTCTGGAGAAGCATTGCTCCTATGGGGCAGAAACTTCCATCCATTTCACCCAATGACTATTAAATGCAAGGCACAGTGGCTCAACTTCAAGTGAAACATGATCACACATTGTGCCACCTACAAAAAATGTCAGTTCTGTGCTAGGTAAGTTCCATTTGGGCTTGTAAAGTGAAATAGGATTCTGTTTTAAATGGTGGCAAGTATATAGCATTTAGTGAGGGATTTTTTTTTACTACCTATAAGGGTCTTTTATAAGCAGCAGCCCCTTGAAGAGTTTAACCTACTAGAAGAAAAGACAGAAGAATACTCAAAAGAATATTCAGATTGCATCCAAAAAGTTCAGCTGTTAAGATGTTTGGTAACAGTTAACGTGTACATTTTCCAAACATTCTGTAGTCTTTTAATCAGGTGGCTGCCATTAATGTTATATGGCTTAAAACATGCACACACACAAAAAGACTTTAAAATATACCTGTCGTTCTTTCCTTCCTTAGCCTTTTATAAGGACTGTAACTCCAATGGCTTGCCACTTTTCATGTGCTGTTATGGTCTTACATGTGAATATAAGCATGTCTTTATCGTTCTCTCTCCAAAGAGCCTACAACACAATTATTGCCTATTGCAAAGTGCCCATCATTTACCTCACAACCTCATGGACTCCATTCAAATTGATCTAAACAAGATAATCTTAATTAATGAAAAGTTGAATCTGCAGTTTATCAACCACATTAAATAATAATTAAGACTCAATAAAATGAACCTATTTGGCAAAAAACCTTTTTTTTTTTACTCTTGCTTCTAATCAGTGCTAATTAAATACCTGCACCATATAATTGACAGCAGTGTAGATTTTGAAGGCTGGTTTAAAGTATAAATAATGATGAGGTAAGAGAGATCTTTTCAGCAAAATCAAAGTATGAAGTAGTCATTATGTGTAATCATTATCACAATTTAATGACTTTTTTTGCTGGAACATGAGCTGGCATAAGCATGTCTAACCACTCTTATTAATTTACCCTTTACTTTATGTTTATCCCAACTATCTAATGAAATGCCAGCTGCTCCTTATACCTTTGGCAAGTCAGACTGGTGAAAATAAGGCATCTAGGGCAACTGGAGTGTCAGAGGACAAAAGACATGAAGAGGTTGTGATGAAGAATTATAATGCTTATATCCTTTAAAATTATCATATCTTTAATCAAGGCTAAGATAGGGGGAGCGGTACAATGAAACTTCATTTACACTCACACAAACTTACATTGTAACATAAAATACACATGTATATGCAACTATGCAGGCATGCATACACTCATTCACTTCAGGACAAGACCGGGAAGAAGAATATAGAAAGTATATATCATTAGGTATATATACATGCAAACATTATCATGCTGTGTCCATAAAAATAAATGGGAAGAATAGGAAAAAGTATGGGTGAGAACAGGAAAATGTATAGCCTTCAAAATTCCTTTACATTTTTGTTACCTTTATTTAGGTCCAGTTCTAAGTCAAGACTCAACCTTGCCAGCACTACAGTGTTTAACAGGCACAACTTATTTATTTATTAGGGCCTAGTTACACATTATATTGTGAGTTGCTCAAATGTTGATTGGTGTTAGTACTAGCTTGAGTTTGGAGCAGTTGCCAGTGGGGACCTGGAGAACTGAAGGGCAAGAATCCCCCCATTTTGAGTATCCCCCTCTGTCCCCACGGCTTCTCCCCACTTCTACTTACTTGTGACTGCCTGTGCTGTCTGTCCTTGGGGAGTAGGCAGGGAAGAGATTACCTGCCTGTCCACCCCTGCCATCACCACTGTTGGACTGTTGCTCTTCTCTATGCTGAGGCCAACCTAGAGAGCAGTAGCAGTGGTGGCCAGGCAGGCAGGTTAACCCTTTCCTGCCTGTGTCCCCTGGGCTGACAGCACAGGCAGTCACAAGCAAGCAGGGATGTGGGTAGGTGGATGAGCAAGGATTTGGATACTGGAGAGAGCAGAGAGGGGCAGTGGACCCAATCTGGGTCACTCGGGGAGAGTGGGTGGACTGGGTGTTTACACTAAGGTGAAGCTTTGAATGTCTATATCTTAGCATAATATGAGCTGGATAAGATGGATCAGAGAGAAATCATGCCCTGGAGTGGCACATATTTGAGCTGCCTAGCAAGTACTTAAAACTAGTTTCAAGTGTTAATGTGCAGACAGTCCAAGCGTTAAGAGCTCCAGGAGCCACCCAATATTACCACATAAGAAGTCCCTTAGATTTGTATGCTGCCCTTCCTAATGAAGACTTCAGGCATTTTACAATAAGATACAGAAGAAATCTATAAAAGCAACTGGAAAAGAATACTCCTTAGTATCCCAGCCTAGCTCCTTGCTAAACACAAGGAAGACCCTACTGCATTTTTGTACAAACTGGCAAGCCTCAAGGGGGAGGAAGTTGCAAAACTAAAGACCAACTATCAAGTAATACCTCCCATGTGTTTTCAGTAAGCAAATCTGGCACCCATATGGTGCACTCCTACCCATATGAGGTTGTTCCCAGATGATCTTCAGGATCGAGATGGACCATAAAGGAGAAGGCAGATCCTGAGATATGTAGGACTCCCATCCATGAGTAAATCCATCATTTACAAATGGGATTATTACTAGTAGGAAGAGATATGCCTGACAGGAACTGCATAACCTAAAATTGTTATTAAAGATACTTTGACACAATGTACGTACTTGATAACACCTGTCTGCATTTTTACTTTAACAAGCCATCTTCTTTTTGTAACACAAACCAGAAACAGCAAGAACAATCAAATTAAAACAAAGTTCTCCTTGATCTTCTCTATTATTCCTTGTCAAGACATCTCCAGAAATCAAAAAGCAATAGTCACATAAATATACCATGTCGTACTTAGGGCTTGTTGCTGAAATCTTGGGACTATTGAAATCAATAGAAAAACTCCCATTAACTTCAGTTGAGGCCAAACTTTACCTACATTTCCATACTTCTCTTGGTTTATGATATACTTGCTACAAAAAACTTATAAGTGGTGTGTGTTGCTACATATTATCTAATTAAATTTCTGCTTTCTTAGACATTAGATTAGTGCCCTTCTGACAGTGAAAAATCAGAAAATTTGTATGCTTATGCAAATGAGAGTGGGATTTATTCTAAAAGTATAAGTACAAGAGACACAAAAGATGTCCCAAATGTGTAAAAAAGTTGACAAAAACAATGTATTTGAACAGAAAGCAGGACAAACCTAAAGTGTCCTCACTTTATGAAGAGGCATTAAAATGACTTTTTTCCAATAAATTTTGGAGATTTTGCTAAAATATGGGTAGAGCTGGTTTTAAAAAATGATAACTGGTAGAGTACTGTTAATATTTGGCTGCTTCATTTTGATTGCTGAAAATTTAAATATTAAAAATTGCTCCATCATAAGAATTACCATGGCAGATCAGACTGAATTGCCCATGTACAGCTCAGTAGGCAAATGTGGGATAATCATTCTGCAATGAAGGCTTCATCCTAATCCCCCAATATGTAGAGATTAGCATTTAAATCTAAAGTATGACATTTTATCCCCCTTCCAAAATTAGTTAGCATTAACTCTAAAACCTCTGCTGCTTCTTGCCATCACTGTAAAATTCCAGTCCCTCTTTGAATCTTGCTAAGTTCTCATCTTCAACAAAATGTGTGAAAAGAATCTAAAGACAAACAAGTCTTCCCAGTTTAATCTGAATAAAAAGAGATTAAAAAGTAAAAACAACATCTCTCAAATATATTTCCAGGTTTGCATACCCAATATTGTAGCATATATTAACCAGTTTCAAGTTCATTTTGCATTAGACCCATAACCTTTTGGCAGAGATCAACTGAGAAAGCCGTGCCCTGCTGATCTTATTAGCTCTTTCAGCTGCTTTTGATATAATTGACTACAAGGTGATGATAAAGTGTTTACATGACTATGTGGATATTTGCAAAACTGCTCTAAATTGGTCCTGCTGTTTCCTAGCACAGAAATCCCAGCTGGTGGTGCTGGGGTAGTGCTTCTCATCCCTGTAGGACCTTTCCTGTGCAGTCCCCCAGGGATCCATCCTGTCCTCCTCCTACTCCATATATATATGACGCAACTGGACATGATTACACAGAGATATGTAGTGACGTACCACTACATAAGGTATGCTGAGGATACCCAGGTTGGCCTTTCTTTCTTATTTAATCCAGGCTCCACAGTCTCAGTCCTTTCCCAAAGCCTGCCTGCAGTTTTCAGATTGACTGCAGGTAAACCAAATGAAACTGAACCCTGACAAGACTGAGTTGATATTGGTATGCAAACGGCTTGCTTTGGCAGGTGGGGAGAGGGATTGAGAGATCTCTCTGAGAGATCTTTGATGGGGTTCAGCTTCCCCTTGGACCCGCAGCCTTGGGGTACTTCTTGCTCAATATGGGGCTGCCCTTGAAGACTGCCCAGAAGCTGCAGCAGGCACAGAACTCAATGCGATACCTTCCAACATGCATGGGTTACCAGGAGCATGTAGCTCCAGCGTCTGCACTGGATCCCCATCACCTTCTGGGCAAAATTGAAGGTTTTGGTTTTGACCTGTAAGGGCCTAAACAGTCTGTGCCCTATGTATCTAAAGGATCTCCTTTATACCCCATCACTACATGCAAGGTCATCCACACTATATGCAAGATCATCCAAGAGCTATCTCCTGCAAGTAGCATCAATGTGTCAAGTCTGCTTGATGAAAAGCTATAGGAATTCATTTTCAGCAGCTGATCCTCAGCTCTGAAAAGCTCCTCCCCCTTGAGGCCAGCTAAAGCCTAAATGTGAACAACTTTTGGAAGTGCTAAAAGACCATCCTATTTGGGCAGGCATTTAGCAAACAAAGATAGGGCGGGATATTCGGGTGGGGAGGAGAAGAGGGAACAGTCTGTGTTGATCATCTAATTGCCCTTTAAATTGTCTTGTTCATTTTCCTGTTTTATAAGTTATTCTGTTATCTTACTGTAAACCACCCTGAATCTTTATTGGGAAGTGCAGCATATACATTAATACAAAAACCGAATATATAAATTAACAAAATAAATCATTTTTATAGGTCAAATCTCAGTGCTTAAAATAAGATGCTACCAAGGGAGATGTGTTTTCCAACACCTCAGTTCCAAGGTTATATCAGGAAAGAAAAAAAATATGTTAACTATCAGGCTAAATGGTTCAAAGTATTACATATTAGATTAAGGTGGGATTTTGCTTGTATTTTAGTATAATGTTATATAATAACATTATAACCTCATAATGTTAGGTTTTATTTTGTAACATGTTTACAGAATTTTTTAAAATCCAATGATTTTTCAATCAAGGGAGATTGTAGCTTGAAAAAGAATCAAAGTATCTTCTTTCCTTTATTTAGGAATACTGTTACCTCCTCACCCCCCAAAGAAATCTCAGAACCTAGAAACAGGACTGTGAGGGAAAATTTGGAAGTTTATAGAAAATAAGCATTTGGCTCTTTATGGAAATAATATTGAGGGGTTTTTTTTAATTACCCACTTAAATAGGGAGATAATTTGATAAAGAATATATTATAATATATCATAATATAAAAATCAGTCACTTAGATGTACTGTATTTTATAGTTGTAATGAATATTCACTTCTGGTATTTTGACATTTCAAGGAATGTGGCTTTTACAACTAGGATTTATTCTGATATTTTAAATTCCATATTATTTATCTGTGAACACCTTGCAAATGATTTCTTTCTTTCAGACCCTGACACTAGGAATCTTTATGCCATTCCTACTAACCAATAAAACAAACATGATTGATCTAGTGGGAAGAAGGCAAGCAGACCAGTATATAGACTACTATATTTTGCCAAGCTGAACATTTTAATGGAACAGTGTTTTTAGCATAGTACTGAGATCTCAAAAAAAAAAAAAAAAAAACCCAAACAAACCCACCAACAAAAAACACAGAAGGCATAGTGTTAATCTAAACAGGCGTACATGGCCCACTTCGTAAGTCCTAGCAACCTCTCCTCAGTCCATACCACAGGGTCTATTCTCCAGCTGACGTGTGTTAATGTTGATGGGAGCTGAAGAACAGACCTCTAAGACTGCAAACTAAAAACTAAAAATGATCAAAAAGAAAATAGCCTTGCCTTCCTTGTAAAATCTGTGCAGATAAGCAAACATCTCTCTGAGGAATATTTACTTTCGGTTGGGGGTGGAGGACATGTGAGAGAGAGAATGATTTTGTGAATTGTGACAGTGATCTTTCAAATACATTTCAAAGGAGATGGTATACCAGTGGTTAGAACTCTATTTCATCGTGAGTGTAAGCCATAAGCCACATGCATGAAAGAAACAGGGAACAGACATAAAAATTGTTTGAAGGTTAAATCAGGATTTCAATAAATGGCAGATTTATCTGCTGGACCAATTATCTGCAATCTACATATCTACCGGTGTTCTGTAAATACTTCTGTAAGTTCAATAGAGACTTTCTGCAGAATAGAGAAATGTTGGCCCTCATTAGAAAGACATAAGTACTTCAGTGAACAAAAATGATGTTTCAGTTCAAATTAAGTAGGGTTTTGTGGGGGTGGAAGGATCCAGGAACCTCGATTTGAAGCCCCTGAGGTTGTTTGATTTAGCTTATATTAGTGAAAAAACGATATCATCAGAAAATCACCCGTCCACAGAGAAGAGTTTAGAGCAGTCACATCTGGCTCCTTTGTGGACTTCATTTCATTTGACTAGACAGAGGAATTTCTAGAGGTTAAAGATACACAAACGCACCCTTTATCTTTCTTCGTTAGTCACTGTAAAGGTCCTTTATAAAAGGCAGTCTCATGGCAACCATAAAGTAATAAAGACTGCCTTAGAAACAAAGCTGTTCTGATGTCTGTTTTAAGACAATAATATGCTGGGGAATTAAAAAAAACCACCCCAATAACCCTTCTATTTGGAGAATGGAAGTTGCCTCCGGGTATGTCTATACTAGCATGCAAGCATATAGAAGAGAGCTTTAAACCAGGTAGTTCAGGCACTACTAGCAGCATACCTGTGGACTAAACACACAAGCACTTACACTTGTTGTCAGGAAGACTTTTTAGCCCATACCATGCTCTCAGCCGCCACAACTAAACTACTACCCCGGTTGGCTAATTTAAAGCAAATTTGGTTTGTGCATACAACACTGCAAATAAAACAGTTACTACAGCAAAGACATATACTACATTATATAAATCAGCCATCTGATGGCAATTTATTTAAGATCCGTCTTGGGGAGCCAGTAGAACGAGGTTCTTATTATCGTTCAGTGCCAAACAAGAAAAATGCAGTGCATATGCATATGACGTAAGGGAAGTGTCACAGGTAGTGTAATTCAAAAACAATTTACAAAATCAATTTGACTGCCAAGCCCATTGTCTTTACTAAGCACACTTATCTAAGGCAGCATTTAAACTTTATTTTCTCTAAAATGCTATACCAAGGACATTTTAACATACCCTCTTTAGATCTTTGTGAGAAAAATTGTAATGTAAACGGTGTCAAAGATAACAGCACAGAGATTTTATACAGGAAAAGGAAGTCTCCAGCATTGCACAGGGAGAGGAAAAAATAGACAGCACAGGGCTAGAGCAAGGCTGGGCACAATTTATTGTCATGAAAGGTTAACTTGTAACATGATGACCACATCCTCTCTAGTTATATTACAGGGGTGTTGGAGGATGAGTCTTTGAAAACATTTTCAGGTTCAATTGACAAACAAATGTAGATGCATACATACGCACAAACAGGGCACTTGATTCTACACCCCCAGCAGTCTCCTTCACTGCACCAAAGCAAATTTATTCCTCTCTAAGTCACAGAAAAATGTTATGGACAGTAATAATCTAACACAAGTGTTTAACAAAACATCACACACACACGCTTATCAACAGGGATCGAAATCAGGAATTCTGTGCAAAAACAAACTCCCTCCAGAGCCAACGCTGCAGGACAACTCTCAATCTGCAAGCAGCAAGCTGTTAATAGTTTTTGCCAGGACTCGCCAGAGGGGCATGACTCACACATGCTAAGACAATGTCTTACACCTGCAGGCAGCAGTGGAACATTTTAAAGAATTTTGAAGGGAAAACTTCTCAAATACACCAAGTATCAGGAGCCTGACTGTTGCCTACTCCCCATTAGCCAGAGAGCTATTTGCAAAATTCTGGTGAAATGTAGGTTACTTTTTCTGTTACCATCTTTTTATTTTATTTAATAATTCTTTTATTATGCAATCAGGAGTAATCTTCAGTGTGAATAAGTATTAAGCATGGCCATCAAACTCCTTTCTCTGAACTTGAGAAACCTAGGATGTGTTTCAGGTAAGTAGACTTAATTCATCATATTATTGAAGAAAAAGTTCACAGCTCCTTCCTGCATTTCTTTAGTGCCTTCTCTATAACTCTCCCTGATCCACTCTAACCAGTATCCATGCTACTCCTCGTTCTGTCAATTCTGTTTTGGTCACTCTTGGCGCTTCTAATTGGAAATTCTGTCTTAGACAGTGTTTAAGATAAACCACCACCCAAAAAAGGTGTGCAACTCCTATAATGGACAGCCATGCAATAGAATGCCTTTAGAAAGTTCTTTTCTTTTATCCAAACAATCATAAGACTGTAACCTGAAGAATGAGGGCTGATACCCATTTAACATCGATAAGGAAGATATTTATTCATTATACTTGCCTCATGAAAACAAAGACAGATTTCCCAATTTTTCCTACTATTGTTCACTTTGACAGAATTTTTCCAACCAGATCTCAATTATAAGAAAATATTTTTAAAAAACCCTCTTTTGATTTTGTATGCTATTAAACTCTGTCCATTACATGTCGAACCTGTGACCTGAGCAAGCTTTGCATTGTCCATAACAGTACTACCTTTCCATTTCTCTCAGTGTCCTATTGTTCATAAATAATAAAAATGACACCCCCATTTATCTTCTCCAACCTTGTCTTAAGTGTAAGTCACATGACCTTGTTATCTTCCCTCTAAACAAAATAGCTGTAACTTTACTACTTTTTGTCCTCCTTCAATGCCTGCAATCACCTTCATTATCCCTCAGGACTTCTATTACTACTTTTTAAAGAAGGGGGTGAGCAAAATTCAATTATCTGGTGAAACCCTGACCCCATAGAGGCTAGCTGGAATTTCACACTAATGCCATTTTATATGATTTCAGTATTTTTTTTTTTATCCCTTTCTTAACGGGATTTAACATTGTATTTGCCCTTTGGCAGCCAACCTATACTTAACAAATGTTTTCAACAGCTGTCCATGAGGATGCCTAGTTTTTTCTTGAAGGGTCAACATTATTTTATTCCTTTCTCATTTTCTCCTTTCAGCCTGCCCCTCTTCTTTTCTGAAGCCGATATGAACTCTTTCTCCCCCGCACGTTAAACTGATCTTTCTTCTCATTCTTCTTCTCTACCGTCATTTTTGCCCCTTATATTATCTCCCTGTCCTGCATTCCCTCACTTCTGTTTGTATTCTAGTCTCTACTACCAACCTTGTTCTCTTGACTGTGCTTTGGACTTTTACATGCCTGTACATGGATGTAATGCTCAAATTCATTCTTACTGGCATGGGACATAGGGTTTGAACAATGTGCTCAGCTTATGCCAAGAGGCACAATCCTCTCACCCATTCTATCTTACCACCAGCAGTGCCAGTGTTAGACTAGGTATTCAAAAAGCCAAAAGGTATTCAAAAAGCCAAAGGCAGAATTAATTTAGGTGACATGGTCATGCTGGTCTGCTTTTTCCACAGCTGTTTTGATTTCTTTTGCTATTCTATTCCTATACAAAAATAGCTAATTTGGTAGATTTACCATGCTACTACCCTCCCTTTGTTCAAACCCCTCTTGGAAACTCAATTCTTTTGTGAAAAATATGAAGAAATATTGTTATAAAAGTTCCTTATGAAAATGTAAGCACCTACACTTTATTCTATAATGCACCATAAAAGGATCTCAGTTTGCCAAGGACTTCCATTTTCTTAATGTTAATGCTTTTTCAGGTTTGGCCATCCAAAAAAATAAAGCACCCCAAAATCACTTAATACACTTACAAACATGGAAGAGCCTGGCAGCTTTGATACACTCTGGCAGCCTCACATGTCATGTGCATCAGCAGTGCACTGTGCCTCCAAACTGAGAAAAAGGTGGCAGTGCACTTCGAACTAAAACACATTCAATATGCTTTAGTTTGAAGCATACTGCAGCCATTTTCTCAGTGCAAAGGCACACTGTGTAGCTGATACATGTGTTCCCAACGTGGTGCTGGGCACTTTTAATTAGGACAACTCTCTAATTAAAAGTGTCTGGAGTCCCATCTGGAACACACGTAAAAATGACCTTAAATAGTAATATTCTTGCACTTGTCAGCTGAAGCATTTAAATATGCATTTATGCTCAGCAACCACAAAGTCCTATATGGGTGTAGCTGACATCATTCTTTGCTCCTTCCTCCCTCCCAGACTTGTTGTTATCACCACTTTGTACAACATACCTAAAACTAGCTAGTTAGTTCTTTGAAGGCAGGGCTCCCTTCTCTGTATTACGACTATAAAGTAATAAATCTTGGAGATTGTAAAATATTAACAAACAATCATGAAGAGATGGGATCCCCTGAGGAGGCAGATGAAAATGTTCATGTCAGTGTGGTGGAACCTTCCTGGGGTTCCACCACAGGAAAGACTTGGCAGCCCTCCATGTTGTGCAGGGCTACAGAAGTTCCCATGGGATGAGAACATCTGGAAGAGGTCCCTTCTTCTGGTTTCCTTCTTATATCTCTCCATGGCCTGTCTGAGTGCTCCTGGCAATGCACTGGCTGGTCGCCAGCCTCCTAGGACACAAGAATTTTTAGATGCTTTGCACTGCTGTAATTCCTTCCAAATGGACTTTCTCTACTGCATCACTTGGCTTATGTCAACTTCCCAAGCACAGAAAACCACTCACTGTCACGATAGCTCCACAGAGCAATTCTTCTCATTTAAAGATGTGAGAACTAAGGCAGAATGATTATATCTCCTGATCAAGGCCAAAGAGCTATTCTAGATCTAGAACTAGAAAGTACACAGCAGTAATTTGTTCTTCTACCATCCTTAGCCCACCAGTTACACTGTCACTAACTCTTGTACTTTCCCACTACATTTTGTTCTCAAAACTCAGGGCAGGCTTCAGGGGAGAAACACAATGTGAGATTTTTCACAAAACCTGTCTTTTGGGGGGGGGGGGTTATGGTTGTTTTCAGTGTAAAAGAAAGAATCAGTCTGCTCTAAAGCATCTGTTTTCTGTTTGTGTAAGAACAAGTTTCTTCTAAAAAAAAGTTATGATCTACTACAGAAACTAATTACACTACTATTCTCCATTTGCAAGGGAAACATTCCCATTTACTATTGCTGAGTAGCAAGTTCACTTTTTTTGATCCAGCAGTAGTTGCAAGATATTGTGGCATCAGGCACTTCTAAAACAAGGAGACCCACGTTGTCAAAAATACAAAAGAATTGAAGTTCCCACCCAACAGTGCTTCTGAGTTACCGCTACTTAAACCGGCCCCACTCTCAGAAAGCACACTTTTTGTCATTTTCCATTCTTTCATGGTCCCCAGAACCATAGCCACTTACGGTCCATATTGGTGGGGGGGGAGGGGGGGAATTTATTTACGCACATGAACTGACATTACATTGTCATCACTGCTTTGTGAGCTAGCACCTGCTGTTTTGTTACAAAAGCGTTCTGTAAATAAGAGATGTCTGCCTCTATGTAAGTAGTAGGAATTTTATGTATTACTAATATGATTCTTTTGATTTATATGGTGATATCTTTTATTGAACAACTGCCTGGGATGGTTTAGTCAAGGATGATCCTGCCTCAAGCAGGGGGCTGGACTGGATGACCTTGTGAGTTTCCTTCCAGCCCTACTTTCCAATGATCCTATAAACTTCATAACTGAGGGAGATAGTAGAGAAGCCTTTGGACACAAAATGCCCTTCCTTGCATGACCTTGTGCGTTTCAAAGCTGATATATCATCTCTTCCAATTATATAGAGGGTCCAGCAAAATATGTTACCAAACACATTCTGTTTCTCCCAAACTCCCCAGACCATGATGGCTACAACATTTCTGCAACATGTACTCTCTATGTAAACGGTTTGGGTGCAGACAGGTGTAAAAATCAAAAGGGTTTAAAAGCCCAGCTGGACACATGCGTGAGCCCGCTGAAACATTCCAAAGGTGGCTGAAGCACTCTAAAATAGGGCCTCTTCAAATAAGGTGCTATTTTGGAATATGTCATTTTGGGGGGCATGGTGGGCAGGCTTCCCCAGCTGTCAGGCCCCACTGGACCCTCCACCCCTGCTAGGACACCCACTTTACCTGGAGCTAGGCTCAACCTCCCCACCACACACACATCACCACCTCCTGGAGAACACAGCGAGACCTTCCAGCCCAAAACCCCTTTACCTCTGCTTGGCTGAAAGAATGAAAGATTTGGAGCTACAGAATTGAGATCCCAGCAGTGGGGAGCCCTCTACCCCTACTTCCTACTCTACTGTCCTTCTCCCCTCTACTTGTCTTCTCTATGAGGGGACAGAAGAGGTAGGGGTGAGGAAGGACAGGAAAGTAAAGCTATAGCTCCCCTCCCCTCAGTGCCTCAAATAAGTAAGCAATATCTGGAAGGACCAAAGACCATACACAAAAATTGCCACTCTTTGGTATTAAAAAATAATACATCTAATAGTTATTCTAAAAGATATTTCATTACATTGAAAAATATGCATGTAATTTAACCCCATATATTTGCAATAAATATATGGTCCATATATGTGTATAGTAAAGAGAGGCATGAAAAAAGAGGTCTCAAGATGTTTATAGGGCTTAGACTTAAATGTGTAGTTGCTGGCTCCCCCGCCCCCCCATACACAAACACTTATACACTTTGCCGCTGTGCTTTGTATCTTAGCATATGGGACTTCCAAGGGCTTATTTACAATGACTGGGAATAGCATAATGAGGAGCAAATACCTTGAAACCAAATGAAAAATAAATAAATAAATCAGGTTACTCACTATGCTTTTTCTAACTATAAAAGCAATTAGACAAAGAAACAATCTGTCCAGGGAAGTAGCTGAGGTACCATCATTAGAAGTGTTAAGACCATGATCAATACAATACCTGAGGGACTAGCAGAAAGAAACATATCTTGCTGCATGCTCAGGGCTGAGTAGATAAGCCCAGAGGACATCTCTCGAAGACTGTGAGGCAATATTTCAGTCTGAAGCAAAACATGGTTTTGCATGAAAAACCCCCCAGTGATTTCTGGTTTTAAAGAAAGACAGCTTCTGCTTTTTTTGTTTTGTTTTTGTTTTTTTAAACTCTTGCTGGTCCATTTTCCAGTGAATTCTCTCCTATTAATGTCTTTTCATGTGATGTAGTTCAAATGACTACACTTAAATAATAAAGTTTTTGAAGTGACCTTGTAAAAGTCTTTCCTTAGAAATGCATAGATAGAAATTAACTTTAAAGGTCAGCATTGTAGGAAAAAACTGGTCTCGAGTCTTGTGCACTCCCAGATGGAGGTAAGGATTTACGTGCAAATGAGTAATGTTTATTCTACAAGGGAAACAGATTAATTTTTGTTCAGCTTAAGGAAATCTAACACAAAAATCAACAATATTTTCTCTAAAAAAATTGTTTGTCCTTTTAGATTTTACAAACAAACTTTTCTAGATAAATAATCCATCAGAGTCAGCTTTAAGACCAAATTCTTCTCTTGCATATATATGTGTAGACCTGCCACTAACATCAGTGAGAATACTATATGTATAACATGAGATTAAATTTCAGCCATAACAGGTGAGATTCATCATTTAAAACATACACCTGTGGTGACATCTGCTTCAGTTTAAAAAGTTTTGATCATATGGAGTGCGAAAAATTTACAGATTAAGCACACCCAGAAGTCAAAGCTCCGCATTCAGCCAGCCCTCTACAGTATAAAACAAAGATCTGAAAATCCATCCCTGTAATAGGGGCAGTTTGTGAACAGGCTGTTGGTGACCTAACACAGCACCTGAACTGTCTGTAGGCTGGAAGACCACTCTGCCCTTGTTGTGTTTTCATCATTGAGTGCCATATCCATCCCCCTCTACAATGTCATTGGCCAATTGAGGAGAAAAGTAATTAGTTTCACTCTACTTCCTGCTAATTATGGAGTGTATAATCTGCCAAATGATGTACATGCTCTTGTTGGCTGTGGCTTACCGCCTCCCTTTGCTTTCACAGACATACTCACTCACAGGCAGGCAGCGAATGGCTTACCAGTGACAGCTGGCAAACCAGCCTCTGGGAATAAAACATTTTAGCACTTCATAAATTTCTAACAAGGTTTCAAATTGCTTCAGTTTCCCTCCTCTCAGCTCCGTCAGTCTAGCAAAAGGGGGAAAAATGCTAATTAAATCTATGGCAGAAATGTATGACTGGTACGATAGTTCATTATTTTTAATAAGCAGCAATTAGACCACTACTCCAAGGAAAGCTGGAGATCTTTCCCATTCCAATGGGTGATGTGGAAAGACAAACAAAATTTTTCAGTCTCATTTTTTTTTAAACCCACTAAAGAGTAAAATATTCCTTAAAAAGCAGAATAACTGCATAAGAGTTATGGAAGGTGATGCACTGTGTACTAAACACTTGAAGGGGATACACAAAAGGGAACATTGATATTAGAAGATTTAATATTTCCATTTATGGCATTCAGTTTCAACACCCCTCCAAAAGGCTGCCATTAGAATAAAATGCTGTATAATTATCAATGTGAAAATGTATTGGATTACTATGCATCTGACATCTTGTCAATAGGGATACAGCTGGCATAAAGAAATAGAACACTAATGACAACTGATCTTATTTATAGCACATACTTTCACAGGTGAAAGAAACAGCTTTTAAAATGTGAAAAGAAAGGGGGAGATTTAAAGGACCATACTATAGAAAATCAGGTTCAGTTAATTCGATAATAAGGGCAGGTGTGGATAGGGACTTTCCATGAGAGTGGAAGGCAGAAGAGACAGTTGGGTAGATATAAAAGTGCTTTACAAGAAACAGACACCGAGGTAGATCATACAAGAGAGCATTGGTAAAAGACCAAAATTTCCTTGCTGTCTATCTTTTCTAGCAACCAGGCCAAATTCAGCACTGGATATATGTTTTTATGTTTTCCTTTTTAATTTGCTGTTATCAGAGGTCACTACTAACAGCGTTTGTGGAGTTGACTCCATTTTAAATTTTTATATAATCTGTAGCTATAGAATTGGAATAGCACCAATTTCCTGATTTACACTCAGAGTGAGGAAAAAAGAAATTCTAAGACAGACAGTAAATTTGAATTTTAGTCACACAGCTATAAAGGACCTCACAGCTAAGCATGAATGGGAATTGCAAACAACACACATCAGAGCAGATGCCTTTATTGCAAAAGTAAGTGCAGGTTATTATGACCACCAGCGGCAGTGCCCTCTTCTCAGAAGTGACAAAATGTGGGTGGTTTCTTCCTGGGAGATGCTCATCATTAAGTATGTCTGTTTGTGTAGGGAAGATTAATGTAGGAAAAACGTATTGTCAAATATTAAGTCACCATAATTAACTCAACAGTGAATAGCAGGGGGCAACTAAGCATGGCTATCATGGGAGACATCTGAAAAACAGTTTTCAACAAAAACATGTCACAACTGTTTTGTTTTTTTAAGAAATACATTTTTAAAACCACAGATATCTGAGTCTACTGTAGAAATGTCTGCTTCTGCCCACTGGCAGTTCCCAACAAAAGTGACCTACTTATGTCTGGCTACCCCAATTTTTAATTAACCACAATAACTTAGGGCAGTGATGCTGACTGTACGGCATGTGATGCCTGCTATGCTAGCACATGCCTCAAGTAGAGTTGGAATCTCAGAGAAGACAGGCTCAGCTTCAATGCCTGAATCAATGTCACATCTCCTCCCTACTCAAATGTCCTTCAATGGAAGCTATCACACCACCCCTCAACAGGAGTTGGGGCATGCTTCCACTACAGGTCTGAGTGCAATGTTTTGGATGAATACTACAACCATCAAAAAACAGAAAGTTAGGACAAGGCAGGCTCAAACTATTCAAGAATTTAAGTCAGTTTAATTTAAAAACTATGGCTGGAGAAAGATCAGGGAAAATTAAAGTTCTTTGTTTTTTAAATACTGAAAATGTTTCATTTTGACATGTTAAAAAATGAAACTGACTACTCTAATAGTGATAAGTATTTGAGTAGTTATAAGTACAGATTTCCCTCATTTTATCCTGTACATCAGGGGTTGTCAACAAGGAGTATTCATACCCCTAGGGGTATTTTGAAAGGTCCCAGGGGAGCAATGCAGGGGCAGGCAGGGACAGAGCACTGCCACCCCTCATCACTGCCTCACAAAAGCAGGGCCAGGGTAGGGCAAGAACAGGGCCACACAGATGATGCGCTGCCTCCTCTGCTGCTTGCCATGCCCCTGCTCCGCATCTGGCCACTCACCACCCTCCTCCCCAGAAGTACACTTACTAAAAAGGGGGCCATCCAGGGTACACTTATTTAAAAAGGTTGAAAACCCCTGTTATATATATGTTCCTGGAAAATGGTGAATAACTCAAATTTACATAAAGTACACTTTACAATGTAACAAATAGGGATACATTCCAAGACCTCGACTGTACTGACCCCCAGACCCATTTTTTCCACTTTTATGAGACAATTTTGATGCTCACCAACAGTAGACAGTACACACAAGCACAGGGCACTATCATAATGGGGATGGCAACTACAGAAGCATGTCACAGACAGTGAGTGAGGACAGATCGACACAGGAGACTATATTTTGGTGCAAGTCATTCCCACAGTGCACTGCACAAAGCAGCTGACTGCAGGCTTCCACCACACTGAGCACATAAGAGTGAGTTTACCTCACATATAACAAATTTTTGGTATAAAAAGGGGTCATTGCATAAGAGCGAATTTGCACATACCAAACCCACATGAAGCAAGGGAAACCTGTAGCTGAGTCATTAGCAAGGGCTATTTAAAAGGGAAAAGAGTTGGGGAGAGAAATGAATGACAGAAACATAAGAAGAAAGGACGACAACTAAAAAAGAGAGATGAGGAACATGGTGGGGGAGAAAGGAAATAATTGGAAGTGAAGGTAGAGCCCACAGAAAATACATTATGTTGGGACCACAAATCTATCATCTATTGATTCAACAGACTATTCAAAACTTCAGAGACTTATGCTGATTGCTAAACTAACCTGTAAGTCTGATTTCCCTGACCTACTGTAAATTCTTATAGAAAATCAACTCACGAATCCACAAATTTAGAACCACTACTCAGAATGACTTCTCAACTTTTCAGGTAAAAACATATGGCAAGATATACCTCATCTCACTTTTGTTCTTAACTTTGTATCATATAATTCGTGTCTATTGTTCAAACAATAAATATGGTCATATCATTGTTCTGTCAGGGCATCATCATAGCTGCTTCCTTTTAAATTCTCACAGATCCAGAGTTTCATGAAAAGCAGCTGCTGCAAACTGTTTCAGCCCTAGCACTGGAAGTTAAAGTCAGCAAAACTGAAAGTGGAAAACAAGGAGCTTTAAAAATAAAAAAATATATATTGAGAACTATTAACCATAAAAACAGCTCAACAAGAGAGTTACTTAATTATCTGCTTTTAAATCAAAATTCACTGTTCATATAAAGATTAACAATCTAGCTACCATTAGTTGAACCACTCCCAAGCCATTGCTGTACATAGTGCAGAGTTTTAAAAAATTAAAATTTCCAGTGTTACATAATGTAAGGTATGACTAAGGCAGGTCAGAAAACTGATTTTTATGTCTGGGGAAAAAAGTCCAAATCAAGGGGATTGCCCCCCAATATAAAATTCTGAAAACAAATTATTTTTGGTTAATTTTCTATGAAAATAAAGTTCTTTTAAAAAGTCATCACACGTGAAATGTATTTTTTCAGTCTGAAAATGTAAATAGGATTTCAACATCTTTCAACAAAGATTTTATCTTTTTTTAAAATCTTGAAACTAATTTACATCAAAATCAATGCAATTTTGCTTAAGGGATTTGGTTTAGTCAAAACGGCATTTCTGACAGAGAACTGCTTTGATAATAATTGATTTAACCAGCTCTGGGTATAATTAGGGAAACTAAGTAGTAGAAATGGACAAAGCACTAGAAAACATCATAAAAGGGCTATGGTCTCAGACAGGTAATGTATTCTCCGAGTATACAGCCTGCAGAAAAGTTCTTAACATTAATATATATCCAGAGGTAGCCCATCAAAGAAAGATTCAGAAAAACTGACAATTACAGGGTGCATCTACACATCCATTAATTCACCATAGTTCCTGCACATGCACATAGTAAATCAATGCATAGCACTGCTGGTGCATGGATTTTTAATGATGTTAATTCACAGCAGCCTAATCCTACTGTGCAGTAGCATATTAGCACGGTTTTTTGCCTGGGACACTACTACACAGTGTTATTAGGCTACTGAGCAGTTAGTATCTTGTACAGATGTGCCCACAGATAAGTATTTTTTTCAAGGAAGAAGTTTGAAAGTTACTTGGCAATCATTTAAAATATTGATATAGTTGAATAGATTTTACCATTTGGACAGAATACTTTCAGCTGAAGAAAAATTCAGGACCTAGATAATAAAAGTTGGCTAGAGCACTTATATGGGTATAGGGAACTTAGTTCAAATTCTCCTCTTCCTGAGGTATTTAAATCTATGACTCCCACTTCCCAGGAAAGTACCTTATCCACCAGACTATAATGCAGTTTTGATGTAGAAAAATAGGTCATCCATACCTGTTGATACTGTTTCCCTTTGCATAAAACATGTTATTTTCCCACATGAAACACATGTCCAAATATAATACACACCAAGTTTTTGAAAGTCAGAATGAAGAGAATTTTTTTCCCAGAGTTAAGGCTGCAGAGAGCAGAGCCAGATTTTAATCTTCAGCTGACTTACCCTCCCTTTCCTGAATAACTAAAGGTGAAACCCTAGCTTCTGCTGAAGACTTGTCTCCTTAGGCAGATCTTTGATTTAGAAAAAACGTAAAGAGAATCCAGAGCTATGAAATAGGAGACAGACCAAGAACAGCTAGTAGACAGCAAAACTGACATAATAAAGGTTAGCTTGATTAATGGAACATCAAGATCATTACAAAGGAAAAATTATTGTTAACACCTGTAGAGAATAATGAGCCATTAAGTCAATGAACTCCCTCAGTCACCTAAATAGTAATACCAAAATTGCTACACTGTAGAGCAAGAATCAAAGGAGGGTGCTTCTATCCCAGGCAGAAAATCAGCTTCTCCACTTAATACACACTTTCCAATTTTGGGAGGCAGGTTTTGAGGGGAAAGATTTGTGCTATATGTGGGAAACCATGTTATTTAAAAAACAGGCACTCTTCCCTGACCATCAAATGAGCTTTCCACATCCTGGCTGAATACTCTACTCCCTGGGAAGGAGGGAGGGAGTGTGAAAGAGAAAAGGAAGGGAGAGGTGGGAAAAGGAAGGGAAGTTAGGGAGAGAGAAAGAAAAGGAGGTATTGTTTCCTGTTCCCCCCTAATTTTTCCTACTGCTTGGAATATTGAAACATGATGTTTGGGTCAAATGGGACATTTTCTGAAATTAATATTTTGGTGGTTGTGTTTCATTAAAGCCAAAATATTTCAATTTTGGTTCAAATAAAAAAAAAATTCCTAATTTTTTGTTTCAGCTCCTGAGCCAAAAACATCATCTATGTGCACAGCCATGCAGAAACAGAAAAAGTCTTTATAATCTTTGTAGAAGAATAATTATTTACTACCCAAACATTAACTAGAGAACTACTTTTGAAAATGTTACAACTAAGACTGGCCTCTTCTGCATGCCATAAATATAAATATGCTGACCAGTGGAGTTTTGTTTTGGACAAGTTACCTCATTTGTTTTAGAAGATGCAGAGGTTTTCTCCATTTACAATTATGAACTTCCCTAAATTCATAATCATAAGGAGAAAGACATTTGCAGTTAACTCAAGTCAGAAATTCAGAGATAACTCACCTCTACCTAAACTCTCCTACCACTGGGCAAGGTTACAATAAAACATTTCTGGGTAAATCCAAAGCTTTTGTTTATCCTAGAAAACATGCTGCATTTAATCCTTTGATTTACTATATCTAGCAGCACACAACAAAACTTAAGTAACCTGTATTACATAATTAGAGTGATACTGTTCTGGTTACATAGCACAGAAGACACCAGTGAAACATATTCTTTAAAGGAATATTCTTGTAAATCCAAACAAGTCAAATAGAAAAAAATGGGTATAGATATTGTTTGATGTACATAAGTTTACAAAAACATAAGACTTAGTGGGCATGTCTACATAAGGTACTACTGTGCAGTCTTTACAGCACATTCTTCATAGATTTCATAGACAGTAGGGCTGGAAGGGACTTTGCAAGATCACTGGGTCCATCTCCCTGCCCAAGGAGCATGAAGTCAGCTGGGGTCAGATCACCACAGCAAGATAAGCATCCAAACGTTAATACAAGTTCTAAATAAATGTTGCTAAATAGGTGTGCGGTAACCAGTTACTGAACAGTAGCACCAGTGAACATCTTTAGGTGATGCTACTGGGCAGTAGGCTAATAATACTGCGCAGTAGCATATTAGCACTGTCCATGCTGTGATGTGCTACTGAGTAGTATTTTTCAGCTACTGGGCAGTCAGCATCTCATGTAGACATGCCTACTGAGTCATTGTGTCATCTGTTGACTGACATAACTAGTACAAGGAGTAAAAATCCTCCTGAGTACTACCTTAGTATATACTAGGCAAACTTTGATTTTGAGAGATGTGTCCATCTCTTTGTTACAAAATTATGGAAAACTGTGTGGCAGGGTACCTTTGGTGCCTGCCACTTCAACAGCCTGAATAAACAACAGAGCAGCCTGCGGTGGCTGCACTACCAATGAGGAGTCACATGGCCAGCCAGAGGCTGCCTGACTGGGAAGCAGAATGAACTGCTAGATATAAGAGCAGGCTTGGAGCAGTAGGGCCAGCAGTTTGCTGCAAGCAGCTCAAGCTGCTGCTCAGATAAAAACTTGGAGGTACAGGGAAGAAACTATGGAAATGATGGAGGTTCCTGGTCCTGGGGAATGACTGAAAACTATACCCTGATAGGGAAGGATGATGGGGTGGGGCTGCTTATGGTGGGGTGGTCCCCAGGAAATGCCACACCAGTTGCCTCCCTAATGAAAGGCAAGTATGGGGCATCTTATAGCCCCAACCCCCACAACCTGGTGGATAACTCCAGAACAGAGACAAATTAAAGGTCCAGGCTTGTATAGGAACACCTGAGTCCCACGAGATATAAGACTCACCATCCCAGTGAAGGGGGACCAAGTTGTCACCCCAGCAAGAGGCAGAGCACTGGCCCCAGTGAAGGGGCATAGAGTGGGTAACAGGTCACACAGAATAAGGTTCTCAGGGGTGGCCTAAAGGCTGTGTATTAGGGCACAGAGTAGGGTGCGTGTGACCTGAAGGACTGTGTAGAGGTGTGCCGAGTAGGGCCTGTGTGGCCTGAAGAACCATAGGCCATTCCCAATGGTTTTAGAGAGTAAGCCCCAGTGAGGGGGAAGGAGTGGAGGCCCCAGGGTGAGGGTAAGGCTTGATGAATTAAGGCATCATTGAAAGGGTGTCTAGTGCCCATCTGAGGATACCTGAGGCCAAGCACAGCCAAAGTATGAAGGTAGCTCAGCAAAGGAGCTGGGGACTGGCAGTAGATTTTGGATGTCATGTGCAAGTCATGGGCATTAAATGTGCAGCCTCACACATTTTAACATGTGGTAGCAGGCTGGGGCCCCTACAGGATAGACCTGGCAATCTAGTGATTGCGACAAATGAAAAAGCTGACCTCTTTAACGAATTCTTTGCCTCCATATTCCTAAACAGGGACCAGGACATCTCCCCCACTAGAATTGAGGATGGAGCCAGGAGAGGCACCACCATACCTAGGATCAAGGACAACCTAGTTAAGGAACTTTTGGAGGGGCTGCACATTTTTAAATCAGTAGGTTCCAGATGCTCTTCCCCCAAGAGTGCTGAGGGAATTGGCAGGGGTCATAGCAGGGCCCCTGGCATGGCTCTGTGAGCACTCATTGGGCACTGGCCAGGTACCATAGGATTGGGAAAGGGCCAGTGTGGTCCCCATTTAAAAGAAGGGGAGAAAGGAGGACCCCAGCAATTATAGGCCATTAAGTCTCACCTCAGTTCTTGGGAAGACCTTTGAGAAAATTATCAAGGAGCACATCTGCAAAGGCCCAGCAGCGGAGGTAATGCTCAGGGGCTACCAACATGGGTTCACTGACCACAGGTCCTATCTGACTAACCTGATTTCTTTTTATGATCAGGTCACAAAGTCCCTTGATGAGGGTGGCAGGGTGGATGTGGTCTTCCTGGACTTTAAGAAGGCCTTTGACACGGTTTCCCACCACATTTGCTCAAAAAAACTTGGTGACTGTGGCACTGATGCCTACACAGTCAGAGGAGTGGCAAATTGGCTACTCATTGGCAGTCACACCCAAAGAGTGGTAGACAAGTTGTTTTCGGCCAGGAGGGATGTGGGCAGTGGAGTCCCCCAGAGCTCAGTCCTGGGGCCTGTACTGTTCAACATCTTTACCAGTGATCTGGATGTGGGTGTGGAATGCACTGTCCAAATTTGCTGATGACACCAAGTTGTGGGATGAGGCGGGCATATTGGAGGGGAGGGACAGAATCCAGCTGGATCTAGACAAATTACAGAGGTGGTCAGACAAGAATGGGATTGAATTCAATGCAGGCAAGTGCCAGGTGCTGCATTTAAGGAGAAGGAACCAGAAACACATCTATAGGCTGCGGAAGACCCTTCTTGTCAACATGGTGGCAAAAAGGGATCTGGGAGTTATTGTTGACTCCAGGATGAACATGAGCCACCAATGCAAGAAAGCAGTCAGTAACGCTAACAGCACCTTGTTGTACATTTACAGATCACAAGCAGGTCCAATGAGGTGATCCTTCCAATCTATGTGGCATTGATCAGGTCACAGCTGGAGTACTGTTTCCAGGTCTGGGCGTCACACTTCAAGAGGGATGTGGCTAGCATTGAGAGGGTCCAGAAGAGGGCCACTCTCATGGTCAAGGGGCAGCAGGTCAGGCCCTATCAAGAGGCTAAAGAGCCTGAACCTGTTCAGCCTCCACAAGAGAAGACTGAGAGAGGATCTGGTGGCCATTTACAAATTCACCAGGGGGGACCAGTGGGAATTGGGGGAGGCTCTGTTCCCTGGGGACCACCTGGGGCTACTAGGAATAACAGCCACAAATTGTTAGCCACAAGGTTCAGGCTGGACATCAGGAAACATTATTTTACAGTTACAAACAGCAACAATATTCCAGCCCAGGAAAGATGCTGTAACAGAACAATAATGAAAGTAGCCACACCATGATGCTCTGACACTGCAGCACACATGGGGCATGTGTTCCCATGAGCAGGAGCATGCATTCCCCCTGGGGCAACTAGCACTGGCACATATTTGTGCTACTGCTAGTTGTCCCTGGGGAATGCCACTGCACACATGCTCTGGCTTATTGCAAGTTGCTTCAGGTGGAATAGGGTAATCTAGGGCCAGCACCTGGTCTCACCCTAGAAGCCTTACCTGGGCTCCAGGGGACCTCCCAGGGCTTTAGCAGTGGTGATAAGGCAGCAGGGAGCATGGTTTTGGTAGGCAGGTGTAAGTTTCAGACAGCAGACCCCCGCCTTGCTTTTTTCTGTTGCAGTCTTTTTTTGACAATACAATAGGATCTCCTGGTATCAAAAAAACCCTGCCATGCTGGTAATTAGCAGCACAGCAAACACATGCATGTTCAGCACATGTGATTTGCAGTGCTGCAGACAGGTTTGTGTTGCTGCAAACTGCACGAGTGCTCAGCTGAAGCACCTGTGTTGCTTAACATTTCACCACAATCTAAGGCATCTATCTGCCAGACCAGAACATATTTGAATAAAATGTACACACATTAAAATGCTCTTTTTAATGCTTTTTGCATTTAAAACTTCCTCCATTACAGTTTTAAATATAATTTGTATTACAAACAATGGGACAAATTAGGGGGAAGAAGAACTATGGTGGATACATTAAAATTTGGATGCGAGAGTGAACAAAACAGCAGCATGCATTTGCAGATATCAATTAGAAAAAAAAGTTATTCCATTGATATAGCAACAGACCAAATATTTGAAAAGAAATCATTTGCCAACTACTCACATTTGCCAACTGCTCACATGCTCTGTTACATAATAATGTCTTAATAGTCGTGACTCACCCCGTCCCCAAGATGTTCTTGTCTTGGGTCCATTAGTTGTCTTCTGTTTTACCCTACCTCAGATTCTGTTTCATTGCATACTGCTATATTCTAGTGGCTGTGCATTGCCTTTAATATTTTTTTAACTCTGAGCTTTACCCAGTCTGAATTCTCCAGATTCTGAATCAATTTTTTTCAAAAAATTGTTTTTAGCAAACCAGTGTGAATCCCAATCAAAAACATGAATGTATTGCACCACCAGCTTGAAAAGATTTTGCAAATGTAATAGTAGATTTTTTTCAGTGAAAAATTTGAACAGGATCTATATAAAGTAAAGGAACATCTGTTAGTACAGATCTTGAAGAACTGTGTCAAGCTATGCTACAAAATGGGTGGGTCCTAACCTTTTATTATTTAGTAAAAGTAAAGGGAATTCCTCATGCTTTATACTGGAATCACCACTAAGGTCCTAGAATATGTATGTCATATGAACAGATACAGAAGCATACGTTAGTTGGTACTTATTTCCATTGTATGAGACACCATCTTCACTCTCTGTCATGACACAAGCCAAGCTCTGGTTGATTATTACTAAAAACATTTCAACTTAGATTGTGTGTGTGAGACCTCTATAAATGTATATTACTGGTACCTAGGGCTCCCACTAAGCCATCAAAAATTAATAATGCTTTTAGGATATTCTAAGACCAGAGACAAATACTTATAACAACTACTAGAGGATGTTCATCTAAAAAAACCTGCATTCTGAATCATTTATTCCACCTGAATTCCTGCCATGGGGAGAAACTCAAAACTGGAATACTAAATACTCAGCTAAAAGGAAAAATGTGAAACCTTAACAATAATATTTGTTTTATTGGTGCATTACCACAGGATGAAATATAGCAAACCACACTTACGGACATGACTGTGTTATATATAGACTAAGAGAAATGAAATTATAAAGTAGAAAAGTAGCACATGATGCTCATTTGCAAACCTATATGCAGTTATATCCATAGATGTACTCAACAAGAATCTATACGTGTAAAATGAAAACACACTGTGGGTTTTTTACTGGACATCAAAAAATACTCAGTGCCTTTTAAAATATGAAAGAACCTATACTTTTGGTGAAACGGTAAAAAAAAAAAATCTCTCTTTTCTGATAGAAAAAAATACTAATGATACTTTAAGAAAACATCATTGGTGTTAAACTAAACCTGGCATTTAGCTTAGGCTGCTACCTTCTCAGCTCTGAGAAAGGGAATTTTTTACCCAAAAGTTTGTTTACCATCTATATAATTGGTCCAGTAAAAAAAAAAGATTTAAGCAACAAACCTCGCTTCTTTTTTTATTGTCTAGACCATCTTGGCAACACCATTACTACAATAATGTTTTGGATTATACTCTTTGCATTGATGGACAAACACATTCAGGATATATTTTGAGTAGGCTATTAAACTGATTTATACTGAATTTAGAAGGTAAAGCAAATCTTGAAAATAGAAAATAACAAAGTCTGTCTAAATCCTGCCAAATAGGTTTTAAAAGAAGAATAACAGGAATATAGCAGGAAGGGGCAAAGGGTGCTAGGGACTAAAGGGTCTTACCTGACCCTGGCCACTGATGCTGCAGTGCCCCTTCTAAATCAGAATGGGGCTGCTGTCTCACGCACTCACTGTTAGTTATGCTACTGAGTTATAAGATATCTATTTAAGAATGCTGTGTCCATATTTCTTCAGGAAACCTGAGCGTGTGAATGAGTAACATTAACAAATTTCTCCAGTTTATAGTGATAGCCAAGAATATTTAACTTCATATGCTGAATGCCTACATAAAGGAAGGAAGACAGCTGACATGCCTGATGACTTTTTAGAGTAAAATTCACCAAACAACTCAATACACACTGATGTACTTTTTATGATTACGCTGTCATGCAAGATAGCGTAAGCTGGACCCGTGCTCTGCTCCACTTCCTGAGCTTACGTATTCAGTCCCAAAATTATAAAGGTGAGCCCCACATCCAAATGCTATTTTATTGTTTTTAAAAGTTGTAAATAGCATTTATGGACTTTTTTGTAAAACTACAGCAGCATAAGGGTAAGTGAAAGAGAGCATTTTCTCTGTAGTTTACAACTGGCATTTAAAGCAAAGCAGAAAGAAGTCTAATATCCTATACAAATTACAGTATAGGAGGGATAAAACTACAGAAATAAACACTGTATCAAAATGCTTCCATACAAGTATTTGTTCAACTTTATCCAGCTTAAGAAAACCAAATTAAATATCAAAGAGTCATTTTGGGCCTAAACCTTAAAAAAAACCCACAACAAACAAAAAAAACCCCATACTCTGTTACTTGGTTTCACTTCCAATGGTGTGCTATGTGAGACAAAATGCCCTTATAAAACAATAGGAAAAGTTGGTTGGATATAATGAATCTTGAGGGGATATGCCTTTTATGTTGAAGAGACATATGCCAGGAAGGAAGAAGAGTTAATTAAGGACAACGTTGGCATCTGAAAAAATGAGTATACACATCCATTTACATCTTTTGATGGTGCTGTGACATGGAGAGTACAGGTCACCATTATAGTAAGCCTACCCAGCCCCAAGCCATGGGTCTACAAGTGCGCAACAGTGGAGCAGGTGGAAAAGGATGTTAGAATATCAGTGCCTGTGAAGGTGGATGAAGGCTGCAGCAGAATGAGTTCTCCAATTGCCTTGGCCTTTTTGCCATTGGATTAAGGTCCCATTCTGTCAAGAACTACGTGGAAGCTGATATGCAGCAGCTTCTCCACAATAAAAGAAATCACATGTAAGTATCTTCCATGAAAATGGCTTTTCCAGCACATTTTTCAAGCCCTTTGGCAACCAGCTAGTGATGGCAGGAGCAGGACTGTGAGGTCTGGAAGCTTCTAGCCATGAACTGGCATGAAACAAGCAGTTACAAGAAGGTTATCAAGCACCTGGATAAGGTAGAAGTGATATTCAGCATCTGTAACTATGACTGAGCAGCCCACTTCAGGATCCACTATTCTCATCTTACATAGGAAGGCCACTAGAAAAGGTATCACACAATTTAATTGTGGGCTTAAGGCACAACTGACATGATTTTCATAGCTTTCCAGCTGCAGGAAAAATTCTTGGAACAACATAAACCTCTCTACATGGCCTTCTTTGACCTCATGAAAACCTTCAGGTATCAACTGAGAAGCTCTGTGGAGGATCCTTCTGAAGTATGGATGCCCACCAAAATTCATCACCATTCTTTGCCTGCTCCATGACAGTATATGAGCACTGGTTCTCAATAATGGATCTATCACAGATTCTTTTCAATTTAAGGTAGGTGTCAAGCAAGGCTACATCATTGCTCCAGCACTCTTCTTGATATTCCTTACCATGATGGTACATCTGACTACCAACAAGTTTCCAGTGACAGTAGAGCTAAACTACTGAATGGATGGTAAGCTGTTTAAGCTCAGCCAGCTCTGAGCCAAAACCAAGAGCATCCCAACCTCAATCATCAAGCTCCAGTATGCTGATGATACTGTAGTCTGTGCTCACAGAGAAACAGACCTTCAGGTAATCGTCAATACCTTTACCAAAGCATACAAGAAAATGGGACTGATGCTTAACATTCAGAAGACTAAGGTCCTCTATAAACAAACCCCTAATGAGCAGTCCCCAGTTCTGGTCATTCAAATTCATGGTGAAAGTCTGGAGAACATTTAATATTTCCCATATCTCAGAAGCCATCTCTCATAGAAGGCTGACATTGATGAAGAAATCCAACATAGACTAAAATATGCAAGAGCAGGCTTTGGATGCCATAGGAAATGGGTATATGAAGACCACAACACTAGACCCAAAACCAAGATCATGGTTTATCAAATAGTTGTGATGACCATTTTACTGTATTGAATCAACATGTGAACAATCACCTCAAGTCATCAGACAACTACAATCAATGATGTCTGTGGAAGATCCTTGAATCCAGTGGGAAGACAAACACACCAACATTAGTGTCCTCTTGCAAGCAAACACCATGAGCATTGAGGCAATGATCATCCAACATCAACTTCACAGGGCCAGCCATGTCATCTGGATGTCTGACTTCTGACTCCCAAAGCAAATTTTATTCTCCCAGCTCATTCTAGACATACACTTAAGAGGAGGGCAGAGAAAGCACTTCAAGGATGTCCTCAAGGTCAACTTGAAAAAAATGCAAGATCGACACCAACTTGTGGAAGATTATCAACCAGGACTGCTGCAAATGGAATGATGGAATGAATAAAGCCCTTGCTGGAATAATCTAGTTGGGGATGGCCCTGTTTTGAGGAGAGTACAGACTAGATGACCTCTTGAGGTTCCTTCCAACCTTAATTTTCTATGATTCTATGACATGGAGAAAGAGTCTGCAGCAAGGATGTCAGTACTCAGTACCTTACAATGACAACAGGGGACAGAAAAGTGGGTGCAGCAGAAACAGCATGTTGCAGACCAAATTAAGAATCTGGAGCCACCCACTCTGCATGGAAACACATGCCTAAAGTGCAACAGAGTCTGTCAGTCCTGGATTGACCTCATCAGCCATATTCAGACCCACAGATAGAGCAATCATAGAAGACAATCATCCTTGACTGCTAGGGATTGCCAGTGAAGAAGAGCTTCTGAAAGAACATTCCCATTAGACTATATGGGACAAACAACCAAGATCATTCTAAAAGAGGTCTGATAAACTAATATGCAGCATTAAGTGACATAATTGCTAGAAGTTGAAGAGAATTAGACTCAAAAGACGCAAGAGATGACTTCATTTTGTATTCCCATAAGCTTGGTACAAAGCTTTAATAATTATGGTGCCAATCCAAATCAAACATGCACACTGTAAACAAATCACTACCACAACAAAGCCAAAATTTAAAGGGCACTGTTAAAAGTTATTAATCCTAAGGATCTTGTATCCTTATTAAAAAGTTTATATTCTTCTTTATAGCTTATGGGCCACATATGGACATTTTTTAAAGGGCTACAAAGTTAAGAATGTCAATATATTTACAAAGCAAGAATGAGTAACACATTTCAATTCAAAATGACCAATAGATTTATAAGGAAGAGGCTGAGCAAGAAAAGTATTCAACTGAGCGCATGCTGAAAAAATTCGAATATTCTGAAAAAAACTGACAAGCAGTGAATTGCCTAGGCTGTCACTACAATCTGCACATCCAATTGCTATAAATCGACTACCTTGAACAAAAGCTGACATTACTACATGTGACAGAGATCTCGCATCAAAGCTAAATCCAAAATTATCATGCAATCCCTACCATTCTTGCCTCCTCTGTGGAGTTCAATGTTAAGAGGCTCCTTTAACTTATGGCAGAACTAAGGGATGCAGCTTGTAGTGACAGGAAGCCCAAAGGAATGGGGAATGGGGGCATCAGACACCCCTGCTGAGTGGCCTGAGGCCAACCAAATATGTGACAGGGTCATGATACCAGCCATATACGTTGATTCAACACACATGCACCTTATTTCCAAATAAGGATAGTTAGAAAAAACTATCTATACTTCAGTAGAGTATACTTAGAAGATATGGCTGGAGATCAAAGTTTCTCTCTAAAGTAGCTCCTTGACCCTACTGCTATCTCACCTTCCATCCAGGTGGCAGTAACCTCCTATAACCCAGCTTCGTAAACAGAATACGGTTCGAATACAAAGCATAACAGAAAAAGCAGGAAGTTACAGCAGCAATTAGAAGAAGAGTTATGAATTTGAATAAAGAGCTCCACTACTTCCAGGCATTTGGGTATTCTTTAACACAGTACTTAGACAACTCTAATTACAAGAAGAAAAAATAGTAAAATAAAATGTTATCATTAAGCCGCCCCGCCCCCCGCAACTTCTGAAATCATCTAAACATGTGATTTCTTCTCATACCATATGCAGCCTTAAGTTCAGCTTCTAGTGTGGCGTGGGTCATTTCCTAGTGTGGTTTGGTTCAGTTCATATTTTAGGCAAAGTTTTGGATTCTTATTTTACCCAAGCCTGTATCCTCATAAGATTTTGGCTGTGGCCACCAAGCAACCATATAAATATCTGAATATTTCTCAGATTCTTCCTTCTTTTGACCACTGAATTTAAACTAGTGGTCTCAAGAAAACCCAATTTATTCAATACTTTCCTGGTTTATTCTGTTTAAGAATACCTAGCACTGCTGTATTGCTACGTTTCTCAAGCAGGTGCAAGTTTCACTTGGTAGCTATGACAAAGAGATTCTTTTTGATATCATAATGCTTCAGTCTTGATATGACAATATCAAACAATATGCAGCTACACTTGCTACAATTATAAAACAATTCTCTTATTATCCTACTGTATGAGCTCAGCTTTACCAATCTAAGCAATTCTGGTTATAGGAATACCATCTGCAGCTGTTATTTAAGAGAGAGCTCATTGGGACTTTTTCACTGGACCAGAAAAAAATTAACACCAGATCAGTGGTTAAGGTCTCTGCCTCTCTGTTCTCCCCTCATCTACCTGCTTTCCACTTCAGTGCACAATGAAAAAAAATGAAATCAAGAAAAAAACTTTTGTGCAGTGGGAAAACATTCTCTCATCAATTCTATTTTTAAATGCTACCTAATTTATACCTGCAGCCAATACGGCTGCAAGACGCTTTGGTCCCTGATCCAAGTCAGTGGAGATTCGGCCCAATTTGGTGACTGAATCTCTGAATCTGAATCAAATCAAGAGAACCTTTAATCTCTCTGAATCAAATCAGAACCCTCTGAACTGATTCAGGGAGATTCAGAAAGATTTGGTGATACAGACAGAGATACAGCTTTAAATGTTTTTTCTACATACCTCAAGGTAGCAGGCAGCTCTTGAACGCTGTGATGCTGGGGCAGATGGAGTGTCCCACAGGAGCACGGGCGATTCCCAGGAACACTCAGCAAGAAGCACTTCTGGTCCACTTCTGGGTCTGCTAGGGAATAAGCTGCAGGGGCCCCCACACCCCTCCCCAGCTCAATGAATGGTGCCTCTTGGGTCGGGGTGGGGGTTACCCAGGGTCCTCCCGATTGCCAAGCCGATTGCCAAGCTGGAGGGACACCGGGGGGGGGGGAGGGGAGGTGGCCCTGCATGCTCCCTGACGGACCTGGAAATGGACTGGAAGTGTTTCTGTTCCACTTCTGGGTCTCCTACTGAGTGTACTGGGAAATTCCCCATACTCCTGTGGGACGTTCCATCCACCCCAGAATCACAGCATTCATGAACTGCCTGCTACCTTGAGATATGTAGAAAAAACATTTAAAGCTACGATTCTCTGAATCAGCATCGAATCTTCAGATTCGGATTTGGTCAAATAGAATCAGGGACAGTGAGCCAAATCAACTAATTGAATCACAGTCCCTGATTTGGGCCACATCCAAATCAAATACGGCCCATTTTGCATACCCCTAGCAGCCAATACATACTAGGAGACCTAATTTTGCTAATCCTTGTAAAGCTCAAATGGCACTATCAGTGGCATGACATTGCTGCAAGCTTTCCTAATTTGGTTATTCTGAGAGACCAGACTGTGCCCATCTCAATTCAAGTATCTACTCCCATGATGCCCCCACACCTCCTAGCAGATATATGTAGGGCTCCACCTCTCCTATACCCTATCCATTCAGCAGGCCTTGAGATGAGCCTCTTGATCTTTATGCATCTTGCCTTCTGGTTACGTCAATTCCTGATCTTTGTGCCCCTGTGTTGTTGGTCTTACTTTCCTGGGGTTGGGCTCTGGGCCACTGAATACCCAACTCTCCAGTATGCCTTTCTCATGGCTTGATAGTTGCTTGATGACTCAGTACACAGCTGTCATCTTTGGAACACTGCCTGTATCCCGCCACCAAAGGACTATGGACAACCAACTATGAAAAAAACAATATATAGGAACCAGCGCCAAAAGGAAAAGAAGAAAGAAATAGGGAGGAGAAGAAAAGAAAAGGCACCATTCAAATAAAAGGAAAAGACTGAAAAAGGGAGGAATTGTTGTTCTAACCAGCCTTTCTACCCTCCAGCCCTAGCCTGTGCCTCTGCATGCCCCTCAGCATGGCTCCAGGTTCTGTCCCCTGCCAGGGTCTTTGGCTCTTCCTTGAGCTGGCTCTGCTTTTGCACACTGGTGCTGCCTGTAGTCAGTGTAGGGAGCCTTCGTAGCCTTCGCTGCTTCCAGCATCTTCCCCTGCACCAGATCTTTGTTACCCTGTCAGTGCTGACTCCAACCAGCGTGGGGAATCCCCGCAGTCTCCGCCACCTCTTACGTTCCCCCCAGTTCCTTCTTGGTGCCGGCTTTTATTCCTGCCAGGCGGCACTCTTCTCTGATGTCACCTGCCCATGCCAGCTCCAGCTGCAGATAAGTGCAGCTGATGAACCTTGCGGGTGCTTCCTCCCGGCATGGCTTGTTTTGTTCTTGGCATCCTAAAACAGGTAAGTGGTTGTTTTTCCTGGGATTTTTCCTGCGGGGTTGGGTTGCCATTGTCCCAGGTTCCCCCATGGGCAGGGCTCCTTGCTCCCCCATGTTTGTACCCCTGAGACACAGATGAACTGCAATGACAGTAAAACAGCTGCTATACCTTGGATGAATGTTTGGTGTAAAGTTCCATACTGGTGGCTTTTGTTTCATTATCTACTATGAGACTGTCATACTTACCCTTTAGAGTCAAAGTCTCAAAACTTCAAATGACAAGATATACCTTGGAATTAACTCTTATCAAAGCTTTGTAAAACAAAACCATTAAGTAATCAAGTAACAGCTTAGGAAAAGCTTAGACACCAATAGCTTTTATCTCTTGCCCTTTTCTACTACACCTTTAACTTCTATTTAGTTCAAATAATTTCTCCCCTAACTCCCCCTTCCCTCTCAGTATGGCTTGAAAATTATGCTTCTCCAGATCTACACAAAAAATGCATGTTGTGTGAAGAAAAAAAAATACAGCACACTTCCTTCAGATGCTTCATTAAAAATGCAATAGATTAAATGGGACTCAGTGGGCAGGATCCCTTGGGAGGCAACTCTGAGGGGAAAAGGAGTCCAGGACAGCTGGCTGTACTTTTAAGAGATTCTCTTAAAGGCACAGGAGCAACCTATCCTGATGTAACAGAAGAATAGTAAGTGCAATAGGAGACCAGCCTGGCTAGATAATGATCTCTTCAGTGTGGTGAAAGTCAAAAAGGAATCCTACAAAAAATTGGAAAAGTAGGAAACTTGGTCAAGAAACTAGGGAAGAGTATAAGAGAATTGCACGGGCATGCAGGGAGAAAATTGGGAAGGCCAAAGCACAATTTATAGTACAGCTGACAAGGGATATAAAAGGCAATACAAAAGTATGTCAAAAGTAAGAGGAAGATCAAAGATTCTATAGGTTTGCAATGGAATGCAGAAGACGGCCTAGTCACAGATGATGCAGAGAAGGCTGATGTATTTAATGCCTTTTTTACTTCAGTTTTTACAAACTGGGACAGCTACCAGATTATTAGTGCAGATGGCAGCAGAAATAGGGAAGGAGATAAACAGATTTCTTAGAAAAGTGGGATGCTTTCAAGTAATCAGGGCTGGATGGGATGAACTTGAGGGTGCTGAAGGAATTGGCTGAGGTAATTTCCAGTCATTGGCTATCCTTTTTGAGAACTTGTGCAGGCTAAGTGAGGTCTCAGATGACTGGAAAAGGGCAAATATAGGGCCCCATCTTTGAGAAGGAGAAGAAGGAGAATCCAGGGAACAACAAACCAGTCAGCATTACCTCAGTGCCTGGAAAAATCATGGAGCAGGTCCTCAAGGAATCCATTTCTAAGCACTTGGAGGAGAACAAGGTGAACATTCAGCATGGATTCACCAAGAGCAAGTCATGCCTACCCAATCTGATTTCCTTCTATGCCAAAAGTGAGAGGCTCTCTGGATGAGGGAAGGGCAGTGGATGTGGTATACCGACTTTAGTAAGTCATGACGTTCTTATTAACAAGCCAAGGAAATACAGATTAGGAAAAGTTCTTTAAGGTGGATATATAATTGTTTAGATCACTATACTCAGCAAGTAGTCCTCAATGGTTCAACGTCTTGTTAGGAAGAGGTAACAAGTGGGGTTCCTCAGGGGTCTGTTCTGGGTCTGGTATTGATCAACAACTTCATTAATGATTTAGATAATGGGGATGAGTATATGCTTGTCAATTTGTAGATGATGCCAAATTGTGTTGCAGACAGGGGGCTGGGATCCAGAAATACCTGAATAAACTAGAGAAATGGTCTGCAATCAATTAGTTGAGATGTAACAAGGAAGAGTGCAAAGTCCTGCAGTTGGGACAGAATAACTGCATACACAAACACAGACTGGAAAATTATTGGCTAGGTTTCAGTACTGCAGAAAAAGACCTGGGGGTTACAGTGGACCATAAGCTAAATAGAAGCCAATAGTGTGATCTTGTGGCAAAAAAACCAACACAACAGCATCCTGATTTGTATTAACTAGAGCATCAATTGCAAACCAAGGAAAGTGATTCTTCCACTTTACTCAGCACTAGTGAGGCCTCACCTGGAGCACTGTCTCCAGTTCTGGGCTCAATGTTTCAAGGACATAGACAGTTTGTAGAGAGTTCATCAGGGAGCCAAAAAAAGGAGGGCCTTGGAGACGAGACTTATGAGGCAATGTTGAATGAGTTAATGTTATTTAACCTGGAGAAGAGAAGTTGAGGGCACATTTTAAGGACAATTATAGAGAGGACGTAGATGGGCTTTTCTCTGGCTGTGTAGGACAGGACTAGGAGCAAAGACCTCAAACAAAAGCAAGGGAAATTTCGGCTGGAGATTAGAAGGAACTTTCTTACTTCGAGGGTGATCAGACATTGCAACAGGCTACCAGGAGAAGTTCTGGAATCTCCATCCTTGGAAATTTCAAAACCAGGTTAGGCAGACACTTGACTGGGATTTAGTAACTACAGTAAAAGCTTTGTTATCCAGCATCTCCCGGGAATGGGGGATGCTGGATAACAAAATGTGCTGGTTAATTGACTGGCCCAAATAGATGTCCTTGCCTGTTCAGGCCGCTGCTTCTCCTGCTTCTCTCACCGCCCCTTCTTCAGCATTGCTGCCCCTCCAGTGAGCCCTGCGGGCCCCGCAGGACAGTGAGGCAGGCCCTGCACAGCCTGTTATGCTCCCAGGCTGTGGGGTCTCAGCAGCACAGGCTGCTTTGTCCTGGGCTGTGGGGGCTCAGAAAAACTGGAAGTGCTACAGTTGGCACTTCTGGTTTCACTTTACCTTACCAGTCAGCATGCTGATTAGTAGAGCATGCCAGCTTGTAAGGTGCCAGATAGCATGGCTTTTATTGCACCTATTCCTGCAGAATTTGGACTAGAAGAGATGGAAAAGAATTTATCAAATCATTAAACACAGATATGGAAACCAGTCCCACCAAGTACCAAGATTCTCATGGCACAAAGACAGCACAGGACTAAATTCAAATGGAAATAAGCTCATTTAAAATCTTTGTAGGAAGTTAAGTCTTCTGTTTCAAAAGTTGTGGCTAGGTGCAATAAACCAATCACTAGTTACAGTGCAGTACAGTTTCTCTAGGACTGTGCAGCACTGAATCACTAATGAATATTCTTATATTTTCTCAATATCTACAGTAACCATCACATGGCAGGGAACTGATTTTATCCTTCTCTAGTAGTGTTATCAGAAGATACGCACCCAAAGGTCCTTACAGTTCAGGATACCAGGCTCTAAGACTTCCTGAGTGCAAATTATTAAATTTCAAAATCATTATTATTATGTTAAAAAAACTACAAAATGAAAATAATATGTCTAAGAATAGGCCAGAGTCCTCCTAAAGCTTTCCTTTAAACTGAACTCATACAGGGAACATCTAAACATGTATTTACACTGGTTCAAATTTATTGCACAGTAAGCAAGAATAGCCAGGTGTCTACACATGTAGACAACCTGGGACTAGATTTAGTCCCAGGTCAAAGCGGCCTTCCACATGCCCCTATGGCCACCAAGGGCAGCTCCAGCCTCCGGACAAATGTTTGCCAGGCCTTGGCAGCCATGCTGAGGCCAAAGGCATTTGGCGACCATCTTAAAAGCACACCCCTGCCTTCTGACCCCTGCTCAGCCCTTCTCCTGCCTGGAATGCTCTTCTCCAGGAGCCCTGAATTGTCTGGCCTCAGATTGGAGGTCAGCCACATGAGAGACCATGATAAGCTGTCCAGAAAGCCCTGAGCCTAGGTGAGTGCTGCCAGAACCCCCTGTCCTTGCTTTCTCCCCGGGGGTAGGCTGCCTGCCTTCCCTCCCCACTTCCCAAGGCAGGCCAGGGTAGGCTGCTGGCAACACCTGCTGCTGTGAATCCAGCCCCCATTGACCCCACTTCTCTCTGCCCTTTCAGGCTACCCCTTGCTGTGCTGCTGCCCAGCCCTCAGCCCCTGGAATCAGACTACATGGGGCTCCCAGACAACTGGGGTGAGGGACTGGCTGTACCCCCACCTTCCCCATGGGGAGCCTCTCCAGGGAGGCATCCCAGGGACAACCTCCTGCCATGCTGTCACTGTGCCCTAAGAGTGCCCCTGTTGCATGTGCCGCAGGCAGTGTGCAATGAGCTGTTTCTGCAGGTGGAGGGCTGCCCAAGCCACTACACCCTGCTGATAATGATTCTGCTTGTGTCCCAGGCACACTTGCACTCCTGGTTCAGGACCCCAAGCTACTATGGCACAAAGAGCAAGCCAGGTTGGCCCCACAACCTCTTCCGCTGCCTGGAAGGCTACCTGACACAGCACTACACATCCCTTCCCCTGGCTGCCAAGGAGGAGATCACCATCAAGACTGATGCCTTCCTTGGCAAATAAGAAGCCCATGCACACCCAGCCACAGGGACATGGACTGCTCAGTAAAGGTCTAACCTGTGCCCTGCCTCTCTGCATGATGTGGGTGGGAACCTGGCCCCAGGGGAATGCAGATGGGTTGGACAAGGATGGGGGTCAGTGCTGGGACTGGGGGCAGGGCAGAGGCATGGACAGACTGCAGCTGGGAGGGTCCAAACCCCAGAATGGGATTTACCATGGGTCCAGGGTTGGCAAGACTGGAAGACTGGTGTGGAGCTCCCCATCATGGATGGTGTCCAACTCTGTCCAGTCTCCATGGCTCGTGGTGGGCTGTTGCCAGCCAGGGCTCCCTCCAGGGGGGAGCTGGTGCTGCTGGCAGTGATAAAGCCGGCTGCTCTTCATGGGTGGCATTAGTGGAGCCAAGGCCAAGGCAGCTACTGGCCAAGGCTTCCCAGGCTTCCATTGGGCACAGCAGCCAGGGAGAAGTATAGGGTGGGGTGCTGAAGGCCTGAGCTCCCCTCTTCCACTGACATGTCACCAGAGACATCAGGGTGGGGTGTGAGTTTAGGTGCGGGCTCCCCAGGTGCCAAAACGTAAGTCAGCTACCGCATGAAGAGCATGGTCCTGGAAGCCCCACTAGAAAGATAATTTTGGCCAATCATGGCCACCCACTGGGCTCACAGGTACTTGACCTTCATGTGGCACTGCTGCACCAACAAGGAGTGGCCCTGTGCATGCATCCCAGCAGCTTGGGCCTCATAGAATGTGGGTGTTTGACTACCTCAGGATGTACCCTCTGCCCCACAGAACCACTAGGGTGCACACCTCTTCTTAGGTTCAATTTGCACCACTGGTGTTCCAGACAGGTGGGCACATGCAGACAGGGCCAAGACTGGACACGGGGGAGGAGGAGGACATCATGCCCTGTGCCAGCTGACTGGACCTGTGATGCTGTCTCTGTGATGCTGTCCCTAGAGGGCTGGGAGTAGCATTCCTAACAGGGGCATGGCCAGTGAGTCACAGCCACATAGCTGATGTGTTTCACCATGGTCCTGCAAAGAGACAGAGGTTGCGGGTGAGCAGCACTGGGGAGCAGGTGCTGGTCCTAGTGGGGCCAACCAGGGCTGGGCAAAGGACATAGCCAGCTGAAGCCCTTGGCAGCACTGAACTGTGGCCAGAGAGCAGCTCAGGAAGGGAACATCCCAGGCAGACCCAGCCTGTGGGCTGTCTAGGGGGCACACAGGTCTTGCTGGGGTGCTGTGGCCACAAGCAGCTCCTGCTGGCAACCTGGAGTCTGTGCCCCAAGGCACAAAATGGCTGCAAGCTTTTATACCCTGCAGCTAGGGGCTGCCAGAGGGAAACCCACAGCAGCAGGAGAGGGTGCCAGCCAGGCGCCTGGTGCTGAGCTCTGGCTGACCCCCTAGGGGCTGGACAGACCCAGCAGGGAGGCCTCTGGGTTACTGCACAGTAAGGCGTTTACACATGTATTACTGCACCGTAACTAATCAGGTGTAAATCTAATACCTGCATGATGCAAGTATCTAATTTACACTCAAGTCAGGATAAGTCACAGGTTACTATACAGTAAATATGCACGTGTAGATGTGCCCACAGAGTTTTACTTTCTCTGACCTGATGCCATAGGGACTTATTTTTTCAGAATCACATAGGAAAATACAAGCTAGGACAGCTGTATTGAAATTATGTTTCTTCACAACCGCAGCAAAAGGTAGCCTATATTTACAGTTTACATGTTTAAACACTCATTCATTAATTTCCAAGGAAGTAATCTGATTCCCAAACAGTACTATTGGTAAAATCCTAGTCCAGGGGCGGGCACTTATTTTGGGCGGAGGGACGCTTACCTAGTTTTGGCAGGCTGTCAAGGACCACATGGGTAGCCCTACCCTGTGATAGGTGCCCTGCCCCCTGGTCACCGTCTTGGGACCAACATCCCAGGGCCAGCACCAGTGGGGCCCAAAGCAAGGCACTGGCTGGCAAGGATCTGTGGAGCTGGGCTGAGCTGCATCAGCAGGGAGTGGGGAGCTGGCCTGGCTCCATCCAGCCCCCGCTGGATGAGACCCCGCGCTCCTGCCACGCTGCTCTGGACCCCGCTGGCGTGACCCCAGGACACTGGTGCAAGTCTCATACTCCCACTGGCTCCCTGTCCGTTCACATCCAGTGCCCTCAGCCCGACGGTACAAGCTGGGGGCAGCGCTTAGCCCTGACCCCCTGCTTACCAGCAGGAAAGAAATTAGTGCTGAGCATGGGGAAAAGTGGCCCCTCACCTGCCCCATGGCCAGCACTCCCTGCTGCAGGTGCTCACAGCCTGTGTAGGTCTGTCTGGAGCAGGCACAGGCAGCCCCAGGCAGGCTGCGAGTGGCTGCAATGCACGGCGCTCGCAATGGGGCGGGGGAGGAAACGCTTTTCCCCGTGCTCAGCACCACCTTCTAGCCTGCCCCACTGCCAGCCTGGCAGTGGGGCCAGGTTACAAGCTGGTGCTAAGCATGGTGGGGAGAAAACAGTCCCTGCCTGCCCCATGCCTGGAGCCCCATGCCGCAGCCACTCACAGCCTGCCTGCTCCAACCAGCCCCGCATGGGCTGCAAGTGCCTGCAGCAGGGAGTGCTGGCCTTAGGGTAGGCAAGGGACTGCTTTCCTTTGCACCGGGAAGGATCCCAGGGAAAAGCTGAGCGTGGGGGGAGGGGAAGTGGCCCCTCCCCTGCCCCATGCCTGGTGCCCTGCACTGCAGGCGCTCGCAGCCCACATGGGGCTGTCCAGAGCAGGCACAGGCAGCCCCAAGTAGGCTGCGAGCAGCTGCAGTGTGGGGCACTGGGTATGGGGCAGGGAGGGGCCACTTCTTCCTTGCCCCACGCTCCTTCCTTACTGGGCCCCCCCCCCACCCTTACCTAAGCTTCCTGCATCACCGGGCAGTCACGTGCTCCCATCCCAAAAACCCCGGCTAGGGCTTCCAGCTGAGGGGTGGGGCCGGGTGGGCCCCGCTGTTGTGGGAGCCCACCGAACTTCCTCTGGGTCCTACTGTCATTTTTGACAGGAACCAAGGGAAGAGAAATATTAATTTTCTATGTTTTTTTAGGGACCCGGCAGGCCAGATAGAATGGCCTCACAGGCCATATTTTGCCCACCCCTGTCCTAGTCCCATTCAAGTTAATATCAAAACTCCTATCAACTTCAGGAGAGCAACAATATCATCATAAGTTTGTGTGTGTGTGTTGCATAGACAGATACTTCATGCTTCCCATGGCCTCCCCAATGTATATACACATACATGCACATGCATGCATGTGCTCGTATGCGCATGCACACACACACATACACAGTTCTTTTATATATATTATTTGGTATAATATATATACACACACACACACACACATATTGACATACATATATATATATATATAGAGAGAGAGAGAGAGAGAGAGAGAGAGTCCCTTCCTGTCTTCTAGCATTTTGTACGTATGCCTACCACCAGGTTATCACCTATCACCAGGTTATCACTTGTAGGTTAAACCTACAAGTGGGTCCCCACATGCATGGATGTACATTTGTAGAGGCACAAATACTAGCAGCACAAACATGTGCTGCTACTTTGTACCCCGTTGCATGCCCCTGCATGTGCTTTAGCACACAGCAAATTGAGCTAGATAGGAGTAAGGGAGGCTGCAGCCAGCACCTGATGTCTGATGTCCTGGTGCAGCAGGGACACAGATCCAGCAGCACAGAGTCTGACTGACAGCCAGAACGTTGTTCTGGATGGCCTGCCCTCCATCTGTTTGTGCACATGGTGCTGATGTTCTTCCCATCGCCTTTTTGTCTGGAGTTTGAGGGGTTTTTTGCTACTGGGATTTCCCAGTGGCAAATTTTACCACTGCTCTGCAAATTTGCAGGGCAGCACAGATTTTCACATTCCCCATGTGCAGTTTGTAGCACCACAAACCACACTTTCCTGCATGTGGGGACCCGCCTATGAGTTCATTATACTGACTATATCAGCTAATCTTATATTATACTTGGGAACTTTATATGCTCTTTGCAAAATTGCAGTTCTCTTTATGTGCAGATCATTACAGTATTCCTTCTCACCACAGGGAATCACGAACACATCTTCTAGTCCTTGAACAATACTTCTGGCTACTTTTTTTGTCTGAAGCACCTTGCTGAAAAGTTCCTCCTTTTAAAATTCCTCATATACTTCTTTAACCTTCTTACATGCAGCTGATCCTTTCTAATTACCTCCCTGCTTCTGCTCATCCTAGTGTTTATGTCACTTCACACAACAATATTTTTGTTCGCACAGAATCTTCTTTCTCTACAGCCTTTGGCATATCGAAATTATTGAGTCTCTCTAGCTGATTAGATTGCCCTCTATTTTCAAGCCATGTTAAAACATTTCCTTTCCTGAAGAAAATATTTCTCTGCTTTGTTGAATTTTACCTTGCTTTCCCACACTGTTGTTTTGTGTTGGCAATGAATAAATGGAAAGCATTTTACACAGATATGGTAGAGTTGAGGTGATGCTATTGCTGTGATGCTCCAGGATATATGTTAGAGGTCAGAATTCTTGTGGATGACATGGGTGAGGCGTGAAAAAAGGTACTGTGATACCCAAAAATGTGCTTATGTCTATCCCACCCATGCAGCTGGTCCAGTAAAAGCCATCACACACATGATTTCTTGCCTTTACACAGAGATGACATCTGTGCAACAAGTTCAAGAGAATCATGTGATAAATAATCATGTACCTTTGACTATTTTGCCCATTCTGTGCTCATCAAGCCATCTCTCTGGCACTGCAACGTACAAAGTATTTGAAGGTCACTTGAAAGTGATATGGCACGAAACAAGAAGTTCTGCTATCGCTCACCTGGAATATCATCAAACTCATTAGCAGGCAAATTAATCAGTATAAATTTGGCATTATCCCAAATAAAGATTAATAGAACTTCCATAATGTATCACACTATATCAGACAAGGTTTTTTGGGTAAATCTGATATCTTTCATTAGACCAAATCAAATAGTTGGAAAAAATTCTTAGCAAGCTCTCAGGCACAAACGCCTTTTACCATCAGGCATTCTCTAGTTGTAAAGATAAAAATACACATGTGAGTGTATTTTAATATATATTATGACAATAGGCATCATGAAATAGGCTGGTAAAGTGCAGAAATTTAAAAAAAAACTAAGGAGATTCAATCCCACAAGCAAGGGATATACATCTGTTTCTCCCTTCCCCACAATATGAACAGTTCCACTGAGTCCAGCATGACTAGAGCTGATATAAATACTTCCACAAGGTCACAATTAAGGAAAAAGCTCTCATCAGCAGTGCAAAGGAGCTAGTTTGGGCCAGAGGAGAGGAATGAATCATCTCTTGTTGCTCTTGAGAAAATGAGTTATTATAATTAATGGAAAAACTGTATCTATTTCATGCATATAACATGAATTCTAAGGGAACCAAGACTTTTTTTTTGACAAATTGTGCCTTATACATAACACGCTTATTAATTCATAAATTAAAAATAAGCTGAGTTTCCCCAGTCAGAGGAAACTTTACTGCTTGTCATCTTTCTTTCTTGGTATTTACTTTAATTTTATTTTTAATATCATCCTAGTTGTAATAGCAACCTTTGAAAAGAAATCATAAAAGATTTTGCATCTATCTTGAACCCCAGCGCCTCTTGAGTTGAGATTTCTAATTGAAATGATTTTTCACGAGTTAAACTATAAAGGAAAAATAAGTGATACATTTTAATTATTTATTCAGCTTATTTATAATTAATTAGGTTTTTCTCTGTGCACAGCTAGGCTATGTTGGAGTGTTTGATTTTTAAAACCTTTACTATCATCAGGCAACAATGGATGACTGCTTTTCTCATGTCACTTTTGTTTTAGTTTTGCTCTGGAGACTCAGACAACTCTGGCTCACATCCCTGTTGACTTTAAGGTATTAATCCTTTCATATTGTGCATTCATGATGGTATTTTTAAGGGACCTGCAGGAGAGAATGTAGCTAATGCCCAAAGAATTCTGGTAGGATTTAGGCAACCAATTTCCTTGGGGTTGTTCTGCATTACAATTAAGGTCTTTACTGGCTACCCTAAACATTAAAAAACATGTGTTAGCTCCCTATCACCATCCAATTCCTGAGTTTGTTTTGAAAAATTCTATGAACTGAAAAAAAAAATTGAGTATTTCTATTTCACTACTTGCATCTCAGTGATTAGGATTTTGTTTTCAAGGTTTTTTCTCCCTTTTCCAGTATGGTCAAACATTTACATTTTCTTTCTTTCTTTAGTCCTGGTCACGGGCTGACCATGTGCTCCATCCACACCACAGCCTGGCTCCTGCAGGCTGTTAAGGCCACCCTCCCAACAGAGGTGGTAGCAGCCCTGGAAGGCTACCTCCAGGCCCACTGGGCCCTCCCCACCATGGACACCACAGGCAATACCTTCCCGCCACTGCTGGTCATTCTGGCAGTGGCCAGCGAGCTGGCCAACCAGCCTGATGTGCTGCTGGGGCTCCATGCTCCCTGGAAGCAACATGGGCTGCCCCTTCAGCATACTGACCCAGAGGGGACTCTACACATGGGTGGTGTGCACCTGGCGTGCCCACAGGGTGGCTGGCCACCTCAACATTGTGTGTCAGTGGTACCTGGCATTGCCAGGGACCCCAGCACGATGCACACTGTACAAGGCACCCACTGCCAAGAAGACCAGCGACCTCCAATAGAGATTAGTGCACGGCATCCTGGCCACTGGCACCTTTGTGCACTACCTGGACCCGGTGGCCTCGGCAGCCTGCCTCTTCTGCCAGGGGGTGGTGGAAAAGAACATTTTTCATGCCTTCCTTGACTGCCCCTGGTTGTGTCCGCTCTTTACCACCCTCAGGTTGGTGCTTCGGGCACTGGGCTGGGACTTTTCAGAGCACACATACATCTGTTCTTTCCTGTACCGGATGGCCAAGTGGGGTGCAGTCAGCCTGGCCAAATTCCTGGTGGGCCAAGCCAAGATGGCCACCCTGAAGAGCCACCGAAACCAGCTCACTGGGACCAGGATGGACAACGCCCTGCAACTTTTCCGCCTGCTCGTGCAGGCCCGCCTCTCACTTGCATTTGAGCATGTGGTCCTCCGGCGGGTGGTACCCACCTTTGAAGACTGCTGGACTGTGGAGGGGGCCCTGTGCCGAGTCAAGACCTGCTCCTTATGCTGTGATGCCACCACCTGCTCAGGGTGCAGGGCTGGGTCCAGCAAATCGAGACCTCGAGCTTTGCCCACGTGGATCGACCCCGATGTCCTGAGCCCCCCCGGTCATCCCCACTGTAGAACCATGTAGAAGTATACATCTCTTTGTCCCCTGTTTTGTTTTGTTTTTTGTCTGGAATGCGCAGGCATGCCTTGCAGGCCATGAGCGCAGACTTTGTCTTGGAGGCCCAGACCTTTGGGCCAACCTGTATGGTCTTTACTTCCCCCCATTTGTCATCCTTCCCAGAATAAACATTTCTAAAAGTGAAAGATTTTCTTTCCCTCCGCCGGAGCTCCTGGAGAGAGTGCAGCGGCTCCTGGTTGACTTCCTGTAGGACAGATGCCACTGGCTCCCCCAAGCTGCCCTCTACCTGCCTACCGGGGAAGGGGGTCAAGGCCTGATCGACCTGGCCAGCCAGGTGGCCATCTACCGGCTGCAGGCCCTCCAGTGGCTCCTGTTTGCCAAAGGCCACCTCCTGTGGCGGCAGCTGGCATGCCAATTCCTGCGGCGAGTGGGAGGCCTCGGTTTTGACCGGGAGCTATTTCTGCTGGACCTCACTTCCCTGAACGGGGCGGTCCTTCCCCCATTCTACTGCAGCATGGTGTGGGCCTGGTGGGAGGCCTTCCATCTCTGTTCCCAGGCCAGGCACCTGTGGTTCCCACACCTGCTTCGGGAGCCCCAGGTCTACAACCTGGCCCTGCAGCGTGTCACACCGAGCCTGGCCTCCACCAGCCTCGTGGCAGCCCTCATCAAGGCGCGCACCACCCACCTGCAGCACCTCCTGGACCCTGCTCGGTCGGCGTGGCTGTGCCCTGAAGCCCTGGCTACCTGGCTGGCACTGCGCTCCGTCTGCACTGTGGGCTGGTTTCTGTGGACCGTCGGGGCGCCCTCCCAACGAAAGCAGCGACCGCCCTGGAAATCCATCTCCAGGCCCACCGGACCCTCCGCACCGCGGATGCCACACACAACGCCTTCCCACCGCTGCCCATAATCCCAGTGGTACCCAGCGAGCTGGTCAAGCGGCCTAACATGCTGCTCAGGCTCCCAGTGTCCCCCAGCAGCAATATGGGCTGCCCTTTTGGCACCCTGCCCCTCAAGGGCCTCTACATGTGGGTGGTATGCACACGGCACGCCTAGGTGCTGGCCGGCCGCCCTGACACTGCATGGTGGTGGTGCCTGGCGCAGCCCAGGACCCCAGCATGGCACACATTGTATAAGGCACCCACTACCAAGAAGACTGGTGACCTACAGTGGTGGCTTGTGCACAGCATCCTGGCCACCGGCACCTTTGTTCACCATCTGGACCCAGCTGCCTCAGCAGCCCGCCCCTTCTACCCGGGGGTGCCGGACGAGGACATTTTCTACGTGTTCCTCAACTGTCCCCAGTTGCAGCCATCTTTGCCACCCTGGGCGCACTGCTTCAGGCACTGGGCCAGGACTTCTCCAAGGACGTCTACGTCCACTCCTTCCCCTACTGGGCGGCGGAGCAGGCCATGGTCAGCCTGGCCAACTTCCTGCTGGGCCAGGACAAGATGGCCACCCTGAAGAGCCGGCGAAACTGGTTCACCAGGAACCGGATGGTTGATGCCCTGAAGCTTTTCCGCCTGCTGGTGCGGGCCCGCCTCTTGCTCGAGTTTGAGCACATGGTCCTGCGGCGGAGTGCCCACCTTCGAGGAACACTGCGCCCTCGAGGGGGCGCTCTGCCGAGTCAAGGCGAGGCGCCTGCTCCTCGCCCTGTAATATCCCCGGCTGCTCCAGCTGCAACGATGCATCCAGCAGGCCGAGGCCTTGGACATTGTTTCACACGGGTCGACTCCTCAGGCCCTCCATGGGTGTCCTCACTGGCAGAAATGTAAATGTGTAAATAGTCCTTTGGCTTGCTATGGTTTTTAGTCTAGAGTGTACGGGCAGGTCTTGCAGGCCGTGAGCCCAGGACCATGTCCTTGAGGCCCAGGTGTTCAGGCCAACCTGTACATACTCTCTACTGGTCCCAATATGTCACCCTCCCTGGAATAAACGCCTCTTAAAAGTCAAAGTCTTTCTTTCTTTCTAGAAAGCTGTATTCTCACATAGTCATATAACTCAAGAAAGCAAGGGCTTTAAGAAGAAAAACAAATGTTGTGAGACTTTCAGTAAAATTCCAAGACCTTTTGCAAAAGTAAAGAAAAAAGGTGGTAAACCAGAAGGGAAATGAAAGGTGCTGGATATTTTGTAGAACTGGGAAAGATTACGCTGTTTTTTCATTTTTCTGAAAGACTTTATTAGAACACTCCAGGGGAATAAAGCAAAGGGGAAGATGCTAACCACCAGGGGAATGAATGGAAGGGTAAGATGCTAAGCAAATGTTTTCCATCCTTCAGCCCCTCGTGAGATATCTAGTAGCTATGCAACTAAAATTCGCATGCAAATAACAAAACTCCAGGAGTTATGATCTCAAGAAACCTATCAGATACTGTGAAACTCCAGGGAAGATCTTAAAAGATGACAAAATTACTTTCTTCCTTTCAAAGATGTGACTTTAGCACTAAACCAATACTGATTACACTTTACAATTGCATTAAAATTAATTAGGTTTTATCATTGAAGACTGCTGTAAATTTATTCTCCAAGTTATAATATGTAAAATGTATACCAAAACTTACACTGTTCATCTCCAAGATCATTCTCCTCAGTGATACCAATGCCAGAGTTGGACGTGACCTGGAACTCAGAACTGGCACAACTGGGAAGGAAAAAATATAGCGAGCCAACTCCAGTGGCATCTTTCTCCTGAGCAAATGCACAGAGCATGATCTTGTCATCACAAACACCATCTTCAGACACACTGACAAATATGAGACCACCAGGAGACACCCTCACTCTGACCATTGGCACCTCCTCAACTATGTTATTACTAGAGCCTGTGATTGAGTGGATGTCCATATCACATGACATGTGACACCTGGAACACAAGGAACCAGTGACTGCTAGACAGATCAGTCTTGTCAGATCCATAATGAACATCCAGCTTACTCTAAAACATTGAAAATCAGTAAGGATCTCCAACAGTATCTCTATGAAAAGTTATCTCCCCTGTTCAAAAATGCAAGCAAAATTGAGGAACTCTGGAAGGGTTTTAAAACTGTCATATGGCCTGCACCAAATCCAATGGCTATACCACCCACTGACACCAAGACTGGTTTGATGAGAGCAATGCCAAGATCCAACTCCTCCTCAACTAGAAGACAATGGCTCATTCTGCTCAGCAGATGCCACCTCATTTCAGCAGAAGGAGAAGACATATCAGCTCCTTAAAGTAGAAGCTCGAAGGAGGATCCAGGAAATCAAAAATCAGTGGTGGTAAGACAAAACTAAAGATATCTCACTCTAGGTTGACAAATATGACATACATAGCTTTTTCCAGGCAATGGAAGCCCTCTACAGACCCATTTTTCATGGTCCTACTTTCCTGTGATCACAGGATGGCTTGAAACTCTTCAAAGACATTTGATCTATCTAAGCTAAATGGAAAGAGCGATTTGAGGCACTCAAGAACCATGAGTCAACTCTGACAGAACACAGAATAATAGAAAATTAGGGTTGGCAGGGACCCCAGAAGGTCATCTAACCCATCATTTCCCAACCTTTTCTATTCCACAGCACACTTACATGGCTTTTTCCATCCCACAGCACACCGGAAAAATGCAGAGTAAGGGTGGGGGGGGTTGTGGCAAGCAGGCAGACATGGGGGAAGAGGGTGACAAGCAGCTGAACACAGAGTGAAGAGGGGAGAGGGATATCAGTGTAGGGCCAGCCAGGGCACAGTGGTGGCACAGGATAGTGGTGGCAGCATTGGTTGTTGCCATACACCCCCCCCCCCAAGATTCTGTGGCACACTTGGATATGTCCGACGGCACACCAGTGTGCCATGGCACACCAATGGCACACCAGTTTTTGAAACACTGATCTAGTCCAACCCCCTGCTCAAAGCAGGACCATCCCCAACTAGATCATCCCAGCTAAGGCTTTGTCTGCCCAGGTCTTAAAAACCTCTAAGCATGGAGATTCTGCAACCTCCCTAGAGATGCATATATATATGCACTTTACTATGGGGCTGACTGATTAGCTCTGCAGTTAAACACCACTGTCTACATGTATGCCCATATTAGGATGTAGTAAATTAACTAATGCTGCTGTGGATGGTACTTTCCAGGACAAGTATTATTCTACAGTGGAATAGCTACAATGCACGTGTGGACAGTGACCAGGGCTGGCTGTGGTACAAAGGTGCTACAGTGCAGGGGCTGCCTGCTGGCTACCCGCACACTGTAGCACCTTTGTGCCCTAGCCAGCCACTCTGCAGCATATTGTGCTTAGGTGGAGCAGCCCTGGGCTAGCAAGCCATCACCTTCCTAGATCTGCTGACAATACTCCTACTAAGGAAGCACAGTATGCTGCTAGCCTTCTTCACAACAAGGGCATCTTGTTGGCCAATATTCAACTGATTGCCTACTGTAACCCCCAGGTCTGCAGAGCTGCTACTTAGCCACTAGGTCTCTAGTCTGTACTGGTGCATGGGATTGTTCCACACTACCTTCTAGTATATCTACTACTCTCCCCGATTCCCCAAATTTGGTGTTATTTGCAAACTTCCTGAGAGTACACTCCAGCCCATATTCCAGGTTGTTGATCAAGATATTGAACAAAACTGGCCCTAGGACTGACCTCTGGAGCACTCCACTTGAAATCTGTTGCCAACTAGACTTCAAGCCATTAAATAACCTTTAAGAACAATGACACAGCTAGTTTTCTATCCACTTATAATCCATTCATCCAGCACATACTTCCTTATCTTGCTTGCATGGGTGTCTGGTGTCTCTTGAATCAGGGGGGACGTGTTCCTGTCCCCCAACACCAGTCAGCAATTGGGAGGGTCCCCCGGTGGCTGATCCCACTGTCCAGGGCAGTGGGTCCCGCGGCAACCAATCCCACTGGTCAGAAAAGCAGCTGTGCCACTTCTGGAACTCCCATGGCTGCTTCTGGAAGTGGCGCAGCTGCTTTTGCTGGTGGACCCACACCCCAGCCAGCACTCACAGGGCAGCATTGGTGCTCCCGCCTGCTCCCCTGCCCACCGGCTAAACAGGGAGCATGGCCTGATGGGGGGTACACCAGTGTTCTCAGAGGTTGCACATGCACCCCCTACATGTTGCCCCTGCTTGCTTGTGAGAATGTTGTGGGAGATTGCATGAAAAATCTTGCTAAAGTTGAAGTGTATCACATCCACTGCTCCCCCTACATCCACAGAGCCAGTCATCTAGTCATAAAAAGCAATTGTGTTGGTCAGCCATGATTTGCACTTAGTGAATCCATGCTAACTATTCCTAACCATCTTCTTCTCCTCCAAATGCTTAGAAATTGATTCCTTGAGGATCTTCTTCATGATTTTTCAGGGACTGAGGTGAGGCTGACCAGTCTGTAGTTCCCTGGATCCTCCTCCTCCCTTTCTTAAAGATGGCGACTATACTTGTCCTTTTCCAATCATCTGGTACCTTTCCCAACCACCACGATTTTTCAAAAGATAATGGCCAGCAGCTCTTAAATCACACCAGTAAACTCCCTCACTACCCTTGGGTGCATTGCATCCAGCCCCATAGAACTGTATGTGTACAGCTTTTCTAATTAGCCCTTAACCTGTTCTTTCACCACAGTTGGCCATTTATCTCATCCCTAAACTGTGCTGCCAGGTGCAGCACCATTGAGATACCCACCACTGAGTCCTTCCCCCAACACCCTGAAAAAGTATCCCTTGCTAACCCTCCCATCCTAGAAAAAGTCTGCATGCCATCAAGGAAACCAAGAACAACTAGGCTACTGACTGGATGACATACCTTCTGAAATCTAAAAGTCCAGTGGTAAAGAACTGGTACTGAGATTCCACGAACTTATTCTACACATTTGGAACAATGAAGAGATCCCAGGGAACCAACATCATGGCTATCTTTAATTAAGGAAATAAGCAGGGAAATCCTCTCCTGCATCCTCCTGAACTGTCTTCTACCTCTTGCTGAGGAAGTCCTACCAGAATCACAGTGTAGTTTCAGACCATTCCTTGGAGAAATTAACATCATCCCTATTGCCCACCATATCCAAGAACAGGATCAGGAACAACATCAGGACCCGTATATGGCCTTTGTTGGCCTTACTAAGGATTTTGATTCCATCAGTTGCAAAACCTTGTGGAAAGTACTGTCCAATTTGAATGTCCTGAAAAGTATGTCATGGTCCTGAGGCTTCTCCATGACCAGATGAGTTAAACCATTCTTTGTAAAAAATGAAAGACAGAACCATTTCATTTTCCCAGTTCTATTTTCCATTTCTTTACAGTCGTGATGGTTCTCATTAAGGACCACCTTCCTTCTGGAATTGACATTGAATACTGAATGAATGAAGAGCTCTTCAATCTGGGATATCTTCATTCAAAAACAAAGTACTCAAAACAACCATCCCTGATCTTCAGTACACCAATGACTCTGTCATCCTTTTGCACACTGAGGAAAACCTCCAGACTATGCAGGATCTCTTCAGAGAAACCTGTCTTTTCTGTCAACGTTAATAAGACTCAAGCACTCTACCAGTTTGTCCCAGGCCATGAATGTGATGCCATACTCCAAATTACCATACAGGGAAAGACTTTGGGGGTAGTCAAGCACTTCTTCTACCATGGTAGCCACCTCTCTCAAAGACTGAACATTGATGAGGAGATCCTGCAGAGGATCTGGGGTCCAAGTGTCTCCTTTGGGAAATTGCTTCAGTGTACCTTTATTCATCACAATATCCAGAAAGACACCAAGATCCAGGTGTATTCACCACCAGTCATCATCACCACTCTCCTCAATGGATGTGAAATGTGGGTGAGCTACAATTGTCATCTCAAGAGCCTGTTGAGGCATTACTAACAATGCATCCAGAAAATTCTTCACATCAAAGATCACCAAACAAATGCCAGAATCCTTGCTGAGGCCACTGTTACCAGCACAGAGTTAGTGAGCCTCAAATACCATCTTCACTGTATTGTGTGCAGATACCCAGCTCCTGAAACCCAAAACAAATACTCTTACCCCCAGTTTAGTAATGACCTGAGATCTCACAGTGGCCAGTGGAAATTCTGCAAGGACATATTGAAGGTATACCTCAAGAAAATGGATCCCAATATCAAGAGCTGGGAGGAGCTGGCTGCCAACCAACTCCAATGATGCTGCAACTTCCACCAAGTAGCAACTCATTTTGAGGTAAAGCATCTTCCCCTTGAAGCAGAGAAGAGAGAGTGGAGGAAGAAAAAGGAGAGAAATCCCAGCCTACAGCTTACTCTACCCTTTAGAAAAAAAATTCAGCTTCTTTGGATGGATCTTTGGCTCAGAGATTGGACTTTTAAATCACATCGAATCCGTCATTGAGCTGTGGTAGAAATTATCCTTGAATTCAGGGATTGCTGCTGCCACCAACTCTGGATTCCCCGATATAGTAGTGTGTACCTGATTTGCTAGAAACTGCAGAGGCTTGAATCATGAGTTTGAAGTTTTGCAAAATGATGTGTGTGTTAAATTTGCAGTACTTAATTACAAAATAGTTCAAACTGCACAGTTCACTTCTTCAGTTTTTCTCCCCTCATTCCCCTGAAAAGTGTCTCATTCAAAGAAAGAAAATTATTTTTCAACAAAATGAATCCTGTGTACTCTATAGTAAGAAAAGAACCAAAACCTCCCCTCTACCACTAAAAATCACATGACTGACACAGGCAATGGAAGTAAAGAAAGCTGTGTATATGCCTCATTATTTAATTAGAAGGATTCCTCTTGCTTAACCAATCTCTCCTTTGCAGAGCATGAACACAGTGCTTATTCCAAATTAGTTTTCCATCCTATAGTGTTTGAAAAAAATAAGATTATGGATTCTCAAAGTTATACCTAATACACACACACACACACACACACACACACACACACACACACACACACAAGATTCGGTGGCAGTAATAGGGAATGAATGCATCACTCCCTGATATAAGTGGGCAAAGGGTGGTGGGTCAAGAGAGGCATAAAGGAAGTGGAGCCTGGCTCCCTGTTCCACTCCACCCCCAACATTTGTTGGCCAAAGTATCATGCTGAGGCACACCAAGTGAATAGTTCAACTCCAGAAAACATGTAAAGTATCTTAGTACCAGGTCAACTGAGGGTACACAAGAGAAAATCCAAATCAGTGCATTCTTTGCTCTGCTCCTTATTCAGGACAAAACACCCCTATTTGAAAGCAAGGTATTTCCACAAATATAAATTAGCATGCATTAAATTTAAGATTATGGTATTTTGGCCACAGAGAGGACTATAACATTATACTATGGATTAATAATTATCTGTTCAAAAATCTGGCAGTCAGAGGCCATGTCTGTACTGAAACGTATCACGCTAGCAGCAGTACCTTCTACCATGTGAGGCTGATCCAGGCCTGCATCTCCTCCCACCTCCAACCCCCAAATGAAAGCAGTGTTAGCAAAGTGAACACAGCACCAAGGACAATGTAATGGCATTGACACTCATCAGTGCTATAAAGAGGTAGTGAGCTGGGTTAAGCTGATGTCAGGAAGAAGGCAGTCTCTAAGATGCCACCTTGCACTAAGGCTTAAATTTTGTAGGTAACAAATTTTGCCTCTCAACAAACAAATTGCTAAGATACCTCCCTATCCTGCCTCTCATCAGTGCTAGGTAGCCCACTCTCAGGACTGTACAGATGTAGCTACATGAAGTAGTCTAACTTGGGGTGGATGAGCAGGACACCAGCCCTGGGCACACACTTAGAGGGGGCAGGTCCCTGGGGATTCTGTGGTGCTGCAGCAGTAGCAGCCCCACATCACAGCAGCAGATGTGTGCAGGGGCTTCACATCGCTGCTATACCAGCTGCAGCAACAGCTGGGACTGGGCAAACTACTCCACACCATCAGCAGCTGAGAACCGAGTCCTCATGGCATGTAATGCTGACCCCCTCTTTTCTCCATCACAGAGTTAAGTCCCAGTCTTAACTGACTCAGCCTCAGCAGGATTTTGCCTGGGCCTTAGAACCTCTCCCTCCTGGCAGGGTTTTGCCCATGGTGCAACACTTGACACCTTTGTTACACTGCTTCTGGTCAAAGGTGACAAGCATTATTAGCACATGGAAAAGCACCATGTTTGAGGGTGCTATGGTAAAATGGTATTGAAGCAGAACTGGCAGAGCTAGCATATAAACAGCTAAACAGTGGTGCTTCTTGAACTATAATCAAAGTGCAGTTATAGACATGTTCTGGGAAGCGGGGGGGGGGGGAGGGGGGAGTGCTTTAATTAGCAAGCCATGCTAATTAAAAGCACCTGAGTGTCATGTGTATCAGCATCCCTGTGCTGAAAAAGTAGCAGTGGGCCACTTTGAACTAAAATTCATTCAACAAGCTTTCATTCAAAGCTCCCCACTGCCATTTTTCAGCATGGGGACACTGATACATGTGACACTCAAGACTGTTGGAACATGTTAATTTCTGCTCAATTAACCAAGTCTGCTCTGATGCGCTAGATTTACAGTGCATTGGAGCAGCCTCCCTGCATGTGTGTAAGTGCCCAAAAGTTCCTGTTGGGCAAAGTTAAAAGCACCATCTCATTTACGTATTTGTGTATATTTGGGTAAGACTTCGGTAAGAGCAAATGTAAGATTTATCACACTAGACTTAAGTGCAGAGAAGACCAGCCCCTGACATTAACTAACTGGCTTATAGGGCTGTATGTATTATAAGCCTACACATTTCCTGTATTTAGGTGCACTATAAATTAAAATTCACATTTCACAAGATAAAAAGAGTCTCTGAAAATCACTAAAATACTAATTGCTGAGCTGGTAACAACTACTAGAAATTTCATTATGTACCTCTAATATCTATTGCAGCTTTAGCTTTCATTGCCAATCTTATTCTGTGCCCCAAGTATATCATCACTGTATACTGCTTGATAGGCCTGTGCAAAATGGCTAGTATTCGCTTCGGATTTGGATTCGGCCGATTTGGGGGACGTAATTTTGATTCGGCAATTCAAATCACTGTCTGGAATCAATTCAGCCAAATCTAATTCAGAGATTTGGCTGCTGCCAAATCAGCCAAATCTCCAAATCAAACAGGCCCCATCCCCTACCTGCTCTCCCTGCCCAGTCAATGGCTGCCCTGCCTGACCCCAGTGCCCTGCCACTGTTTTTTGGGGGTTTTTGTTTAAGTCCTGGACTCAGCGGCTGCTGTTAGGCAGAAGGGTGATCCCCACTGCCTCCCCCGCCCCGCACTGCATGAGGGGGCTCTGCCACAAGCCCACAGAAGCCCTGATGACTGCTGCAGGAGCTAGTGAGCGTGGGGCTTTTTTTTTTCTTTTTAAAGAGCTGGGACGCTGAGGCCAGGCAGGGCAGCCATTGATGGAGCTGGTGGAGCAGGCAGGGGATGGGGTCTGGTCAGGGTCCCCCCATTGTCCCCTCCCCCCTCCTCCAACCTCCACCCCCAACTTACTGGCATGGAGTCTGGGTCCAGCCCCCTGCAGTGGCAAGCAGGGACTGCCTGAGTCTCCAAAGCTCTCTGAGTCTTTTCCAAATCGATTCAGAGAGCTTTGAATCAATTTGGACCTTTTTATTGGTCTCCCGATATTATTCATATTCCGCTGCTGAATCAGGCCAAATCTCCTCCAGATTGAATCAGCACCCACAGCTTCATACATCTCTACTGCTTGATAAACTGCCATTTACAAATACAGCACACGGTAACACAGAATCACAGAGACACAGGACTAGAAGGGACCTTGATATGTCATCTAGTCCAACCTCCTGCCTGAGGTGGGGTTATTCCTATCCAAACCATTTGATAAAAAACATTGTTTAACCTCTCAACAAAATGATGCAGTAAACCCTGACACAAAACATAACACCCTAACCTGCCACCAGTAAAAGGGAAGGGGGAAAAGGGCAGGCATGGGAGCCAACATCCTGCTATTGCAAAAGTTGTTAATGTACACTCAAGAAATCTCAGGAAGAAAGCTACACCCCCCTGCTTTAGTGTAAGGCAACCGCCACCATAGTCCATACCAATCTGACCATGGGGTAAAATGCCTTCCTAACCCCCTAAGTCTGACCCTGAGAGGCAGAGGCAAGACAAGACTTTCTAGCTAGGAACCTCTGAGATGAAGTCCCAGAAGGAGCCTTGGCACACCCCAGTCCCAATTCTCAGCTTTGTTGCAGCCAACACCCAATGTCTCTGAAAAAGGCTTAGAAAAGCCTGATACATATAGCAGGGATGGTATGGGGGTGGAATTCCCTCCCAGCCCCATGCAGGAAGTTTATGTGAAAACATTCAACTTCCCACACAACAGAGATTTTCAAGTCACATAAGTCTGATTGCTAAAGCTACTAGAATCCAGCAAAGCCATGCTAACTACTGAAGAAAACACAGCAAAGTGTTTGCTCAAGGTACCATTCACCAATATCATAAAAATAGGAAAATTCAATGTTTTACCTCCAAAAAAATGAACCAGTCGTATATCTAAAATTCAATCTTTTTTTCAGTAAAGCAGTAAATGATCTAAAATGTATTGTTACTGGGAAGAAATTGTTTAACCCTGCAACTGAGCCCTAGCTCTCAGCATACCAAAGTTCAACATTCAAAGTAGTAGCTAAAACATATGGAACTATCTTCTTTATTACATGTACAGTTTGCTATGTAAGCTCATAGACTCACAGATGAGAACATGAGTTATCTATAATAAAAAAATAAATTTGAATCCACTGTGAGTGTCATACTTCATATTTCTGGTGCGCATCACAGAAAACTCAGTTCTTCTTAAAGACAGATTTGGTTTTCCCCATCTAAAGTGGTTACATTATACTATACCTCTAATGTGAAAGTTATATTTGTATTTCCTTCCCTTAATGGGTTCTGTTTCACCTTTTGATGTAATCTTGTTTGATGTTTCATTTGCCATATTAGAAATAATTTCAAAGCCAACAATCTTCCACTGAATCTCCTACCTAAAATAACAGCTTATTATGGCTGACATGATATTTAGGTCAGGAAATAGTTTTGCAGACAGTAGTGTAAATACGGTTTGAAATGAACTACCCAATGGGATTCCTGTGCCCTCAGGTATTACAGTGTTTTAATTTGGTTGGTTACACAAAATCATGCCTTTCCTAAATGAATTTTGTTCTTTCTTTTAGAATCACAAAATTCCTTGTTTTATGGCCCAAAGGCTTTTTGTTGTTGTTGTTTGAGTTTTATTTTGTTTTGTTTTCTCTTTTGTTAAAAAGCTGTAGTTTGGGCACCTTGCCTTGGTAAAGTTGTTCAGTATGGGAGAGATTTCTCAAAGCATCTTTGTCTAGTTTCCAGGTGGCTCAACCATTATGCACACAGTCTGAGACTTGGAACCACACATTGCTATGATGGCCTTTCAGAACTAGCCACTTTTAAGCATTTTTGTTTAGCACAGAAAAAACAATGAATTTTTGTTGTTGATATTGACTTTTAAGGTCTGCCCCCATATCATTATCCCACTCTTCCTCACAATAAATAATCCCATGGAAATTAAAAGGGTTTCTTGTAGGAGTCATAATCACATTTTTAACATCTGTGGACCAGATTACAATTGGTTCTAGGACAGTGGACACATCAGCTTCACTTTTCCACTGAATGTATAACCTGGGGTCCTACTTACAATAGTTGTAGCTGTGTACAAACAAGAAAGCCACGCGCTAGAAAGCATGAGGAATGAGCAGGCCATGCTTGGAAAGTTAGGAATTTGAAAGCATGATAAATTTAGCACTTATTCATCCTGAGTCTAATTTGCCACTCTTGAATTTATATATGTGGCTACATGTGCTAATTGTGCTAAAAATGAGGATAGATTGCCTTGCTACATGTTAACCCATGAGTGCTGAATCTCCTGGCTTGCAGACCAGATTTGACCTGCAAAGCCCTGTCATCTGGTTAGTGGGGCTCCCCAAGGATCTGGAAATTTGGCAGAGAGGGAGGGTACTATAGCCTGATAACATGGCTCTGTGAGCCAGATGGAAGCAATGCATGGCTGAATCCAGGTACACACACAAGGTTGGGCCTGAACACAGCTGGATCACAGCACATGGAGTTGGGCTGGAGTGCAGATTTCAGCCCTCAAACTGAACCTACATTACTCATCTGGCCCATGGGGCCAGAAGGTAGGACAACACTGTGTTAACCCATTTAAGTATTGACTATAAGAAATGCCTTACTGCACATATACCCTTAACTTCAGGGAGATCAGTCATGGTAAAAAGTGCAATCCACTAGGAGAAACATTATCATAATATAACCCAGAATAAAACAGAGGGGGACAAATTTATACTATATTAGTACTCTTCTATATAATGACAATATGCTCTACTGTCATCAAAAGCACTACTCAATTTCAGCAAACTCTTCAAAAGGCACCTAATAGGATGATTCCAAACAAGCCAGCCATACCAGCAGCCAATCAAAAGATACCACTGCCCCATTTCACTCTCCACTGATATTTTGGAGATTAGTAATATAATGCTTCTTAGTGAAGTCATTTGTAGAAGCTTATTAAAACAAACAATGCATGGAAAATAATGTAGTGTAGGTAGATTGGACCCTACTGCAGGCTGACCTATCCTAATATAGCCATATAGATTTCTGTTACAGTTGATTTTTTTGTGAATTTTAAGAAGATTGGTCCTATTATCTGTTCAATCAATCAGAACATTGATGTAAATCATACCAGAAAGAAGAGTATTACTTGCATAATAGAAAATAATAATTTTCAGCTATGTAACTTAATCTTTAAAAGACATAATGCTGAAATTCTGGCACTAAATTAACACTGTGTGTGTACTTCATCCTGAAAGACTTAAGGCAAAACTATTATTCAAATCAACTGGGAAATTTTCCTTGAGTCAGGAAAAAAAATCAATGTTTTTTGCATCAGGCTCCCTGTAGAAGTTCCTCTATTTTTTCATATAGTATCTAATTCCATGCTCCTTAAGCACAGTTTTATTTTCCAACATCACTAAATATAGGAAAAGCAAGCAACTTTCTGAAATTAAGTCTAACAATCAGATCTACAGTACCAACATGCAATGCAAGAGTCTAAGCAGCTCAGTCATCTGGTAGGGTGCTTTCTAAAGGAGCTCAGCAGCAGAAAGGCCAATAAGTAGCCAAATGGCAATGAATTTGAATTAGTGAAAACTGGAAATGAGCAGCTGTATGTCCTATTATGCATTCCAGCAAATCATCACTATTCCCGCCGCTGTCATTTTGACAGGATAGTGTCTACAAATAATGTAATGTATATTTAATGGATTAAACCACTTAGATGTATAAACTAGATCAATTTTTTTTCATTGATATGTGTGTTTAACTCATTAACATTAAAAAGAGCTCCAGACACCTTATCACAATGATTTACAAATGTGCGTATAAACATGAATCCAAATTACTTGCATCGTATCAAACTACAGTTTCAGTTCTGCTCACCTCCCTCCCGCAATGCAGCATACTATATTCCAGACATTTAGGTAGCTAGCAAGCCCTTTTCCCTGGTATCAATGACAAATCTAGGCATAATTTGGCCTCCTAAAAATCCACTAATACAAGCTACTTTCAAAAGGAATGCAAGATACCATTTTGCTATATGAACATAAACATTTCTGTCAATATTATTTTTTCATGTTTAAAAAGGTGTTGGTGTATTACTATTTCTTGGAATTAAGTATTTTGTGTGAGGAAATTCTGATAAGCTGAAAATAAGTCATCAGAAGAAAAAGTTGCACATATGCAATGATGCACTGAATTTTATTAGTGGAACAATAGCTTCCATTTTCTATTTAGCTAACAGTCAAGTTATGTTTTTCATTGCAGAAGGGTTGACACAGTGGACAGCTGGTGCTGAATTTCTTGTATCTCTCACAACAGCATCCACTTGCATGCTTTTACTGGCTCATCACTGACTAACCTGGTAACCCAGACCAGTCAGCTAACTAGCAGGCGTCAGAATGACCAACTTCATGATGTCTCCTTCCTAGGCCTACTAAGCACCACTTAGTAAAGATGTGATCTGTAAAGGTTATGAGTAAAGGGGTGCAAGTTAAACCACTTAGACTCATGAACAAATCAAAAAAATGTAGGAAAGATATATAGAAGGAAGCAGAGTTAAAGATTTCATACAGGGGCTCTCATACAAGTAGCCCATGCATGTGTGTCTGTCAGGTGTACAAAAAGGCATTATCGGCTAGTGGGAGCCCAACCTTTTGTCAGGCATGCGACAAATTAGCCCTGCGCCCTCCCCAGGTGCCACTGATCCTTTTCCCTTACCTGATCTTCTGCTCTGATTTCTGCTACCTGATCTGTTCTCCCTGATCAAGCTGCTGCTCTGCTTTCTTCTCCCTGCCCTGTATGCCACTGTAGTGCCTGTCCCCCCCAAAATCTGCTTTGAGCCACACACACATAGGCTGCCTCTGCCACTTGCACCACTCATGCTGCATGTTGATCTCCCACCTGTGATATGTCTGGATGATTGTAGTCAGCGACAGAATAAATAGGGCTTCCACAGATCATTTTTGTCCATCTAAATATAAATACACAGTTAACAGTCAAAACTTAAAAAAGCTGTTCCTTATTTCATTTATTAGTACCCAGCTACTCAATCCATTTCCCCTGCCTTCAGCTTTTTTTGAGAAAATAAATTCCTTTCTAGCAAACAAAGAGGACGGTAAATGCATTTTAGAGTAAAAGGTAAATCTTTTGGAAATGTATGTTCCACAGAACGTAAGGAGCTGTGAAAGGGAATCACCATAATTACAATGAGAACCGTTGACAAATAGGCACATTCTGCAAATAACATAAAATTGCACAACCCAATGTGGACAATGCAAAATACATGAAGATTTTTAAGTGAATAAACAACAAATGAAGCATTAGCCTGATTTGTGAGAAGCCATTCCAGCAAGAGATTGATAGAAACAACTCCAGTCCCAAATCACTAAAGCTTCCTTCCCTAGCTAGTTCAAGTCACATGCAAGAATTTCATGCAGAAATACTGTCTTTTTTTTTCCCCCTTTGAAATACTTCAAAACTCACAATGATTTATGTATCTTGCCAAACCAGATTTGATCAGGTATGTCTGGCATAGCCACATTTTGCTGAAAGTAAAATTTACAGCCTCTTTAATTAAACTTTCCACAACACATATAGTTTGTTTATTGCAGGCTGCATCACACATAGGCTATGTCACAAGCTAATTGATACAAATTTTGAGAAGAAGGAAACAAAGGCTGTTACTGAATGGTCTTAGCCCAGAGAATGAGATCCAAATTTTGAAGAGGGCATAATAACTGACTCCAAAGTATGAGCTCTGGATTTGCAAGATTACCAGATTAAAATCAGCCCATGAGTCCCTTTACTGTCAAGTCTAAAAGAATCTCAATAACTGTAGAGTCAGGCATCAGCAACTGCAAACACTGAGCATCACAGCCTACTGCTCATTTCTTAATTACATAGCAACCAACGTAACACTTTGCTCCATGTGCTATTTTCAAATAACTTTCAACTGACATTCTTCAAACTGGGGAAAAGAATCATGCACATGAGCTAAGACTAGAGGTAGTCAGAAAATAAGTCCCTCGACACACACCTCAATCCTGAAAAATTTGGACTTTTCATAAACACACACACACAAATGTTGCCCCCAAATTGCCAAAGGATCTAAATATTCAATTTTCAGATGACTTTTGTGTTAACCCATTTCTTTTTAAATAAGCAGACCGTTTTGTAGTACAATGTTGGTTGGGTCAAAAACCCATTTTGCCTGTCAAAAGTTGACAGAAAAAAGAGCACCAGACCTATTCAAACCTCTGTATAACATACGCCAAATTTGAAAATAAAACCATATGAATAATAAGGTGAAACACACACACACAATCCAAGAAAGATGTTAACTGGTGAAAACTATAACACAATTTTGTACAACGTGCTTTCAAATCCAGTTTCTGGAATGAGAAATAACAGTCTGTATGCCAAGTGAAGGAAGTTTTAAGCGACCAAAAATGTTCTAGTCTTCCATTTTAGAGCAGCATTTCCCAAAGGGCAGGACACACCCAGTTCTAATGGTGGCACATGCAAATCATGGTCACTTATTGTCATTGACTGCCAGTAGCCAGGGGAAATAGCAGCAGAAGCCTGTTCCCCTCACTGCTTATTACCCCTGAGCTGATTCCCCTCAATGGCTGGAAGTGGAAGTAGGGGGTGGGAAGAAAGAGTGGGCCCTGCTATAGTGGGATCTAAATCCACAAAGTTTGGAAACTGCTGTTTTCAAGCATTGCCCACAACTCTCCCCAGTACCAGTTTGAACAGCATGCACAAATAACAGCTTTTATCATAACTCTGCATGTTAATATTCAGTCTGGATACTAGAAACTGGATGCTTTTTCTACTAAATTTTACAGCTGTGCTTTATAATAGCACAAGCCATTCAATAAAAGGGACAAATTGTGCCTCATTATGCATTTCATCCTTCTTTTTCATTTTTACTGTTTTAATAAAAAGAGAAGACAATTTTTGATGGCTCTTTCCCCATACAGTATGTTTTACAGAACGACAATAGCTTGACACTACAAAGCATTTTTTAAAAGCAAACAAAAATGAAAAGTCATTAAAGAACATAGTTTACTACAAGCAGCTGTTTGCAATTCCCCATGGAAGTCAATGGAAAGAAATCCCATGGTTTCAGGAGGCCTGAGATCAAGCTCTAACAAGGTAAGGATGCTGAACATGCTAAAACTTAAATAAACGATATCACACTACATCTTAGCTGTTGTTGCTTGTGTGGATCTCTGCACTTTAAAAACTGTTTGTGCGGCAGAAGCGCAGCTGAACTGGGAAAAGTTGTTCCTATATGTACATAAAGGTTTATCATAAGATCAGCACTTCCTTTACCCAACCCGGTAGCCCCCAGCACAAAAACAGACTTCATGTAGCCCAAGAGTCATACTGGATGTTTTTACAAACTTTGATTTACATCACATCTTTCAGATTCCTCCCCTTTCAAGCGTAACATACCTAAATGAAAACAAGAACACATGGCTTTAAACAATAGAAAAAGGAAATCTTTTTACTTTCTTGGTTAAGGATGTTAAGGTGAAGTATTTTCCAGAAAGTCCCAGTCTCTATATATTTTGTTGTATATGTATTCATAGAGTTCTATTATTTGAGCTTAAATTTATAAAAAACAATCACTATCATTCCACAGAGGAAAAATGTTGCAATATTTATGTCCCATTCTGTCATTAAAAATGGCAAAAGGAGTATTTAGCCTTTCATTTTTAACACATTTTCAAAACATTCTCTTCTCTTTCTGCTTCCTGATCTCATCCAGATGCCACACTACCTCCTAGTTTCCTCCTAGAAATACAGGGGGGTAGCAGAGGAAAAACCTTAATGGTGACAACAAGGAGACAAAGATATGGAGGAGTGGTCTGGTAACTACAGCTAAGTAGGACAAAATAGAAATGGAAGTATAAAGGAAGCATTTGGACGAGCAACCAAGAGCTGCAGCGTGGCATGCTGACACGTTGCGATACAAGGCATAAATGCACCTAGGCATGACTGTACTCCCCATGTCATCTTCCCTCCCCTGCACACTGCACCTTCCTTCCAGCACCAAGTTAGGGCAGAGAGGTAACAGCGGTGTGTAATGGATAGAAGGTCTTTTTTGCCATCTATAAGCCAAAAAAAACCAAACCCCAACTTTCAGAAACAAAAGCGGGTGACATCCTCCCCCTACAGCAGCCGATCTCTGGTTGCTCCTCTGCCGCATGCCACCACTGTGTATCTGTTCCCCTCACCATCAGGAGGAGGATGGTGCATGGTATGCGGGGAAGAGGAAGTGAGGTACCCCTACTCCATACAAGCTATCTGTCCCCACTTAGAAAGTGTTTAGGGTTCATACCCTGCTTGCTCGCCCATCTTTATGCTACTGTTGAAATCTCAACAGTAGGGATGGAAGTATTCTGAAGATCTCCGAAGAGGAACGGGGCTACCTCCATCTCCAAGATGTAGGCAAATGAAAGATATTAAGTTAGTCAGAAAATTAAGTAGGGGCATTCATTTTAAATAGGTCCCTGACTTTAGAATGAGCCAGTGTATTTCTAGGTACTTGACATGAAGGCCATTCTCCGTGGCCTGGTGGCTGACAGCAGGGATTACCTCCTCCCTCCCCCCCAGTCATCTTTCCTATTCTGGATCTCTTGTGCAGGAAGAGTAGGGGTCACTGGAGAAACAAGACAGAGACATATCTTACCTCACAGCTATTGTGGAGTAATATCATTAGCCTCTCCTTTATCACTGGCCTATCTTTTTATAGAACTAGAAAGTTAAAAAGGTAAGTAGATAAATACTCAGGGAAAAGGGTATTATATGGTGACTACAAGGAGACAAAGATGTGGAGGAGTGGTCTCCACCCTATATAAAGAAGTGAAAAATCAAGCATAAAGCATACATGAAAAGAATACAAAAAAAAATCAATATCAACTTCAATTAAAAAAAAACACATTTCAAATCTCACAACAGGATACCCACAATTTTATGGGACAATTTAAACTCCACCTTTTAGTTCTATTCCATATTGTAGCATATGAGTCACAAGTGAACATCTCTAGTTGCAGCCCTCTATCTGAAATTAACACAAATCTTTATGACTCAAGCTGGTTCATAAAGAGAATACCATGCCCTTTACAACATAGTATCCCCCACTACCTGCCCAATTAAAACAGAAGCGGCCCTAAATTGAGCCTTTAAAGCAGGTTGTGTCTTGGGAGGAGTGAGTGGGTGGAAGAAAAAGGGAAGCAACTTTTACATTTAAACAGTAACAACTAGAAGCGATTTCAATCTGCTGATATGCAAGGGGGAGGGGTAGAGGGGGAAGCACTTACAATTGGCTTTCCTGAGATGACTATCAGGAAATAAATGAAGTTACCACTCAGTGACCCACAGAGAAAGCACATCTTCTTTAATACTCATACTGACACTGAAATTGCATTTCTCCCAACACTCAAATATGAGAAACGGTATTATACTAGCCTTCTGGGGAACTATAGGGTTTTTTTTAATTCACTCCCTTCTCTTTAAATAGCTGTTCATAAAGACAGACCTTCCTTTCAGCTCCTCAGATTGTATAACAAGGAGTCCATCCCAGTTAATATTAAAAATAGACTCTCATTTTTTAAAAAATTAACAATTTTCATTCCTTCCCATCCAGCACCCCAAAATCCCATCCGACATAATGGCCAGGTACAGATGTTACACTTAGACTGGTCTAAGTGATCGGAAACCTATCTAAACCGGTAACCATACAGAAGTTCAATTAACATAAACCGGCCTAAAAATGGCAGAATCAGATCCAAGGTAGACCTGATTTGATGTGCATTCAAATCTGATAAATTTAGGTTAAACCAATGCATTGAACTTCTGTACCAGACAGAATTACAAAATCATAGAAAATAAGGGCTGGAAAGGACCTCAGGAGATTGTCTAGTCCAACCCCCTCCTCAGAGCAGGACCATCCCCAGTGATTCGAATTAACTCACTGTCCTCCAGCATCCCAGCCTCCTTTGCAATCCCTCCTTTGCAGGAAGGCATGCTAGCACTTAGCCTGCACTGCCTGCTCCATCCAAGTGCCCAGTGGGTCCTGCCCCTGACATCTCCCAGAGCCAAGCCAGCACAGCCCCTTTCCCCAGAGCCACCTTCTACCTCTAGCCATCTATCATCCACAGGCAGGCACCAGGGGGAAGGGAGTCAGGTGTACTACCTCCACTGACTGCTGCTCAGAGCAGTGTCCCTGACTCTGGCCTCTGAGATATGGCATACAGAAGCCAGGGTTGTGGTCCAGGTGGCTGTACCTGAGCACAAGTGCTTGGGGGTTCCTGACTGGGTATAGAGAAACCAGGGTAAGGGTCTGCAGGGCTGTGCCTGTGTGCTTCTCCTGGGCTTAGTGTCAGGTCTATGTGTACATCATGGGGTGCTTCATGATGGGGTGTACGGGCATGGACCAGGGACTCAAGTGACCAGGTCCTATGGCTTCAGCAGGGGCCATACCCAGCTGTAATGAGAGAGAGAGCTGTACGGACCCATACCCACACGTTTCCACCACTCCTTTGATCCTTCCTTCCAACCCTTTGCAGTCAGACCCTCCCCCACCCACCCACAGTTGCTGAGACCTCACAGGCACCACTATAGACAATGGATGACCCTATCTCATCCTCCTCCACTACCCAACCCCAGTCACATAATTTATCACCCAGGGATCTTATCATCATCTGGGGCAAGGAAAAGTCCCAGCACCAGCTCAAGAAAGAGCACTGAAAAAGGGATGTCTTCAAGTGCATTGACTAGCAACTGCTGGCACATGGTCACAAAAGAGATTGGTAACAGTGCTGCATCAAGACTAAATGGATGAAAATGTAGTATAGACATATGCATGATGCCAACAAAAAGTCCAAGACCCAGAAACAGACCATGCACTTCCACAAAGAGCTGTCCCACTACCTTGCCAAAGACAGGGCCATTGAGGCCTCATATACATATGGCTTCACTGGGGGATGGGAGGAGTTATCAGGAAGGACCCCACTGGAGGAGGAGGTGCAGGAAGTACTCAGAATGATGGGACTGAGTACCTAAGACCAGGTTCCCAGGGGCCGCAGGGCAAGAAGACAGCTACTGAAGCCAGTCCATGAGGAATCCACCCCATTAGTGCTGGTCCCTACATCATCACAGGTTGTGGGAAGCAAGGTGCTCCTGCAGATGGACCTGAACAGAAAGGGCCCAGGCAGGGCCCACTCCAGTGGGCAGTTGTGGGCGAGGAGAGCAGGACCAGGGTGCCTGGGTCCTGATGCCAGGGCCATCAGGGACACCACCCCACTCTCAGAGCTGATCAGCTCCTTCCCAATCCTGGTACCGACCCCATGTATGCAGGCCCCATGAGATTTCAGGCCAGTCCTGAAAGGATGCAGGAGCACATAGAACTAGGGAGAGACACAGCCCACTAGTTTGCTGGGCCAGGCTGCATCTGGGTGTGATGAGTGGCCCCACACAGTCTGTCCAGCTGCTGTCTTGCGGGTACAAGGCCATGTACCATGGTGATCAGCTGCCAGCTCATGTCCAGGTGGGTGTACATTATGTCCCACAACCTCCGATGAGAGTTGTGCATGGCAACAAGCAGGGCATGCTACAACTCCTGCATCTCTCTGCTTGGGCATGGATGACAGGACACCACTGTAGGGTGCAGGCAAGCTGGGACATGGAGGCACATGCAACTCGTGACAGAGGAGGCTTGCTCTAGGGCTCTTCTGGAAGCCTAGGGATGGATATGGGAAAGGGTCTGCAGTGACGTGGCAGGGGGTTGGTGGTATATGCTCGCTCATGTTTGGCAGCCAATTAGGTGTGATCTGGGTTCTTGGCTGTGCTCAGCAGTCTCTGGCAGCCTGGGGAGCTCATGGGACATGATAGAGGTATACAGAAGTACTCCCAACCTGCTGGCCTTAGCAAGTGCAGGCAGCCTGCACTTCCCCCACCTCCTCAGGGTGAATGTGTGCACTGTTCACTACCAATCTAAACTAGGCTACTTACAGAAAACTGTGTAAGTTAGAACAATTCCTCCTTGGGTTTTTTGAGAAAAGCCATTGTGGCTAAGTTATCACATGCCTATCAGGCTATACAAAATCCTTGCATACAAACTGGTTCCTCCCTTGAAACAAATCCTGATTTGACAACAACACTTTGTTGTATAGATACAGTTAAGACCCAATATCTGTAAAAGTCCCTGCCAAGTCCTGTATGGTATGTATTTTAAAATTATCTGCAGATCAGGATAGGAAAGGAAACATGCCATATGTAACAGCATGTATAATGGAGCTAAATCCACAGAAGCAGCTAGTAAATTTGATACTGACTTCAATGGAAACAAGATTCTGGGTTAAAAACCAGTCCAAGTTGAATAATTCTCAGTCTTAAAAGTTTGCAATTTGTACAGCCTATTGAGAGGACACTAGTGATAAAAGGTGACTTTGCCTTGATGATTACCTAGGAGCTAATTATTAGTGCACAGCTAAGTACCTTTTAAAATGTGTGCATATTCTTTGGTTTCCAAGAAAGGCTGAAATTCAATTCCTTAGAAACCAGTTATGACATCATAAAAGTGTTATACAGAATCTCTCACTGTATGTCCATTTATATTAGTCTCATCATCGATAACAAGTGTCTAAAAAGCAGAAAAGCAACCATGATGCATAATGCATTGTGTCATGATGCAGAATAACTAGGACCCCTCCCCCAACTCCTGAGGTTCAAAATCTCTCCAAGTAAGCATTTCATTTTAGAAGCTTTGACAAAAATGCCATTTAGGGATTTTAAAATTTACAGCTCTGCAATTTGTCATCATTTATATTAGAAAGAAGAAGGTAAAAAAGATGATGATAATACAATGCAATTCCCCACTACATGAATCTCCTGTTGACTAAAACTCCCTCTGTCTGGCAGTCAGAAAAGTTATTAATCTGCCAATTACAGACTGAGCTGCTGTATTTTTTTCCTTGAATTCTTTAAGCAGCACAATATTGGGCATTTCAGGCTTGAGTATTAGTAAAGGTTATTTGCCTCTGGAATATTGATTAGCACAACCCCTGTGGGAATTATTTCACTTTTCCAAAGCAAATTAAAGATCTGAAAAGTAATTCTCAACTTAACTTCAAACATAGTTATTTAAACATGGATGATTAACACAATTACAGCCTGATGCAGTGAGTACTGCTTTCCAGACTCAGCTGGTGGGATTCTCAGTTAACCCTGAAATCAGATTACCTAAAACGAACTTCCTGATCCAGGGAGAAAAAATAAAAATGATACACAGGAGCTTATCTCTTACTTAAAATAAAACACACACATATAAGGACACCACTCTCCTTCCAAGCAGCAGAACAATTAAATTAAAGAATTGTAGGTGACAGAACAAAGAGCAAAAGAGTCTCAAGTTGCAGCAAGGGAGGTTTAGGTTGGATATTAAGAAAAACTCTCTCACTAGGAGGGTGGTAAAACACTGGAACAGGTTACCTAGTGAGGTGGTGGAATCTCCATCCTTGGAAGTTTTTAAGACCCAGATAGACAAAGCCTTAGCTGGAATGATCTAGTTGGAGACGGTCCTGCTTTGAGCAGCGGATTGGACTAGATGAACTTCTGAGGTCCCTTCCAACCCTCATTTTCTATGATTCTATGGTGATTCTATGATTCCAAGACATTCTTCTGTTTCTATTTCTTTCTAAGAAAAAGGATTTTTTTTAATGTGTTTTTCTGAAATGATTTAATAAATAGAGTGCAAGACTGCTGTTATAACCATGATAGTCCAGATATTATACAAGAGGCAAGAGTGTCTGAGGGTAATGAAATCTTTTATTGAACCAACTATGTAGTTGGCATAGATTTAGACAAGTTTTGGAATGCAAAATATTCTTTGTCAGGTCAGTTTGTTAATAGAGCAACAAGCATTATGCTTTATTTTCTATTAGTTATTTCTTTAGCTCGCATCACTATGTACTGCGAACACCTGACAATCTTTCATTCGTTTATCTCCATTTTTGCAGATGAGGATCTAAGTGAATAGAAGCTAAGTGACTTCTCTGTTGTCAGACAAGAAATTTGTGGTAGAGCAGGGAACTGAAATCAGCATCCTGAAGTCCTAAGCAAAAGCCCTAATGAATGGGCCATAATTCCTCTATTTGATTATGCAACCATCAAATAAAATGCGCCAATAAAAAATGCAGTCTCTCTTACAAAAGCAACTTCAATTAGTACTCAATTCTAATATTTTTCCCTTACAAGAAAGTAATATATACCTTCACTGAAATAAGGAGTACATATTTATTATACCATACAACTTCAAATGCAATTTTTTCAATCACAAAAATATTTCAGATTTAAACTTTTATCAGTTTTAATCTTTCACCAGATAATGTACATGATAATGAGCTTTAGCTCAACAGAACTAAAATGTTGCTACAAGCACTACATATAGCTTGTCAATCAATACACCCGAGAGCATGTTGATAATCTGACTAACATTCATTACAGTTCTTCAGTCATGTGCAAATAATACTATTTGCTATACACACCTGATTTTGTTAAATTTGTACTCCATATTTTTTCAGAAAGCAATTGCCAAGAGGCTCAGATATTTCTCTGCTTCTTTATAAATGTTCTTAAAAATGTGAACCTTGATAATGCAGTCCCTAAATTTCAGACAGAAATTATGGGCACATATTATGAACTCTCAGACATAGCTCAAAATGTGAATGGTACCCAACTAAATGGGAATTAATGTAGGGCTTAAATCATATTTCATGTTCAGCTGGTTTCTTCAGTACTTGGGTGAGTCTAATCCAACAACAGATTTGGATATTTGTTTCAAGACCAGAGCAATGGGGGAACGTTGGCCTTTTTTGTTACACTTATCAGACGATGTAAAATGACCAATTGATAGTTGTTTTTTTTGAGGGCTCAAAAGAAATTAATGCAGTAGCACAACTAAGGTAGAGAAACTAAAGTAACCATCCTTGGCCAGCTAGAAGGGCGAAAAAGAACAGTTGCTGCTGGGCACTGCTTGTTACATGAGTTGCCACTGCCTTTGTGCCCAGCCATGACACTACAGGGCTAATGCACCATCTTGTTTCTCAACCTGTCGTGTGTCCAAGTTGGCTGGGTTTCCATGGCATTACTGTTGTTTTAAGTGTCATTATCACCACAGTTTAGTCTCAACTAAAGGCTTCTAACCTTTACTGGCCCATAGGCAACCATACTCAGCAAGTAACGTGCTGCAGGCAACATCATACTTCGCTGTCCTTGTCACCTTCAGTTTAAATTTCCTGTGGTTGTGAGCAATAGTTAGAGGGTCTCAACAGCAATGTGCTGCCCATGAGTCATGGGTTGAAGACAACTGCCTTCAAGAAAAGTAAGTTTTACTTAAAATTCTTCAGTTAAAAAAAAAGTCAGATTTAGAGAAGTCAACTACAGCATCCTGCTGCATTTCACAGGAGAAAGTGTTGCACCGAAAACACATATAGGTATTTCTTTGGGAAAAGATATGCTGGCCTTCACTTGGTAAGACTGGCATCCCAAAAGAAATCTTGCATTCTTGCCACTCCTTTGAGTTTGTTATTTGCAATTACGGGTGCTTTATTCTGGAATCAATGCTAGAAGGTCTAGTAGATGTGTATATGAATCTATTATGGAGTCTTTATTTAGGGAACTCTACAAAGCATGGGACAGTTTCTAGCAGAGTGAAATAAGTTGGTATGGATCGACATATGGAAATTAAAGTGGAGTAGGGAAAAGATTACCTAGAGCAGTGGGGGCCACCCTTTTTTGGCACGTGCCACAAATTAGCCCTGCACCCACCCCAAATGCCATTCAGTCTCTTTCGCCTGCCCAGTCCACTGCTCTATCTTTCATTTTCTGTCTCGTCTGCTGCTGTGCTGCCTGTCCCTTCCTCAAACTGCAGTGTGCTACACATACAGGCTATCTATGCCAGTTGTGGCATGGCATTCATGCCACAGGCTCAACACCTGTGGTCTAGAAGATGAATGTGAAGAACAGACTTTTTAAACCGTCCTGGTCACCTGGTCAACGTGTAACTAGTGTTTTCTCTTTTCTGAATCGTTGGATGGAGAGACTTGGAGGGGGTGCATGGGAAGGCACAAAGTTAAAGGCAGTTGTTTTGGCTTGGTAATAACAGGGAAAATTGGTTCAGGTCATAAGACAGAGAAGAATAAAAGGACAAGAGCATGGGTGACTGGTGCCTCCTGAGTCATGATGGAGCACTTGCCCCCCCACCCCCTCCAGTGGACAGTTAGTGACTGGGAGAGGGGGGTGGCTTATCCCACAGACTGGGACGGGGAGGAGGATCCCCAGTGACTGATCCTGCCGACCAATAAGTGACAGCAGCACACTGCTGACACTTCTGGGTGCATTGCTGGCACTTCCAGCTGTGGGGGGACCACTTCTGGCACCCCCACTCACTGGCCAGTGCTAGCAAGGGGCCACTAGCACTCCCACCTGCCCCCCTACCCAGACATAATAACAGGGGGAGCACCTGCACCCCCATGTGTCATCACTGGATGGGAGAAGGCTTTTGATACAGCTAAAAGACACATCTTCAGTCTTTCTACTATCTGTCGATTTTGTCCCTCAAGACTGTCTGCTGTTCATTGACAGAACTATCTTCCCGTGTACATATACAACATTATCATCTGATCAGGTCCTACAACAATATAAATCATGAATCATTTAGCTGTTGTCCTGTTGTTTATTGTATCCTACCATGATCAAAAGTTGCCCCTGTAAGCGAATTTGTAGAAATACCTTTGTGTGTTTTGAAATATATAGCAGGCTATGTTTTTGCAGTGCTACAAAATTATTTTCTTTGATATATCAGTAAATAAGTTTATTTGGTAGAGTTTCTAGAAACATAAAATTGGTCCCAGATGTAAAATTTCCATTTCATAAAATTAAATCACTCCAATTCACTTTTCTGTGGCAATTTCATTGATCTGATCTATCTCTTTCTTTGCCAGAGAGCTTTTCTGAATATTCTATCTAGCCTTTTACTTTTAACCTCCACATACCAGTAGGGGCAAAACCTGCAAGATACATTTTGATTAAATTAGATTTTCCAAGATGGCATAAAGGCAAATTTGCCAGCTGTTGAAATTGAAGCTTGTTTTTTTTAGCAGAAGTGGAATAAAATTGATTATGGTAAAATTAGTTTATGGATCTTCAAGGATGGGTTTCCTCTGATTATTTAGATTTATGATGTCATACTGATGGAGGTTATGAGATGGAAGTATGTTATTTAAAGGTGTACAGCGGTTTATGGGGGAGTTAATTTCACTTAACTAGTAAAAAAGATGTGCAATGAAGACTGTTTAATATTCATCCTCATTGATCTTATTTTCATCCAATGTAGTTTCATTTGTTTTCCTATGGAGATGGAACTCAGCTATTTACATACTAAAAACAAAAAAATGCTGTTCATACCTACACAGGATATTCAGGCTTCTATCTTAGACCCCGTCTCTCACTCCCCTTACATATGGCTTTGGCACTTTTCAGTTTGTAAATCATTATATCTGATACCTAGGAGAGACACGAAGGCTCCATATAAATTCCCTGCCACTTTTCATTGATTAGAAGGATTGAAGGTAGGAGCATGGAAGACCCTTTCTTGTAAGGATAAATGTCCACAGCTGTGTCCAAAAATCTTAATTTAAAACCACATCCACATCATGAAGTAATTGTGAGCTCGATTCTCTCTCCTATATAATAAGCTAATTCACAGAACAAAAAAACTTGGAGTAAAAAAGACTCCCTGAAGTTAGCCTCAGAGGCTCCCTTGCATCTTTGAGGAGGACAGGAACTGGAGCCTGCCTGCAGCTGAAGGGTGAGCTACCAGTGGGCTGAGTGGCCCATGAGGGACCCCAGTCTTCACCTCCATGGCAGCAGCACCCCCAAGGCTACCCAGATGTGCTGGTAGAGGACCAGATGCTGCCCCAGCTTGGAGGTGGCACTTGGCCTGATCCAACTGTTCCCCAAGCTGCCCCAGGAAGCAGCACCCAGCAGGCTTCCAGTGTGCAGGCTCAGGGACCAGTTGGACTGAGCTGGGTGTTGCCTCTAAGCTGGGTCAGTGCCCGACCTACTAGCAGCTTGCCTGGGCAGTTCCAGGGGGCATTGCTGCCACAGTGAAAAGGACTGGGGTCCCTCGCAGTGCAGGGGCCTCTCAGCCTGCCAGCAGCTCACCCCACTGGCCACACGAGAGGCAGGCAGGCTCTGCCAAAAAAATTCTATAAAGGATTAGGCCCCTCACCACTTCTGCCTTCAGCAGCCACCTTCTGAAAGCAGAAGTGACAAGGGGCCTGATCCATTTTTTCTGAGGAGTCTGCCTGCCTCTCTCACAGCCAGGGGTGAATTGAGAGTCACAATGCATTGTTGCTAACTAAACTACATCTGGAAATGACATTTTCATCACATGTACATTGTGACAACTGTCACATGCACAAGTACCCAAAGACGTCAAACAGCAAGCTTGTAAGCCAGACCTGATTCTTTCGGTGTAACCATGGATAATATCCACACTGCACCCCTGTCATGTCCAGTGAGGGATGCTACTCAGCAAATTCCACCCACCTTCTCCCATTCACATGTACCAGATCTGGCTATGCAGTCATGAAGGTGCTTGTGGGCATTCGTCCTAGCTATTCTCAAGCACACTGGAAATAAATGTCTTAGTAGAGATTGTGGGGTGCAGTGATCCTGTGGAGTGATTTCACAACCATATTTGCAGAGCAGGTATGTGGGGTGTTCTCAGTGGAATTATTCATCGGGGGCATAATGTACATGTATCCTCTGTGGCTCAAAAGGAGAACCAAGGTCAGATTCTGCAGAATCTCAGCTTTCATTTTAAAAAAAAAATTAGTTTAGCTTCTAGCCCTCATGCATCCAAAACAAATTTTCAAAATATGACCCAAGCATGACAGATCTTCCTGAATTTACAAACAGCTTGAAACAATGCCCAAGAGATGTGTAAACTCCCTTGTCCCCATTAATCTTGCTGGAGTATTGATTCTAAAACCAATGATAACACACACATTGAAATGTCAACATTAACTAATTCATTGGTCATCTCTGCAAATGGAATGGGGATGGGATGCGAGTGAAAATCATGTGGGAAAGAAAATGGGAGTTCTTTCCCAGAAGGAAGCATAGACAAAACAAAGGAGGACTCTCATGAAGAAAAGAGGGAGGAGGTGAAAGAGGGAAGAGGAGGAAGAACCAGCAGAGAGAGCACTGTTATTTTCAAAATACAAATAGCATAATGAAGCCCTGACCAAACTAAAGTAAACAACTGAAAGACCACATTCTCACTTTCAGCTTTATGTGGACTCCACCAATTTCCCTTAGAACTGCATAGATAGGCTTCCTGACCTAGTGAAAAGGGCTTTAAACTAGGTTCTCCACAGGGTGGGGAAGTGGGTGACCTAGAGGAAAGTGGGTAAGTGGGTGATCTGGAGGAAGAGCAAGCAGAAGAGGGACAGAGGGAAGGTGTTCTCATGCTTCCTGAGAAATCAGGGCAATCAGCTAGTTACCTCAGGTGTCTGTACATAAATACACAGAGCCTGGGAAACAAGCAGGAAGAATTGGAAGTCTTTGCACCATCAACGAACTATGATGTGATTGGAATAACAGAGACTTGGTAGGATAGCTCGCAAGACTGGAGCACTGACATGGATGGGTACAAACTGTTCAGAAAGGACAGGCAGGGGAGAAAAGGAGGAGTTGCACTTTATCTGAAAGAGCCATACAATCGCTCAGAGCTCCAGTATGAGGCTGGAGATAGGCCTGTTGAGAGTCTCTGGGTTAGGGCAGAGGGGACAGCAACAAGGGTGATGTCATGGTGCAGGTCTGCTATAAACCACCAGACCAGGAGGAAGTTGTGGATGAGGCTTTCTTCAGACAGCTAGCAAAAGCTTTCTGATCACACCTCATAGTTCTCATGGGGGACTTCAGTCACCCTGACATCTGCTAGGAGGGCATGCGCAGGCAATCCAGGAAGTTTTTAGATAGTACTGGGGACAACTTCCTGGTGCAAGTACTGGAGCAGACAACTAGGGGCCATGCTCTTCTTGACCTGCTGCTCACAAACAAGGATGAACTGGTGAAGAATGTAGTAGTGGATAGCAACATGGGCAGTAGTGACCACAAGATGACTGAGTTCAGGATCCTGAAAAAAGGAAGGATGGAGAGTAGCAGAGTAAGGATCCTGGACTTCAGAAAAGCAGACTTTGATCAGGGAACTCATGGGCAGGCTCCCCTGGAAAACCAGTCTGAAGGGGAGAGGAGTCAAGGAGAGCTGGCTGTACTTTGAAGAAGCTTTAGTGAGAGTGCAGAAACAAACGATCCTGATACACAGGAAGACAAGCAAGTATAGCAGAAAACCAGCTTGGCTTAACATGGAGGTCTTCAGTAAACTAAATCACAAAAAGGAAGCCTATAAGAAGTGGAAACTTGGGCATATAACTAGGGAAGAATATAACAACATTGCATGGGCATTCAAGGATGAAGTCGGGAAGGCCAAAGCACAACTGAAGTTGCAGCTAGCAAGGGATATGAAGAATAACAAGAAGGGTTTCTAAAAGTATGTCAGTAGCAAAAAGAGGATCAGGGAAAGTGTGGGTCCCTTACTGAATAGGGGAGGCAATTTTGTGACAGAGGATACAGAAAAATCTGACATATTCAATGCCTTCATTGTTTCTGTCTTCACAGGCAAGGTCAGTTCCCAGACTTCCGCACCAGGCAGCACAGTTTGGGGAGGAGGTGAGTAGCCCCCAGTGGTGAAAGAACAGGTGAGGGACTACTTAGAAAAGCTGGATGTGAGCAAGTCCATAAGGCCAGATGGTATGTATCGGAGGGTGCTGAGCGAGTTGGCTGATGTGATTGCAGAACCACTGGCCATCATCTTTGACAAGTGATGGCAATCAGGAGAGGTCCTAGATGATAAGAAAAGGCCAAACTAGTGCGCATATTTAAGAAAGGAGAAAAAGGAGGATCCAGGGAATGACAAACCAGTCAGCCTCACCACAGTCCTTGGAAAAATCATGGAGCAAATCCTCAAGGAATCCATTTCTAAGCACTTGGAGAAGAAAAAGGTGATTAGAAACAGCCAGCATGCATGACCAACCTGATTGCCTTCTATTATGAGGTAACTGGCTCAGTGGATTTGGGGAGACTGATGGATGTGGTGTACCTTGATTTTAGCAAAGCTTTTGATACAGTCTCCTACAACATTCTCCCAGGCAAGCAAAAGGAAGCTGGATGAATGGACTGTAAGGTGGATAGAAAATTGGATGGTGCATTGGGCTTAGAGAGTATTAATCCATAGCTTCATGTCCAGTTGTCAGCCAGTATCAAGTGAAGCACCCCAAAGTCCATCCTGAGGCCAGTCTTGTTCAATGTCTTCATCAACAACCTAGAAGATGACGATGGCATAGAGTGCACCCTCAGAAAGTCTGTAGATAATATTAAGCTGGAGGAAGTAGCAGATATGCTGGAGGGTAGGGCTAGGATTCAGAGTGGCTTAGGAAATTGGAGGATTGGGCCAAAATAAATTTCATGAGGTTCAACAAGAACATGTGCAAAGTCCTACACTTAGAATGAAAAAATCCCATGCACCAGCACAGGCTGGGAGCTTACTGGCTGGGCAGCAAATCAGCAAAAAAGGACCTTGAGGTTACAGTAGATATTAAGCTGAATGAGCCAGCAGTGTGCCATTGTTGCCAAGCAAGCTACTGTAGCATACTGGGCTACATTAGCAGAAGCATTGCCAACAGGTCACGGGAAGCGATTATTCCCCTCTATTCAACACTGGTGAGGCCACAGCTGCAGTACTGTGTTCAGTTTTGGGCCCCCCACTACAGAAAGGATTTGGAGATATTGGAGAGAGTCCAGTGGAGGACAACAAAAGTGGTGAGGGGACAAGGGGACATGATTTATGAAAAAAGATTGAGGGAACTGGGCTTACTTAGTGAACAGAAAAGAAGATTGGGAGTGGACCTAATAGCATCCTGCTACTACCTGAATGGGGGTTTGAAAGAGGATAAAGCTAGACTGTTCTCAGTGGTGGCAGATGACAGAACAAGGAGCAATGGTCGCAAGTTGCAGCAAGAGAAATTTAGGTTGAATATTAGGAACAACTCTCTCACTAGGAGGGTGCCGAAGAACTGGAACAAGTTACCCAGAGAGGTGGTAGAATCTCCACCCTTGGAGGTTTTCGAGACCCAGCTAGACAAACGTTGGCTGGGATGATCTAGTTGGGGGTGGTTCTCTTTGAGCTTGAGGTCCTGTCCGACCCTAACTTCCTATGATTCAACCCATTGAAAGTGGGTTGCTAATTCTAAATACAGATGGCAGCCCCAGAACATAATTGGCAATGGAATTCTTCTCCCGCCTCCCGCCCCCCCTTCCCCAAGAAGGAGCATTATACTTCAGAGCAGAAGAATGATCCAGGGGGTGGGGTGCTTAACTTAAGAGACTCCATGTTCATTTTCTTGTTGTACCACAGCCTTCCTGAGTCAGGGGACCAGTGTGTCTACATCCCCCAATTCTAAAATAAAGATTACATTTCTTCTGGCTCACAGGGATGTGGTGACTGCCAGGTGCCCAGATCTCTCATAGGATCATATAAATTCACCAAGTATTGCTCTTTCCAATTCATTAATGACTTACATGGACAAATATATATAACAGAGAGACACAAACCTGTATGACCACACAGTGCTCCAGAAAGCAAAAATTACAGGGCTAGCTTTAAATATAGGAGTATCCCAAAGTATAACCAAAGGGATTACCTGTTAGTAACATTTGATAGGAATCACTAAAGCAAGTGAATATGGGATTTTGAGGGTTGTGCCACCTGATACTTTATATCACTTACACAAGTATACCAGGTGCCTTCCTTACTTTGCACAGAGCAAGGATCTTAGAAGTGTTTATTCTGAACAGCCCTAAATTCAAGCTATGTTCAAATTAGGCAGTCACAAATATGTTACCCTAATACCGACCTGTAAATAGGAGCCCTGAATGAGACAATTATACCAAATATGAATTTTACATCAATCTTTTAAGTTTTGACAAAGGAAACGCTTCAAAAAATGAACAGATAGAAGATAAATGCATTGTACTAAAGTAGATGAGAGAAGCTAGAATATGCTCCTGAGAAGAAAAATTAGGAATGCCATGCAAAGATCAAGGGAACTGCAAGATTTGCCACAGTTGTGTCCTTTCAGAATGTCACTGAGGTGGCAAAGAAAATTAAATCATTTGGTATGTAAGTAAAATGGATGAGGAAGTCCACTGTATTTATATTCATTATTTAGAAAGATACACTGCAATAACATTACACCATAGCTGAGGTGGCAGATCTTTTACAAATTCTGAATAATTTTAGTTTTTTGGTCTCCCTTTTAATTTCAGTGATTCTGCTTTCTTCCCCTCCTACAGTTCTAGCTAAACCAACAGATTTTAAGAGGGGACTTGGTATGTTTATGAAAGGGATTATATAGCGTGGTTGCCTATTGGGCTTGACTCAATGTTCCAGAAGGACCTCAACCCAAAAGCCCCTAGAAAGAAGGCAGATGTTGCTTTAACCCAGAGATGGTGTTTGTAAAGATGGTTTGTACACTTGTGCATACTGAATATGGTAAGGCTATTCTTTCTCCTTAGGCTTAGGTCTATTCCTCCATTATACACATGAGGTCTTCAGTACAATACAGTGGGTACATCTACACGTGCCATTAATGTGATAAAATTTGGCACATTTCACACCAAAGAAAACTGCTCTCAGGCACAGCATATACACATGGCCCCAGGACCATAAATTAATTTGCATTAAACTTAATAGGATTATTTCTCTAGGAAAACAGCTGGATCCAAAGTAACAGGAACAGTGTTTTTAAATCTGGGATGTGTGGTCATCCACATAAATTTGGGAAGAGGAGTCACTTGTTCAGATAGTCAGAAGCTGTCAGAATTGCCCAGGGACTAATGGCTGTCTTGGCATTAATGTATGAGAAAGGTGTGAAGGAAGAAAGGGGTGTAAGAGGGCTGATCCTATGAGCAGAGTGTCAATAGTTTAGGAATGATGGGCCTGACCCAAGGGGGTTCATGCTTTCGTTGTTGGATCATCCTAGTTCAGGCTGAAGGCAGCAAGGAAGACGTCTGCCTCAGAATCAGCAATATAACCCACTTTCCATAGGTATAGTGTGTGTGGATGCAAGATTACTCACAACAGTAAGCTGGCTATTCAAATGAGTGGAGTTACTCACTTGCAGAAAGTTTTCGAGGCTCTGGCACTAGGTTCCTGGCTCTATCATAATGATGTTAGAAAACTGTCACATACTAAACACAAAGTTTTTGTGGTGCATTAGTGTCCTGTGTAATTGTTCAGGCATGAGCATCCTTATAGTCATATATAAAGTCTATTTCTCTTATATAGGTGTATAAAATGCCATGGGTCCTGGCAATCTAATGGGGCTAATGAGAAAGCTACACTCTGAAATGAATTGGACATGAGTGGAACTTAACAGGAAGATAAAACTGAGTGGATAACAGGAATTAAGACAGCTGCCATTAATGTGAAACCTGAACACTGCACAATTACCCATACATTTATCCTCATAGAGCATGACTCTATAGTTGGGATGTATGGTTATCCCCATTACAGAGATTGGGAACCAAGGTGCAGTGACAAAAGGCTTCTTTGCAAAGGGAAACAGCATAGATTATCTGGGTCCAGATCCTACATTCCCTCTGAGACACCCAAATATGATCCTGTACCATCCTGTTCAAATTCCTGGAAACTTATTAATACAAAAAGAGGGTGGCTTCGTCTCCACTTCTCCACCTCTCAGCAAGAGAAGGCTGAGTGGGGACCTGGTGGCTGCCTACAAATTCATCAGGAGAGATTGACAGCAAATAGGTAGAGCCCTTATTTGTCTAGCACCACCTGGGGTGACAAGGACCAATGGTCATAAGCTGATGGAGAATAGATTTAGGTTGGAAATCAGAGGGCAATATTTTACAGTTAGGGTGGCCAAAATCTGGAACCAACTTCCCAGGGAAGTGGTCCTCGCTCCTACCTTGGGCAAATTCAAGAGGAGGTTGGACAATCACCTTTCTGGGGTTTTGTGAACCCAGCATTCATTCCTGCCTGTGGCAGGGGGTCGGGCTAGATGATCTGCTCAGGTCCCTCCTGACCCTAGCTACTATGGAACTTTGTGATACAGCCTAAAGACCAAGAAGGCGGCATGCTACAAAAGTTGACATGTTAACATTTTGAGCAGTATGCAGTAGGATTACATATAGGTGCCTTAAAGATGAAATAAGGTTTGGGTCCTAGTCTGCAGTAGTAACTCAATAAGGATTCCCAGTGTGCTCATTTTCTACACCAAAGGCACATCTAGATAAGTGGGAATGTGCATTCCCCCTGGGACTCCTACAGCAGGAAGCCTGACTGGCAGCCAGAGCATGGCTCCAAGTCAGTCAGGCTCCTGTTTTAGGCAGTGCACGCTGTCGTCACATGCAGTACCTTGCTTTTTTGGAAGATGAATTTTTTTACCCCAGGAGCTCCCAGTGTCAAAAAAAAATCCCTGTGCTGCAAAGTAGGAGTGTGGGGAATGCCTGCATGTGTGGTATGTGGCTTTGCAGATGGGTCTGCAAAGCCACATACTGCATATCCATGCTCATCTGGCCAACCTCACATGGGTTTTTATGCTGTTGAACTTAAACTATTTTGGAAATGGATTAAGCTAAAAAACATATATTATGACATTCATAGTCCCAAATAAGAGCAGCCACATGGAGTCTTAATAGTGAAATGGCTACTGCACTTAAATTTCATACCCTATCTTATTTCTCAAAAAACTTCCCAAGTTACACAAACATTTAATAAGTGGTTTGCTGAAGGTCTGGCAAGTTTGAGAGGTTGCCTGTATGGGTACAGGCATGGAAGTTAATTGAAAGTAAGCTTTTAAAGGTTTTTTTAATTAGCTACACAGCATTAAATAACTGTATATGTGCCTACTCAGAGTTGAAGTGACCTTAATTTGCTTCAGTCCTTCACTTTCACAGGGAATTCTCTACACAAAGTTTTGATGCTTCAAACATATCAGTATAGGGAAAAAAAAATGAACACCCAGTGTGCTCAGAGGGTGAACACATTATACTGCTAGAAAGGTGCCTATATAGTCATAGCTTATTTCTGTAAAAAAAAAAAAAAAAGGGAAATATACTCCAGTGATATATGATACTTTTAGACAAAAATAACCTATATCTAACTATGGAGGCATTGTACTATTTTAACTACTTTTGTAGAAAATCACAGTTCTAGCCAAAATGTGAAATTGGTGCACAAACTATATACAGACAAGACCTTACTATGTGTTTCTGGTTTTGCACCTAGCAATAGGTGCCTCCCAGCCCTATCACAGCAGGGGACTAAACGCTAATGAAACAGATAATTTAAAATAAGAATAAAGCCTCTAAACTGAATGTTTTGTGCATTTCTAAAAACAGACAAGTACAGTGAGTGAGTGTATTTATTTTAATCCTGATATAATTAATAAATATATTTAAATGTATGGAGTTTCTGTTTGCTTGATTTGTTTTTTATTTTAGGGTTTTATTTTGTACATCTCTGCTAATGTTATCGACTGTCCATGGATTTTCTCATGTTAGCAGTATGATAAAAGCTAAATCAAATATCTGTTATATGGTTCTGTACTGTAAACGACAAACCATAAAGGTGCTATTGATCAGAAAGACCTTAATTAAAATTTGTATTCTTTAGTCTCTCTCCATTTTAACAATAACTTGGTAATAAAATGTATCATTTACCTTACAGGCAGAACTGTTTTATGGACAACCTGAAGGAGTTAAATTAGATTTTATATAAGCTCTAAAATTCTTTAGCAGCTTCCAAGGCAAACCATGCTGGACAAAAAAAAGGAGCTAAGGTCCCCATTGCCTTGCTCTACCTTTCTGCACCTGGTGTACAATAGCAGAAGATCCCCCTAGACAAACCTTAGCATCTTTTTTCCAATCTGTCCCACATTTCTCCTGGGATGAAGTTCAGTGGGGTTCTCACAGTAAAAGTAGATTGGCAACGTAGAATGGAAACAAATGTCGGACTTTAATTACAGGCTACAGCAAAAAGTAATCATCCTCTTATCCGCAAACCTATCAAAATGCATGCATCCCATGACAGTTCAACAACAGCTACTAGAAGCCACCACTGCTGCCTACCAATTATTCCACTCCCCAAAAGTTATAGTCAATTGGAGTGTTTTAAAATAAATTTTATAAATGTGTGCTAAAACTAACTTTAAATGCTGACTATATCATCTTTATTATTTTATTCATTAAGGGTTAAACACAGAAAAACACATGCACAACATGCTTGAAACCCATCAGCCAAGGAAAAGCAAGCAAGAAATACAGCTACATGTTAATCTTTTAACTGTACTGGGTTTATGGATTCAGAATGTGCCGTGTGCTCCTCTCTCTAGACATTATCTTTGGCAGTTATCATGCAAAAACAAACCTTGATAAAACAAAAGGAAGTGGGAAGAAACAAAAAGACCCTAACACAATACGAGAACAAATTGTTCTTCAAGAAAAAAATCATATGAACTGAAACACTGCTTTGGAATGGGAAATATTATTATCAGGAATTGCAAATTCAGAATAGGAATGAGTAAAAAGGGGATTTAGCAATATCCCAACATTTATTTTTCCTGGTGACTAATGAAAAAGAGAAAATAAATAAATACAGAATTAAAAGAATAAATTCCAGCTTGTGGGAGCCACATTTCAGGTGCTGTTCGAGAAGGCTGGAAACAAAAAGGTTTCTCCATCCTTGTCCAATGTCAAAGAGAATCTATGGTGTTTCTAAAATAGAAAGCATTAGCCACAGGAAAAGGCAAAAGCCTTGTATCAAGCTGCAAACAGGAGCGCTTAAGCACAAGGCATTCAGGCGATGGAAAATGCATTCAGAGCATTTAGCACGCAGGATTAATCGAATTATAATTTAATCATCTGATCAAACACTAATTAGCATAATCACTTGAGGGGAAAAAGCTGCTAGAGGAACAGGCAAAGGAACACCTTGGGCACCAGTACATTAATGACACAAGATCATGCACAGATGGACTTTTTTTTAATAAAAAGGAAATTTGAGGTTTGCATGCTGAAGAAGCAACTTAAAGATCTAATCTAGCTTGCACACTATTTCTTAACAGAGAGATATTATCAGAATTGGATTTGTGCTAGCTACACTTTCTTAATTTGAAGAAAAATAGTATTCACGTAAACAATTATGCACCGGGTTATCAAATGGAGATTTAATTGTGCGCATACATTTTATCCCACAGTGCCTCTCATAATCATCCCTGACCACTTTCCCCAGGAGTGCACCACCCAAACTAGCTAACTATAGATCACCTAGCTGACCTTCAGGGATACAGCAAAGTATTAGTGCCTTGTTACAAACTGCATTTGCAGTAATTAGTCAAAAGCTGATCCTCATTGGCTCAAGGTAAGGGATAAGTGGAGGGGGGAGAGATACTCTGTAATGTAATAGCTATATTTGATTGTAAAACTACTTCAATTTTAAAAAGTAGAAACAGCAGAGCATTTCCTGAAGCAGAAAAATCATAAACACACCCATGATGTTTACTCAGCTAATCAAATAACACTCATTTGTATGGAACGTAAGGCTAGGAAAACAAATTCAGACAGACTGGAACTGGGAAAAATATTTTAAAACATATGTTTTGATTGTTCTTTGTTCTTTTTCTGATTAAATATTATATTTATTTTTAGGGCACCTAAAAAGACTTGCTTAGTCTTTTCAAAGGGAATGTTCTAACAGCAGGTCTTAAGACTAAAATGTACTAGTGTGAAAGTTCATTATATTTTAATGGTTAAGACGTGCTGGGTAAAATAAATTCCTTGCAGTACAATACAAAGAAAAACAAGTTAGTGCTACCAATATTTAAAGGTTTCAGACCATAAGGGATAAACTGTGAGCTAATTTAAACTCACTTTATCCCTATAAAGGATCTCTACTGATAATCTCTCAGGCTTCTCAGAATAAACTGTACATTAATTAAAACAAACAAACAAAAGGCAATCAAATATAGTACAGACAAATTTGCCCCAATATTTTTTTTTTAAATTGAGGAGTGGATTTTAAAATCTATAGCTCAACACATGCAATTTGTGATCACACACAGGAAATCAAGAACATCAACAAATATTCCAAGCCATTTCAACAGTCTATTCAGCTTAGAAAAATCAAAAGCTGAATCTTTGCATTTCCAAATGAAGTTTCCTCTGTACAGGACACTGGTACAGCTCAACTGACTGGTTCTGCCCCTGTACCTACAGGTAAGAAGCAATTCTGTTGCAAACATACCTGGCTTTAAGGAAAGGTGGGGTGGGGGAAGACAAGTGAGGAGGAGGGAAAGGGAGTGTGTTCATGGAACAAAATAGAAGAATCCCACTTAATAATTGCAAGATTTCCCAAATTAATAGTCTAGAAGATTTGTAAATGTCTTGTTTTGGAGTTCAGCTCTTCAGTTAAATCTGACACTTGCTTTTATTAAACATTAGTTTGAAACAAAATCTGACTGAAGACTTTATGCCAGGTCATGCCAATCATAATATATGGTTGGTGATAAGGGGTAATAAGAGGGGAAAAGGAAAGAAAATGGGGAAGGAACAGCTGGCAACATGGTTTGAGACAACTGCCAAGGTTAGAGATAATGTGGGACATAAACAACAAAAATTTCATCTGCTACTGGCTTGTCGATGCATAGCTATCCACAGCCAGGTGACAGCATCCCCTGCTGGCATAAGCAAGGCAGCTCTATGCTCTGCATTCTGCCTTTTATCCAGGAAGAACTGCTCATATGGTGCCAGGTTATTTTATATGATAATCAAGTTATTAATCATTTCCCAGTGCTTATGTTTTAATTATATGTGCTCTTACCATAGTATTTAACATATGATATAATATAGTATGTTTTACTTTATTTCCTACACTGTATATATAAGAACATAATGTTAAGGGCATGTATAATTAATCCATAAGAATTGGAATGATTGACTTAATTATTGTATAATTATTTGCATTTTAAGCAACACTATTTTGGCAGCAAGGTCAACTGCTTAAAAGTTAGGAAGTGCCAGATTTAACACTGTTCATGAAAGCTGAATTCTGTGTCTGTGACATGCTATGTGATGACTAAGCGGGGAGTTTGCAGCAAGGTAAACAACTGCATTTGCCTGGCAGCACGTAAAGGCTCTGCTCTTGAAGGATAGATAGGCTGCACACACCATATTCTGAGTGCAGAAGATTTCAGGGGAAGAAATCTCTGTTCTCCTTGGGTACGTCTACATGTTCATGGATGCACACTAATTACGGCATATTAAGTTTAGTACCTGTACTAACTTAATGTGATACTGCAGAGTAGTGCTGGTACATGCTTTTTTGTGATGTTAGTCAGTAGACTAACTCTACTGAGCATTAGTGCATTAGCATGGTTTTTGCCTGCCACGCTAATGTTCAGTAGAAAGAATCTACTGCACATTTAGCACCTTGTGTAGACACTCCCCCTGAGTTACGGATCTCCTATCCAAAAGGATGTCACCAGAATGTGGTCTGAATGTGTTCCAGGACTTTGGTTAAGAGACTTTAGGGTGAAATCTGGTCCAGTTCTCTTGTCTTCTCCTGTGCAATCCATGCCTCCAGGTGGCCCCATGTATTAGTTCAGCATGTGTTATGTTGAAATGGTTACTTTTGCAAGCTTATATCTCAGTAAGAGCTGAACTGAGTTTCATGGAACAAAGGATACTTTCTTTACTCAATGGCTTTGTCCCTGCCCAGTTTCAAAGGCCTGCAGAAAGCAATGGGTCTGCCTTCGGATCTTCTCACAGAAATGCTACAGCACTGCTATTTTCATTAAGGGTGGATATTAGGTAACACAAACATAGGGATTGCTCTTTGTTCCTGCTGTCATTATTCATTGAGTGAACCAGTTTATGACGTTCTTCTCTTCTGTAACAATGCATATTGAGAAAGTGTACCCATTCTAGAAGCACATGTTTCTCTGATGGACTACTTTCAATTACAAAGTTCACTGACCTTTTACATGGCTACAGCATGGAATTCAGATTTAAATTAGTGACCAGGAGCCATAACATAGCCACAACCACTGGTCTCACACATGATTTAGGAAGAAGGCATTCCAAAGCACATCCCATCCCTGATAAAGTAATCACATGCCAAACTCAGAAAAATACCTTAACTGTGCATTCAGCCTTCGTCAGAAGTTCTGCTGCTCATTCAAAAAGATAAAAAGATTTTTAAAAAATATAAGAACTGCCATTTACTGGATTAGACCATAGCATCCATCTTGCCCAGTATCCTGTGTTACAGTGGCAGAGGGGATGCTAAAAGGAAGAGTGAACTGTGTATGTCCAGGATGTTTTCCACTGTTCCTCTCTCACTTACAGCCTCCAGTATTTAAGGTCTAGGAAGACCTGATTCGTAGGCTGGAGCTCCCATGTTCAAGAGCTACTGATGCCCCTTTCCTCCAAGTATTTGTCCAATCCCTTTTTCTGGCTAAACTGTCACTTTCCACAACATCTGGTGGCAATGCATTCCACATTTTAATTACACAATGTGTGAAAGAGAAATGTATTTGGTACAGTAGAGTTAAAAAGGGAGAGGAGGAGAAAGATATTAACGTTCTCTCAATAGTCGCTTCAAGTTGTTCTGTATTTAAAAGAAAATCCAAACCAGTTTTATTATAAGTTCCATAATATTGGCAGCAGCAAGAAAAAATAAAAATATAATAATGTAATCTATAGCATAGAAGAACTTTGCTAACAGATTTGAAAAAACCTACACTCTCATATCTAGTGAATAAGCTTTTATTTTAAAAATGAATAACTCATGCTTTCCTTCTTAGTCATGAAATGCTATATAGAGTAAAGAAGGGTCTACCAAGAGCCCGTTTTAATAGCTACAACACTATCACATGTATATGGGTACTTTATGAACACGTAGGAAGGCAAGGGTTTCTGCCCCAAAAAGCTGAGGTATTTCAGCCTGGTCCTCCAAGTTCTTAATCAGGAAAATGTACTCATTTCCACAACTAGTGCACAATAGGATCACCTATTAATCCCAAATATTGGGCCACTTTAATCAGTGCCTGTGGTCCTGTGGTCTGGCCCAGTAGATGGCATTTCTTATATCCTTATAACGGTTCCAGTCTCATCCAGAAGAGTATGAAGCAGCCTTATAATCATAGGGTTGGAAGGGACCTCAAGGATCATCTGGTCCAACCCCTGTATGAATGCAGGAATGTCACTCATAAATCATCCCTGTCCACCACATATCCGGACTCCTCTTCAAAGCCCCCAGTGAAAGCAATTCCACAACTTCCCTGGACAATCTATTCTACTGCCTCATTTTTCCAACACCAAGGAAGTCTTTCCTGAAATCTAATCTAAACCCACTCTGCTTCAGTTTAAAGCCAGTCGTGGCATGACTTCTCTGACCAAACAAACCAGCTCTCACAAAGCTACCAAGGCTAACAAATCACACAGAATTTGTGCCTTAAACCAGGGGTCTATTAGGAGGGAAAAAAAGGATCCCAACAACAGTAAATGTAAGTTCTTATGCTAAACTATAAAAATCCCTAAACTCATCACCACCAGCAAATTCACTTCTTGCCCTTATCCAGAAACACTTCCCTAGGGCACTTGGTTCACAGTCTTTCCTTCCCTCCCAATACCAAATGGAAACAGCAGCACAGCTCTCAAAGCCACCTGCCATCAGTCATTCAGCTCTGAAATTTAGCCTCTGATCTTCTCACCCTACCTCCTACTTCTATTATAATAGCCCCCCTCCCCCCCACCATTCCACCTCTGTCACAAGTGCTGCCATTCCCCCTTCATGTCATCCTTTTCTTTCTGTGGAAGCCCTTTACACTGCCCAGCAAGCTTCTTTGGACCTTGGCTGCCCCTTTTGCCTTTCTGCCTTCTCTAACCCAGTTTCCTTCTTTGGCTAGGTATGGATATTCAAAAAGCCCAAGGCAGAATTGAACTAAGTTATGCAGTTTTCTGCAAGTGGCTTAGTTCAGATTGATAGCAAACACAACACATATTTGTCCATGGTGGGGGAGGCAACTCTTAGGCCAGATTCCACCATTTTTAAACCAGTTGGTATGTGATGAACGTCTGTTCTGTTATATAGATCAGTTTTGTGAGCCAAGTTTCTGTTTCTGGTCACTTATGCCAGTAAAAGTGTAATGTTTGTAACCTGGCCTTTGTTTCTCCTCTCTTCCTCCATACTACAACAGTGCTTTCCTGACTTCTATGCCATTTCGAAGATTTCCCCAAAGCTGTTCAAACCCCTTTCTGTAAAGGAGAAAGCAAGCAAACAAGAAAGAAGGAAGTCTACAACATCATCCCCCAGTCACTTGGCTAATAGGTTATATATTCCCTTTAGCTCCCCATTCCTTCCCTTATTTTGAGTAGAAAGATTACTTATATAAGCAGGATGGGGACATGACCTCAGTAGAAGCTTCTGAGTGTTTGTGCAGAGTGCAAATGATAAAGGAAAAAATTGATGTCACTTTGTGCACACAGCATAACAAAGTATTGCAAGCACACAGAGAGAGTGGGAGGAAGGAGGCAGAGGCTAAGTACAGACATTCAAAAAGCCCCTGGCAAGAGCACTCTAACTATTGCACTTTACCTAAAGTGCTGTAAGCCTGCCTGCACTAGCCGCTGGAGGTACTCCCACATGCCTCTCAGGAGCCTACCAGAGTGGCACCTTTCCTCAGTCCCCTGCTTCCTCCCACCAGATGGCAACTGTCACATCAGATGTGGAGGGAGGTAGGAACCCTAGACCCTTTCTCCACAGTCCCCCTGGCCAGGCAGTGGCAGGCTACAGTACTGGGACTGCTGCAGGAAGAGAAACCCTGAACCCCTTCTTCTGTAGCCCTCCTCCCCCAGCTGGGCATCCCTCCCAGCCAACAGCGAGAGTAGATGAGGAAAGGGAGAGTGAACAGGTACAACCAGTGTTTTTTCCACTGTTCCTATCTTATTTGCAGCCTCCAATATTTAAGGTCTAGGAAGTTCTAATTCAGAGGCTGTTCTGTGCCCTTAACTCCCACGCTCAATAACTGGTGATGCCACTTTCCTGCAAGCATTTGTCCAGTCCCTTTTTGAATCTGGCTAAGCCGTCAGCTCCCACAACATCTGGCAGCAATGAATTCCACATTTTAATTACACATGACTTCACAGTATCTTCAGTCTTCGCTCTTCCTCCTATGCTCCCAATCTGTGCTAAGTCAGCCATGTCAGCTCATGAGAAAAAAGCCAGAGAAAAAAAGGCTACAGGAAACATGGATCCATGGGGAGAATGAGAGGGTGAGACCATGGTGGAGGGGCCTCACAGTGCCTCCAGGATGGTTCCCTAAGGTATATGTAGCCAGCTGTGTGAAACTTTGGTAGCCAATTCAATACGGTGGAAATTTGACCTGACTCAGCAGCTGAATCTCTGAATCCAAAATCAAATCAGGTGACCCATTAAAAGGTCTGAATTGAATCGGAAGCCTCCAAAATTGATTTGGAAATTTGGAAGGCTTGCAACAAACAGAAACTGAGAAGAGAGAAAGGGATAAGGTGATCTTCCATATATGGAAAAGGCTGAGAGGGGCGGAAAGACTGCTCTGATATTGACATCTGTAGCTGGCCAATAACTGTGATCTTTCTCTGAGTTCCCTTCCAATCACAGTGCTCTGGGGGAGGGACATAGACACAACATATAAAGCTATGTTTGAACAGGTTGAGGTGCAGTTTCCCAGAAACCCCTGCACCTATCTCTTTGAAACTTGGCAGGCTTCTTGCCCTGAGACGAGGCTACCATCCCTGGTGTTTTCATCTGAATCTGCAAACAAATGACAAAGTTATAGGTATTTTAGTGACTCTGAATTATAGTCTGTGGCCAAACTTTCAAATCGGCGCCAAATAACCAAATCCGAAATGGCCAAATTGAATTGGGACAGTGATTCGAATCACCAAATCAAATCACTGTCCCTCCAAATCAGCTGAACCTGAATCAAAATCGTATACTTGTTGTTTTGCACAGGCCTACTGGGCACCATTTTGCATCCCATCCAGCAACCTTCCTTGGGCCAAGGAGTGGGGTGGAGGCAGCAAGTAGGGGAACAAACCAACAGATAGTCATATACCTTATACTTAGAGATTTCCACCGACAGTATTTCCCTCCTTCTCATAGTTCTCATCCTTAGCCTGCTTCTGACTCTCATTTAGATGGGATTTAAGAATATTCTCCTGAAATATGGTCAAATTCATTAGCCCAACCCTTACTGCTGCTTTACTGAAGTCCATCCTCAAGGCAGGATTTAGAGTGAGAAACTATGGCCTAGAAATTTTAAATAATTTAATATTTTTATTCACAGCAGCTCTTGTGGCAAAATTTCTGTTTTTCTTGCAGGAAAAAAATAACCTCTCATAAATCATGGCTGATTCCATTTTCAGCTGTGGAAGATAACACTTAGGAAGAAATCAGAGGGAGAGAACCAGCAATCTCGTATGGCTGAGAAAATCAGGAACAGCAGCTCAGAAAGATCTAGAGCTTACACATCCATTTTTATACTTTGCTTTTCCATTGTCTAAAAGGCACATAATTTACTGTCATTTAAGTGACTTAATCTGTATGCTATGCAACTTGAATATTGCAGTGGATACTGTAAAAATGTGCAGGATCCTTACAGGTTTCATGTTTCACGTTTATGGCTAACCTGTCAGTTCAGTCTTCGAGACTCAGATGCCTGTGTCCCAAAGATTTCAGTTTGGTATTACAGCATGGTGCCCATAAACTGCAGGTAGCCTCAAGTTGGTTAAAATGATGGTTATGATGAAGAAAATTATGAGGAGAGCGCTGAAGCTGTAAAAAGTACCGTAAGGATGCTAAACCCTTTCATCCAAGACAACCTATATCAAGTTCATTAAGAGTGCAACAACTACAAAATGAAGCAATAGAATGTGCCCCTTGGACACAGGAAAGACAGAAGTCCTTGTTGTGCAGACTTATCAGAAGTCAGTCATTTGCCAAATGCACTAGAAGGAAGATGACTGTTGTAGACAGGACACTTCTGTCTACTTCACCCTTTATAATCACCATACATGCGAGAAGGATACACATACACCAAATTATTTAAAGCTGCAATGCAACGGTTTAATTCCAGTAAAATTCTAATGGACAGATAACAGTGTGGTAGTCACCCAGTTAAAAAAATACAGGTAATAAATGAATGAAAAGAATAACTTTTAATCAGAGCAGTGTGCCACCTTCATAGATCCTGTCTGGCTCTAACTGGAAAACCATTAACTTATTAAGGCACCATCTCCCAATTATAAACGTTCTCTAAATTTGGGACAGTTGATAAATTGTACCTTTTATCATTACAAACAGCACTATGCTTTCTAGTCATTTCAAAATGGTTATCTAATAATTCCTAAGAGCTTTATTTATTTTTTACCCTTGGCTAAAATATTTTGGAAAAATCTGCAGCAGTACCGTTTTTCAATATTTGCCAATGGAGTACAAATGGAAATAGCATAATGTAAGATATAAACATCCAGTAGGAGATTAACACGTAAATAAGACATCTGTACCTAAACTCAGTTGCTGGAGCCTTTTCTACATACAGGAGTCTCTAAGTAAATATATGTGCCTATAGTTTTCTTCCTGCTGATAATATAGATGTTAGAGTGACAACAGTGTGCTTGGTCTTATTTTAGGTGCCACAGTGCACGTTCAGATGCCTTGAATCATATCTCATTAACATAGTCACTCAGCAGCTACCCTCCCATTTCTTTGCATCTGATTTTGTATAACTAACACATATACAAGTCCAGCTGTAATCCCATACTCTACAGTGCTCTAAGGTTGCTGAGATCATGTGTGATCTGCCCTTCTCGAACATTCAGCAGATAGCCTAATCAGTAATTCAGTGCCGTTTGCTGTGCTGCTCTCTCTCCCTGAATTACTAGGAAGCTCCAGGGAGGCTGGTGTTTAGTATGGAGGTGACTCTTTCTCAAAGCCTCTGCATTTAAAAATGGCTTTCTATAAATAGGACTGCTGGCTCACTCTTAAATCTTACTCCCTGCCTTCTGAGTAAAAATAACTTAAATAGGGATGCTGGCAAGACTCGTTAATCTCTGTCATTCTGTCTATCCATTCACTGTCTATCCATTCACTGACTCAATGTCTGTCTCCTTAATATCTGTTCTCCTACATCACTATGATATTTATACAGCCAGGTTTTGTTTCTGATTATGATTAATCCAAGGCCTTAAAAAGAAGAAAATATTTATTGAGTAATGAAAAATGAATTGAATGGAACTGCTGAAGGTCAGAGTGAAAAAAAATCAATGGTAAAAACCACAAGGTAAAAGTACCTGTGGAATATGTGGTTTGCTCTTAAAGAGAATTCTCTTCACTACTGTGGAATATCATGCTGTGAAAGCCTTTTATGAAGTAGCTTACATTTCATTTGTTGAAAATAGCAAGTTTTAAATGTGGTTTACAGAACTGACTTTATGGGTTCAAAGATGAATTAAATTATATGGCTCTGCAAACAAAAATATCTTGAAATGTCCCAAACAAAACACATTATGAAACAAGTAGTTCAATTGCCCTAACTCACTTATTCACCTTGATTATAGCAAATAATCAGGATCTTGTAGCCTACAGTTAACAGCCAAACTTGTATTGCTTAAGAGGGTCTCACTGCTTTAAAAAATGAAGAACAAAATTATGATGATGGCAGTGGCAATGTCTACACAAGACACTGCACAGTAGCTCATTACTGCTGCACAGTAATATTGCATGGCACAAAGCATGATGCAACACTACTGCGCAGTAGTGACAAGCTACTGCACAGTCAGTATCACCTAAAATCCATTTGGTAATGCTACTGAGCAATAACTCCAGTTACTGGGCAGTCATTCCATACTTATTTATACAGTACTAAATGGCTGCACTACAGACTGTGTAGTTACCTTCTCATGTAGACATGGGCAGTGACTGTTTAAGGAATAAAATTAATATTCTGCAACTTGAAGAGAGAAAATAAGTTATTATATTTTTTTTCATACAGAAGAAAAAGCAACTTAAAGGTTTTTCATTTAATTATACCATAGAAAATACTATATAAAATCAGAACTATTTTTTTTCCTCTTAGACATGTACTTTATCTTTAGGAATAGTCAGATCCTGAAGCTTCAGAGGAAAATATAAGATCCCTAAAAACAGGCTCAGCAACCTGTCTTTAGGAAAAGTTTTTTTGTAGCCCATGGTAAATAGTTTCTGGCTAATAAAGTGGATTTACATATAAATAAAGTTTATCTTAGCTAGTTCTATTGTGAAGGGTGCATGCTATATTCTAAAATAGAATATGTATATCTCCATCATTGTAGGTTTTGACCATTTATAAGATTTAGGCATACATTTCTGATGATCAAGTTCTGTTCTCCTAGCCCTGCTATAGACTCATCCTGAACAAAACCAAGGGAAACAAATCAGGTCAATTCCCTTTTTTCCTTATCTAGCTTTAAAATAAAGCTCCTATTAGTACTGTATCATAGTATGGTACTCAGAGCACCTTATATAAAGATTTTAATAAATAAGCCCTAAAGTTAGGTACCCAGTTAAAATAAACAAATACATTTTTTATAGTTTGGGAAGTTGGCCAGTGCTTTTAGAAAGGACATAGTTCAGTACCGTATTCAATTGAAGCACATACAGTTTTGTTTTTTTTTCAGTCACAATCTACACATTAGCTTCCCATCTCACCAGTTCCTACAAATCCTGAAATTTTAAAATTCCCTTTCATACTGATGTAGAACAACAAGACCTTTCAACATTTTTCACAAAGAAGAAAGAGAGCTCTTCCCACCTCCACAAAATAGTTGTGGTTAGGGCATTGAATGTAAATTTGGAGACCAAAGTTCAAGTTCAAACCAAGCAGATTAGGAACTTAAAACATAGAAGACTCAGATTTGACTGCCTGAGAAAACTTCAAAAATAAAATTTTTAATTTATGGCCAAGAAAAACCCACTTTTCTTGAAAATATTGAAATATATCAACATTTTGATGAGGAAAAAAATTACTGAAAAAATATGACCCACCTAGTTCTTTCAGACCAAAAAGACCTAATACTGTACCCCCTGAAATAGCTGGATTCTTACCAGTTACGTCAATGAACATAACAGTCTTCAAGTTCTGCTAACAGTTTACTGTTATTTGTGGAAACGGAGCTCAGTTCAAACTTGTATACAAATAAACCCTATTGACTTCTTGACATAAATCATTCTTACTCAGTGGTTAGGGGCAGAAATAAAACTGAATAGTGAGTTCTGCAGATTAAAAGCTCAGTGACCAGACACCAAAGGCACAAGGTGATCTGCATACATAAATTCTTCCTTCAGTCACTATCTATTCCCACTACTCTTCTGAAATGTTGCCAAATTTGTGTGGTTTGCTGCCCACTAGTGTTCTGTGACTCTGACTTGCATGCAAGCAGGATTTTAGACTGTATCAATTCATATTCAGTGAAGCCAGTCACAAATTTCCAACATGTAGTAATTGGTATATTCTGTAATTTTATTGAAAGTATAAAAGAAAGGGGGGTTATTTTAAAATGGAAACATAGGTGGTCAGCATACCAGGTTACAATTAACTAGGAAACACTTTGTCTGGCTTCCTAGTTAATGCAAATTTCCTCCTGTTCATTCATCAATCAACTCATCATTAATTACTGCAAAGAAGAAATTATCAACATTGATAGTAACAGGTCAAAATGGACCATCAAAATTGACCTCTTCACAAGTATGTTCAGTAACCACATATCAGCACTTACAGTCTCTTAATGGCATAAAGCAAAGATTTTGTTGCTCAAATCCTATCTTAATGACATATAGTATGTATTCAAAACCCTTTGGGAGGAGATGAGTTGAAGGTCCAATTTGTTTTAGCAAAGGTATGAGAAAAAAATCTTGGGTTTTTTTACAAAACAGACGTTCCACTGCTCTGTAGTAATGCTGGCCACTTATTCTTGTGAAAATTATCTCTACCTTCGCTGTGCCTTGCTACAGTTCAGCTACTTTCTCTGCTTCTTCCCCATTCCTTTCCAAAGGTATGGTCTGGCTCGTCTTCTATTTACAGTTTTCTGATATACAAGTAAAAACTACACTAATCTCTAAAAGGTGGCGTATACACCCTAGGTATGAATGCAAAATTAAAATAATTTTAACAGGAATTTATTTTGAGTGTCAGATGAACTGCAGTGGGTACATCCTGGTGTTCCACTGTTGATCTGCTGAAGTCAACGGACCACAAGCACATATGAGATGTATTGGAAGAGAAGTCTGTAAATGGGTTCAGCGTATCTATGTTACATATTAGACATATTCTAGTATGTAATACATAGATACGCAAACTACCAAATTCTATTAAATATTGTAACAATGCCAATATTCAAATGCACAGAGAAGCAGTATTTCTAGTAATTCATGTCAAATAAGCTAATATATAACAACAAAAATGCAGGAATTCTGAAACAGCTATTCTTCTCTTTTTCTTTTATTTTTCCATGTAGTAATCAACAGTAATATGTCTATACACTTTCTGGAATACCTGAAATAGATTTTCTTCATTCACATGATTCTTTTTACTATTTCTTGCTCCTAAAGCAGTTACCCAAAAGATAAATCCCCAAAGTGTGTTGCTCAGAGTTGTAACTACAGGACTTGCAGTACAACACTCGGAGTCACACAAGCAAATTAACTTCTTTAAAAGCGCACCCCTATCCTCACACCACGTACTTTGTTTCTGGTTAATGTTCTTATCTATATTTAAAGAATCCAATACTTTAAGAATTGAAAGACTTTTTAAAAAAAGAGCGTTGGAGAGAGGGAATAACGAGGCAGGAACGAACCATTTGTCTCAAGAGTCCTCTTATTGCAGCATGGCAATATTTTATTTCATCAAAAAGTTATTTATTTTACAGGTATAAAGCCTATACAACAACATGGCCATTTATTGTGATGAGACAGATTTATGTTGAGAGATTGCAGAAAGAGGTGAGGCCCAATCCTGCAGTCTTTATTCAAGTGGCTTCCACTGTCTCCAATAGTTTTGACTGATAGGAAGACTGCAGGATTGACTCCCATGGGATGTGTGTGTGCATGTGTGTGAATTGACTTCCATGGGAATGGGGAAGGGGGGGCAAGTGTGTGTGTGCGCGCATGATTTTAAGTAGAAAGAAAAAGAAAACCATGAACAATTTAATATGCCAGACAAGACGTGTTTAATTTAAACTTTTTAATATATCTAAACATAATTAGGTACTCCTCTAAACCCACATGTGTATGATTTAAATAGACACAATCTAGTTCCCAAGGGAGTTCTGAAAGGCAGAAGGTAACAGCAATGACAGAAGTCAAGCTTCAATGGCTATTCTTTATATACACACAGTCATAAGGGAGTGCTACATATTGCACTAGAAAACACATTTAGGGGCAAATAAATATTTGGGTAATATTTGTTTATATATACTGTATTTCAAAAATAAACATATCTGATTCCATTAAAGTTTTAATATTTTCATGTTATCATCAATATCTCACCAAAATCATATAGCAGTATCATATACCATGAGAATAATGTATACTAAAGCAATATATCTAGAAGCACTTTAAACAACAGCTATTGGAATTTGTGTGTGTTGTTTTGTTATATACACAACAAGATACCATCATCAGGGAATAATATATATGTTTTTAAAAATACATTCTTTACTATCTTTTATTTAATGCGGTTATCAAAATACCCAGTTTTTAAGTTTTATGAAGATTCACTGAGGAATCCTTAGAGATTTCTAATATTACAGGCTGAAAAAACTGTGGTTTATATATAAACACTGTGTATATTTTAGTTATTTAGATTTGGGTATGTACACACACAATGTATGTATGAAGGTAAAATCTGAAACGGTGCAAGTATTTCTAGATTTTATAGTGTTAAACAGGAAAGATTCTCAGAATACATATTTATATTTGATTTTTTCCAAATGTATTGCTATTGAAAATGTGAAATTGCTCCTGACTACATAGTTACCAAGAATAAATAAAAGAAACTGGTTTCCAACCTCATAATTTCAATCTCATAAGGAAAACAAGGTGCTACTATTTTTCTTTAGAATCACAGATTTCCCCCTCTCCCCCCGCACCTGCCCTTCAGTATTCTCTCTTAAAGATACACAGCCTACATTGTCAGTATAACAGAGGTAAAATATATGTATCTCTTCTTTTGAAGGCATACAGTTTCTGGACAAAATCTTATTCGTATTTTCTGTGCAAATCCACATTTAAATGAATAGTGCTGATAAAAGAATATACTTTCACAGATAATCCTCCTATGTAATTAAAAGCAAATCTCTCCCCCAAGGTATCTACCCTACCTACAGAGAATACAGAAAAGGTAAAGAGATGTGTGCCAAAATAAATAAATAAATAAATAATTCCTTAATGCCAGAACTTGTTGTAAACATCTTCATGCTGAGAGGATTTCTAAATTTAAAAAAAAAAGTTTGGCCTTTCTTTGTCTTTTTGCATTATGCAGTATACCATACACCGAAACATTTAAGATCATCTTAGATATAGCTTTGTTACTCCTTTTAGGGTTCTTTCCTGAGTACATTAATTCTATTATATACTTTTCTATTCATATTTGACTTGCTTTGTCTGTCCATGTATTTTCCTATCCTGCATAAATCTAAGCAGACGTGAAGGTACCATCATCCAGTATTCATTCCTTACCCTCAGCATAGGGCTTCAATTATTTGTATCTTCCAGGAAAATCTCACACTTTTGCCTGTGCTTTTCTCTCATTCTTCCCCAATAGCAACATTTTTTATTCTGTCTGCTTTGCCTATGTTGAAAATTGTGTTCTTAAATCTTTCCATTGCAACCGTAAGCGTATAATGCATTTAAGGCAGAACTATGTTCTCAATTGAAAATAGGATGGCAATATAATAGAAATAACTGGATTCATAGTACACAGATGAAAAGCAAAAAACAAATTCAGACTCCTGTATTTATGTGCATGTTACATAAATACATAATTCAGCACACACCTTAACACACAATACATGGTTATTAACTATATATAAGCCCAAATGTTCAAAATATAAAACGTTATCCTCTGTTTAGGAAAAGTATCCAAAAACCAATGCAAATGCCTATCTGTTGCAGAACGTATAATATTAAAAGGGAAAAAAAGGATTATCTTTGCTTATTTACCCCACTCTTATTTCCCCTACGTAACTTTAAAAATTGACTGAGAGTCTTGAACCTTTTTTCAGATGATGTAATGCTTATCAATGCATATTTTTACATAAATGAGTTTCAAGGAAATGATGAAGGAAATAATTATTTATTTTTCCAACAGTAAGTAAAAATTTCATTATTCTGGTTAAATCAAGTCACAATTTAAACTGAAAAATAGAAAAAGCAAGAAAGAAACAGAATCCACAAGCTTAAAATACAAGCCCTTTGAATTCACTCAATAGCCTCAAAAAGATTTATACAGGTTGACAAAACTGTACTTTTCTCAGCTATGAGAGAGAAATAGGCTCCCTTCCTATTTCATCAAGCACAATTTTATACTGAATGAGGCAGATATATACAAACGTAGTTAGGTTATGGGCTGTCACTTTGCTAGGTAAGCTAGTTTAAATGATTACAGAGCAATTCTTCCTTCTCCCCACAGCTGCTAACAACCAGCGCGATGCTTTAAACACAAA
>JAGPOW010003316.1:41366455-41382756 GCA_030014935.1 Caiman crocodilus
TCCTCTCCTACAGCTGTAATCACATTGATCCCTCTGCTAACCTTCTCTGCCTCTGAGCAGAACACAGGAAAGTATTAACCCTATCACAAGCCTTTGTCAATTGTAGCGCTCTGCAGTCTGAAAGCAGCAGAAAGTATCCATAGTGGAAAAAAACCAAGGCCAACAGAAGAACTGAAATATTATGCATTTCAGTAGTTGGCTGAATTACATCCATTTGCTATCAGCCGTTTTTTATGTGACTGAGGTGTTGACAAGTAGTCAGGGGTGGCACTTCTGAAAGGTCATAACCCAGCAAGAGGAACATATGAAATAATTTACTGAGATTCTTCCCAGAACAACAAACTATATTTCCAGCACTCAAAAAGCTTCAGATACACTTGAGGCTTTGGAGTATTTTTGTACTGTGAGAACTGATTTTTCTTTCCTTTACCAAAACAACGAATTGCAGCCTCAGTAACTAGAAACAACCTGTGCTTCACCCCATCTTTTGTGATGTGAAGGTCCGTCAAAAAAAAATTAGAAATACAAGATAAAAAGAGCCAAAATTAATAGCATTTAGACCAATTCCAGTTCTAAATTAAATAGCTGCAAACGAACATGGGGTATTGGCCTGTGGAATCTCACGCTGTTCTTAAAGGAACTCTTCTGAGACATAAGCTTAAATAGAGGATCTGCACATGGCATTATTTTTAAAATATGCTTCATAGACTTAAGGATGACCAACACCCAACCCTTTCCCCACTATAGTGAACCCCAAAAAGGAACCCCCCCAAAACAAGGCAAAGGAATGACTATAGCCAGAAAATACAATAGTATTGCAGATAAGAAAGAACCACAGTCCAGAAAGTTCTCTGATGCATATAGCATGAAGGAAAAAACAGCAGAAAAGCATATGAGGTTTGCATAGTATAATCCTTACAGCAATAAAAAAAATCTATATGTAATACAGCACATTCCATCAAGGGCAAATGTTGCAACATGTTCTGACTATAGTTGTGGACAAGACAGGCTGGAAGCTCAGGGCTTCTCTGCTTAAAGTAGCATAAGTGAGCCTACTAGTTGACAGGGACTAAGTGCATTGCAGCCATATAAAGGATACATGCATGGACATGGGAAGACATGCACATATTGGGTGCTCTACCCAAGGCACCTTAGTGCGCAGTGTACCGTTCTACTGCACATTAGCCTGTCACAGCAAAAACCAAGCTAATGTGCTGTAGACTTAATCTACTGTGCATGGTCACAAAAAACATTCACCTTTGCTACTGCACATTAGCACAGCTACTGCGCCTTTATCTAGTACCTCATATTAGAGGTACTAAACTTAAGGCACAGTCGCAAAAGCACATTAATATGTTGATGCTCACAGCTGGATATACCATACTGCTGTATATAAAACTAAAATAACGAGTAAATAGATGTAAGAATTGCTTTCTTTTGCTTTGGCATTAGATTGGCATTATCATCACATTTTGCTGCAAAGAATGTAGTGGATTAAAGGTTTAGAAAATATTGCTTTTGTTTTTAACTCTTACCCAAACTATTCGACCACTTATCAGCAAAACATTTAAATTAGAAGTCTGACAAAATTAGAGATTTTAAATCATATGTTTTGTAGAAAAGAAATCAAGACAGCTACCATAGTTGCTCTGTTGTCCTACATCAGTACTTGTGTCATAAAGAAAAGCAAGATGGAGTCTTAGGCTCCATCACAGCAGCTGCCATTCATGCAACATCTTGAAGTGAAATTCATCCTTACAGAAAGCCAGCACAAGGTCTCTCCAACTCATAAATCCATTCCGGGGCTCAAAAAAGTGCTTGCCCTTATTTTGGCCTTCCTCAAAGAAAGAATATCATCTTTATGTTCTAAAGAGCCATATGAAAGCTAAAGCCTCAGCTACTGTAAACTAATATACCTGCATTGATTTAAAAAAAAAAAAAAAGATAGTAATATACACAAGCTCTGGATCTGCCCCTTAAGTATCTAAGCCTATGCATTTAAGATGTTATTATATACTGTAAAATGTACAGGTGGAAACTGTCCTGTTGGAGAATCACTAAGATCCTGATAAATTTGGATCAATTGATTCCAACTGAATATCGTGCATAACATTTTCTGACAGTTCTGCCTACACATACTCCAAATATGTTGTATCCTGAGCCACTAACACATCATAAACGGCAAAGATTGCTAACAAGCCCAACAGAAAACACACAAATCCCACTTTCAGTTTTCTGAATATCAAATACAGTGAGGTTTAAATGGTGAGGTGTATGAACTATTTTTGCATCCTTTATGAGCTGTACTCCTGTGAACAGCACAGAATCGTTATAAGGAACTTGATTTTCATAGTACATCTAAAAATGACTACAGCAGTTAAAAAAAGCGGATGCAGGTCAGTTTCAAAATGAATGCAAAGAAAATTGAGTAGGTTGCTATGATCCAACTGGCTGAACATTTCATGTTCTAATAATAGGAAATCTAAGACCAGATCAGTTTCACAGAGATGATATATCAGATCCTGAAGTAAAATTCCATTGCCTTCAAGAACAAAGATATGATGACCTATCCACAGTAAGTCAGCATTGAGTTGGGCCTCAAGGACTTCTGCCAAAACCTTTCACAAAGATGGATTGAATTGTAACTAGCAGAGGTAATCGGACATAATCAGATTTAGGGTAGCATCTTGAGCCTAAGGCTTTAGGGAGCTCAACCAAATCTCTTCCACTGGAGAACTCAACAATTCAAATGGAGCACCTCACTGAAATTCAGTATAGTACATATTGATAAATTTAGATACTAAATGAAAGAGAGAACATTTGGGGCATTATTGGAAGGAGAGGAAAGAAGCAGAAAGGAGAAGACTGAAAGGAAGTTCTTAAAGGTTGGAAGAGTTGAGAAGCTAGAACGGGGAGAGTCAGAGGCTACATGAGCAACTAGACAAATCTCCAAAGATCCTATATAAATCATTTCCCCCGTGAAAAGTATATTTGCTTGGTCAAGGTATTTGACAGGTTTCCAAAGCAGTTACTTGTAATATAAAATAATGGTTATCAGTTTCTAGGGGCACATACACACATTTATGGGACCTGATCTATGATCACACAGATTACTTTAACATATGTTTGCACATGTTCACTGGTGTCAGGAGCCATGTTGAAAATGTGATCTAAAAAAGTGGGTGTGGGGAAGAAGCAGGCTTAGGAGGGGATTCATTGGGGGGGAGGGTCAGAAGGTTAAGAATAGCCCAGTTGGGGGTGGGCGGATGGGTAAAAGTACAGCCCTGCACCTGGGGTAAACATCTGCACTTTCCCAGCCCCCAGGTTATGCTCCCAACACGTACGCACATTTGGTTAGATTGAACTAAACTGTGCCCAATCTACATAGTGGACCTCCTTATTCTAACTAAGGTATATCAGGCAGGCCTTTTTTGCCCAATCTAAATTCCTTGAATGTACATATAGTTCAGCTTAGACAGAAGAGGGATTTGATCAGTCTAAGTGTGCCATCTGTGCATACCCGAACTTGATAAAGTAACCACTATAGACTGCAATCTAGAAAGAGCTATATTTAAGGTAAAATTTACCTGATATTAGTCACATAAAATATTCCGCTGCTTTTCAGTGTCACTGAGTCATCATAATCCTCTTTACTAAAAAAACGTTATGTATACTAGTGGTTTGTGAAGCTAAAATATATGGAGAGATCAAATGAAAGATTTATTAATGAATTTGCTTAAATAAATACCACTTCAAAGTTTCACCCAAGTAAAAACTAATTTTATTTGAATATTAAAAATAAAATTAAAAAACCCAACTTGTTAATTCCTCTCTTATTTTCATATTGTCATCAGCTTTGAAGTTTTGACCATAGCTGGAAGAGGATGTGTCCAAAGACTACTAGAATGGGGAGGAGGGAGAGGGGAGGGGCTTTTCTTGCAGTGATTTCAGACAGCCAGGAACAAAAGGAACCAAAAATCTTGTGAGAAAACCTGTTCTCACAAGATTTCATGCCTGATTTCAGACCAAAGAGAGTCAGATAAATTTTGAATGCTTGTCAGAACCAATCTCTAAACCTTTTGATATTCACTGACTACTGGTTTAATGCTTATTTGTATAAACTTATGATCAGCCATTTTGATCACAATAAGTCAGTTTAACCAGCATGGACTGAATATTTTCAATGGCATACCGCAGAAGCTAAATCAAATTCTAGTTCCATAAATATAGCAATTAATTCAGTAGTGAAAGTCCTTGAGTTTCACAGTTAAAATCATTAAACAAATTGGACACCTAATATTCATATAGATAACACCTAATATTCATATAGATGTAACCATTGGTAAGAATGTTTGGTTTTCTGATGCCTTATTTTTCCCCAAAACGAAAAGATAAGTAAAATTACATTTCCAGATTACTTTGCAAACTATTAATTATCCCAATCAGACAAAATACAAGAATGATGTCTGGATTGAACTCTGTTCTCTCTTGTAACTTGTCCATGAGACATGAACACTTAGTATTTCAGTTACTCTATGGGTGAGTCTACACAAGATGCTCTAGTGCGCAGTAAAGTAGTTTACTGCACAGCAAGCACACGCACTTACACACGTCCATAGTTACTGTATAGTAAACTATGCTAATTGTGCATAAATTTGCTACCTGCATGAACAATTACTGTGCAGTAACATCAGTGTAGACACCAAACAAGAGAAAACTTGCTCCTGGTCAGTCCCGCCACTAGAGGGGCAGCCTTAGGCTAGCCACAGGGATTTGAGTGGGAGCCTCTTCTGCCCCAGGGCTATGGAAGCCTTTAAATGTCTGCAGGCATCTTCTGTCCTGGGGTACATACAGACAGCCTGAGGCCACTCCAGATCCCTGTGCCCTGCTAGGCAGGCTACAGGTTAGCCATACCAGCCTGCCTACACCCCATCACCGCTGCCTGATACCAGTGTACACATGGCTTCTGCCAGGCCTGCCAGCACCTGGACCCAGCTACAGCCAGCTCCTGGCCACCAGAGCCAGCTGCCTGCAGCCCACCCTAGCAGCCTACCCAGAGCCTTCAGGTGCAGTGGGGCATTGCCATGCCACACAGCTGCCAGTTTCATGCCATGCCCCTGTACTGGGTGCTGGAGGCAGCTGCTCAGGCCCAGCAGCACAGGAACAGCTGCATGGAAGTCTAGATAACTGGTGGGGGGTTGCAATGACCTTAACAATGACACCAGTGCCCGCCACCCTAGGCCCCAGCTGGTCTCAGGAGAAGACTGGTAACCTCGTGGCATTGTGGGGCAAGGCAGAAGTGCAGTGGCAGTTTGCACAGAGTGGGCACTCCAACACCCACACGTGTGAGGGGCTGTCAGGCCAGATGCGGGAGTGTGGGTGCAACCAGTAGGTATGGCAGTGTTCCATAAAGGTCAAAGCCTTGTGGGCACAGTGGGTTTCCATCACCAAAAGCTCAGGAGTGCACACAATCATCAGTTGGAGAGTGCCCACAAATCCATACCTTTTATGTGGCAACTGACAGACAGCCTTGTGCCCCAGGATCTAGACCACAGCCATGCTGTGTACAGCAGCATGGGCAGCCTTCCCAAGCCCCAGCCCCAGCTTGGTACCCACAGTGATGTTGCGCCAGGGGAGGGCCCTTCGGGCCTCCAGCAGCTCGTCCCACTGAGATCCCTGGCCACAGCCTCCTCCAGCAGCTCGGGAAGCGACTCTTGCATGCCCAGGGCACTGGTAATCACTACCATGGGCAGGGATGTGAGCAACCATGGTGCAGGGAGGTAGACGTGGTGAAGAAACAGCTGAACATGCAGCCCCTATAAGTCGCATGCTGCTCCTGGCCAGGGAGCAGAGAGCAGGATTGCCTTTTAAAGAGGGCTGCTGGTAGTTGCAGTTGGAGCCTCGAGTTCCCCACAGTGGCAGCACGGGCCCATAGCAGGGCCCCAGGAAGTGGGATCAGCTTGCTGCCATTAACAGAAAATCTGCTTCCCTGCATGTGTAGACACCTACCTTGGAGTGCTTATTCGCAACTAAACTGATCCCACATCAAATGCATGTATAGATGCACCCTATGTCTATGAATTGGCATAACTGCCTCTGAACTAGTACTATGGGTCAGCACTCCAGCTTTTATATTCCACTACTATTGCTGAAAGCACAAAATGGTCACCCTGTAAGTTTCTCTTTTCTTCTCAAATTTATTTTTCTTAAGTTCTCTGGATTCCTGAACTAAATTTAAAAGTTGATGTACAATTAAAATGTGGAAGGATCTTAAACCTGTAGAAATGGTTTTAAAATTATATATGCAATTCAAATGTTCTTAGGATCTTAACGAAATGTTTTATATAATTATTCATCTCTATCCAAAGCAACCTATACAAATCTATTGTCTAGGTTCTTAGCAAAACAACACGGTAAACAATGCAACACAAAACATAACACTCTCATCTGCCACAGGTAAAGCAGGAAGACCACAGCAGCCAATGCCTTGCTTCCGTAAAAGGTTGTTAAAATATGATGAGGAGATCCCAGGTAGGGGGCTACACCTCCCCCCAGGCCCTACTACAGAGAAAGACAAATACTTCCAACAGTCCATACCATTGTGATATGGGGTAAAATTCTTTCCTGATCCTGATTGGTTTGACTCTAATCGAAGAGGCAAGACCCTTTAGTCAGGAACCTCCAGGTTTAAGTCCCAGAAGGAGCACTGGCACACTCCAGTTAAAATGCTCCACTATGGCAACAGCCAGCCTCCAGGGCTTCAGATGGAGGCTAAAAAAGACCCAGACATGTAGCAGCAGGAGGGGAAAAATTCCTTCCTGGTCCCATGCAGCAACCAGCAAAGCAGAGAAGTGTAGAAAATACCCAAAGTAGAACATAGGCATAGCTACACCCAGATGATCCCTGACCAGTGGCTGTTCAACCTCTTCTTGAACACCTCCAGTGATGGAGGTTCCAAACTTTACCCTAACCAATCTATTTCACTGCCTCACTATTTTAACAGCAAAGAAAATTTTCCTGGTATCCAGTCTAAGCCTACAATCTAAACCTACTGCAACTTTGAACCATTGGTCTGTGTCCTCTTCTGCAGCAAGAGACAAAAGTTGTTTCCTCTCTTCATTATGGCAGCCCTTTGGGTATTAAAAGACAGCTATCATGTCCCCTTTTATGCACTATTTCTGCAAGCTGAACATGTCTGTTACCTTCCAAGCACCTTATTATTTTTGTCACCTTCCTCTGGACCCACTCTAACTTCTCCACATCCTTTTTAAAATGTGGAACACAAAATTGCACACAGTAGTCTAGATCAGTGGTGCTCAATCTTTTGGCCCCAAAAGACAAGTGGGCAAGATAATGATGCAGGGTCAGATAATGATGCAGGGTCAGTCCACAGGCTAGATCAGGCCCCAAGTTGCCTGCACCCTCACTTGTCTCTGTGCATACAATCTGGTGGGCATAGCTCCTCCTAGGTCCAGAAATCTGACAGTGGGAAACTGGCAATCAACTGTCACTCCCTTCCCTGCTGCCCAATTTTTAGGCCCACAAGGATCCTCACGGGCTGAATAATATGGCTCAGCAGCTGGATCTGGCTCACAGGCCAGGATTTGAGCACCCCTGCTCTAGATGAAGCCTAAACAGTGCTCTGTAGAGGTACTATCAGCTCCCATGCCTTGAACCTAAGGCTTTTATTCCTGCAGCCCAAAACCACATTCATCTTCTATGTAACTACAGCTACAGATTCATACTGAGTCTGTGGTCTACCAGGACTCCAAGATCCTTCTCCACAGTGCAGTCATAACATCACCATTCTGCATTTGTATTTCTGATTATTCTTTCTGAGGTGTAGTACCTTGCATTTGTCAGCACTGAACTTCATCCTGCTTGCTGTAGCTCAGCTTTTTTATCTGTCAAGATCCTTCTGAATTGTACTCTCATCTGCCAGCATGTCTGCAATCCTTCCCAGTTTTGTGTCATCTACAAACTTGCTCAAAAAGCTTTCTATGCCAGCATTCAAATCATTACTGAATATGTTGAACACCACTGGGCCCAGGACAGACCGCTGTGGTACTTCACATGAAACCTCCAGCCATTCTGACACGGATCCATTCATAATTACCCTTTCCTCATGGCTATTGAGTTGTCTGTTGGCCTTCTAGTAGTTTTGTCTGTCCCATAATTATCTATTAAAAAGGGAAAATGATTTTCTGAACAAGATAGAAGCACTCTGCTTTAATTCCTGCTCCACAGTGCAGCAGCTATGGCATTACTATTCAGGCTACTGAAGGAGTCAGTTGACTTAATGACTCATTATTAATACCTGTGAAGTAAATAATAATCAACTCTCCTTTTCAATTGTTGTGATGTTTCACTAATCAAGGTAACAATTCTTAGGGCAATTTTGCTGTCTGCTAGTTGTTCCTGGTTTCTTTCTTCCTATTTTACAGGCCCAGATTCTCTGTAGCTCTTTTCAAAACCATAGTCCATCTATGGAAACAAGTCTCCAGTAGCAGCTAGAGTTCCAGCTTTATTTATGTAGGAAAGGGAGGGCAAGTCAGCTGAAAATTAGCTTCTCTCTCTGCTCCATGTAGCTATACTTCTAGAAAGATGTTTTTTCCCCCCCATCATTCTGCCTTTCAAAAAACAAGGTGCGTCTTATCTTACAGGATATGTGGTATATGAGAAAATATGATATAGTGCTACTGTAAAGGCACATGTAGAACAACTATGAGAAACATGGTCATCTTAGGGGCACAGTGGTGGAATGGTTAAGAGAGTTTCCTGCAGCTGTAGAAGCATATACAGGCTACCCCTGCTTAAAGCGGTTTTGCTTACCACGATTTCGCTATAGCACTCATTTAAAATACGTGCCTGGTTTCACTTAGCGCTTAGAGTGTTTTGTTATAATGCTCAGCATGAGGCTGGGGAGAATGAGCAGTGGCAGCAAGTTCAAAAGCAAGTGACAGCCAGCGGGGGCCCAGGGCAGGGTAGCAGGAGAGCGGGATTTGCTCCTGCACATGGTGCTAGAGCCAGTGGTGAGAAGCAGCAGTGGTGAGAGGTAGGGCAGAGCAGCATGACCACAGAGCCCAGGCTGGTGCCCAGAGCCAGGGTTGGCAGGGTCAAGGTGGGGTGGCAGAAGCCCGCAGCTGTCAGGCAGGTACAGAGGAGTGGTGGCAGCAGCAGCAAGAAGGGACAGGTGGGCAGGGGGTATGAGCATGGGGCCTGGGCTAGAGGAGCAGTGAGAACATGGGGCCTGGGGTGGCAGGACACATGCATGTTGTCCCTTGCTCTAGATCACAGTGGGGCCAGGCCTGCAGAGCCCCCCTGCCCCCGGGCTGCAGCCCGTGCCCCATTCCAGGGGCATAAAAACTGCCCCATTCCAGGGGCATAAAAACACACCTGCAGGGCATAAAAACTGTCCTGAGTCTGCAGCAATCTGGCAGTGGCAGATAATTACAGTGTCAGGTGCCCTGAAGGGTATGCCCACATGGGTGCTGATAGGTGGAGTCCTGCTATGTGGGGTCTGGGCTGGCAAGTTGTGTGGAACCAATTAAATTTATTTACATTAAATCCTGGGGAACTGGGTTTCACTTAATGCTGTTTTGCTTAGCGCTCTGTTTTTCCAGAACCAATTAAGAGCACTAAGCAGGGATTGCTTGTATTCAGGTCTAATTCTAGACTTGTGCCAAAGACATCAGCTCTAAAGGGGTACCTAGTCATTCAGGCTGGAATGGTGTAAAAAGTGGCTGGACACGATGGTACTGATCACCGAAAACTGACAGGCATTAACCACATTGGCCTGAAGTGTCATTTGGCTGAGGGAAACCTTCAACTTTGTTGGGTCTTAACATTAAAGCAGTATAAAAATAATGAATAACTTGGGTCATTATTAATCATATGTGATTGTAACAGGTTGTGTATCTAATGATCAAAGCATTTAATTGGGATCTGGGAAGATTCTTGTTTCTAGTTCTTACAGAGTATATGTAATGTGGTATATATAAAAATGGAGCAGGACCTTGTGAAGAAATTATGAGAAATACTATTGCTTCCAAGATGCTTTCTTGTAAAATGATTGACACAGAGCTCTTCAGGCCTTCTTTTAATAACAGGTACAATACAATCTTATAGCATAGGGGAGTGTTTATTCCTGGTCCTGAGCCAAAATTCACTCTTATTTATCTTTCTCAAGCTTCATCTACATAAACAGAATTGCATCCACATAAAACAAGAGAGAACTAAACCTACATAGAAGCCAGTTTTGATTTGGTCAGAACCAGCATGCACAAGAAACCCAGCAGAGGTCTCTAGGCCTAGGGGATGCAGAATATTCTCAATAATCTTGGGCTTCTGGGATGAATTCTACTCACGTAGAAGTCCCACTGAAAAAAACAGAAATACCAGTTGATAATCAACCAACACACAAGACTGTGCTACTTCCCAACTTGAATATGAATTTGGTTGGGGAGGGGGGCAGGGGCAGAGCAGCTGTGGAAAATAATGGAACAAGGAGATAGACTTACCAGATGTTGCATGTTAAGCTGGAAAAAAGGCAACAGGCAAAAGTTGCATTTGCACATGTGAAGCAATGCCACCCTTTCTATACAATTTTCCTCCCACCCTACCCCTGTTGCCACTGAGTTGTTTGTGTGGATCATCCAAAGACATCTGACCAAAGTATTTCTCACATCATAAGTATTGATTGGTTTAAGGGGGGGGGAGTGCAAACTGGCCAAGAAGAAACTATGAAGAATACCATATTCTTCATATTGCATGCAATGTGCCTTGGAATAAGATATACACCTTGTTTTGAAGAGGCCAAATGAAGAAAAAAACTCTTTCCTTCGTAGTAAGTACCTGAGTAGCAGCAGCTAGGCATTGAGCTTGCTCATTGTTTTCCTTGCTGTGGATAACACACAGGGTTCTTTAGATTTTGTCCAGTAAACAGCAGAAATTAGTCCTACCATATTTTCTCACATATAATATAGTTTCTAGCAGCTGGTTTTTGGGGAAAGGTATATGTTATATGTGAGAAAATACAGTATTTTCTTTGTCAACTTGATTTCCTAGAGATGCAACAAGAACAGAAATAATCTACCATATTTCTTTGGACAGTCTGATTTCTTTGTAAATACCAAGAGGAAAGCATGAAGTATAAAAAAAAACAAAGCACATTTACATCAGCTGCTATTCTTTCTGGAAAAAGATGACAATCATTTGGTTTAGAAAGAAGTGTGAATGATACATTGGTGGTTTAATCTTTTCTTAATATCACAAGGACTGTTTTGTGACAACAGGAGGTTGACTTCTCAAGAGCTATCATCTTCCTACTAATCATTTTTACTTTAAGCTTTTTCTCTTTGTTTTTGACATGACAGGCATTTGTGGTGCCACAAACATTTTATAGCACCAACTCATGACATCAGAAGATATGTTTTTCATGTAAGAAACAGGCAGATCAAGTGAACTCAGTAAAAAAAAAAAAAATAGCTTCCACAAAAACAAACCTGGGGTTACATGACTTAAAGAAACATGCCAGCACTGTATCCCAACTCCCACCTCTGCCACCAAAATATCCTGTCAACGGTGACTTACTATCAGGCACACCTCTTTGTCTTTTTGGCATGATATTGCAGCTTTTAAACTCCTCTAACATCCTTTTGCCAACTGCTACTCCATTCCTTGCATTGGTGTTGCTTCTTTATGACTCAGTTCCCTGCCTCCAGAAGCTACCCTGGAGGCTAAATGAGTGCCTAAGATCCTATTAATTCTTTCTTTGTCAGTGTAGGTTTCATAAAATCCATGAAAACCCTATAATACTGTGTTCTTTTATGGCACTTGGCAGACACGTTTAGACCCTACAGGTGCACTTTCTGCATAAATATTCTCATTTACAAATAAAAGGAACCAAAGCCTAAAGAGATCCACTTCTACATTTACAGGAACATCCCTAACCTTTGTGTAACAAATGCAAGATCCTGCCCCCTTCATCCCCACCCACCCCAGTTTGATTAGAAATACCAGGACCCCTTTCCATTTAGAAAGATGAGAAAGACATGTTGGCCATTTTCCTGCATTTTCTACAATGTTATTATTTATTAACAGTATTACCATATAACCTAGGAACACCAATCCAGGAACAGGACTCCACTGTACTAAGCACTGTACATAAAACAAAGAGACAGTCCCTACTCAGAGACCTTAGAATCTAAGACAACAGATGCAGACAGACAAGGGATCACAAGCTAAAAATGAGCCAATATTACTCAGTGTGATAGGCAGCAGTCAGACAGTAAGGTACCAAACCACTGTGGTAGGGGTTTCTAAGCAAGCAACAATGAAGGATCTTAAGGGGCACTTAGAGAAAGCTAATGAGGTCACTCAGTTCATCTTTATGGGGATCTCTGGCCTAGCTGTAAAAGACAGAATAGGAAAGGTAAAAGAAGTCATTGACTCCAGCAGGATTTTCCCTTAGAGACTGCCAGTGTACATCAGCTTATCAACTTTGTTCCAAGGTGACCAGGGGTCTTGACACACACATTGTTAATTTTGTGATTTTTTTTTCAAATCTAGCCTCCCATCTGCTATCCTTCTAGCAATTCCTATTTTTTGTCCATTTGACTTATTAAAAAGCCAATATTTCCCAACAGTTGCTGTAGGTGTTTCTTTTTGTGAGTATAAGTACGATCAGTTAATGATTTACTTTCAGTGGTGGCCATCTTAAGTATTATAAATACAGTTTTACAGGAGAGGCAACAGATCGTCTTAGTTTTCTTGAATAATGTTGCGGTCTAGCCTACTGGGAACAGGTCACAACTTTTCCCACTGGTCTTGATGAGCTGGTGGAAAGGACTAGATTCTTTGATGCCAGCTGTAGAATAGCACACCATGTCATGTTCTTGTTTAATGAGGGGTAAGAAGTGCCTGATTTACACACTATGTATAGTAGGGCCTTAGTTTTTCATATCACAGTAGTTCATAACCCACTTAGTTCACAGTAGACTGCTGGATTAAAGATGAACCACTCGGTGCCTATACACATGCAGCAAGGCTGTCCGAAGCACTCTAACTAATAGTCAAGCAGACTTGACTAATTGGGTAATTATCACACTCCAGCAGACTCCAGTATCATGGAGCATCCCTGCACTGACAAATGCTGGTAAAAGTACTTTTAACTAAAGCTTGTTCAACAAGCTTTAAAGCACCCCACTGCCATTTTTCAGCACAAAGATGCTGATACATGCAATGTTCTAGGCACTTTAATTACAGCTGATCTAATTAAAGCACCCCCACTCCCCACAGTCCCAGAACACGTGTACAAATGCCTTCAGCTACTTACTACAGATTTTTGTTCAAAGGGTGCAGCTTCTCTGATCAGAGGAGTTTATCAGTGGTTCCATGCCACCAAGAGCAGCATTCCTTAAAGGAAAAGGCATAGCAAAAAGCAGGAACACCTGAAGGTCCATAAAGATGTTTACTACAGTTATATAACCCTGGGCTGATTTTCAAATCCTTACCTTGTGAGAGGTGGGAGGAACAGGGGAAGAACTCTGCTGAGGGATCTGAGTTCTTCTGTAGTGTCTTTTATCTTATATGCCACTGTCATGTCCCATATTGCAGTCATTCTTATATTTTGTTCCCACCTTTTCCTTGTATTGTATTGTATTGTATCCCTTTCATTGCCTATTTCTGGACCCTTCTATTTCTAGTTTCTTTGTTTGTTTGGGTGGGGAGAGAGGGGGGTCAGAGATGGTATGACCAAAACTGAATAGTTTTCAAGATTGTTTTAATCAAGAATCAATTCTTCAATTCAGAAGCAGCAAGAACAGGATCATGTGATTTCTGGTACTTGCTATTTTAGCCATTCAATACCATCATAATTTTTATAGTTTTCATATCACTGCTGTAGTTTGAAACAGAAAGGTGGAGCTGGAAGGGACACCAGGAGATCATCTAGTTCAACTTTCTGCCCAAGACATGATCATACTTATCTGAACCATTATACACAAGTATCGATCTACCCTATTCTTAAAACTAGATAAACAACCCTGTTGTACAAGTGCCAGGGCCATTGCCCAAAAGACCAACACCCTAACCTGTCACAAATAAAGCAGGGGGATGAGGTCACTATCAATGTCCTACTGCTGCAAGAACATGAAGTGGTCATTATATTACACTTAAGAAATCCAAGGAAGAGGCCCATGTCTCTGCTACAGAAGAAGGCAACCGCACTTCTCTCAATACCATTCTGACTGTGGGGTCAAATTCCTTCATGATCCCAAATATGTCCTTTTTGCTTAGGATCAGACCAATTGACAAGATCTTCTAACTAGAAACAAGGAGACAAAGAAAAATTATGCATCATTGATAACAACACAACAGTTTCAGTAACAAGATTTGATTTTATAGATACAGAATTCTGATTTCATTTCAGACATTATCTGAAGGATAACTTATAGTGTAGGGGAAGAAGATCCTGCTTAATAGGTACATGCATAGCATAATAATAAATTGCTATGCATATGCTTATTACTTTACATATTACAATATTTGGTGCCTGGACACATTGGGGGTTTTTTATTTTATCACACAAAAGAATTCTGCTATGATTCTCCATGTTCAGACACTACTGTAGAGGTATTTACAAACTTATCGTGTCTTTGTACTCAAAGTTAATATTAAAAAAGGTAAAAAACTTTCCAGATAAACCATTTTCACTGCTGGAAAATGCTGACTTGGCAAAACATTTTTTTGTAGGAAGTATTAAAACATTTTTATGCATAATTACCAAAATGCTTCATTTCAAATGTATCCTACAAAATACCATATGGTCTTGCATACAAACCCTCCCCAAAATAGAATATATGTACTTTCTTTTTGAAAGGCAAAATGAAGGGGGAAAAAGATTTTTCCAGAAACATAGCTATATAAAAGAGATACAGAGCCTAATCTTCAGCTTACTCATCCTCCCTTTCCTACTTAACTATAGCTGAAACTCTAACTGCTGCTGAAGACTTGTATGAAAACAGCTAAATAGAATCTTAATCTATGAAACAGAAACTCAGCTTCCCTACTTAATAAGCACACCCTAATTTTGGGTGTCTGATTTTACAGGGAAAGCTACGTGTTTGTTGTATGTAAGAAATTATGGTATTGTGACTTTGTATAAAAATGAAAAGTCCAGACAAAGCACTTTAATGTGTTTGCTTTGATATATCCAAAACAGATTTTGAATATTGTTTATTGGAAATGTCAAACCTGCCCCCATGCTGGATGAAAAGAATTTTCAAAATTTGTGGAAAACTCTCACAAAATACAAATTATACATTTCTACCATTCCAGCTAGCATACTAAGGTTACAATCCTGCAAGCTCAGGAATACAGCTAGACTCTTGCCCACACAAGAAATTCTGTGCTCTATATTTAAGTTTGCAGCACTGAGGCCTAAACTAGAATCTAGAAGTCATTAACAAGAAGCTAATCCTTAAAGCTAGAATTCAAATTAAAAAGTAAAAGTTTAGCCACCCACCTCACACCATAGAGGATAATTATCAAAACCCACAATATAATCAACTATCTCATCTGTTCAGAAAATAATCAGCAACTGTTTCAACTCATGACTGATAAACATTGACAAAAGCTTGTGGGAAAATGGCAAAGCATTTGCATGGACTATATCCAAATGAAGTGCAATCAGTTCTTCATTTTAAAGTATCAAATTCACCTATACAATAAATCTTATACTAGAAAAAAAAATCTATGGATAAGAGCCAATATTAAATATTAGTAATGATAATAAAATTAGATAATTTATTAATTGAACATTTCCTCCAAATTTCAGAATTGACTACATTTTGTGATTAACTTACATACCGATAAAGGCAGAAGGGTAAAATACAAAAGGATAACAAAAAAATACTGTCTCAAATGTCAGTTTCTTAGAAGTCACATTTGAAGTATCTTCCCTACCTTAAAATAAGTTACATATAACCATAAGAGTCAAAACTTTAAATCTAACAAATCCAAATCAAAATGCACATAATTTAATTTAGAATTACTCCACATATTATTAAATGATAGACAGTTAGCTGCATGTGCTGTTTCAGATAATTTTGTACTTCTACAAATTAAAGCAAAACATATTACACCCTAATTCAAACAACAGCCTCTAATTTTAATTGTAGCAAATATTACGTTAAGTTATAGGCTGTCACTTTGCTAGGTAAGCTAGTTTAAATGATTACAGAGCAATTCTTCCTTCTCCCCACAGCTGCTAACAACCAGCGCGATGCTTTAAACACAAA
>JAGPOW010003316.1:41382856-41401019 GCA_030014935.1 Caiman crocodilus
TCCTCTCCTACAGCTGTAATCACATTGATCCCTCTGCTAACCTTCTCTGCCTCTGAGCAGAACACAGGAAAGTATTAACCCTATCACAAGCCTTTGTCAGTTATAGCTGTCTGTTGTCTTAAGACAGTAGACGGTGGTGACAAAAACTCCTCAAATATCATAGTAGATTTTAGTATATATATTTTTTCTATGTTTTGGTCTTGATGGTATGAACTGAACAAGTACTGGTAGATTTAATTTACTGTTGTTAGCTGGACAATAATGGATAGCACTCTAGAGTGACTGTCAGGGAAATATAGTGAACCAAGTTATATGGAGTGTTTTGTCCAAAAATATTAAGATAACCCAACTCATGTGCAATTTTATTTCTTTAGCTAAACTGTCTCATGCTGCAGGGTTTGTGATTTTGTTTCAGTTATAATTTGAAGTTTGAAATGGTTATTGAATGAAATAGAAGGATTTAAATTTTTAGAGTAAAGAGGAAAATAATGTTCTCCAAACAATTGTTGTTTACACCAGAACAGCTGAAAATGTCAGTGTCGTATAAGCTACAATCTGGGCTATAAAGTCAGACCCTACAGTTATAAGCAGATTTACCTTTATAAACAAGTACACCTTCTGCCCTAATAAGTTGAGAGATGGGCAGAGGCATGGGGAAGGAAAATGATTTTTGTACAAGTTAGTAATCATGAGAATGAAGTGTCTCAGCATTCATGGCACTTACAGAAGCCATTAGACTGAGCAGAGAACCATGTGAGTTAGCAAGAAATCCGATTTGGGGGCAGGGGTGTAAGACTAAAGAGGTGGCTAACCCACAACAACCTGCTGCAAGTAGCATAGACAGCTTTTGTGTGTGATATGTAGCAGATCAGGGCGGGAGCAGGGAACTCAGCAGCACATAGGTGCAGGGAACACAATGAAAAGAAGTGTGTCAGGTAAGGGAACAGGATGGAGTGGCACCTGGGTAAGGTGGGCAGGCTTTCCTTGTGCACATCTGCCATTAAGATGGGTCCCCACTGGGTTAATTACTCTTTACAGGGAGCCTAATTATGAGCCAGAGGGAGGCATTTCCTTGTGAACCCTCTGCCTGAGTTAGGACTTATTTGGCTTCTGAGCATTCCTTGCAAGAGACAGGAGGAGGTGGTGCTACTGCTACCCTACGTTTCCACAGTCCAGTGTTTAAACCGCTTGGTGGAATATGAAACATTCAGTTTCAAACCTTTACCTCATATCTTTTCAGAGTTGGAACAGAGATAGAACCCCAGCTTCCCATCTCCCATATCCCATATGAATGCTTCACCCAGTAAGGACACAGGGACATGCTGGGGTAGGTCTTCTCCAAATTGTACTATTGCAACTGTTCTGCATTGCATAAACTGCTACATCAGTGCAATGACCAGAACCTACATCTCTCATACGAATGTCCTCACAGTGATATTATAGAGCCGTTTTCATTCTCCCACTAGTGCAATGTATTTTGAAATCTATGTACATTTATGTGAAGTTAGTGTATGTTAAGAAGTGTTTTTTTTATACAAAATGGAACAACTTCAACAGGAGAGATTTACCTCCAAATCCTGTACAACCTAGTGGTTACAGCAGACGTCTCAAGGATGGGAGAGCTGAGAACTGAGTTTGTCTCTGTTCTAAGTCAAGCAAAGAGGGAGATTTGAACCTGAGGCTCCCACATCCCTAATGAGAACCCCAGCCATGGGACTAGTGAACAGAAGGGGATAAGTATTAGGGCTATCCAAAGCTTTGGGTGCTGATTCAATTTGGAGGAGATTTGGCCCAATTTGGTAACTGAAACTCTGAATCCAAACTGAATCAGGGTACCAGTTAAAAGGTTTGAATCAATTTGAAGCTCTCCAAATTGATTTGGAAAAGATTTGCAGAGCTTTGGTGCTTTAGGCAGTCCCTGCTGGCTGCAGCTGGGAGCTGGACCCAGACTCCCTGCCAGTAAGTAGGTGTGGGGGAGAGGGGGCTGGAGAAAGGAGGAGGGGATCATGGGGGGGACCCCTGCCAGGCCCCATCCCCTGCCTGCTCCCCCAGTCCCTCTAAGCACTCTGCTCTCCCAGCTCTCTTCATGGCTGCCCTGCCCACCCCAGTTGTTTAAAAGAAGTCCCTACTAACCCGGTCCAGCTGGGCAGGGGGTGCGATCCCTGCTGCCTCATGCCATGTGGGGGGTTCTTCACAAGTCTCCCAGCCCCCATGGCTGCCCTACCCACTCCAGCTCCCAGCCCTTTAAAAAAACAAAACAACCCAAAGCCCCAAACTCACTGCTGCAGCAGCCTCAGAGCTTCTGCCGGCTCATAGCAGAGCCCTCCACGCAGCGCAGGGGAGTGGGGATTGCCCACCCCCCGGAAGCAGCCAGTGAATGTAGGCTTTTTTTTTTTTTCAGAGCCAGGAGCTGGGGCAGGCGGGGCAGCCATTGAGAGTGGGCAGGGAATGGGCCTGTGTGATTCAGAGATTCAGTTGAATCAATTCAGGTCAGTGATTCAAATCACTGAATTGAATCCCTGTCCCCCAAATCAGCTGAATCCAAAGCGAATACTAGCCACTTTGCCTAGCCACAGGCCTAATGGGCATGCCTCCTCCCATCTTCCATGTGGTCAGTCTTGCTCTGAGAACTACTGGATTGAGCCCCACCAGGGAACTGTGGAGGGACAACCTGGTTTGTGAATCCTACTGGAACTTAACTGTGAGCAAGGCACTGATAAGCTAAGTATATTTAGGCAGTTTTATGTGTGCTCACAGGCAGAAACAGGTGCCTCAGCTCAGCAAGGGTTTTAAAGGTCTCAGTGGCACCTAAATGCTGGACTTCAGTACTAAGTCATTTTGTGGACTTCACTTTAGCTGACTTGCATAACATCATCCCAATGCGTTGGGGAACAGCAGGAATTTGGACCCAGGTGTTTCAAGTCCTAAAGTACTACCTAGCCACGAAATCATACTTACTCCTGGTAAAAGTGTTGCAATATCCTTTTATGATGGCTGCACCTTGAAAGTTTTCTTCCAGATAACTCTAAAGTAATATTTATCTTCTGCTTTTTGCAGGGACTCTTTGTTCACTGTCAAAACCTTCTGTCAACCTGAGAGTGCTTTCTACACAGCAAGGAAAGGAATGCACCAGATGGAGCTACTCCCCACTGTTCTCCCATGCTTATGGACCAAATGCAGTCAATTCAGGGCAATAGTATGGGTGGGCAAGAAGGCCCAAATTAGGAGGGTCTCCAGAATTGCCCCCCAATTTAGTTTTTACTAAAAACTCCAAAATAGTCCCTATCTGATGCTGGTGTTTTAAGAGCAACAGCTGGGACAAGCGGAGCACATGGTGCCAGTGGCAGTGGCGGCAGCGACAACAGCACAGGCAAAGGCTGTTTAGGGGTTCCTGACATGGGTTAGGCTGCCCCAACCCCACTCCCATTCTCAGATTTGATGCCACCCCCTCCCCACTCCTCCTGCTCTCAGAACTATGCCCAACCTCCCCTGCTTGTCTGCAGGGTTTGCTCAGGGCATCAACTCTGCTTCAGCGGTTGGATACAACCTATGAGCCATAAATTGAGCACCAGTGGTCTAAGCAACTGAAAGTATTAGTAATTATATATCTTTATCAATCTGAATGCTTGTTGTTACAGTGATAGGTCCAGGATGCAACTGTAATAGGGAGCCAGAGGCTCCTGTTATTTTAAGGGGAAAGTACAGCAGGGCAGCCTTCCTGTATTAGGGTTGCCAACTTTGACTGAAGCTATTCTGGGATATATTTTTCCCCCAACATGATGTAATGTAACATCCTATTAAAATCTCCTGGATTGATTTCAATAGTCACTAGGAGATAGATGCCAATTCCGGTAGACTCACAGCCAATCCAGTAGAGTTGACAACCCTATCCAGTGTAGGCAGGTAACTGAGCAAAAATCAGCTGTGCTGCAACAAGCTTACTGTGTGGGGCAGATTCCCAGGCAGCCTGAGGGTAAAAGATACAAGCAGAGAAGGGCAGGCTGACATTAGGCACAAGGGGAAACTCCTGCGCTTGACTATGAAGTCACCTGACTGGAAGGGGCAGTACTCTAGGGCAAATCAGCCCAGCACCTGAAGCAAGGCAGGCAGTCTGGCCATACATGCTGCAGGGAGCAGAGCTCTGGGGAGGGAGAGGCTGAAAGAGAGAGCATGGCAAGCATCCAAGTCACTCATGAAACTGGAAGGTGAGAGCTCAAAGGAAAGTAGAGCTTGCAGGATGGCATAAACCCTGATTGGGGGAGACACTTTGTTTGGGAACAGTTGCCTGTATTTGCCCTGTGTTAAAGCTGATACCAGAGGACCAGATGTGGCTGAAAGGGTTGTATAGGAGACCACAGAAGGCACATGAGAAGCACCCATTTAGAGGCTAGGGTTAGCAGCCCTGCAGAGCCAGGGACTCAGGGGGTTGAGCCCAGTTAAAGGGGCCAGGGATCAGTAAAGTATGAGCAGCCCTGCCTTGGACAAGGAATGCCAGGGACTGAGTTAACTTGGTAACAACCTTGCCTGGTCCAGGGGCACCAGGGAGTGGGGCTGAGTCAGACAACAAGAAGCCTAGTTTGGTTCAAGGATGCCAGGGGACTGGAATGAACCTTAAAATAGGAGCCAGAGGCCCAGACACCAAGATACAGAGAGGGCTGAGGCAAAGAAAGCTGGGCAAGAACAAGTGGAGCAGGGCTGGAGGCCTGCAGTCAGTGTAAGAGTAGGCTAAAACCAAAAAGGAAGAGGCCCCTACAGGAAGGTCTAGAAGAACATTGTCAGAATAACATCCATGGGCAGGACAGAAGCTCTGAATACAGCCCATATGGCAGCTGGTGCCCCAAGGCACCAAGATAAGTCCAAGAGGGCCACAGTTTAGTGCCCTAGGGAACAAGACTGAGATTGGCTGGTTGAGGACTTGGGGCTCACTGCGAGACCCTGGGACAGACTCCCTAAACTCCATAAGAAACATCAAGGCATGGCACATGAGATTAAAAAGGGGGGCTACTCCAGAGTGGAGCCACATCACCACCAGGGAGAATTGTGGCCACCTCAGGAGGGGCTGGGCACTGCCACAGTGACATTACCAAAGATTTTACCTTTACAGTATCACAATTTTCAGTCCTTGTATATGGAGGTGATAATGGGGATGTTCCCTCTGTAAATATACAAAAACACATCAGTGTTCTGCTTGAGGAACACCAAATATTTTTCACAAATCATACCTGCAATCTTGTTGCTTGGGACTACTAATGTTGAAAAAAGCAAACTGTATATAGAAAAAAATGCCAGAGCCTGTGAAGATGAAGGTAGGTTGTGTGCCCTTAATCTCTTCCCCACTACATCCATCTACTACAGTGAAATTTAGTTGTGTATTTGTACATAACTGCTTGCTCCCGAGGGATATTGTCATAATACTTTGTCACTGTTTCACATTAAAAGAAGAGGACCATCTAAAATTTCCCCAATCCATAGGCCAGACATAGGTTCTGTACAGCAGAGGTGCAAGGTTCCAGCTTCCCCTAAATAAGAACATCCTTAGCAGCCCTACTCACAGTCAAGGCTGGCATGTTCCCACCTACTCCCAGCATATTGGGTTTTGCCAACCACTCCTCAATCTGTGGTCAGTCAGGTCAGAAACTGAACTGTCATGCCGCAACTATAGTTCCAAATGGTGTTAATGTTTAGCCCTAGAGACAAGCATCCAACCAAAAGGTTTGTATCCTTGTTCCTGAGCACAAGTAATAAAACACAGTCTTGCCAACCACTGCTAATTAATCATACATGAGGAGCAGGTGTAATTATAGGAGAACCTCTGAGTTCTGAAGCCAAATAACACATGCCTGGTGTACCTCCTTTACAAGGATGCTGACATAATTTCTGCCAGTTTCATAGTTGGTAGGGTTGGAACAGACCTGAGCAGATCATCAAGTCCAACCCCCTGCCATGGCAGGAAAAAGTATTGGGGTCAAATGACCCTGGCAAGGTGTTCATCTAACCTCCTCTTAAAGACCCTCAGGGTAGGACCCAGCACCACTTCTCTTGGTAGTTGGTTCCAGATCCTAGCCGCCCTGACAGTGAAGTAGCACTTCCTGATGTCTAGGCTGAATCTACCTTCTGCCGGCTTGTGACCGTTATTTCTAGTCACTCCTGGTAGTGCTCAGGGGAACAGGGATTCCCCCAATGCCTGCTGGCCCCCTCTGACTAGTTTGTAACAGGTCACTAGATCCCCCCTCAGCCTTCTCTTGTGGAGGCTGAACAGGTTCAGGTCCTCAGCCTCTCCTCGTAGGGCCTGCCCTGCTGCCCCCTGCTCAGGGGAGTGGCCCTCCTCTGGACCTACTCCAAGTTGTATCACATCCCTCCTGAAGTGACGCCCAGAACTGGACACAGTACTCCAACTGCATCCTGACCAGTGTTGCTTAGAGGGAAAGGATCACCCTCCTTGGACCTGCTCGAGATGCATCTGTGGATGCATGACAAGGTGTGGTTGACCTTCCTGACCATGTCCCTACACTGTCAGCCCATGTTCATTTTGGCATTAATAATGACTCCAAAATCCTTTTCTGCCTCTGCACTGACAAGAAGGGAATTCCTCAGCGTGTAGGTATGCTGCTGGTTCTTCCTCCCCAGGTGTAGCACCTTGCACTTGTCAGTGTTGAAACCCATTCTGTTCTCATTTGCCCACCTTGTTAATCTGTCTAGGTCCAATTGCAGCCTATTTCTCCCTTCTAGCATGCCCACTTCCCCCCCACATCTTAGTGTCATCTGCGAATTTGAACAGGTTGCTTTTTACACTCCCGTCCAAGTCACTGAGGACCTGCAGAACCCTGCTGGTCGAAAATGACCCATCCACCACCACTCTCTGGGTGCGGCCCTCCAGCCAGTTAGTGACCATTTGACTTTGTAGGTGTCAACACCACAGTCCTTTAATTTTTTAATGAGAATGGGGTGAGAGAGAGTGTCAAAGGCCTTACTAAAGTCCAGAAAGACTACATCCACCGCAACACCTGCATCTAAGGATTTTGTGACCTGGTCATAGAAGGCTACCAGGTTGGTCTGACAGGACCTGCCTCTAATGAACCCATGTTGGTTGCCCCTAAGCATACAAACAAAGCACCATGCACCAAACTGACCTTCATCCAAAGCCCGGTGTCATTCTGGCTCTGACCAAATCACTCATCTCCACTATCTGAATCTGATAAGATGAATCATAAAGCTGGACACAGCCTGTCTCCAGCTGTTTCACATACACATTGAAGAATACAGGGGAGAGAATTTGGGGCCTGCACATTTTATACAGCAGTCTTAAGGCAATGGACGATTGTTCAGTATTATTCTCTGGCCTCCCTTCTGATGAGAAGAGAAGCCACTTCAAAGCAGCTCCTTTGTTAGTACTTATCAGAAATCTCACAACCAGTTGTATCAAAGGTAGTCAAGAGATCAATAAGGAATTGGAACAAAAAGATAATCCCCAAATTAGCATAAATAGCTGCATGTCAGCCACTGGTTTGGAACCAGTGAAGACATTGAGCACAGATTCTGTGGTGAAACCAGGATGACTAGGGTCCCTAAACAGACTAAGAACTCCCCATACTGCAGGAGTTGTTTCTTTTCAAGATTTCAGATCACTTTTCTAAAAAGAGACAAATTCAGAATTGATCACTATTGATTGCCTATTCATATAAAAAGATGGCTCCTTAAACAGATTATTATGAAAGGAAAACAAATTATTGTTAAAGGAAAACAGAACCCTCCTACTATGAAATGCTGACAGGTCTTAACTAAGTGTCATTTCCATATTGGTCTTCTGCAACCAGAAAGACTAGGCAGTCTGGATGGATAGTTTACTGAGTTTTCTTTATTTTTCTCACTAAATGATTCGATATAGGGAAGCACAATCAGTGGTAGCAATTAATTCCTCTTTGGAGACTATAACTTTTTGTCTTCCAGATTCAGGTGCATAATACTGTGGGGGCCAAGAAACGCTGGCAGAATGGGGGCCACTGATGGAGCGGAATTGAGATGCTGGAGATGCAGCAGTTGCAACAAAAAAACCTTTATTTACAGTCTGTATACACTGTAGGCACGTTTCATGGAGTTACAAACAAAACAGGAAACAGGCACACTGATGCTCTCACTCACACAGGATATGGGGCATCGGATGATTCCAGCAGGGAGTCATCAGCAGTTGATCAGGCCTCCTTTGTGGCTTGGAAACGCATGCGGGGATCTCTCCTCATGCGCATCTGAGCACTCCTCCAATTTGGGTGGGCATCACCCAAGCCTTTTATTCGGTCAGCAAGCCAATTGCCAACTGACATGTGTACATAATTTACGGTGAGCCAATCATAAGCATGCTCTCGGTGGTGCAGCTGCAAGGTTTTGGCGGGCTCTGATGCAGCACCGAGACTTTTTCCCCGTGCTATAAGGGAAATCCCTACACCCGTGTTTGCAATGTGCTTAACACAGCTGTGCCGAGGCATCTCTTTAACTGTTCTGTACTGACAAATACAACAAAACTATGGCTTATACAATAATAGTTAACAGATAAACCTCAGTGGTGCAATGGTCTCATGAATGATGTAGTGTATTCCTTTATCAGCATTGCCTCTTCACACTGATGTCATTCAGGGACCAAGATGTACAAGTGACTGTGAATTGCTTTGGTCTATATCATAGAAAGTGTTTTCTTATAAAAAAAAATTACTCCTGGACTGCTATGTTTGGTATACATTAAAATACAGCGCTCACTGACTCATGCAGGCACACAGCAGGTGCCTCTTCCTCTGTCCTGCCAGTAGAATCCCACAAGTGATGGAAGTATAAGCAAGCAGATGCAAGTCCCAGCAATACAAGTCTGGTAGTTCTTTAAAATCTAGTTCTTTAATAGGTTGGAAGGCAGGAGTATTGGCATTGACACTAATGCTAGTCAGAAAAATTCAAAATTACCAAAAAAAGATGAGAGAAAATGTCATAGCTATTGTTCATGACACTTCTTTTCCCATTTTCCATCCAGTTCTGTAGCTAAGCATGTCTGATATCCTTCTTTATACGTTTTAGCTACAGCTTTACGTATCAAATGTAGTGTGTTTATATGACTCCAAAGCCTTTATTTTAAAGTCCTTCCAATGAGTTTTTACTTTCCTTTTACTAATAGACTTTTTGATACTGATAGATCCAGAACCACCTATCATGGTCATAACAGCTCAGGCAAGAACCAGGCAAAATAAATACCAAATATTCTTTTTTACCTATAAATATGAAAATTGTTTTAATCATATTATCTGATAGGAGTCAAAATGGGAGATCAGTTTTACTATCATATTCAAATATCCGTATCACCTAGGATTCCAGTTTAAATTATGCCAGATACTAGTCTATTTTATTACTTTTGTTGCAATATAACTCATCTTTTCATAGTTTTCATCATCATAAATTTGGATGGCAAGTGAAATTTGACAGGAAAGTCTCTCATTTCGGTGACTCAATAAAGCACCAAAAGACCCTGCAAGCAGAACAAATTTTAATGGTTTGGTTGGATTATAGTTTTTGTGCAAATGTATATTTGACTATAAACAAAAAAAATCAGTAAAATTGCATCAAAATCACTAACTTGCATGGGCATAGGAACAAACTGACCAATCAAATCTAGAAAAATGAGGAAAATGTTTAGAAAGAAAAAAAAGTTTAAAATGCACCTGAACTTATTTTTAAAGGTAACGACAGCCTCAAAATGAAATTATTAATTTCACCTAGGGAAGTGGTTGTTGTTATAGTATTTTTTTTTATTTTGGTGAGAAAACCAAAGGAAAAAATGTGGATCTCTCTGAATTGATTTTTACTACTCCTACTACTATTATTGTTATTATTATTGGTATTATTATTATTATTTGGCTCAGGGAACTAACTTACCCAACTATTTGCGCAGTTCTAGTTCTAACTATAGTTTTAATATAAACCATAACTATTACTATAACCAGTGCCAGTTGAAGTAAGAGTGTCACTGACTGGATAAAGCTGTGTATTGGAACTCAGAAAACCTGGGTTTGATCTTGTATCACTGGCCTACTGAGTGACCTTGGGAAAATAATTTTGCTTCTCACACCTCTGTTCATTCCTTTTTTAGCTTTTCATGCAAGTAAAATTTGATTTATCTGAAGGAAAGATTAAATTTCATCGTTTCCATGGAAAAAGAATATTCTGAGGACTCCTCCCAAAGTTCCAGGATGAGGAGTGTAATCAGGATCTTCATTTTTCCAGCCCAGTGAAACTTCCAACTTCGCCAGGGCAGAGCATTGAGCTTTCTTGACAACCAGCCAAAGACTATGGAATTAAGTCCCCCAGGAACTACAGATCATCAGAAACACCACCACTCTTCACTCCAATCTCAGGATTCATTGCTTTGACTTAACAAGCTCTAATATGAAAGCAAAGTAGCACGGTTGTGTACAGTTGTTTTGGTGTGCACATCATAATACTCTATTGGTTACACTTCTCCCTTTAGGGAAAGAATAAGGTATAAGGGAATAAACAACGTATGAGAAATGTTAGTCAAGTCACTTAACGAAGTTGCAGAGGGCATTCACATAATATAATAATGAGTTCAGTGCAACAGGCTACATAGAACCGAATGGTTTTGAAGAAGTCAGCTGAGTTAAGGGCCTTTACAAGTTCTTCTTCTGATCATCCTTTTTTCCACTTATTATGAAAATACGTACACTAACTTCAACAGCTTCACATTCTCCTAATGACAGAAATGACCGTGAAAATCAGTGTCTTCCAGAAAAAGCATCAAACCCACTGCTTCATGTGGTATGTCAACACAGCACTGAACAATGTTTGAGTGTGTCAATGTGAAAACAGTGGTGTAACTAGGGTGGGGTGACTGATGCAACTGCCCCAAACACCAACTTGGATCGAGCCAGCAGTGCAGTTTCAGCCAGAAATCTCTGCTGCCCTATACCCCAGAGGCCTGGCTGCATCACTACCTTACTGTTTGAAAACATGCCCCACTCGGTCACTCCAGCTCTGTAAATCCTGCACATTAAAAAATGTTAAGGAACCACTCTTGTAAGCATGTCTAACACTGAGAAGCTAAAAGTGATGCTGGATATGCACGGGGAGTATACCAAAAAGTAGCTATATGACACATGGCATGTAGAGTGTGGGAAAAACTAGTCAGGGCATCCGTTCATGGCAGCTCTCACACGTACCACCCCACCCAGCATCAATGTGTCTACAGAGGCTTTTTACTGTTCTGGAGTATACAAGACAGCATCAGCTCATGCTCAGATTAGAACCACTAAACTGGAGGCCAAAAGAAATGCCTGATAGGCAAGGAAAAGTGATTATTAACCCACATAGAATTATTAATTTCCTAGTGCTGCCACTTCAGTGCATGCTCCTTGCTCTAGGTAGAAAATAAGACCTTAGTAATGCATTGGTTAATAAATCAATGTCAGATTTTAATATTAATAATCCCTTTGAAACCAGTTCCTACCAAATATCACAGTTAGTGGTTGCTTTGCTAGATTGTTAATGGGTCATTAACTAAAACCAGCCATTAGCTGCTGCTGTAACAGCTTCCATAAGGATTTATTAAGGTAACCTCATGTATTATTAAAGAGAAACTTCATGGATTTAATTTTTTAAAAGTTTATTTCCCTTAGGCTTCCACTGCTATTGCTTCAAAGGTGGAAATGTTTGCATATCAGACGATAGGATAGTCCACTTCCCTCCTTTTTAAAAAAAAACTACTTTATTTCTAAAGTATCCTTCTTCCCATGTCCTCCCTTCCCTTCTCAAGTGCAAGAGGACACTGTATACCATTTAAAAACCAAGTGTAATAAATTAATTATCTTTTTAAAAAATATCTTTTTAACATTCAAATTTAATGAAGCAGACTAAAGGTCTGGCAAAAGAAAAAAGGGAAGGAAGATTAAATGGTTTCATCCAGGCTTGTTATCAAAGCCAGTAGGAGGAAATACTTTTTCACACATTTCATTACAGTGTAGAACTCACTGCTACTGAACCAAGAATTTAACAAGATCCAATACTAGATTGAACCTGTTTACAGATGTCAAGAATATATCCACATTCATGATGTAGAAGAAAACATTTGGAAGAAATAGTTGATCTGGGCTTATTTTGTGAAAATAATTCACTTTATAATGTGTTTCATTGAAAGGTATAATCATTGGGATCCCTACAGCTCGGACAGTATGTGAGTGCAAACTATCAACATCTAGACATGCTGAACATTCAGTCTTCTTCAAAAAAATATATTTTAAAAATTATATTGTCACAAAATTGGCAGATCTTATTCACAGTCATCTAATTTGAACCTAAACAAATCAAACCTTCAAGCCACTGTAATTTATATCACGGCAAAAATAAAACTGTGATTTACAGGCTGTTAAAGATTAGTAACTTGGTACTAAACGGTTCAAATTACATCCTGCGTTGTAATCTGTAGATGAGCTAAAATTATTTATGAACGCCATATTTTTTCAAACTGGCCTTGTTTTATTTCATCTCTACAAGGCAATGCTACAGAGATTCATCTAAGAATGAAAATGTCTTAATTTATATCTCTTGGGGAAAAACACAAAAACACAAGCCTTGTGAATGATTTTTGAGGATAAAACTTCATGATTTCCTATTTTTGAGAAATCATCTGTGAAATGTCCTTGTATATTAAGAAAACTTTCAACACTATCCCTTAAGCACCCAGTCTCACTAAGGTTCCCACAACTGAACACAAAATCATGAAAAAAAAATCTTTCCACTTTTGTGCCTTATTAATCATAACATTTATAGATAGAGCTGCATTGTTTTTTTTTAGCAGCAATTGCTCCGCAAATTGTTATCTCTGTAATTGGTTGCTCTCCTTATTTACTATACCTTTGTAAAGTAAGAATTCATCTTCTGTTGGGAAGCCAGGAGAGTGCTGTGTCATGATATGTATATGCAAGTACTTTTAAACTACTGTCTTCTGGGTTATAAGAATCATTATTCACCAGATCCATCCAAATAATATAAACAACAACGACTAACATTTTCTTGTAGTGGCATTTTGTAGCATGGCAAGATGCTTAGCATTTTTCTTTTTAGCAAAGGTTAGAGGCAGCCCTGAACCAAGACTCTGAATGCAAGAAGAAACTCAAAAAATTCAGGTTCAAATCTCAATTTGGTCACTCAGGGCCACTCTTTATGTGCAGATAAAGGCACAACAGGATCTAATGTGCTATCCACAGAATTGTGCTTCCTGTCATGTCATACATGCATGGCAGAAGATGTGATTGTAGGATTGTGAGTCGGATCCCATCAAGCCTTATTGTTGGTGCAGAGGGAACCCAATCCTGGACTCCCCCTGCACCAGCAAGAAGCAAGTTCCCATAGCTAGGACCCCCTTCAGCAGATGGGGCTCCCAGCCATGGGAGCACCCCATGCACCCCCATGGCTAGGAGACCAGTTGCTGCAACTCCCAGCCATGTGGGTGCACCACACAGCTGGGAGCCCTGTCATCTAAGTGGACTTCCAGCTGTGAGGACATGTTCTCCCAAAGCTGGGAGCCAGTTTCAGTTAGCTCAGGAGTGCATATGGACCTCCCAGCTGGGAGCTCTAATCAGCTGACAAACCTCCTGTTGGCACTGCATTTATAACCCAGATACCCTGTTCCAGGCAGACCCAAACCCTCAGACCAGCAACAACCTCTCCATTTGATGAGAAATTAATTTTATTTATATACAATGATAACAAATAAGAATAATGCAAACAATTCTATAGCTACCTGTGGCAGTGCACCGCACTTTAAGAGCCTGAGCAGGCTATGAGACAGCCTGCAATTGACTGCAGAGCCAATCAGGTGGTCACATGACAGCCAGCAGGCCACCTGATTGGAGCTGGGCTGCAGTGTATCAGTATAAGAGCAGGCCCTAAGGAGCAGAGCCAACAGTAGTTGTTGTTGGGATGCTTCCAGAATAACATCTGCTGTTCCCAGGAACATCCTGGAGGTTCAGGGTAGAAATTATGGGGATGGAGGAGGTTCCTAGGGACCCAGTGGGGTCTCAAGCTCTGGGGGAAGGCTTTGGGACTAGGGAAGAGTGAGGCCCACCTGACTAAAGGGGCTTAGAGTTGTAGGCCTACACAGGGCCCCTGATTGGAACTGTCAGGGGTGAGGTCAGGGGTAAGGGGAGTCCAGCTGAGGAATGGGCTGCATGTAAGATCTCTGGGGCTCTAGGCCAGCCTGGCTTGGGACAACTGCATAGTACAGTGATGACTGTATGGGGCCCACGGGGGACCCCTTTGGAGTATGGAGGTCAGTGGCTGCCAGTCTGGCTTCCTGTCCCCTTGACTGGTCAATGCACGGGGACCAGGGCTGAAAGGCCAAAAAGCAACGGACCCTATGGCCTGGAGGCAGGGCCAGAGCCTAGAAGAGGCTGAAGTTCCTCTGTGGGGGTAAGGGGCTAGAGGGGACATTAAAGCTGAAAGGAGGTAGGGGTCAGCCAGCATGCAGGCTGCAATGATGGAGGCTGAGGCCCAGTCTCCTGGGTGGAGGCATCCTATAAGGAGGTCTGAGAAACATGGGCCAGTGACAGAAAACAATCTGAGATGGAGGCTGCAACAGTGCTACAATGAGTAGCCCAAGGACAAGACCCAGGGGTGAAGAAAGACTAGGGTAGGTAGGCCTGCAATGGTCCTGGGGAATGACCTAAAACTACACCCTGCTGGGGAGGACTGTATGATGGGGTTACCAGTGGCAGGGCAATCCTCAGGAAATGGCACATCAGTGCCTCCCTAGTGAATGGTTTGTCTGAGGTGCCAGAAAGCTTCAGCCCCTGCTGCCTTGTGGGTGACTGTGTGGAGAGAAGAGGCTAAGGGAGCACACCCTGACAGAAAAGCAACAGGCTTGGGCAACAACATGGAGGCCAGGAGGGCCTGAGACTCAGAGCCTGAGAGTGAGGCTTGGGCATCAGCACAGGAAACAGGAGGGCCTAAGGCCCAGCACCTGAACAACTGAGGCCTAGTGAGAGACCTGAAGGAGAGGAAAGTCTAGGTATGTCTGAAGACATCTAGGTATGTCTGAGGCCTAAGTGGGCCATAGGCCAAGAGTGAGGTCTAGGCAGGTTGGCAGACACCTGAGGCTTAAGGGACATGAGGCCCCACAGTCACAGTGAGGGGGTGGGGTAGTAACCACAGAGAAGGGATAGTGAGAAGGGCTAGGAGCCTAATGAGTTGTGGCCCCAGCGAGGGGAAAAGTGACTACGGTAAGTCTCCAGATGCCTGAGAGCAAGTGTGGCTCAGCAACAGGGCTGGGGAAGTTGGAGTACTTTGGAGGCCATCTGCAAGTCATAAGACACAGTGTAAGGGGCAGTCAGAGCCATGTATAATGCCCTAGGCATCAGGGCATTAAATGAGCAACCTCCCATATTTTCCATCTGGTATTATTACACCAAAGCATGGCAGGTGAATTGGGGCAGACTGCCCTAGACAGATGGGTGGGCCAGTACCGTGGCAAAGGGCCATCCCCCAGACATAATGGGCCTTGAAGGAAACCTTTATCACAAACAGACTTTTAGAAATCAGTTGACCCTTGTCGTTGCCATTGACCACTGTTCTAATACATATCTACTTTACCTACAAGCCAATTCCCAAAAGCAAAACTCTAAATATCATTTTCTAGCCATCACCTCCCACTTCAGGGGGCACAAGTTTTATGTGAAAATTAAAAAGCTGAATAGGAACTAGATAAAAAAGTTATTTAACATTTTCCAGACCTTTTTAAGATGCCATAATTAATTGCATAATTAGCCCTGTAATTGCCTAAGACATGTAACATGTAGAAGGAGGCTCAATACCATCTCCAATAAAGATAGAATTTAGTAGCTACTTTAAAATGCTCATTAGAAAAGAAATTCTGACTGACTTGTAACTTTTCACTTCACCCAAATCTGCTGGCCAACACTGTGGAACCCCTCGGTCCCACTCACTAGCAGCAATCTTGCCTACCTGGGAAGCTTTCCTGGGCATTGGGACACAAGGCTGAGCCTCCCAATAACTTGCCCCTCCCTTTGTAGTTCCCTACTGATCAAAAATAAGTTCTTTTTTTTTTGCCATTATGGCTGTTCAATATGGGGTTCCACCTTATTGGCAATATTTAGTTATCAAATCATCCATCCCTGACCTTTGCTCTACCAATGATTTCAAACTTGACCAATCACCTATTATTTTCACAAGGTGTATCTCCTCACTTTCTTTTCATTACAAGTAAATAAAAACTCTGAAGACTATGTGACTAAATACAGTATGTATACTGAAATGTGCTGCTTTACATTCTTATGAAAGACACTGAGTGAATGATTTAAAAGGTGAACTTACACAACATTACTTATAACAAGAGTGCACTTCAAACAAATTAGGGCTGAATCCAATGTCTATTTAAAACAATGGAAGGTGCTGACTTTGGTGGATGCTGAAATAAGTCCTTGTGGAAATCTCCTTGCTGTCAGGAGATGGCATTGACTATGTACATGTGTTAGGGGACCAAAAATATGGCCCAATATTAAGCATTAAAGAATATGGGACTGGTTCTTTGCTGTATAATCCCCTCCAAAGCCCCTTCTACAATCTTAGATGCCACTATGCAGTGGTTGTAGGACTCAGCCATATTAAGCATTTTAAATGGGGAAAAAGGGGAGAGGGGCCAAGAGCCTTCCTTGGCTGGCCAGAGAAATCCAGGGCAGCCTACGGACAAAAAGGGGGCACATAAAAAGTGGAAATGGGGAGAGATTACTAAAGAGGAGTATACCTCCTTTGCTTGCACTTGTAGGGAGGGAGTTAGACAGGCCAAAGCTACCATGGAGCTGAGGATGGCATCCCAAGTTAAGGATAACAAAAAATTGTTCTTTAGATATACAGGGAGTAAAAGGAAGGCCCAGGGTAGAATAGGACCTCTACTAAATGGGTAGAAGCAATTGATGACAGACACGGGGGACAAGGCTGAACTGCTTAACAAGTTCTTTGCCTCTGTGTTCCTAAGCGAGGGGCAAGACAAGTCTTTCACTGGGATTGTAGAGAGGCAGCAGCAAGGCACCAGACTACCAAGCGTAGACCCTGAGATAGTGCAGAGGTACTTGGAGGAACTGGATGCGTTTAAGTCAGCAGGCCCAGATGAGCTCCATCTGAGGGTGCTGAAGGCACTGGCTGACGTCATTGCACAGCCACTAGTGGGAATATTTGAACACTCATGGCACATGGGCCAGGTCCTGGAGGACTGGAAAAGGGCCAGTATGGTCCCCATTTTCAAGAGGAGGAGGAAGGAGGACTCAGGTAACTATAGGCCAATCAGTGTCACCTCCATCCTTGGCAAAGTCTTTGAAAAAATTATCAAGGCTCACATTTGTGAGAGCCCAGCAGGAAAAATTATGCTAAGGGGAGACCAGCATGGGTTCATAGCAGGTAGATCATGCCTGACTAATCTAGTCCCTTTTTATGACCAGGTTACAAAACACCTGGATACAGGAGTAGGTGTTGACGTCATTTACTTAGACTTTAGGAAGGCCTTCAACACAGTATCCCACACCATACTGGTGAACAAGTTAAGAGGCTGTGACTTGGATGACTACACAGTCCGGTGGGTGGTGAATTGGCTAGAGGGTCGTACCCAGAGAGTCATAGTGGATGGGTCGATATCGACCTGGAAGGCTGTGGGCAGTGGGGTCCCGCAGGGCTCAGTCCTTGGACTGATACTCTTCAATGGCTTCATCAGTGACTTGGACAAGGGAGTGAAGTGTATTCTGTCCAAGTTTGCAGATGACACAAAACTGTGGAGAGAAGTGGACATACGGGAGGGCAGGGAACAGCTGCAAGCAGACCTGGACAGGTTGGACATATGAGCAGAAAACAACAGAATGCAATTCAACAAGGAGAAATGCAAAGTGCTGCACCTAGGGAGGAAAAATGTCCAGCATACCTACTGCCTAGGAAGTACCAGTAAAATACCACTGGGTGGCATGGAAGCAGAGCGGGATCTTGGAGTCCTAGTGGACTCCAAGATGAACATGAGTCGGCAGTGTGACAAAGTCATCAGAAAAGCTAATGGCACTTTATCATGCATCAGCAGATGCATGATGAACAGAAGCAAGGAGGCGATACTTCCCCTCTA
>JAGPOW010003316.1:41407905-41429875 GCA_030014935.1 Caiman crocodilus
TTGGTCAGGCCGCAGATGGAGTACTGTGTCCAGTTCTGGGCGTCGCACTTCAAGAGGGATGTGGACGGCCTCGAGAGGGTCCAGAGGAGGGCCACTAGACTGATATGCAGGCAGCAGGATAGGCCTTACGTGGAGCATCTGAGGGACCTCAACCTATTCAGCCCCAGTAAATGGAGGCTGAGGGGGGACCTGGTGGCAGACTATAAACTGCTGAAGGGAGATCAGCAGGAAATAGGGCAGGCTCTTTTTTCCCGAGCACCACCACGGGTAACTAGGACCAACGGTCACAAGTTACCGGACAGCAGGTTTAGGTTGGACATTAGGAAACACTACTTCACAGTTCGGGTGGCTAGGATGTGGAACCAGCTTCCTAGGGAAGTTGTTCTTGCTCCTGACTTGGGCATCTTTAAGAGTAGATTAGATAGGTACTTGGCTGGGGTCCTGTGACCCTGGCACATGTTCCTGCCATTGGCGGGGGGTCAGACTAGATGGTCTGCTTTAGACCCTTTCTGACCCTAGATACTGTGATACTATGAATATGTCTATTTTGCTTTTAGGCTGGGAAGAAGGCCTATAACTCATAGAATCAGAGGGTTAGAAGGACTCTCAGGAATCATCTAGACCAGTCCCATATAGAGAAACAGGACATTCTAGTCCCAGACCTTCCCTGAGTGATTCCTGGAGCACCAAGCCATGTCCTCTGATAGATGCAGCAGGACCACACATGGCACTAATGCCATTTTTCAAATTCAGAACAGAAGTCCCATTTCAGAGATTAATTTAAGGCACCAGAACATAGTCTTGTATTTGGAATTGTCCTAGAAAATGAAATTTGTTAATGTACATTCAAATAGGAATAGCTTGTAGTGTTTTAGGCAGCAAGACTACTTAGTCTGTTGGACCATTGTTAAACGTTACTTCAGAAAAGATTAAAATGGCAACACTAATTTTAATGTAATTTATCTGTCATTACATATATATTGTAGCCAATTGCCCATAAAGAATGATTGGGGGAAGGGCTGGGATGGAGTGCAACCACATAATGCATCATGCTGCCACTGTTCTTCCTCTTTCAGGGAGTGAGATGGGGGGCTCCCCACCCCCTGTCCTGTCTTGGTGCCACTTGCAGGGAGCAGTGTGGGAGAGCTGAGGCCAGAGCTGCTGGCCCTGACCCCTGCACCCTCTGTCCGGTCCTCGGTGTGGCTTTGGAATCATGGCAGTGCTCCTCCATGCTTGGAGCACTCTGATTGGCTGTTTCCATCAACCAATCAGATTGCAAATAAAGTGTTATGGACGGACAGACAGACTTAGGCCTTTATAATATTAGAATATATGTGTGTGTGCGCGTGCGTGTATTCCAGATGTCTGTAAATAGACTCCCTTTGAAAGTGAACTCATTTGCTATGGTATTTTTATCTTACAAAGCTGCCTCTTTACTTGTAGTTAAAGATATTAAGTGTTTTCACCTCCTTTGTAAAATAGATGAAGTGCTACATAAGAGATAGGCAGTATTAGTATTATTTCTACTTTTACGGGTCTTGTTCACATAAAAGGGGGAAAGATGGATTAGGAGTGCATTATGTAGATCACTAAAAGAGGAATACTGTATTATATTGAAGCCAGCACATTTCATCCGGAAATGACTTCCCCTCCCTCATTCTGTACCTTCAACACACCTTCTGAAAAGGTCAGTTTGAATTTTAGGGATATACCTTCTCCAGCAGTGCTCAAAACAGTTTAGCATAAGTATACCATTAGTGATGGGGAGGAAAGGCTAAACTGTGGCTGGCAGTTGCAACTGTTAGTTTACTGCATGTACCATTAATTAGTTTCCAGAAAATTCAAGTCAGTATTTGTGACTTGAATATTTATTGGCAATGGCTGAGTAAGAAACCATCCTCCGACAACCTCTGCGTTGCATACACACACTACAACATCCCTGTTGGCATTGTCTTGTCACATTTTTTTATTATATGGCATGACAAAGGTAAGAGAGAACAAACTAAAAGCATACTGCAGCAAACAACTAAAGGGGAACAAAAAGCACCTTTCCCTTTTTAAAAAGTTCAGCATCTTTCATTTTAAAACTCTCAAAATGAACTAGCAACAGCAGTGATGTGTTATGAGCTATGTTCTTCCTGCCCCCTTATCCCCATGCTTCTGACATTAGTTGTGTACTATCCGGACCTCAAACTTGAGATGTTCATGGAATTTTCCATCGTGGAACTTGGATTTACCCCACTGGTCAACAACAGTTGAGTCAGATCTTAGTTTGATTTTGAAAGAGTTGTCAACCAAAGGAGGGTTTGTGCTGTACTTATAAAATTAGTCTAAAAGTTGACTAAGGCCAGCATCATTTGTGCAAATACTGTAAATCAGCCATATCAGATGCTTTGAGGCCTTGAAACACACAGATAAAAGTCTGTTCCAAAAAAACAAAGATTCTGAGTTCATGAGACAACCACCATTTTGACTTCCTAAGCTGAGAGCTGCAACAGAGTCACATCTTCTTTGAGCTGGGCATAAAGTGAGAAATAACGCACGCTGACAAGCAGGTTACATACTTCCTTTAGAAAAGGGAAGCTTGCCCTCAGTGACTGAATTCTGATGTACTCTCACATATAGTCATTTTAATGATGCACTATTAGTTAACTGGTGCAATGTCCATGTAAAAGAGACATAAGAAAATGGCTTTCAGGGCCTGTCTATAGTACAGATTAAATTACCTCGAGTGTTAATGCAGCTAGACTGCTTCCAGGACCTAAGACAACTTGTTTAGACCTAGCTTGAATATCATACACCAGGGGTTTTCAAACTTTTTAAGGAGTATTAGGTATGCTTCTGGCAGTGGGGGCAGGAGGGGAGGGTAGCAGCGGCCGGACACGAAGCAGGTGGTCTTGCACACGGTGGCAGCAACGTGGGGTGATGGATGGCAGCAGCGAGCTCCTCCCCCGCCATGTCTGGCCAGCCAGGCAACACCTGTGTGGCCCGCAGATGGGAGCCCTGCTCCTGGGAGGTGTCGATGTAGGGTGGTAGGTGGTGGCACTCCATCCCTGCCTGCCCATGTGTACCCCCTAGCCTTTTTCCAAGTACCCCCAGAGCTACACATACCCCCGGTTGACAACCCATCATAGAATATAAAAGTTAGAAAGGACCTTTAGGATGTAGTCCACCCCCTGTACAAATATAGAATTTCTAAACCAGACATGCTTATCCAGCTTCTTCTTGAAACTTTCCATTGACAATTTCCATAGCTCCCCTAGGCTTTGGAAACTACACAGAGGTGATTTGTGTCATGAGGCACAGAGGTGCCTCTACACAGTGGTGCTGTGTGCTGAACTGCTGGAAGCAAGGGATGCTTAAAAAAGCTGTTAATAATCTTGTTTCAGTTCCCCTAGCCTTTGTGGGTCATTTCTATAAGCAGGCTAAGCAAAGATAACCAAGCCATCTTCTTGGTCAGTGTACAGAGGACTGAATCGGGAATCCAGAGCTGAGGAAGTTAGCCCCTAGAATTTGAACTCCCTGGTCTGCTCTCTCAAAAACAGCACATGCTCATGGAGCAAGCTTTTCACAGAATCAAAACCAGGTTAACTGACCTAGGGATCTCTTCTAGAGACTTTTCCCCCCATATTGTTTAAGGGATAGTGGATCCTCACAGAAAATATTTTAATTGTTTTAGGGGGGTTTTTTTACCTTGAAAGATTTGCACAGGCTAAGCATGAGAATCTTTAATTTTCTGAAACAATGCAAAGCCACCAAGTTGAGTGTTTCATCCCCAAATTAAATTTCAATCTGTAATAGTCAAAGCTTCATAAATCAACTAAGCACTAAAAAACAGTTTCAAGAGAACCTGGAGTAACATATGGTTCCATATGAAAATCCTGAAGCACTTATTATTGTCCATGGTTTAGACTTCAGCAAATGAGTGAAACAGCTGGTTTGATAATGTTCCACTTTGAGTTTGAGGGTTTGTTTGATCCTGAAACTGTTTGTGAAATTCTTGAATTGCTGTGCTTACATGGATAATAAAAAGAACCACTATTGTTTCTATTGTAAATCAACTCTCTTAAAACTGTTTGAGTTTAAATAGTTTAAAACAAACCATTTGAGCTAGCCTTCTATTTTGTTGAATATGTTTACAAAATGCAAATAATTTTATTTATAAGCATGACATATAAATATATATTTAATATTTTATAACACTTATTTCAAATCAGGAATGAGGGCTTTTGTGACCAACACACTAAAATTATATGTGTGGTAATTAAAACATTATATGTGTGGTACATATTTGTGAGTAAATATTATTATATAACATTGCATTACATATATATAAATGTATGAAATGTTTAGGGGGGTATCATTTCAGATTTTTTTAATTTGATATTTGATGCCATATTTTTATTCATGGTATATAATTATGCTCCACAGTCTCCAAACTTGAGTTTTATAATGCAAGTGCTACCAGACCCTAAACTCCAGCTATGCTCTGTGAAGCTAATCACTCATTCTAGGTTTTGTAGTGTTCTAGCTCTATCTAGCTATGACAATATAGCTCTAGTCTACCTTTAAGTGTGATGTTGCTGTTGTTTACCTCACCCAAAGTGACTGGGTCCATAAGACTCAGCATACACATCATAAGTTGCATCTGTTGTCCATGCATTCATGCCATTGTCTCTTAGTGGAGTTCAGAAAATACCATCTGGTTGGATTTGCCAAACCTGCCAGTGTTACTTGAAACTTAGCGCATAAAATGTGAGAGAGTAAATTCCATCAGAAATTGTCAGTGGACCTAAATATGGTCCCACCACTGCTTTTAGTGCAGCAGTTCAGAGTGAAAACCTTTCTCCCGATCCTAGAATTTCTCATATGAACCTATTGGAACTACTAAATAAATGTAATGTTTCCCTCAAAACCTGAGAGAGTATCTCTATAAATTTGCTCTCCTAAACAAGTAAGGAGGTCCCACACACATTTATTCCTGAGTGTGTACAAGTCATTAGAAATTATTCTGCCTTTATATGTCCTAATATTTGAGAGCAGGCTGACTGCAAGAAAGGTCCTAAGCCCTAGTGACAGAAAATTGATGACCAACTTTATTTATGGATCTACTGCTACCCTAAAATGAATGGGTCTGGTCTGGGGGTGGGAGGACATTAGAGGAGTTGAGAGTCTTGTGCTCTCACCCAACAAGGGGTGTTGTTAGATGTAATTTGTTTAGCACTAGGCAAAATGTTCCAATTCTGTTACAGATCCTTCAATGACCAACCTTCCTCACAGGAGTTAAAATGCAGAAATTCAGTATTGCTTTTAGCACAAGGATGAGCACAGCACTTTACAGAACAGATAAGCAAAGTCCCTATCCTAAAAACCTTCAGGCTCTGTACAGCTGAATATGAACAGCCAAAATGATCACTATTGTTCTTTACGTTATAGATAAGGTTGGGAACCTGAGCCTCCAGTACCCTAAAGAACTATGTTTATGTCTACATCCTCTTTCAAAAGGTTGTTTTTGTCACTTAGGTCTTGATCTCCACTAGCTAGAGAGAAATACAGCCTAGAATGAAGGCCTTTCCTGACATTAGCATAGACAGGATTTCAGGAATATGCATTTCACAGATGCATCAGCAGTCTGCTTGTTCACTTGGCTATATGATGCAGCCTGATGCAATACAGAATAGTCAAGACTTTTATTATGCAATGGCACCACCATGGCAACCAAGCAGCAACCCATTCTGAGGTTGAGTGTCTTGCCCTCAAAGCAAATAAGAGACTGAAGAGGAAGGAAAAGGAGAGGAATCCCAGCCTACAGCCTACTTTCCCTCACAGAAAGACCTGCAACTTCTGTAGACAAAACTGTGGCTCAGGGATTGGGCTACTTCAGCCACCTGAAAACCCATTAATATGCTGTGGTAGAGATAGATCGTCCCCAAAGAGAGGGACTGCAATGACAGGAATCCTAGTTTTCTCTGTTTTAAAATCCCAAATTCTGTGATTAAAGAACCCAAAATTATCCTTTTCTTTTTTTTTTTTTGCAATTAAAATGAAATGCTAATATATCAGTTGAACACAATGTTTTATTGATATATTTACAATTTCTAAGCAATTTGAAAGCCTACCAGTACCTCAATCATTATAAAATTAATTTTAAATACCTAAATATTATGGCATTTGATTTTTTTTATCATAGAAAATCAGAGCTCCCCCTGCCCCCTTTGTTCACCAGGATGCCAGTCCAGCTCAGGCTGTCCCTTCTGCTACTTTGTGGCACTGAGGAGCCCTGATATGCCAGTGCCCTGCCCATGCTGACTCCCAAGCCACAGCCTACCCACTCATTCCCAATCCAAAGCCCTCTAGGCCTGCCAGTGCCCCTTACTCCTGACCAACAGACCCCTGTTCCTGCCAGTGCTCCTCACTCCTGACCTGCAGCACCCTGGCCCTGCTGGTGCCCCTCACTCCCAACCCACAGCCCCCTACCTCCCCAGCTGTCCTGGTGCCCCTCACTCCCAATCCACAGCTCCCATCCCTGCTGCTGCCCCTGCTGGTCTCCCTAACTCCCAAAGCACTGCTCACCACCTCCCCAGCCCTGCTAGTGTCCCTCACTCCTGACCCGCAGCCCCCTGCCCCCACAGCTGTGCCTGGAAAGGCCCGAGCTGCCAGGCTACAGGGCCCTACTCCTTGCTTCACAGGCACCAGCTGCAGCCAGCCAGCAGTGCTCAAGCCCCAGGGACCATATGCGCAAGATGGTCCCTCCCCTCTTCCTCCCCCCATGGCAGCACAGCCAGAGCAGAGCTGAGTGGAGACTGTGGGAAATGGGGGTGAATACAGGATGTCTGCTGCAGGGCTTAGGGTACACTGCCCTGTTGCTCTCCCCCGGAAGCCTCCATGGTCTTAGAGGTGGGGTGTGGCATGGGAGAGTGGAGCAGAGTGGGGAGGCCGCCACTACCAGCAGCCCTGTGCCAACCACACTGCCATGGGAAGGCAACCCCTGCTCACCTGGCAGCAGTGGGTTGCACACCTCTGCATCACTGCCACCCCTGCTGCTGTTATGGTGTCTTGCCATGGCAGCATCGCTGGCACAAGGGTTCTGATGACAGTGGCAATGGCAGCACTGAGCTTCCCCACCCCACTCTGCCATCCCACACCGGATCCTGCCTGCCTGGCCATGGATGCCCCTCAGAGGAGGTCAGCAGAATCGGGAGCTCTGAGCCCACAGCAGGCAGCCAGCATCCTTCCACATCCCATGCATAAATCTGGGGGGGGGACATGCCCCCCCGCCATCCCCCCTTGGAGTGCACACAGTAATGGGGAGACAGCCCCTTTGCCATCTCCCAGATGAGCCACCTGAGGTCCATCCCACTCCCTGGCTGGGCCCCGTGGCCATGCATTCGCAGCTGGGCAATGTCCCCAGCCCCAGTCACAACTACCTCCCCTTCCCTACTCCCTCCCTCACCATGGCCACCTCAATCTGCATGCCCTGCCCCACCCACATCACCTATATCCTCTCCCTGCCCCCTACAGATTTACCTGCAGGTAGCTGGGGGAGCTGTCCTCCACCACTGCCTGGCTGTATTGCTGGCCTCATTCATGTGTGTACACACATGTACATGGTGCACCCTGCATCCTGCCCCTGACCCCAGCCCCAAGCAGCCACTTGCAGACTGGAACTTTGCCAGCCTGCAAGAGGAAATCTGTTGTTTTCCGTGAGTTTCTCTGTTAAAGAAGAACATCCATGTTTTCCACGTTTTTCTGCAGCAAATGCAAAACCTGGATCCCAGCCGATAAGTCAAGATCATTTAATAGTAGTATAGCTCCTCTAGCAAGTTTAATGATTGCAATGATTATAAATCTTCATCTTCAAAGAAATTTACAAACATTATCTAATTAATTCCCACAACATGAGACAAGCATTTCACTATGTACTGGAATCTGTTTTACAGATTTTCTCATTTGCTGATCAAATGACTGAGAACATCTCCCATCCATAACAGCCTGGTTGCCTCTGGGGTAATGTACTTTCACAAGACTCAATCAGAGGATATACCCTAAGATTTAAGCAATTACAGGGAGGTAATGTATTGTTATAGCATTTCTTCATATCATTCACAGGAGCAATACAAAAAGAAATAAGAAAAGAGCAAAATAAATAAGAAATACAAAGGTCTTTATAATTACCAATTTACTAAAATTATCTTGTGAGTACTGTTCATTTGATTGAAAAGAGACAGATGCAAGAGAAACAGATAAAGATGCATGCCTGGAGTTACTCCAGAAAAGTTAATGCAATTACATCAGGCATCAATATAGCCAAATAACACTTTCAGATATACAGATATCTTTCAGATATTTCCTGCTTACCTTATTTTCTTAAGGACCAATTGCTACACCCATAATTTGGAGCATTTCATTTGGTTTGAGCCTTATTTTTATGACACATTTTCCCTCCACTATCCTTCCTACACAAAACTGAGAGAAGTTTGCTGTGTTTCTTCCTTGCTGTCTGATTGCATTATTTAAAATTACCTTATTTTCATTCTCATTATGCATGATAGAAGGATCAACAGCCTGCCTAACCATAAGCCAAATTCTGCTCACAGTTACACAGGTACTACATCTGTTGAATTAAATGGGATTTACATCCATGTAAATGAGGAGAATACAGCTCCATGTTCACCAGTCAGTTTCATAAAAAGGTAGAAGGCCAAAATGTATAACAGATTGCAAGTATGGCCATTGGACTTTGGTTCACATCAGGTCATTCATGATTTTTTTTTTGTCCTTCAGTTGATATAATTACAAATCAAATTACTCCCTATCCTGTCTCTTGAAAGGTCCCATTAGAGACACCAGCCTCCCACACAAGCCAGATTCTCTGTGTGAATCATTATTTCACATACAGATTTAGTAAACTTTGACTTGATTAATTTTTACAAGATCAAAAAGAAAAACATTATGAAAAAAATCATATCACAGTGCTGAAAAGCCCCAAATGTTTTATAACATCAATTATTAAGTGTATTGCTTAAGAACCTTAGCATTTTCACAAAGTAGATTTATGTTCCAATCTACTGATCTAGTCTTCACTGAACACAAGACATCTGAAACCTTGATTCAGGTTTATCTATAGAACATCTCTTGATTAATGTCCAGTTTATTTTTAGACTTTCCTCCTATTTCCTCCTCATTGTAGTTTAAATGAATTTCATAAGCATTTGAAGATAATGACCTGTATCCTTCCCTTGATCAGCTGAGTCTTAGGTCAGATAAGGCATTGAATGATGCATGTAAGTGTTATTTATGACATTCTTTAGTGTTATTTTATGGCCTTCAGTATTTTATTGTTGTATTGGACAGTGTGATTATATATAATTGATGGTTTCCTCGGAATTGCATGGAAAGATCTTGTGAAGTGATACACATAACCCCAGGCATGTTTATTATTATATACATATGGGTACATCTTATCAGCCAGCTTTGCTAAGTCACTGTCACAAAGAAGAATTTGTTCTCAGTGGATTCAAATGGTTAAAAACATGCTATGATTTATTATGGAAATAAATTTTCCAATAAAACAGATCCCATGCTTGACAATGCAGATTAATTTCTTTAGCTAGTATTTTCTACAGTAGCATGATGAAACAAGGCATAAGATCTCCATCTTTCTATATATAGCTTCATGCTTATAGCACTCAGAGATACTACGACCTCAGGGCTCAAGAGTTGCTGCAAAACTAGCATTTCCTAAAACCTTTACTGCACGGTACAGCAGGTTCTCTCATCCAATATGATTCCGAACTAGTTTTGAAATGGGGATATCCAAGGGAAAGGGCTTCTTTTCAGATTATCTGCCTTCTAAACCCAGTCCCACCCTTGTGCTTCCTGGAACATTTGTGTTACTAGCAGAAACTTAACCTGAATTTTTCTTGGTCATCACATTCAACTTTTTATCTTAAAAGGAGGTATTCATCTTATTTTATATACAGAAAAAAAACTCCCTGCATAACTTCTGTCTGCAAGTTCTCTTACCTGTAGTCCCTACTGCAGAAGTGCATGCCTCAAGAATTTAGCCTAGGTTGTCTCTTTTTTTTTTCAAAGCAAACAATTCAGCCATAAGCAGAAGAGGGGAAAGAAAAAGCGAATCAACCTCTGACTTCATCATGCAGATTAACCCTTAATTATATAATCTGCTTGATGACAGTTTCAGATCTTGACCCTGAGACAATTCCACTGAGAGTTAAAATGTATTTTCCTCTATGACACACAATAAAATAGTTAGTAGTTTGTACTCAACATGCATTAAATACATACATGCTTTAAAAAGGCATGGTTGCTAAGATTTGGACTGGCAAGTGAAATTTTTTTTTTCAAAACTATTAAGTTACCAAATGTCATCCTCTTTAATATATTTCAATTTTTTCTTTTTTTTGTGGACTCTCTGAAAAATGCATCCATAGCTGTTGGGGAGGATGTGAAAAACTATTTTATTCATCAGATTGCTTTTATGGTCTCATAAGAAATGTTCCTCTGAAGCGTTGAAATCAGCTAATGCTCATTCAGCACTTGAATCTATGAAGTTGTATGTCATTGCTACAGAAAATCTGATTCATTTGTGTTACTGAACAACTTTTCAATTCCTAGACAATTTTAGTGCCTCTTTAACATATTTCAGATAGAGGCAGTCTATTAACAGTATATTACATTACCACACCAGGAGCCAGGTTTCAGTCTGAAACTGTTCTTCAGATCAGGAACAAGAAGGGCTGAGAGTACTGTGGGCATCACATATTTAAGCTTACAGAAGAGAAAACGGACTGGATACTGACCTGTCTTGCAGTTCAATTAATCTTGAATAACTATATTCAAACCACTGGAGTTATATTATCATGTAAAACCAGCATAAGCAAAATCAGGATCCTGCCCCATGGGCATTGTCCAATCATCAGCCTAGAAAGAAAGTGAAGCCCAGTGTGGGTCACTGGAGGGCAGGACTCAAAGGAGAGATCATTAAAACTATGATATTCTTGAAGGATCGTATGGCATTAAGCACCAGAGACAATGATATTATACACAGCAGTGATGTTCAGATCTTTATGCCACTGTATTATCCTTTTAGGCACTATTTCTTCTTGAGAGTCCTTTAAATTTGAGGTGTTTCTGTGATTCTATTGGTGAATAAGGTCTTAAGTGTAATAGCAATGCATATTTTATTATTATAAATTATTAGTCACAGAGCTACTATAGTATACTAATAAAAAGTCTGATTTGGTAGGATGCATTGTTTATACCTTTTCTCTTCCAACCTGAATTAGCTTGCATTAAAATATATAACAGCTGTAACATTTTAAAAGATAAGGAATGCAACTAAATCTGTTAGCTAAGCTCTGGCACAGTACCTGGCCAATAGCCAGGGGACCTCAGTAAAACCTTCCACAGTTGGTGGTATAACTGTCTCCTTGCCTCAGGGAACCTTAGCATTAAAGTTATTAAATAAAGCAGTCAGCTTGGCAGTTGGCTATGAGAAGCAATTTATACCATTGTAAATGGATTAGCAAAATGTAATTTCTTTTAACGTTTCAGTTTCAATTATTTCAAATGGATTTGCAGTTATAAATGTTAAGGAATTGTTTAAATGCTTCTTGTAATGTAAAAAGTAAATATATTTTATAGCTTCTGTTTCTCAGGTGTATTTCCCATGTTTTTTGCTCACTGTTTGCATTACTGCTTTTGTGCATTGCTGTAAAAGTTACCCATTTGGAGACTAGGAAAAAAAATATTTGTGTTCTTGACAAAACAGGGTATTATACTAATCAGGAAAGTATAGATTTGAAATGTCTTGAGGACCAGAGAAAAGCCTGTGGCTGTTTTTATCCTACATTCTCAGCTGGTATATTTTGACATGAAGAGCCTGAAGCTGTGCATGAGATACCAAGAGAGAGAGACTATATGTCAGTACATGTGTGAGGAGGGGGCAAAAACTGTTGTCTTTTGGAAGTGTGCTTCTGTGGATTTCCTTTAAGAAGGATTGATTAACATACATAGCTACCAGCTCAGAAACTATCTGTCTGGAAGTATCTTCAATGATATATCACCTGATCCTGTTTCTGTTCTTTTTCTTTTCTTTTCTTTTTTAAGATGCTGCAATTAAGTAATAAGATATAACAAAGAATATGACTACTGCCATGGGATAATCACATCCTTGGGGTGCAATAGCAAATGAGATGATTGCTTCCAGCCCCTAAGGGGGTGATTACCTCATGATGGCTGCATCCACTGGAGAGACCACGTTGATATTATGAATTGCTTTGCTTTTATATACAAATATGTTATCTAACTGAATTACTATGTTCACTGCAAACTGCCATGTTGCATCATGTTGCTTAGAAGCAGGAGGTTAAACTAGTTATAACTGGCCACTACTAAATACTTGCATGTTACAGATTAGTGCTAGGAAAATTCCACCAGAAATCCTAGCTAGTGTACAAACTTCCCACTTATTCAAAAAAAGAGTGCTGAGAAGAACTACACTCATGAACATTGAGTTTCTGGAGAATTTAAAAGAGGAATTGGAAAAGCACAAAACTAGGGCAGCAAGAAATAATAGAAAAAACTAGCTCAGTTGAAAGCAGTTGTGGGGAAGCCCGAGGGCTGTGATGGCAGTCATCATTGATTCAAGGGAATGGATGTGTCAAGGACAGGGAATGTCATGTGGAAATGGCAAAGAGACAACACAAGGGTACCATTCTTCTAACAGCAGAACAAATAGACCCAATGCACTGCTGTAACTATCTATATGCTGCTTGATAATATGAGGAAAAAATGTCAAAAGTACTGCATTTACAATATACCTCAGTCTTCTTTCTCTTTACTGCTTACTGATACCTAATTAAAAATACTTCTCTACCAGAATGAACTTAAAATCATCTTCATAAGCTAGGTTAGCAATACGTGAATGCTTTCTGGGGAACCAAATGTGTCAGTGCATAGCAGGAATATATTTGCATAATTATACACCAAAAGAAGAGCTATAGAAAAGTAGGTGCAGCCTAATTTTCCCCAGGCTGCCATGTTCAAATCTCTATGCATGCACCCCTGGTGCATTCATGAATTCCTGTTCTTGCAAGTGTTATCATTTTCATAGCAACACCTCACATACCCACCAGGTTTTGTCCATTCAGGATATTGCACTCTTGTGATAGAACTATTTTTTTGTATGTCATGATGTAGTACACCAAAAACTGCATTGCTCTTGTACATGTGCATTTACATACACAGGCATACACAAGTGTGTATGCATGGGCAGATACATACATATGCACTAGGAGTGTGCAGAGTGAGCCCTATTCGATTCAGATTCAGCCTGAATCAGGGAAAGTGATTCAATTCATTCATTTGGATCATTGTCCTTGATTTGATTTGGCCCAATCTAAATCTGAAGGTTTGATGCTGATTTAGAGAATCAGCGATTCCGACATAGACACAACTTTAATAGTTTTTTCTACATACCTCGAGGTAGCAGGCGCAGCTGCAATGCTGGGGCGCATGGAGCATCCCACAGGAGTGCAGGGGGGACCGTCTACATGCTTAGCGGCAAGCTCAGAAGTGGAACAGAAGCACTTCCAGTCCACTTCTGGGTCTGCTGGAGACCACGCTGGGTGGGGGCCCACAACTCCCCAGCTCAGCAATCAACCACAGGGGAAACCCAGGTGCCCCTCCATCTCAGGAGGCACCAGCACCAAGTTGGGGGGGCATAGGGAGGCCCCCCGCATGCTCCCCACCAGGCCCAGAAGTGCTTTTGGTCCATTTTCGGGTCTGCTGCCAAGCGTGCTGGGGAACCCCCTGTGCTTCTGTGGGACACTCCACACACCCCAGCATCGCAACACTCATGAGCAGCCTGCTACCTAGAGGTATGTATGTGAGCAGGGCTCCTGAATCAATCACAAAATGAAATGTTAAGTTCTGTTCCCCCATCCCAATGTCTGTTTTTCCTGCCACAACTTGATGGGAGTTAATAAGGTAAAACCAAGCAGGGGGGGTTTAATGAGGACTACAACACATTGAGTCCCACTCAACTGCAGCTGCTCATGGCTGCTGTAGGCTCAGGTTCCTGTAAGGGAGAACAGAAATCAGTTAATCTAACCCGAGTCCTATTGTGTGAGATCTTAACCACTGTGCACTGCAACTCCATGTCCTGCATCCACCCGAGCGACCAAATGACAGCTCTCTGCCAGTTCCCTGCCACGTAAAGCTGTTGGCTATTTTCATTCTTTTCGTTCTTGCCTCTCCTCTCCCAGGCCTGGGTTAAGTTGTCAAGTGGAAGGCAATTACTCAGGCGCTGCATCTGCAACCTGCCCCTTTCCTACAACATCAAAGAAAAGGTCTCTTGCTGTTCGGCACTGACCTCAATCCACTGCAACACTTGCTCACTCACGGCGTTCCTGTGGCACCACTGTTCACTGTCCGAAAAAGGGACTTCTCCTTTTTCTGCCTTCCAGCTTGCACCTCCATGCAGGGAAACTGTTTGTTGCTCTGGCTTATTACTCATCTCAGCCCTGGTTCCCAATCCAGAGGAAGTCTTCACTCAGACCATTGCTTCTTTATACAATATCTCTACCAAACAATTAACACCTTCCCTGTGGTTCACCACCATGAAGGGAAGTCCTGATTTGGCAACTAACAAGTCTGTAGCTCAGCTCCTCCACCGAACCATGGGTTCTAAATGAACGGCTAGCTTCTCTCAGGCAGCTTCCTAACAGGGTCATTGCCTCCCTGTTACAATGTAAAAAAAACATTTAAAGCTGTCTCTAAGAAGGAAAAGCAAGGGCAACATTGGACCCCTGATAAACCAGATGGGACAAATGACAACCAATACCCAGGAAAAAGCCAACCTATTAAATGGGTACTTTGCGTTGGTCTTTCATCAGTCCCACAGGATGCCCCTGCTGATTATGGGATAGGGAGGCCTGGGTGAGGGAGATTCCCTGCCCTCCATCAATGCTGACCTCATAAAGGAACACCTTGAGAGGCTGGACACCTTCAAGTCAGTTGGCCCTGACAATCTACACCCCAGGATACTCAAGGAGCTGGCGAGCATCATAGCCTAGCCCCTGGAATGGATCTTTGAGAACTCCTGGCACTCTGAAGATTGGAAGAAGGCCAATGTGATGCCTGTCTTCAGGAAAGGGAGGATAGTGGATCTGGCAAACTACAGGCCCATCAGCCTGACCTCTATCCCAGGGAAGGTCTTAGAAAAGATTATTAAAGAGGCCATTCTTAACAGACTGGCCAAAAGCAACATCCTGATGGATAGCCAGCATGGGTTTGTTGTGAGTCAGTCTTGCTTGACCAATCTTATTTCCTTTTAAGACCAGGTGACCTATTACCTGGACAAGGGAGAGGAGATGGATGTCATATATCTTAACTTCAAAAAAGCCTTCGATCTTGTATCCTATGATTACCTCAACTGCAGCCTCAGGTCCACCATGACCCACTGGCTGGAGAATTGGCTCCATGGTCAGACTCAGAGGGTGGTGGTTGATGAAAGTCAATAGTCATGGTGCCCTGTGACCAGTGGGGTTCCCCAAGGCTCTGTCCTTGGACCTATATTGTTCAACATCTTCATTAATGATGTGGACATTGGAGTCAGAAGCAGACTGGCCAAGTTCACCAATGATACCAAACTCTGGGGTAAAGTGTCCACACCTGAGGACAGGAGGAAGATCCAGGCTGACCTTGACAGGCTCAGGAAATGGGCAGATGAGAGCCTGATGGTGTTTAACACCAAAAAAATGCAAGGTTCTCCACCTTGGGAGGAAAAACCTGCAGCATCCTTAAAGACTCGGCAGTGCTCTGCTAGTTAGCACTACAGATGAAAGGGCCTTGGGGGTCATGATTGACCACAGGATGAATAAGAGTCTTCAGTGTGATGCTATGGCTAGTGAAGCAAGCAAAATGCTGGCTTGCATCCACAGATACTTCTCAAGCAAATCCCTAGATGTCATTTTCCCATTGTACTTGGCCTTGGTGAGGCTGCAGTTGGAGTACTGCTTCCAGTTTTGGACCCCACAATTCAAAAACGATGTGAAGAAGCTTGAGAGAGTCAATTGAAGAGCCACATGCATGATCAGAGGTCAGGAAAACAGACCTTACAATAACAGGTTGAGTGCTATGGGGCTCTTTAGCCTGGAAAAGTGCAGACTCAAGGGTGATCTGATGGCCACCTATAAGTGTATCAGGCATGTTATCAGGCAGTATCTGGGAGAACAAATATTAAGCAGAGCACCCCAAGGGATGACAAGGTCAAACAGCTTTAAACTCCAGCAAGACTGTTTCAGGCTGGACATAAGGAAGAATTTATTTGCTGTCCGAGCCCCCAAGGTCTGGAACAGACCGCCATCAGAGGTGGTTCCAACACCTACATTGAAAGCCTTCAAGAGAAATTTGGATGCTTATCTTGCTGGGATCCTATGAAGCCCAGCTGACTTCCTGCCATTTGGGCAGGGGGCTGGACTCAATGATCTTCCAAGGTCCTTCCAGCCCTAATGCCTATGAAATCTATGTCTGAATCTTTCCAAACGTCTCCAAATCAATTTGGTTTGGATTCTATTCAGAGAGATTAAAGGGTCTTCTGATTCAATTCAGATTTGGAGATTCAGTCACTGAATCAGGCCAAGTCTCCTCCGAATTGAATCAGAGACTGAAGCTTCGCACAGCCCTAATATGCACAGACCTGAAGGTTAGGTTCAGCATGTCCTGAAGGTGAAATCTATAAAGTATTTGTTAACTGAACCATAACCTCTATTGCTAAAGGGCAGAGTTGTGTGAATAAACACAACTGAACTGAACAACAATTAAAACTGAGTTTTGAGGAGAAATTCTGTATTTCAAATTTCAATTTTGTTCCAATCTGGAATGAAAACTAAAAAGCCTGAAAAACTTAATGTAAAGGAATGTAAACTCAGTCCTGGTGGGTGGTTCCAAAGCCACAGACTATGGAAGCACTGGGAGCTTTGGCTCATGAGAAGGCAAAAATCCTGGGATCTAGAAACAAAATTCCCAGAGTTTCCTCATTCCCAGCTCTTTACCCAATGGGTTGCAGGATCTTGGAAGCCCTGGGATCCCTTATATTTTGCTAGGTGGGCTAATGAATACCTGAGTGGTGGAAATGGCTGGAACCCAAGCAGATTTCAAATCCTCTGAGAATTTCCTTTTAACTTCACTGAAATTGCACCATCTCTATGACACATTTTGATTTCAAGTAATCAATATTCTCAAAGGGAAAACCATTCCACTGGAGAATTTCCAACCAGTCCTACTAAAAAACTTATTTTTTAGCCTCTAACCCTATACAACAACTTTGGCATGATGTGCCAATGCTATTGGACAGAAAAAATACTAATAAAGCTGTAGTTTTGTGGAGCACAAGTTTTATTTTGGAGCTTGGTGGGAAGGAGGGAAGGAAAGCAGGAAAGCAGGAAGGGAGGGAAGACAGGCATCAAAGTGGGAAGGCAAGCAGGAAGGAAGGTAGGCAGATGGAAATGCAGGCAGGAAGAAAGGAAAGAATTTTGGGCTGGGGGATTTTTGTTATAGCAGATTTTTTGGATTGTAGAGCCTTAGGGAATATCTTCTATAAAATCTAGACCTAAAAACTACCACATACACCACTTACCACATTTTGCTCCAAGTGATCAATGCACTTCTTACAACTTTTTTTGTTTAACAAATACAGAACAGCAAGGACAATTTAAAAAAATTAGTTTTGATCCACGTCAAAATCTGGGACAATCAGAACCATCTCAAACAAGACATCTGTTTACAGCCAAGGAGATTATCCAAGTCATAAAAGGCAATTAGGCACCATTTTTTCATAAAAAGTAAATAGCAGGTGGATGCCAAATCCACCTTCTGCTATTGCCTTCTGTGGCTTTTAAAGCCCCTTCCACTATACACATGTATACACATATGCCATGACACTTTAGGGGATGACTAGTGTTCCATACTGTCACTTATTAACCTATTCATTCCTGAAGCTTGTTCTCTCCATGGGTTTAATTGTATGGAATACCTGAAGAATGAACTTTATGTAGAAGTGAGGGATCAGTCTGTACAAGGATATGCAGTGAAGGATGGATGTCCCTTTATATGGCAAAAATATGGTCATTGTTATGTGTGTTTTGTTCATCTTTTACCTAAATGTATACCTTGGGTAGAAAAACTTGTCTGTGAATTTAACAAAAACCACATTGTGTATGCACACAGACACACACACGCACATGTTTGCCCCCACCCCCTTTATAATATGGTCATTATATACACTTTGTTCATATATTTTATATATATTTAAATAACTAATTATTTAAGCCAGGATCTACCAGAAAATTGCTGAACAATGGTTTTCTAAACCAAAGATGGAAGGCAATGGATGGATCTTTTATAAAAAATACAAATATAGTACTTGTGTTATAAAGTTCTCTAGCATTGATCATTTATATAGAACATTTCTCAGAAAGACCATAGGAAAGTAGAGCTGGAAGGGTTATCTAATTCAGCTCCCTGCTCAAGGCAGGGTCTTCCCTGACTGAACTATTCCAGTCAATCATTTGTCTAACGTAATCTTGATGGAGGGATGGAGATTCCATAAGCTTTCTATGTAGCCTGTTCCAATGCCTGACCTCCTGCACAGGCAGAAAGTTCTTCCTAATCTCCAACCTATATTTCCTCTGCTGTAGTTTGAAACCACTGGCCACTTTTACATGTGCTCCAGGAGTGAGAGTGCCGCTCTAGTTTCCTGTATTAAAGTGCTGCTGTGTCTCATGTATCAGTATCCCTGTGCTTAAAGATGGTGATGGGGGCACATAAACTAAAGCTTGTTCAAGCCCCCCATCACCATTTTTCTTAAACATGGGCACACTAATACACAAGATACAGGAGGCTGATGGAGTGTAGTAATAGCCATGCTCCAACACTGTAAGTACAGCACACTGGAGCAGCCTCCATGCTCATGTGCAGATACCCATTACATCTAGTACTGTTCACTATAGGCAGAGAATTAGTTTACTTTCATCCTGTCTGTAATCACCCTTCAGTTACTTGAAGACAATTATCAAACCCACCTTGTTCTTTTCTTCTGTAGACTAAAGAGTCCTAGTTCTTTCAGCTTTCATCATAAGTCATTTTTCCTAGGCCTTTAAACATTTTTATCCTGCTTTACTGGACTCTTTCCAATCTGCCCACACCTTTCTTGAAGTGTGGGGCTCAAAACTAGACAAGTACTCCAGGTACAGTACAGCCTTATCAAAATAGAGTGAAATAGCTGAACAGAGTAGAGGAATCATTTGCTTTGATTTGCAAGAGACACTCCTGTTAATACAACTCAATAATCCGTTGGCTTTTTTTTTCCAACAAGAGCTGTAGACTTATATTCAGTTTACAGTCCACTAAAGTCTCCAGGTCCTTCTCTATAGTACTGCAGCCTAGCTAACCATCTCCCAGTCTGTGTTTATGCATACAATTATTCAATTTCAACCTCTGAATTTCGCACTTCTCTTGTTCTTTTTTATTTGATAGATTTCAACCATGTCTCCAGTTTATCTAGGTCATTCTAAATCCTAGCCCTACCCTGAGCATCTGCAACTTCACCAAATTTCATGTCATCTGTAAATTTGCTAAGCATGCTTTTGATACTATCATCTGAGACATTTAACTTCTTTTCAAAAGAAGTAAATGCAGATTAATTTTTGTAGCAGGCACTTGATAGTAGCTGATTTGTTTTGTTCAGTTTGGATAAAATTCACTATACTTCCACACAAAACCATAGTAATTGGTGGTGTGGATGAATCCCCAGAGCTAGAAGGATGCAACTGATTTTACAATAAAATAAAGGATGTGAAGCAGCAGCAAGCCTGCTCTTCTTATTTTCATACCTGCTAGTCTGTCCTAAGTGGATAGCAGCTAGATCTATAAATATGGCTCTAGTAGCATCATACTGGTCAAGACTCAATGACCTTATGCTACTTTGTGGGGTTACATAGCATCCTTTTCTCACAAAGGCCTAAAGCAAACACAGGTCACAGGAAAATAGGACCAGAAAGGACTCCAGAGCAGTCTTTCTAAAACTCCACAAGTAACCTCCTCCCAGCCTAATACTTCCCCTTCAACACACATCATTTTTGTTTTCCTTTTATCTGGCTTCTTTCCTACCTTACAGTTCTTGTACTACTCATATTTTCCATAGTATGTACTCATTTCCTAAATGGCACCATATCACGTGCTTTACTGAAGACTAGATAGATTAGATCTACTATATAACCTTTCTCTAGAAAATCTGTTATCAAAGAAAGATATCTGATAGTTTGGCTTGACCTAGATTTGGTGGACTCATGTTACACTTAAACCCATTTATTTTGTACCTCCATGTCTTTAATTATCATTTCCTTCAAATCTGTTCTAAAAACTTGCATACTATTGAAGTCAGACTAATAGGCTAAAATTGCCTATATCAGTGGTTTTCAACCTTTTTTCATTTGCAGACCCCTAAACATTTTGAATGGGGGTGCAGGCCCCTTTGTAAATTTCAAATGGAGATGCAGACACTTTTGAATTTTAAGTGTGGGTATTCACATACTTGATTGATCACAGTCATCTTTCACAGACCTCTTAGACATAATCTGTAGACCCCCAGGGGTCCATGGATCACAGGTTGAAAACTTCTGGCCCAGATCACTTTTTCTCCTTTCTTAAATATTGGTACAATCTTTGCTATTTTCCAGTCATATGGTACCAAACCATATGAGATAGATTTTTGATAGATTTAAAAAAAGCCTTGCTACCATACTTGCAGTTACACATGCCTGTTCTTTCAGACTTCTGGGATAGAGATTATGCAGTCCACAGCACTCTCATTCTGATTCACCATCCTGCCTTTGCCCTAATGTTCAATATCACCATTATTACTAAAAAATGAGGCAAAACAGTCGTTTAGTTTTGGGGCCACATCTAGTTTATCTTAATCTCCACCTCCTCCTCACTGAATAGCAACCCCCTTCTTTTTGTTTATAATTTCATTTACACATTTGCCTTTTGCTATTTGTTTTAGTTTCCTTTGCAAGCTCCACCTCACCATGACCTCTAGCCTTATCAGCTTAATCCCAAGAAAAACGTTTTGTTGCTGATTAGTTCCTCCAGTCCTTATTCCTAAAGACCTTGTGAGGTGTCATGAGTCTAATGAAAATTTCTTCCATACAAGTACACTTTCCTTGTTTGGGATAAACTCCAGATAGTTTTTGCCATTTTTACTGACACAAATTCCAAGCATCCTGCACATTCAAGCCCTTGAGCTCGTCAGTCCAGTTGACTTTATTAGCTAATTCCCTTAGGATGCACCTACACAAGATGCTAAATGTGCAGTAGACTAATTCTACTGTGCAATACTGTGTCACAGCAAAAGCCATGCTAATGCACTAATATGCAGTAGAATTAGTCTTTTGCACATTAGCATCACTAAAAGACCATGTGCTGATGTTACTGCGCAGTAGTGCTTGTTACTGCGCATTTAGTACCAGTTATTACAGGTACTAACTTAATGCTCTGTAACAATGGTGCATAATGCACATGTAGACATGCCCTCAATGTCTTAAAGTTTGTCCTTTTCATAGTTTCATAGTTGGTAGGGTTGAAAGGGACCTGAGCAGATCATCGAGTCCAACCCCCTGCCATGTCAGGAAAAAGTACTGGGGTCAAACAACCCCAGCAAGGTGTTTGTCTAACCTCCTCTTAAAGACCCCCAGGGTAGGACCCAGCACCACTTCTCTTGGCAGTTGGTTCCAGATCCCAGCCACCCTGACAGTGGTGACAGTGGTGACAGATTCAGTCTAGGCTGAATCTACCCTCTGCCAGCTTGTGACCGTTATTTCTAGTCACTCCTGGTAGTGCTCGGGGGAACAGGGACTCCCCCAATGCCTGCTGGTCCCCTCTG
>JAGPOW010003316.1:41429975-41440171 GCA_030014935.1 Caiman crocodilus
CCAGCTTGTGACCGTTATTTCTAGTCACTCCTGGTAGTGCTCGGGGGAACAGGGACTCCCCCAATGCCTGCTGGTCCCCTCTGACTAGTTTGTAACAGGTCACTAGATCCCCTCTCAGCCTTCTCTTGTGGAGGCTGAACAGGTTCAGGTCCCTTAGCCTCTCCTTGTAGGGCTTGCCCTGCTGGCCCCTTATCATGTGGGTGGCCCTCCTCTGGATCCTCTCCATGCTGTCCACATTTCTCCTGAAGTGGGGCACCCAGAACTGGACACAGTACTCCAGCTGTGGCCTGACCACTGCCACATAGAGGGGCAGGATCACCTCCTTGGACTTGCTCGAGATGCATCTGTGGATGCATGACAAGGTGTGGTTGGCCTTCCTGACTGCATCCTCACTCTGTCGGCCCATGTTAATTTTGGCATCAATAATGATTCAAAGATCCTTTTCTGGCTCCACACTGACACAAAGGGAGTTCCCCAGCCTGTAGGTATGCTGCTGGTTCTTCCCCCCCGGTGCAGCACCTTGCATTTATCAGCATTGAAACCCATCCTGTTTTTATCTGCCCAACCCTGTAACCTGTCTAGGTTCGATTGCAGCCTATTCCTCCCTTCTAGCATGCCCACTTCCCCCCACATCTTAGTATCATCTGCAAATTTGAACACGGTGCTTTTTACCTCCTCGTTCAAGTCACTGATGAAGATGCTGAAAGGCATGGGTCTGAGGACTGAGCCCTGGGGGACTCCACTGCCCATATCCCTCCAGGTCAAAAATGACTCATCCACCACCATTTTGAAATGAAGAACTTTGGTTACAGAACTATCTTGTTTATTCTTTCATTTAACTTACCCAAAATCAGTTCATGATCCATTAATCCAAAATTAAACCTATAAGTAGGGATTTTTTCTTAATAATATCCTCAGTACTATCCAAACCCAGTCCAAAACAGTATATTATCTTCTTTGTTTATTCTTTGGTGAAGAAATCCAGTCATACATGTCTCTCTAAAACAGAGATCCCTATTAAATACTCATACTCAAATCTGACATGAGAAACCAGTAGACAGAAAGCCGGTGAAGAGACAAATGCAAGTAGGAGAGTTTGTGTGAAATTATCCCTGGTGAGGAAGGAGCAATCTTGCTCCTTGGGTGAAGTGAATTAATTTCTTTCTGTGCTGGTTGGGGTTTTATTTGCTTGCAGTTTGTAGTTTGCTAGGTAACTGATTTAGTTGTTTTTGTAGTTTGTGAAGTCCATCTGCAAGTTGCATGATGGGTAGGACGGCGATGTTGTAGCTAAGATGGGAAGGACGTCCTGCCTTTGATCAGAGCTGATGGTTGGTTAACTCCCAAGTCTAAATGAGGAGCCAGCTAGGCAACAGTTTTAAAAGGCAGAGGAAGAAAGCTTAGTGGAGGAGAAACACAGCTGAGGAACAAGGTTGCTGTTATACTCTGGAAGTTTTCCGTGCTGAGGTGTATTTGACTTTTAAATTTAATTTCTATTTGAGGGCCAAAATCTCTCTCTCTCTCTCCCCCCCTCTCTCTCTCTATATATATATCACATATATGTATATCATTGAAGACATAAATTAAGCTCTAGAGTTTAAATTATACCTCTAGGTCAGTTTGATTTCCTTTCAATGAAAGTGTATATTGTTCTTTCCTTTTTGTGTGCTATTTCAATGTATTTCCATATCCCATCTTTTTTCCTATTCTACAATGTGGCTTTCAAACTATATCAGATGAATTCCTTGCTCTCCAGATGCCTGTTCCCAAGAGATGTTCAGCACTCTTATTTTTCTCTGACTACACTGAGAGTTGAAGACACTCAGCATCAAGCCCCTGATTCCCAGTGGGTTCCATTAACTTCTCATCTTAACTGTAGCTTTCTGCTTCTGAAAGTATTAATTTATTTTGCTAAAATTCAGCAGGTGGAAGATTCCGTGGGGTTGGCATGTCTGGAGGCTGTTTGTCTTTTCTATCCTGCTGCTGACAAATTCTGATAGTTTCAGCATTTGCTCTCACTGAAATTTCTCTCTGATACAACCTCATTTTACATAATACTGCTGTTAGATCTAAATGCACCATCTAATCCACAGGAGATCCCTGTGTGCACCATTACTGCTGGTGGAATGGGGGATAATTGCTTTTGCTTATCCTAATTTGGAATTTCCTAACCAGGTTTTAACTTTGCTGTTATTAAAATGTGTTTTTTATGTTGTATTTTGGGCTGCAATTTAGTATCTTGGCTGAGGATATTTATTAAGTTGAAACACAAATGCTAGACATCATTTCCAAATTACTGTATTTACAAGAACACAAGATGACCCTGAACATAAGATGACTCCATCCTCAATAATTAGGTTCTATATATGGAAAATGTATATATTTGTTATAATTTTCCGGATGTAGGAGAAATGACAAATCAGAGTTGCCTTAAATTCATCCCCTTCCCACTGCTACAGTAGGAAAAATAGTAGCTGGAGGGGTCACACGGCCCCTCTGTCCTTTGTCCATCCCAATTTCTTCCCCCTCCAGCATTCCTGCCCCCCTTCCCCCACATACTGTCAGATTCTGCTCTGGCTCTGTTCCCTCTCAAAGCACAACGTGAAAGTGAGCTGCATGAAAAAGAGGAGACACCTACACATGCAGTTTATTGTGGAGTTGACTAATTAACTCTACAGTAAAGTATCACAGTCTACACGTGTGCTGGTGTTAGGCCACAGTAACCTAATTAACTCTGTCATAGGAGTACTGTTGGAGACAGTACTATCTTACAGTGGAGCATTTATCTGCATTATATGTATATGTAGATAGTGACCAGGCAGACCTGTTTGTCATCTAGCCACACAGCTCCACTGGGTCAGCATCCTTGTGCCCTAGATAATACCTCTACCACTCAACGCCACCATCTAGAGCCCAGGACTGACTCCCTGTGCTCTTTTCCACCCCAGATGCTACACCCTGGCTTAAACTGCTGCTGTCACAGACGTATGTATAGATGTTGCAGCCAGAAGTTTTTTCTGGCTCAAACAGCCCCAGAGCTTATTGCATCCAATTCATTTCACATGTAGATGCACCCAGTGAGAAGGGTATAGGGACAGAAAAGAAGACAAAAACTGCAGAGAAGAGACTGCTATGGGTCTGACTCTGGCCCAAGCCTGACTGCTACAAATTTCAGCACAGGTATTCTATAAGTGCACTTCTGAGCACTCCTTGTGTACCTACTTATATATATGTACCAGGTCAAATTATCCAGATCAGTTCTGAATCGTTCACAAGCCATAGATGGTGCTACCACCAAGTATCCTCCACCCCAGACTTTTCAGCCTAGGGCTTCAGATACTTCCAAATCCTTTGGCAGGCATCCCACGTTCAACCCCAGAGGCTTGGGGTTAAGATGTCCCTGAGTTTTTCTTGCCCTCAGCTGTATGGATGTAGGAGCAAGCTAGGGAGGAGTCTACCATTTGCATAAAAGTCAGCATGTAGCCAAGATCCTCCCACTAGATGTTGGCCAATGGGAAGCTAACTCTGAGGCTCTCATAGGACATCCTGTCTGCATGCAGACAAGGGTGCACCCTCTACTACACAGTGCCATTTTAATTGCATTTTGGCTCAGGTATCAGACCAGTGCAATGACTATGCTTGATCTTATCCCACAAGAAGCCAACCTACTTATACATAGTACAAACTGTGCATGATATTAGTCCAGAGCCAAAAGGCTCATGACGTATCATATATTTCATGAGTCTAAACCCCAGCAGAGTCAACAGCATTTCCAGCCATGGTAACCCTACAGCCCTGCATTGCTCAGTATGTGTGTGTAATCCAGATACTCCCCATAAAGGATCCACATGCTAATTCACCTCCTACTCATGACCAAGTGTTCTTGTCACAAGTCCTGGGACCCTCCGTAAATGTATATGCAGATGAGGTGCACAACTGCCTGGTCTGTCTTCACCTCAGAGAGGGCAGAACCACGCTAATCGTATGTGACAAACTGAAAGACTGGGTGACAAAGCCTGTCAGTGATATAGAAGTTTGGTGATGTTAACTAGACATTTAAGGCTTGTGATGAACCAGGAATCAATGAAAATAGGGGGAAAAAGCACTGCTCAGCTGTGGAAGTTTAGTGAAAGTCAACATGTACTTGATGTAGTGGTTCACTATGACTTGAAAGAATTGGCACTGGGGGGGGCAAAATGAACACTATATCTTATTTTGATGGGCTGCACTAACCTATCCTTGACAAAGATCAAATGTAGCATTTTGGACACCAAGGGGAAGGTGTCAGGGCTGTCTCTGGCCCTCCCAGTGCTAGCGTCATATTGCAGTACCTTAAGGCCTGGTGCCAGTTCCCTGCAGAGGGAACACCTGCCCTTTTTTTCAAAGCCCCCTGGCACCCCCACCAAAAAAAAAGGTTTCCTGTTAGTGTTTACTCATTGTGGTCCATTTGTTTTGTAGGCATGCTTAGCAGAGGTTGCATTCAATCAGCTTCATATCTGGTTTCCACAACTGAGCATATGCTGCTTCCAGTAGCAGTTTAATGATAGCCAATGTATTTAATGAGGGGGGAGGGGTTGCTACTATGCAAGTATAAAATGAGGGACTTTTTTACCCATGCTGATTTGGAGGGAAAACTCCATCTTATATTTGAGTAAATATAGTATTATGTGAATTTTGTGCTTGGAGAAAGGTGACAGGTAGGACAACCCTGAAGACAGAAGGCTTATTAAGCTATAGAAGACAAACCTCAGGAAACATGACAGAAGAATCTCAGTCCCAACTTGAAATAATATCTAGAAGTGATATCCAGTTTCCATATCCCTTCAATGCCCATTCCTGCAAGCTACTGAGCTCCCTGAAGAATCAAGATTGTATTCTCCATACTGAGACTGCCAACATACGTTCTAATTAATGATTGGTATTTTTGTGACCTAGAAATCTTTGCACTGGAAATTAGGAAAATTGCCAAACAATCATTGTATGGTAACAACTTTCAGCCACTTCTGAACCTGGATTAAATTTGCGTTAGTGACAGCCTCTCCCACTCTCTTTTCATTACTACTGCACCTCTGAGAAATCCAGTAAACTAATCTGATGAAAACCTTGAAAAATGTAACCTAACTTTAATTAAAAATGAAGTTTGTTTTGTAGTAGAATTTCTGTGTTAACTAGGGCTTTTGTCAACCTCTTTTTCATAAAGTGTTAGCTTTCAAAGTTGTATTACCAAAGCTTCTTAATTATTAAATCATTTGCTACAACTATTTTCTTCTGACAAGTATACCATAACAGCTATACTTTAAACATGATATGCCATAAGGACATCTTTACCTTAGCTACCCCCAAGTTTCCCAAATTCTAGAGATTTTAACACAGAACTCCAATTAGAAGTTATCATCATGCTACTAAGCATAAGGGTTTTCTGATCTTTTCCTCTTGCAACATCAAAGGCCTGATCATTTTTAGACTACTGGCATTCATTTTGGCAACAATCTTGACATCTGAATGTATTATGCCAGTTTGGCAGCAGCTTGGTGCCTCACTGAGGCAGAGAGTGATTGAGGAAAGAAAGAAATGAACCTGGCTGCCAAAAAGCTATTTATGATAACTAAGGCAAAAACTAGAGGTCACAGGCAGTGACTGAGGAGGGTGATGAACCCATAAGCAGGGTGAGACTGATTTGTTTTCCACAAAGTGGCAGCTTATATTTCAGCCAACAATGCCAAAGGAAGTAAGAAGTGTTAATTAGTTCAAGAGGGATTTAGACAAATTTTGCAGAAAGACAGGAGCAGGCAGTTGTTTGCTAGGTTTTTAAGGTTATACGCGGATTCCATGAAGTGATTCAACATCGAAACAAATATGCACTCATGAGATGAAAAGAAACCAACCTAAAATAAGGTTAATAGGGTCTGGTCCCAGTAGATGTCTTTTATCCCTGTAAGGTTGTTCTGTAGCCTTCAAATGTTCTTTTGTTTCTATGTAAATATGCTGCTTACAAAATAAAATCCTTTCAAGTTGGTTCTAAGCACTGCCGCATGCACTCACTTTACAATAAGCTTGTTTTTGTTGCCCAGTGATGTATTCCTTTTAGTAGACTTTGGTGAATGCTGACAAAAATGTTTCCGTGACTATTCGTTTACATATTCAAACAGATTGGTTTCATCTGTCTTCAGGTCTATTTTGTATTCATTCTCTGTGAACACATGCGATTGAGATTTACTAGCACAAATGTGCACAGGAAGCAAACTGCAGATTCCTTTTCTATAAGCATTCTCACCAGAAATCTGATTGTAAGAGCAGCATCAATCCAAATAATGGAACAGAAACACTACATGAATTGTGACCAATTGCAACAACTACTGAACTTGCAGAAGCCAAGAAGGCATCACCAATCTTCATCTCCATAATATTCAACAATTATGTGAAACTGTTGAAGAAGGTGATGAGATGACAGGGCTGATTTGCATACAACAATCATCCAATGTAAACAAATGCATCTCCCATCTTTTTCAATGTGTAAACAAACTTAGTACCCAAAAGATGAACAACTGACTAAAACTGAAATCAGCCAAGGTTGAGATGATGCAGACAAATTGGCACATGCATTTGACAAAAATTACCTCTTCTATAAAATCATTTTTATCAAGGACATGTTGCTATAGATTATTTCTTGTCTCACTGTTGCTACTGAAATTATCATCTCTAGCCCATGGGTCTGGTGACAAGCCAGAAGATTTCATAGGGAAAAGGGCTCAACAACTGTAACTTGCCAAGGTCATGCCAAGACATGAGTACTGTGAGTCCAACAGAACAATACATCTAAATGGCTGGCAAGTTGCACTGAACAGTTTGCAGCACCTTGCAGTACCTAAAAAATCATTTTGACAATAGAACATAAAATTAAAATAGACTTTCAATGGGCAGAGAGGAAGTAGTTGCATTGAAAATAGCCAGATTGATAGTATCTACACTTCTATTTAACAGAGTGAAACATAGGGGTGCTTGTAAATGTAACTCCATTAACATGTACACGTGATGAAAATGTCACTTTGTGTGACTTCATGGTGTCACAGTGTACACATGCCAGACTTTGGGGGGCTTTAAATGAATTTGCATCATTGAAACTCTGCAAAGGGCAATGATGCAGCTGTCAGCTCACTCCCGGCTGCAGGAGAGGCGAGAAGGTTCTGCAGAAAAAAAAGGATCAGGCCCCTTGCCATGATGTGACAGAAAAATGTGAACTGCTTACTCCTCAGGCTTTTATTCTATGCCCAACCATTTCAATTTAGGGAGCAAAGAATGGAACCTTGGGGATTAAACCCCTGTCACATGGATAAGCACCCAAGAGTACCAGGATATTGCCCATAAACCACAGTCCCTTTCAGATGAACTCTAGACATTACAACCTGAGCTTATATTTTTTCCTGTATCCTGACTTAGATGTCTTTACTCCACATTAATCTCTGCTACTTTCAAGGAGAGAAATAAACCATTGTCAGGGAAAATGGGTAAAGTCTTAATGACATTGGAATTGCTTCAAATGCAAGGAAGAAAGGACTTTTTTTGTCTGTGCTTAAATTTCTGCTTTGATACTTTGGTTTGTTATATTATGGAAATAATATACTGATAATATGGGGTAATGAGAGATAAAGTGCCAAAGGTCACAAGATTAACCTCAAAACAGGTACCTTACAGCAACCTTTTATACACCTCTAAAAATTGATTAAGTCAACCTTTTTTATCCCAAGATGAATAAGTCCATGAAAAGTAGCTTGGAAAAGTCTATGAAAAATAGCTTGGAGCACAAATGGAGAGGTCAAATATAATGCTAATCAATTAGGAGGGGGCCATAAACATCACTGTTGCTGAAAATAAGCAGAAATTCAAATTTATTTGGGAGAATGTCTGATTTGTCTGAGAGACAGAAAAGCTATCTGGGGGCAGCCCTATAATTTAAAATAGAGTGAGCTAAACAAAAGTTTCCTGAGTTTTAAGACTTGAAAAGTACATATACATTTATGGGTATTCTAGAACCCAAACCATGACAGTCAAATAAAAATGTGAAAAAAAATGCAAACTATGAATGGAAGAATTCTAGGAAAAGGTCTGACATATGTAAAAAGATATTTTTTCTGAAGCTTGGATGCCACGTACTGGATGGGTAGGAAACATGTAATGACACCTGACCTGTCTGCTTCTGAAACCAAGAATGAATTTCTCCCTAAGGTTTATGATGTCCTCCAGGGCTCAGTCCTCAGGCCCATACTGTTCAATTTTTTTATTAGCGACTTGGACAAGGGGGTGAAAAGCACCCAGTTCAAATTTGCTGACAACACCAAGATCTGAGGCAAGGTGGGCACGCTAGAAGGGAGGGACAGGATACAACTGGACCTGGACAGGTTACAGGAGTGGGTGAATATGAATAGGATGGGATTCAGTACTAACAAGTGCAGGGTACTGCACTGGGTCAGGAAGAGGAATTACAGACTGAGGCGCTCCCTTCTCAAAAGCACAGTGACAGAAAGAGATCTTGGAGTCATTATCAATTCTAAAATGAACATGGGCTGCCAATGTGAGGATGTGGTCAGGAAGGCTAACCACACCTTGTCATGTATCCACAGATGCATCACGAGCAGGTCCAAGGAGGTGATCCTTCCCCTCCTATGTGAGACACTGGTCAGGCCACAGTTGGAGTACTGTATCCACTTCTGGGTGCTGCACTTCAGGAGGGATGTGGATAGCATTGAGAGGGTCCAGAGGAGGGCCACTCGCATGATCAGGGGGCAGCAGGGCAGGCCCTATGAGAAGAAGCTATGTGAAGACTGAACAGGGTCAGGTCCCAAGAGAAGGCTGAGAGGGGATCTAGTGGCCATCTATAAACTTACCAGGGGGGACCAGAGGGGAATGGGTGAGACCCTGTTCCCCCAAGCACCTCTCAGAGTAACAAGGAATACCAGCCACAAGTTGATCGAGAGTAGGTTCAGGCTAGACATCAGGAGGCACTACTTCACAGTCAGGGTGGCCAGGATCTGGAACCAGCTTCCAAGGGAAGTGGTGCTGGCTTCTGTCTTAGAGGTCTTTAAAAGGAGGATTAATAACTACCTAGCTGGGGTCATATAAGCTTAAATTTACCAGGGGTCATACGAGCCCAGTATTCATTCCTGGCCAGGACAGGGGGTCAGACTTGATGATCTGCTTAGGTCCCTTCCAACCCTACATCTATGAATCTATGAACCTACGACCAATAAGAAAGTGACAATGTTAAAAAATAGATCCTCTCTGAATGGAACAGTGACATAGAAAAAGGGATATCCACACCAAGATGGAACCAACAACAACAGGGGCAACTGACAATTGACACCCAGGAAAAAAGCCAACCTATTAAATAGCTACTTTGCGTCGGTCTTTCATCAGTCCCTGGGACGCCCATACCTGCTATGGGACAGGGAAGTCCGGGTGAGGGTTATCCCCTGCCCTCCATTAATGTGGACTTCATGAAGGAACATCTGGAGAAGCTGGATACCTTCAAGCCAGCTGGCCCTGACAATCTTCACCCCAGGGTGCTCAAGAAGCTGGCGAGCATCATAGCCCAGCGTCTAGCACAGATCTTTGAAAACTCTTGCCACTCTGGTGTAGTCCTAAAGACTGGAAGAAGGCCAATGTGGTGCTTATCTTCAAGAAAGGGAGGAAAGTGGATCCAGCTAACTAAAGGCCCATCAGCCTGACTTCTATCCTGGGGATGATCTTAGAAAAGTTTATTAAAGATGCCATCCTTAATGGACTGGCCGACGCCAACATCTTAAGGGATAGCCAGCATGGGTTTGTTGTGGGTAGATCTTGCTTGACCAATCTCATTTCCTTCTATCACCAGGTGACCTATCACCTGGACAAGGGAGAAGAGACTGATGTCATATATCTTGACTTCAAAAAAGCCTTTGATCTGGTTTCCCATGATCACCTCTTGGTGAAACTGGCCAATTGTTGCCTTGGATCCTCCACAATCCACTGGCTGGAAAATTGGCTCCATGGTCAGACCCAGAAGGTAGTAATTGATGGAAGTCACTCATCATGGTGCCCTGTGACCAGTGGGGTCCCCCAAGGCACTGTCCTTGGACCCATACTGTTCAACATCTTCATTAATGATGTGGACACTGGAGTCAGAAGTGGACTGGCCAAGTTCACCGATGACACCAAACTTTGGG
>JAGPOW010003316.1:41444478-41459516 GCA_030014935.1 Caiman crocodilus
CTTCCCTCTTGTTTCTTTCTTAGATCAATCTGTAATTTTACTATGGCAAAGCTTTAATTATACTAACTGTAGAATAAGTTATACATACTAACAATATTGGTTGAGGTTTTGTGTACTTTGATCAATCCTTGTAATAAAAATTTAGAATAGAATCCTCTCGTCTCGAGTCTCTGAATTTGGATCACCAGAACCTGGCCCTAGCGGGCTGTAACACAAGACAACAGTTTTTGACCATTTACTTCTTCCTAGGGTGAGCTTATTCAGTTGTCAGTGGACCCTAATTTCTTTTTTATTCAAGTACAACTACCAATGGGCCAGTATGTATTCCCTTAACACAAGAAGGGTGGCACAATCTATTACATCAGTGTACAAAGAAATATGTCATAAATAATGCAATTACATACCTTGCCCACAAAAATCAAGTGGCATTGCATAAGCAGGGATCCTGGTTTTCTCTGATAAAAAAATCCCCAATTTTTTAGTTAAAAAAATAACCCAAAATCCACATTTTTTCATGATTAAAATGAAACAACTCTAATGCATAGATGTATATATATTGGTGTTTAACTTAGACCATGGAAAAATGTGGCTTTGGGGTTACTTTTTTTAACCTGAATATTGGAGATTTTTTTGTATCAGAGAAAACCAGGATTTCTCTTGATAAGTTCATATAAACAGATTCCAAACCTATCATTCTGTGCTTCTCAGGAACCATAACACTCTTAACCAATAGGGGTAGGCCTTACAGGAGCAGAAAAAAAACATTTTCAAAGGAAGTGGACCTAACAGTTGAAACTCACTACATGAAGAACTAGCTATCAAAGAACACAGGCTTTACTGCACTCAAAACTGATACAAGTCTCATCTTGCTGGCATAGTTTTTCCCTCAGTGAATATCACACTTTCTCTACTTATGCCATTTTGCCTATTGGCAAGGAATGAAGGGAATGAGAATTCATAGCTTTTATTTCTAATGTTAAATACTAATGTAACTTTCAGATATTATAAGGATTGAGGCCTTACTTGAGAGAAGCATAATTAGGCCAAGCAGTTTAAATGTCTAGCCGTAGAGTAAATGGGGTTAATGAAAAGGGTTGACAACAAATGGATTAGAACAATGATGCTCAACCTTTTCATTCAGGGGGCCAGATGGGCACCAGCCTCTGCTAGGCCAGATCCAGCTGGTGGACTCAATCTGGCATCCAAGGCGGATGCAACAGGGCCCAGCTGGCCATGTGAAGGGAGGCAGGGAAAGGGCAGCCCAGCCCTGATCCAACCATGAGGGGAAAAGGGGCATGATTGGCCCAAATCCAGCCCCATTGGGGAGGGAGGGTGCATAACCCATCCCTAATTCAGCCCTAAGGTGCAGGGGGTGAGGGGTGACCAAAACCCAAGGGAGGAAGGGAGCTTTGCTTGGTTCTTACATGGCCTAGTCCTATGGGGAAGGGGACATGACCTGGCCCTGAACCAACTGTTCAGAGGGAGGGGGCATGGCCTGGTCCCACAGGAGGAAGGGGATATGGTCCAGGCCCAAATTAGTCAGGTGGGAGGGAAGGGGGCATGTCCCAGCCCTGAGGGGGAAAGGGGGCACAGACTGGCTCCCACTTGGCCAGATGGTGGGAGGGAGTGTAGTTTGGACCCATAGGAGTGGGAGGGAAAGAAGGCATGGGTTAACCACAGTCTGGCCATGTGCGGGGAGGGTCGTGGCTGAGCTGACCAATCACAAGGGGGTTGACAGCAGAGCTGGGTGGCAGTATTAGCTGCCACTGCTCCCCCACTCTGCTGCCCAATTTCCCAACCCATGGGGAGTCCCACAGGCCAGATTCCAAGGCTCCACATGCTGTATTTGGCCCACGGGCCAGAGGTTGAGCATCCCTGGTTGAGAATAAAAAATGACTTGCAGCAAATGATGACTTTATAGTGTTCATTGTATTGGTAGAAAGACGAAGAAAGTTCAGGTATTGTTTTTGTTACAGGGTATTCACTTTGCTTTAATATATCATATTTATATCTGGTGCTTCACAGAAGCATGATACTATATTACTCTGCTGATTAGTGTTAACAGCTACTTGGAGCTATGGAATATGTGAATGTCTAGCATGGCAGGGCAGTAAATCACAATATTCTATAGCACAATAGCATATTGTAGCTGACAATGTTTCCTTTTAAAAGTGTTTCTCTTCACAAGAATGCTGTTGTACAAGAAAATATAATGGAAGTTGCATGTTTATCGTCATTCAGCGACTTTTAGATCAAACCTGCTCAGTTTGCACATAAGATATTTGTTCCAACTGACACCCTGCAAATTTTCAATGCCAAGTTCTTGTTCCTGGTAAGTGCCACATCCCCAGTAAATCTGACAACAGAAGTCTGTTGTGAGAGTACTTAAGGTGAAAAAGTCATATATCCTTATGTACTGTTTGAGGTAAAGTTTCTGCAAGCAGAATGTTATTCTGAGGATGATGTGCAAGTCAGAATAGAGTCTTTATTGTCTGTCATCTGTATTGACTTTGTAATGCTAACAGAACTGGAAAGAAGTAAATAAATAAATGCATACATAGATTATTAGTAAAGTCAGCAAATACAGTTGAAGGACTACACAGGAGTGAAAATTCAGAGACAAAGAAAAAGACTATTGTGAATTACAAGTTAGTAGGAAGGAAAATTCAGAAAGAAAAAAAATGCATTGTGGATTACAAGTTAGTAAATGAATAACTGAGTTCTCCAAAAGAATAGAAATGAGGAATTGAAACAAAAGAGAAATAACTGATCAAAATCTTTGCCTTACATTCTAACAGAATCTGGGGATTTAAAAAGTAAAAAATCCCTAAAAATACAAGTTCAGTGGTCAAAATAACTAAGAGAATTGGATTTTTCCCCCCATATTTAGCCTGAAAATAAATAGCAGAAACCTTACAGGAAAGTGTCTTCTCCTGGAATTTCCTTCCCAATACATTACAGGCTCTTAATGGTCTAAACCTCCAGCCCACCTTCACCCCCCCCACACTGCCCGCAGCTCACCGTTAGCAGCAGCAGTGATCAGGGTGCTTTGAGCTGGGCAGGAGGCACATGGCCCCTGCAGGGGTACATGTGGGTCCTGTTACAGGGCAGTGGCTCCTGTTGGGGGCAGCCCATGAGCTAGCTGTGCAGGGGTGCTATCCCCTGTGGGGTGCAGGGGACCTACCCACCCTGAGCAGTCCCACACCCACAGACCTCCCACAATCCACCCACAAACCACAACCCCCCCAAAACCCTTCACCTATATACCTGGCCCTGTGGGACAGGAGTGAGGGGAATGGGGCAAGGGGTAGATTGTGAGTTGAGAGTAAGGGGCAAAGGCAGGTGCAGGGCACTAGCATATCTGTGAATCTTAGCACTGCACATCCTGGTGAGTGAAGAGGGTAGGGACAGCTCTGATTTTTCTGTGACAAAAAAGCCAAAAGTAACTGTCAAACTGTTTATTTAGAATTTATATTATGATGATGATAGAGGCACTGATAGGCTTCCAAATTGCTTTAAAATTGTAAATATATTAATAAAACATTGCCCAACTTCTCTAGATAGATAGATAGTGGACTTTTGTTTTAATTGTGAAAGAACATGGATTTGGGGGTATTGTAAAGAAGGAATTTAGGAGTTTTTATCAGATTTTGCAGTTTTTAAATAGGAAACACCAGAATTCCTGCCAGTGAGGCAAGCGGAAGGACCCAGGCAGAGGAACCTGCTCAGAGCTGGCACCCAAGACCCAGGTAGAAGTGGCTGACCTCCTGGCAACTTGGGGCCAGGAGGACATGATTTGGCAGTTCAAAGCAGGCCACCACACTGAGAACATCTTCCAGGTGATAGCTGCCCAGATGGCAGGGCAGTTGTATACATGGCAGTAGTGCTGTACAAAGGCCAACTCTGCAGCCACAGCCCACTGGCAGCTAGCCCGGGGGTTCAGATGCCATTACTGGTCACGAAGTCCCTATTTGCATCTGACAGGCATGCAGCTTTGGGGCCACATGCTGTCACAGGTGGCAGCAGGTCACAGCCAGGCAACAGCTCCCACTGCTAGACTGCTGCGGTCGGTAAAGGGTAAAGAGAACTCTCAGGGCTGCTTCAGCAGTCCATCTGGCACAAGGGGTAGTGTCCTCAGATACCAATTGGCTGAACCCCAGAAGCTCCTGTCTATTTGTATCTTCCATATTAACATGGGCCTTAAGGTTCACCCAGCTAAAGGAATAGCCCTTTTGTGAGGCTAAAGGGTGAAAAATACAACTAATTTCTTCAGTCAACAAAAGCAAAAACAGAATAGGAGCAATGTGGGGATCAAAGTGTCAAAACATGAAAATGAGTGCACCTGAGGGGAACACCAAGCAGATCCCCCCAGGCCACACACTCCAGTCCTCAAAGGCATCCAAGGAGCTGGTGAATGCCACCCCCTTATGCTCTGCACAGAAATGTGCACAGGAAAGTGAGAGGAAAGGGGCCCCAGAGTCTCCAGGCACCTTCCCAGCCAGAGCCTTCTTCCTGGTCAAGTACAGGACCCAGTGGACCAGGGCCAGGAGGAGATTGACCAGGTTGTCTCGGGACTTGGTGGGACTACAGAATCGATGATTAAAAACAAAAAGGTGGGGGATAAAATTCAACCAGAACCTCAGGAGGAGGTTCTGGAGGTGGAAGTGAAGGGGCTGGAGCCTGGCACACTTGAGAGTCATGTGCACCAGGGTCTCCTTCTGCCGAGACTAGGATGTCTGTGAAACTCACCACATACACACCCATGGCAATGGCTCCATGGAGAAGCCACCAGCTGAGGTCCCCAGTAGTTCATGGGTTGAGGGTGGAGTACAAACTCAGCCATTGGGGTGCCCCAGCCATGCCCTTACCAAGTGAGACCCATCACTTGGTGTTTGGGTGGGATGCAAGGGTGGTATGGTAGATTGTGCAGCACATGAGCATATAAAAGGAGGCAGCAATGAATGGTAGAAAAGCAGACCGGTGTCCTCCAGCTGACTTAGACAGTGGAGCAGGGAGCACCATGAGGCCGGGCAAGGTGCTAGCCCCACAGCAAGCTCTGGTGGGCTGGAGGACACGGTAAAGCAAGTAGCCTTGAGCTACTTGTCAAGGCAGCTTTTATACTTCTGAGGCCAGCACAGGCGCTGGTCCCAGCCTCTAGCTCCATCTGGCTGCAGATTCAGGAGGAGCTGGGCAGAGTTATTTTGCCCCAAATGGCACAGTTAACTCGTCACAGGAAAGCAGAGACATAGTGCAGATGATAATGCTGATTCTTTTACAAATGTAATTTCTTTTATTTAAAGGATACTGGGAATCAATTTATTTATTACTTTCTGGAACTCCTGACCATGCCTTATTTCAAAGTATCTCCCACATATTGTCTATCCATGGGGGAAAGCTGCTCTTTCAGCAAAAATTCTGGGCAAAGGGGACTTTGATCATTTAGACCACACAGCGTCCACCAAGATGTTTCTGAAGCCAGTCTACCTTTAAAATCACTTTCCTAGCAACCTGTACAAAAGTAGAGATGGTATGTGCTGTGGGTAGCATAGCATACAGAGTCTGCATTTGTTCTGCCACACAGAAAAGCCAGGTGAATCCTTTAAATTTTAATGTGTTGTGCAGATTCCAACGTGCATGCAAGCCCTCTAAGACCTCCTCTGCTTCATAGTCGGATGACCATATTATAATACTGAGCCCATTTTTCACATGGGTAATGTCAATGGGAATCCATATGAGGAAAAAAAACTAAACATTTCCCTTTGGTCACAGTTCTAATTCTTTTCTGGTGTGGATATTCTGTGTTTTTGAAAAATTCACTTTCTATTTTCTCATTTTTGGTTGTGTTTCATAATTGTTGTTAGGACTCTTTATACACTCCAGTAGGAGTGAAAGGCATGTTGTTATTTCAGGATTATTTTTAAGTTACTGGCTGCTATATTTTTTCAGTCCAGAACTGTGTAGAAACACATGCTGTATATTGTGATAATGTGCTATACCAGGTTACATGATTCACATTTTGTTTAAGCAATCACTTCATTCTACCATCTGGTGCATAATATACTTTTTGAAAAATGTGTGCCTGAGCTTTAATAATGGGATGCATACTAGCATTGACACTGCACTCTTCCAAGGTGTGCCTCACACTCATTCAAGTTAAGGCTTCTATGCATAGTTTTAACAATATCCAAGAGCCTCAGGTGGCTGAAATTGTAATTCCCTCCCACACTGAGGCAGCTTTACACTGTCAGATCAGTAGAAGGTATACTTGCAAGCAGATTGAATCAAAGGTGTAACTGTGACATAGTTGAGCTACTTTTAAATTAGCAGGTAGGTGCTGTAAACAACACGGTGGTAGCACAGAGCTCAGTACAAGCTGCAAATCCTGGACTGGAAACTGGTACTTCCTCAAATGGTTAAGTCATAGTGAGGTCCATGATTCAAAGGCTAAATTACTAGTGGTATCTGGTTCTCATTAGTTTAAAGCTAAGTCAAGTATATCTACACTGAGTAAATGAGAATAATATTGAGCGGCAAAGGTTTTTCTGTCATATCTTTTATTGGACCACCAACATACAATAATGTTGAGGCTTTTCTGGTTAGGGAAAGAAAGGTGTAAGCAACCTATGGACCACAGCAGCCAGTTTCTCCCAACTTTCCAGTGGGGCACTTAACTTTTATAGCATGGTTCGTGGCTAATTTGATATTTACCTAGTGATTGGTTAATATTGTTTCTAAAGAGTCTTTTGCTTCATATGGAAAATTATGTGAACAGTGTCTGTAAAAATCTTTTCTAAAATTTGTGACGTGCTGGAGTCATCTCTCATGTGTCATGTCTAGTGTCATGTCTAGGAAAAAAACTTTTAATAAGTAGAAACAGCTTGTTATAGCTGGTTTTGTCACTGGTAATTTAAAAAAAAAAAAAGGTTGGGACTCAAGTTTAGTTACTGAGTTCTGTAATAAAGAAGTTCATCTACACTTTAAAGTGAAGCACAGTGTGCACAATAGCTCTGCACTTAAAAAATGAAAATGGCTTTGCTTTAACCAGATAAATTCACTCATGCTAAGGCTGAGGCAAGCCTTAGGCCTTATTCTTACAATTCTATACAATTCCAGTTTAATCTAGGTTTCAGAGAAGTTGCCATACCACATGACCGCAATGGTCTATTTTGCCACCAGTGTCAGTTAGTACTAGATAATAAAATACTTTGCACCTCCACCGAATATTCATGAAATTTTGGATTATTTAACAGAGGTGGGTATTTGTAGTCCATTTTATAGAGATGCTTCAGGGAAAGCTGTGAAATACCCATAATGGACAATTATGCAATAACATATCCATGGGGAAAATTCATCCATGTTCCTAGTTAATTAGTGCTTGACTTCCATCCTGAAGCACAAAGGATGATATCCCATAAAATTTAATGTAGGTAATGTAACTGAGGGTGATCTTAATTTAATATATTCTGTTATATCTCTTTATAGAGTCATGTTTAGCTCTTTGTTTGTATAGCAAAACATTTTCTAAGTTACTTTGTGCTGATTACTACAGAAAAAAAAATCCTTATCCTTTATAAAATGTTTAACTTATTTATTTACTTACATATCCTGTGAGTATCTACTTAATTTGTATATAAGACATGGAGTAGTTGAACTGTCCTATTCTAAAGGCATTGTCTAGCTTATTGTATTTCCTCTTATTCACTTTTATAACTAATTACTCCAAATTTGTTTAATCTCTCCCCACAAGAAAATCTTTGAATACTTCTAAACTCATGGAAAAGGTAATATCTTTTATTAGAGCAACTACATATTTGCAAACAAATTATTTTATTTTTTAAAATATTTTTTTAAATACTTCTAATCATTTTTTCCACCACACCTGGACCTCTTCCATTTCTGCTGTTTCCTTTTTCTTTAGCAATGTTAACAAAATCGAGCACCATAATCGAGCATTATAATATTTTCACTGTTATTCTCTATCTCATCCTTAATACCGTCTAAACACCTTGTTTGCTTTCTGTCAACAGCAGAGTACTGAACTATTCAGAATAATACTTTGGTCTTTCCCCTAAGTAGTTATAAAATTCATCAATGTGTGCATAATTCACATTGTTTCTAATGTGTGTTACATTGCACTTGTTGAAAGAAACATGTTGAACTCTTCATGTGTGTTGACTGGGTATGTATATACAAAGCGGGTGAGGTGGTACACCTCCCCTCCCCTGGCCTTTGACTGTGCCACAAGTGAGCTCTTGACATGGGGTCTGGCAAGAGCCCCTGCTTTTGTATAGCTCTGGAGCCAAGGATGGGAATGGTGAGAAAGCGGACGCAGCAGCATTGTCCAACCCTTGACCTCTAGAGCCACACAAACACATGGGCTCTCTCCAGACCCCACTCTAATCAGCTGATGACTTCTCTGCTAATGCAGAGCTCATAGCTCACTACACATGCATGGCAGAGGCCAAGAAGGAAGCAAATGGAACTGTACCCCTTTGCCTCATTTCTGGATACACCATCATGTATATATTGACAACTATATCCCTAGGCATGTCATAATGTTGCACCGTGATGCCAAAAGACAAACAGTTTAAACATAATAAGAATTCCCACATCCTGGTGATTCCTCCAAACTGAAAATAAAATAGGACCAATTCAGCAGAGAATTGGCCCACATTTTTACTCAGAGGCTCAAATGAATTGTTATCTGCTTAACAGGTAGAAAAGCATTAAAATGAAAGGAAAAAAGTGTAGTGAAACTGATGTTACGTTGTTGTTCGGCAACATTGGCCAAATAAGTTAATATTTAGGCCTCGCCCTGAAGATGAAAAAGTTAAATTTTTCCAGTGTATTGCAAATATTGTTTTTTAATGCTCCACTGGCATCCCTGCCATTTTTAACTGAATTTCAGAGTGAAGTTTTTCTGGTTGTATCTTTACACAACAGCTGCCATAGGAATAGTGATGTGGTAGCCGTGATTGTCCAAGAAATAAGCATGAAGCAAGGATTTTTGTGGGTGATATCCTTTATTGGATCAAATGCGTGGTTGGAAAGAGATATTTCTACCCTAAGATAAATGTTCTACCTTGCAATATTTGTTTATGTCTACCATTAAACAATAGAAATAGTCATAATTTAAGTGGACTTGTACCTGGAATAACTTAAGGCCTAGCAAGAGATATTTTGTCTGCAGTGGGTGCATCTACACATTCATTAATGTGCAGTGCCTACTGTGCATTACATTTAGTATTTGTATAATCAAGTACTAAATAAATGTGCAGTAAGCTGCCATATTGCTCATTAGTGTGATCGCATGCTTTCTGTGTGATGTTTAATGCACAGTAAACTAATACTACTATGCATTAGTGTATTAGCACTGTTTTTGCCATGCGCACTGAGTAGTAGAATTAATCTGCTGCACATTAAGCATCTCATGTAGTTTCAGTTATAATATTCCACACATGCCCAGTGTTAAGTTACAATGTTCCATACTGCATTATGTCATCTGACAGTACAAGTTGACATAAATGTATAGAGTAGGTTGTTTCTTCGCAAAACCTGGCTATAAGAAGAATATAATAAACTCTAGGGCCTGCTGTCATTTTGCAAGTAATTTCTTGACCTGATTTTTCTCCGTAATTAATGAGTAGGCATCACAGAATTTAGTGAGACTCTCACCTAGACTACTGTACACATGAAAATTTTCAGAAGTTTCCCACTGTATCAGAATAAACTATAATTCTTCAGTTTCCTGTGGTTAATTCCACACAAGTATCACCCAGGCCTTTAGTTACCAAGAAATGAAAAGTAATTTATATCCAGAACAACAGGGAAAAGTCTATAAAAGTCACTTGAAAATAGATTTGTATGGCAATTCACTTTAGAAAATAGCCTCCAGAAATCCAGCAAAGACTTAATTTATATATGTTAGAAAATCATTTGTGGAACTTTAGATGGAAATACACAATAAAAGTACAAAGTATTATTTGAGCTTAAATTTGTTCCTGGTATAACTTCATGGGAATCTGGCCCATTCTGTTTAGTTTTAGTACAAGTACACTGCTTGATAAATCAAGGATACTCTAAATTTAAACTTCCTGTTCAACTACAACCATTGAAAATTATAGTGGCATGATATCTTATATGAGTAATTGCTGTCACTTAAGATGAAGAGTTACTGAAATGTTAGAACCATTGCTCAGAAACCAAAATGAATTATTTTTTCCTTCTTTTATGGGGAGACTTTCTTTTAAAAGTATATTAGGTATGCATTCTGGACACTGTGTGGTTTCATGTATCCTTTTTAAGACTTCACCTTTGCTGATTTAAGACTCTGACCTTGTCAAAATTCATTTTCAGTGAATTTTGCTTCAGAGCCTCTGAAGTGCTTACTCTCCTGCTGAGATGAATCCTCATTTTACTTGTGAAACTTGCTCTGAATTTATTCCATAGATATTAAGTCTCTCCTCTAAGACATACCTTCTTTTTAGCAACAAAACCAGGCCTGCCCAAGATAATTGATGCAAAAGGAATTGTTTTGATGATGTTAAAACAGCTTAACCAAACCCACTGAGACAAAACTGACGTCAATGTTTTCGAAAGAGGGATTTTAACTGTGGCTCCAGAATATTATCATTGACTCATATATTTACATTTTTAAACTCATGCCTACTGTCACTCTTCCATCAGATGCTTAATGGGTCTGAATCATGAGATTTCCACATAAAGGATTTATTTATTTTTATTTTATTCTCATCCCATGGAAAGCATAAAATTCCAATATGAATTGGGGGGTCAGGATGAAAATTTTGAAACAATATAATCACAGAATCATAGTATAGTAGGGTTGGAAGGGACTTCAAGAGATCCTCTGAAGCTTCCAAAGCTTCTCTGGATCCGAAGCTCTGTCCAAAGCCTTGCACAGCCCTAGACAGCTCCAGTTTGGGCAGGGATTTCCCCAAGCAGCCTGGGACTGGCCAGGAACTGTCCTCTTTCTGGGGCAGCTCCAAGCCACCTCAGGGCTATGCAGGGATTTCCCCAAGCAGTCCAGTGTTGCCTGGGAACTGTTCCTCTTCTAGGGCAGTTCCCAGCCATCTCTGGGCTGGGCAAGGACCTCCCCAAGCAGCCTGGAGCTGGCCAGGAACTATCACTGTCAGTTCTGGGCTGGGTGAAGACAGTTCCCACCCAACCCTGAGCTGCTCAGGAAAATCCCTGCCTGGCCGTGAGCTGGCTGGGAGCTGCCCCAGAATGGACAGTTCCTAGTCAGTCCCAAGCTGCATGGAGAAACAGGGACCTCCTGAGCCCTGTTGCTGCTTGGGTAGCTGAGTATCACAGGGACAGAGCAGGGCAAAGAACTACCCCATCTGGGTGCTGCTCAGTTTCCACCTTCTGGGCGGAGCCAGGAGCTCAGTGACATCAGAACCAGAGGAGTTCCCCATCCCCCATACCCCCCTAGTGTTGGGGCTGACCAGAAGCAAAATTTGCTCCTGGTCAGCACCTACACATGCACTACTGCGCAGTTGCAAAGTTAATTTACTACCTGTTTTTACAGGTAGTAGCTAACTATGCAGTAGACTGATTTACTGCATAGTAAATGGTGTGAACATGTAGATGCTGACCCTTTATTGAGCAGTAGATTAGTCTACTACACAGGAAAATGTCTCATGTAGACACACCCAGAGACATTAAGTGACTTCCTGATGGTCATGCAGAAAATCTGTGGCAGAGCCACGAACAGAATGCACCGTTTCTATTTCCCTGTTCTCCAACTTAGCCAAATGGCCAGCATTCCTGAAAACAGCTACCTAACACACTATAAATATACATCGTGGAATCAGGACTGCAGCAGGCAGTGCTAAATGCCATTTTATAGTCAGACAGGGGGAAGGGGCACTGCGGCTCTTGTTTTGTGTTCACCCCCATGCTCCTACAGAAAGTTAAATAAGTTATTCAGATGCTGTTTTTTCCATAACCTCAAGAGTCCCTTTGGTAAGGACAAACGATTGATTTTTTGTTCTCAGACACAGTCAATCAGTTGTAGCCATATATATGCAGTAAAAATAATTTCCCCAGGATTTATATCATGTTTTCTCCAGGGATTTTTCTTTATGGAAGCTGTGAATTTTGAACTACTTTTTTGTAACCTTTGCTAGTAAGGGTACAGGATATTGCATTCCTGATATACACAGGGCACAACATTTTGCTTCTGCAGAATTTCCTGAGGTTATCATTATAGAGTGAAGGATAAAGTATTTTCTCTCAGCATTTCTCTAGCCCAACACACCAGAAGGTCTTCTTTCTGAGATTATTTTCAGCTAATGTTTCTAAAAATATTAAGAAATATTCCAAACTGTAATGGTACATCTGTTGTACTACATTCTGGTTTAAATATCATACTAATTTTCATTCCAAATCTTTGAAAAGGTACTGTTTTGGAAAAGCTTGACTTTCCCCTTCCAGATGACAGCACTATGCAACATATCAGTGATATATCCTAAGACACAGACAGAATAATACTTAAACAAAACGATTTGGTTCTCAAGAGGCTTAATGGACCAAGATGCATGAGTCTTTTGCCTATGGAAAACTGGAAGCAGTCTTACCTAGGCCATACATAGCATCTTCTATAATACTCTGTATGATAAAAGAACAGAGTCCTAAATGCCATGTCTGTATAATGTCATGAAAGATTCAGGCACAATTTAGTAGAGAATGGTATAAATCCTATAGGGAAGTACCAGTTTGTATAATTCTAGAGCAGAAATGCTATTGTCTTTTAAAGTTTACAGGTTGGTTTAAAAATACTATACATTTTCTTGAGTAATTTCTATGCAACTTCTCAGTTGCATCCCTGTTACACTCTGTGGAATTCTTCTTTAAGAAAAAGAGAGTATGCAGTATCCAAATCATGGTGCATGTACACAAAAGGATCAAATTAAAACTGGGGGCATAACATGAAGCCCCGTGTTGCAACTAGTTACATTACATAGAGGCAGGTTCCTCAACCATATTGATTTACTTGGAGGTCATTACTGTCCAAGAGACTGTATGTGTGCCACAAGTGTGGCTGAAAATTTTTCTTAGCTGAAAGCTAGGTTTCGTTAAAATAAGTCATTTCAGACTAAAAAGATATCATGAGAGCATCTCATGGTCTGCTTTTCAACACAATTAGACTTGTATCTCCCCATCTTGACACACTATTTAAAAAACTCTGGAAGTTCACACAGCAGTTGAAGATAAAATATTGTTGTAGTCACCTTTCAGATTTATTCTCTCTAGAACAGTGTTTCTCAACCCATGTGTGGTGACCCAAAAGTGGGTTGCAAGAAGATTTCTGAGGGTCACAAGCCATGGGTTGAGAAACACTGATCCTGGGAAAGTGGTTAAATGTTGCTCAGGGGATGGAAGGGCTGTGACCAGGCTGCCTGGAGTGGTGTGGCAGCCCTCGCCCAGGACAGAGGCTGCCACAGGCCTCCCCTCCTCCTCCCTCCAGCCTGTGCTATGGCTGGACTTGCTCCACTGTTGCCCAGATAAGCCAGAGCTGCAGCAGCCACTGCACCCCAGCTTGAGCAGGAGGGGGGGCAGCTGGGGACCCCTCCGGCACAGCTGGGGGTTGGGAGTGAGGGGCACCAGCAGGGCCTGGGAGGGGGCTGGGGACTGTGGATCATGCACTAGCAGGGTCACACAGGTGTGGGTTGGGACAGGCCATGAACCTTTGCAAATGGGTCCTGGTAGGAAAAAGCTTGAAAACCACTGTGCTAGAACACAGTGTCATGAACCTCGTGCCAGGACCACCATCTATCACAACCATCTGAGGTACCAAATCACTTCCTTCTCCCCACAGGAATGTCTCTCAGACAGGACTGTGGGGGGCTTTCACTTTGACCCCATTGGGTTTCCCCCGGCATTCAATAGAGGAGCAGCTCTATGGCCCCACTCCAGAAAGTGGTGGTTCTCTTAGGATCTACAGAGACCTCTGCAAAGACCTTCAAGGAACAGTGACTGATCTACAGGGATCCTGGTTTCTCTGATAAAAAAATCCCCAATTTTGTGGTTTAAAAAGTAATCCAAAATCTACATTTTTCCATGATCAAAATGAAACACCACAATATATATATCTATGCATTAGAGTTGTTTCATTTTAACCATGGGAAAATGTGGACCAGCAAGGCAGCAGCCCTCAACTTCAGGAGGGCAGACTTTAACAAGGTGAGTAAACTAGTGGGGGATGCACTGAGGTTCCAGAGCAGGAGGGAGGTGAGTGTCCAGAAGGAGTGGTCGTTCCTTAAGGAGACGATCCTCCAAGCTCAAAGGGAAGTAATCCCTACATGAGTCAAAGGGGGCAAGAGGGCACAAAGGCCTCCATGGCTCACCAAAAGCATCTGGGAATGTCTCCAAACAAAAAAGGAGGTGTACACCCATTGGAAGGGAGGGGCCATCACAAGAGAGGGCTATACATTGGTAGCTCGGGAACATAGGGGGGCAGTCAGGAAGGCCAAGGCAGAAATGGAGCTGGGACTAGGAACCCAGATCAAGGACAACAAGAAGTCCTTTTTCAAATACATAGGGGGGCAAAGGAAGGTGCCAGGTAACGTGGGGCCTCTGCAGGACATGCTAGGAAATCTGGTCATCTCACCTGATGGTAAAACTGACATATTTAACAATTTCTTTGCCTCTGTATTTCTGAGGAGGGACCTGGATATCTCCTCCACTGGCATCCCTGAGGGCCCTGTGGGTGGCACACCCAGGCCTATGGTTAATGAGGACATTGTCAGGGAACTTTTGGAGGGAGTAGATGTATTTAAATCTACAGGTCCTGATGATCTCCACCCCAGAGTGCTGAAGGAACAGGGGTCACTGTGGGACCTCTGGCGCAGCTCTCTGAGCACTCAGGGTGCTCGGGTATGTGCCGGAGGACTGGAAAAGGACCAATGTGGTCCCCTTCTTCAAAAAAGGGAGGAAGGAGGACCCAGGAAACTATAGGCCCATGAGTCTTACCTCAGTCCTGGGGAAGCTTTTTGAAAGAATTATCCTGGCACATG
>JAGPOW010003316.1:41459616-41488775 GCA_030014935.1 Caiman crocodilus
AGTCCTCGGGCCCACACTATTCAACATCTTCATCAGTGACTTGGGCAAGGGGGTAGAAAGCACCCTGTTCAAATTCACAGATGACACTAAGATGTGGGGTGAAGTGGGGATGCTAGTAGGAAGGAACTGGCTGCAAGCAAATCTAAACAGGTTACAGGGGTGGGCCAGTGAGAACAGGATGGGTTTCAACACTGACAAATGCAGGGTAATGCACCTGGGGAGGAAGAACCAGCAGCACACCTACAGGTTGGGGAACTCCCTTTTCGCCAGTGTCGAGATGGACAAGGATCTTGGAATCATCATTGATGCCACAATGAATATGGGCCGACAAAGTGGGGACATGGTCAGGAAGGCCAACCATACCTTGTCGTCCACAGATGCATCTCAAGCAGGTCCAAGGAGGTGATCCTCCCCCTTTATGCGGCACTGGTCAGGCCACAGCTGGAGCACTGCATCCAGTTCTGGACATCGCACTTCAGGAGGGATGTGGCCAATATGGAGAGGGTCCAAAAGGAGGGCCACTCACATGATCAGGGGTCAGCAGGGCAGGTCCTACTAGGAGAGGCTAAGGGACCTGAACCTGTTCAGTCTGCAAAAGAGACGGCTGAGAGGGGGACCAGCAGGCATTGGGAGAGTCCCTGTTCCCTCAAGCACTCTCAGGAGTTACAAGAAACAATGGACACAAGCTATCTGAGGGTAGTTTCAGGCAAGACATTACAAGGCGCTATTTCACTGTCAGGGAGGCTAGGACCAGGAACCAACTTCCAAAAAAAGTGGTGCTAGCTCCTACCCTGGGGGTCTTTGAAAAAAGGCTGGATGAACATCTGGCTAGGTTATTTGACCCCAGTACTCTTTCCTGCCATGGCAGGGGGTCAGACTAGATGATCTCTTCAAGTCCCTTCCGACCCTATGAAACTATAACTATGGATTTTAGGTTACTTAATTAACTAAAAAATTGGGGATTTCTTTTTAATCAGAGAAAACTAGGCTCCCTGCTGATCTATTTGCTATTCCCTTACCACTAAAGGACAGCCTTCTGGGACCCATACTACTAGGGCTTCCCCTGTATATGGTTACCCATGGGTAGCTCAGCCTAAAATGGCTACACAAAAAAAGGAAGTTGTGTCTTCTCAAAGGATCTCTAATGACTCATTACATTAGGATATGAAGGAAAACACTTTGATGGGTCTTCTGAAAGACATGGCTGAGCTTATTCTGTCTACCCAAATTCTCTCAACTTCTCCCAAGCCATAACTTTACACAGGAAGTTGCTTTGGACTCATCTCCAGCAAATGCTCTTAGATCCATTGGAGATTGAAGGCTCAGGAGCAGTCTGGCAATCAGTCTGGAGGAGATTCATAGATGCACTTACAGTTTTGGAGCACATCAGTGGACTTGCAACTGATGTGTTCAGTCCTACCCTGAGACCCACTAGTGATGGAGGACAGCCCAGTCCATTAAATTCCGCCTAATCCCAGACCAGGCTGTACCTCTGTTCAAGACTTGCTTCTTTCCCTGTGATAATCCCAATGGCATGGAAAGCTTGAAGTAGCAGGAAATGGGCAATAATGCAGCAGAGCTGCTTTGGCCCCAGTTCAGTCCATACAGGCAAAGTTCGTTATGTGCAGAGTTCCCTATGCAGACCAGCAAAATGACCCAAAAAGTATTTACCTACCTGGTAAAAGCAGTATACCCTACTGAAGTGACTTGCACGTTCATCTGGCAGACTGAGAGCATCAATAGAGAAAGTACGGTACATTATGAAACAGGTTTATTCCTAGGGAAGTAAAGCACATTCCCAAACCATATTGCTAACAATAAACCTCTGAAATAATATAGTACATCTCCCTCTCCAGAAAACAGCATCATCTTACATTTTTAGAGCCATGCAAGAAAAAATTGCACAGAGGAATGGTGTCAAATTTCTCCTTTCTGACGCTTAAAGGACTGGACCAAAAAAATTAGTTTTCCGTCTCCAGAAATGGTTTCAGCAATTTTGCTATCAGTGGAATACATTTACTGTCAGTAAGAAAAGAGCTGATTGCTACTTCTTACATAGAACTGAGCATGCAAAAGAACTAATGCATCCTATGAGAACTCTTCTTTTATACATTTGACATCCACTATAGGACAGAAGGACTATTTTAAATTATTTTTAAACTGAAATTTGGCCTAAATTTCTGCCCCCTTACTTTCAACTGTAGAGAACCCTACACTTAATGAATTCATGAGGCATGCTTTATGCAGTAGAGAGAAGCACCCAGATCCTGGAATTTCATGCAGGGACAAGAGTAACCCCCAGGTTTCACAGATTCAGTAAATGTATAGGTTCTTTAAATAAAAGGAAAAGAAGGGAAGAAAAAAAAAAGCACATGGCCTAGTATGAGACCAAACAACCTTTTCCACAGAAGTTCTCGGGTAAGTCTCATTTCTTATCTATACAGATCACCTCTAAGGGTGAGAGGTTAACTCTCCAATCCCAATCTACCACCCATCTGGGTACGCAACTTCCCATTAAACAGTGAAAAAAATCATCAATTTTGACTGATATAATTGACTGGGATACCTCTGCAATACATACTGGATGCAGACTATAATTAGCCCAGGTAGTTTAACTTCTATACAAAATTAGGAAATTACATTTTAAAAATCTATGCAGAGATGACCCAAGCAGGGTGTGGGGCCCAGGGCAAATCAGTCTGTGCAGAGCCCTGCCCCCAGCCATGAGGAAGCCAGCAGTGGATTCGGTAGCGTGTAAGAGCCGGATACGCTGGATTCAGTGGTGGATTCAGAGTCAGGGTGGAGGGGTAGTGAGTGGCCAGATGTGAAGCTGGCAGCAGCACAGAATCACCACACCACTCCACCTGGCTCTGTAGGGCCCCCCAAAGTGTGAGGCCTAGAGCAGTTGCCCCCATTTGCCCCCATTCTATGGACAGCCCTGACTATGTAATGAGAACAATATCTTCCTTGTAAACTGAATACGGCAGGAACCCTGTGAGAAAAAAAACTACATCATACATCAGGGATGGATAATGTTTTTGGCCAGAGTGCCAAAATAACCGTAATGTCTACCTTGTAAGGTGCCCAAGTGCTGGCATGCCAGAAAAACAAAACTAGGGCAGGGGGGCATGGCAGGATGCACTGCATATTAATATAGTTAATAATCATAAATATTTCCTTTTTTTTACAGTAAATACCAGGTTTTCTAAAAATTCTAAACCTGTGGCAATAAATAAAACTTCATATACTAACTTTGTTCTTGTGGGGTTTTTTTGTTAAACATGTTGGGATGAAAGGGGGGAGAAAGAAAGTGAGAAAGAAGAGAAAAAGAGGAGAGAGAGAGAAAAATAAAGGAAAGGAGAAAAGAGAGAAGGGAGAGAAAAAAGAAAGAAAAGAGGAAGGAAAAAAGAAAAAGAGGAAGAGAAAAAGAGAAAAAAGAAGAAACTGAAAAAGGAGAAAGAAAAACAAGGAGAGAAAAAAGGAGAAATGACAGAAGGAGACAAAGAAAATAGAAAAAGAGGGAAAGAAAAAAAGAGAAGTGGAAAAGAGAAGAGAAAAAGAGGACAAAAAAGAGGTGAGAGAAAAAAAGACGAGAGAAGAGAAAGAAAGAAAACAAAGAGAAGAAAGAGGAGAGAGAAAAGAAGAAAAAGGAAAGAAAAAAGAAAGAGAGAGCAAGGGTATATCCCTCACCATCAATATCTCCCACTGCTACCAGCTGTGGCTCGGGCCCACTGGTCCAGGGCAGGGGCAGGTTGAGGCTGGCAGCAAGAACCCAACAGCAGCCCCCAGGGCTGGGTCTCCCAGGCCTCCCCCATGGTCCCATAGCAGAGGAGCCGAGGCCCAGGGGTAGGAGGGAGGGCCCGGCCAGGGCTCAGGCAGACAGATGTGGTGTCCCACCCAGGCAGGGACAGCACTGGGGCACCAAACACAAGGGCCTGGTGCTTGGGGCAGGATCCATGCAGCACAAGGAGAAGGTGGCACAGGAGGAGGTGCGTTGGGAAGGCCAGGTGGGAAGCAGCGCTGTCCCAGGGCTCTGCGGGCTCAGGCCATGGCCGGTGGGAGGGTGGGGCCACCCGGTGGCACCTGAGGTGGGGCCCAGCCTGGCCCATGCAACTCTGCAGGGATGGGGTATAGCCAGCTTGCCCATGAGGGGACGCCACCTAGCTGGGGCAGGATGCCGGGCTCGTGGTCTCCCAACTCCAGGTTTGGCCTCCCTGCACATTGGGCACAGCGCTAGCAGGGCAGAGCAGCCTCCAGTGTGGGGGCCCAGCTGTGGAAGCCCCCTGGGCCCTGGGAACAGCTGCAAGATGGCCCGGAGCATGCAGCACAGCAACCCTGCACCATGCCTGCCTGTGCCCTGGCCCCTGGAGGGGAGCTGTGGGTGGGCAAGGCCAGGGCCTGGGCAGGCTGGGGCAGCCACGGTGGCTGTTCCTGGGGCCCAGGGAGCTCTCACAACCAGGGCCCTGCAGTAGGGATGGCTCCACCCTGCTCACGCTATGCCTGACATGCAGAGAGGCCAAGCCCAGATCCAGGAGCCCCACAAGCCTGGTATCCTTCCCTGGTCAGGCAGTGTCCCTTCACAGGCAGGATGGTTGCGCCCCATCCTTGTGAAGCCACACAGCCCGGGCCAGGCTGGGTGCCACTGGGTGCCCCTGCCTGCCTACCCGCCAACTGCAGCTGAAGCCTGTGGAGCCCCAGAGCAGGGGCAGTCCTGCTTCCCGCTCAGCACCCAACTTCCCAAGGAGCAAGCTGGGCTGGCCCGTCCGCAAGACCTCCTCCCACACCTGCTTCTCCCCATGCTGCCCAGACCCTGCTCTGAGTCCCCTGCCCTAGCCCTTGGTGCCTTTGCCCAGGTGGAATGGGACATCCATCTGCCTGGGACCTAGCCAAGCACAGGCCTCACTCACCCACTGGGAACCCCCCAGTACAGGGGGCCTGTGCCTCACCAGGGACTGGGCCAGGCTGGGCTGGAGGGTGTTGCCCAGAGACAGGGGGTGGCGGCAGCAGAACACAGGCATTGTCCTTGCTCGTGTTGTCCTGACTCTGCCCCAGTGCCTGCTATGACACTGGGACTGTGGCTGCTCCGGAAAGCCCAGACCAGGAACTTAAAAAAAATATTAAAAACAATTTCCTCGCACACTTCCTGGTGTGCCAGGGAAAATGTCTCTGCGTGCCACTGATTGGCACATTGACTATCCCTGGATTACATCATCATACATAAACTCATATGGGTTCTGAGTTAAAGTATTTCTGCTATCTCATAAGGTTTGAGAACTTGATTTGCTTGATTTTTTATTTTGGGGGGATTTTTTGGAGGAGTGAGAGGTTTCATTCTATACACTAGCTACTCAAAAGCCATTAGAAAATAATTGGTCTGAGAGGTAGCTTTGTTTCTTAGCTTCCCTCTCCTTTGTGACAATTATATTTCAATCAGTGGTTAGCCTCCTCTCTAAAGGGCCTTCTCCTGCCCCATTTCTTGGATTTGCCAATGGATATTAGGATTCTCTGTGGAATGCGTCTCACGCTCACTCAGCAAATCCTTTCATTTTTTCTCAGGGAATCTGCTGCTAGGTACTCCATCACTCTGACATTTTTCAGCCAGGATAATGATGGAGCAAACAAGCAGAGTAGCTGACTCAGGAGGAAGGTGCAAGATTGCAAAGTGGCTGAGCACAGAAACAACCGTTGGTTTGTCAAAAAAAAACAAAACAAAAGAGCAACATCTCGTGAATTATGGGCGACCAGCTTTTCCAAGATTACAAATTACATCAAGACTGACCAGATGATAGAGACAATCTAAAGAAAGCTCATAATGGTCACTGAAAAGACAGCAGCAAATAATTAATGTAAAGCTTGTACAGAGAAGAGGATTAGGAAAACTAAAAAACAGTGGATCAAACTGTGGATGTGAGGAAGCAAAAGTGGCCTCTTCAAAGCTGGGATAGTGAAAAGAGCAGGGATTGTGAAGTACTGGGGAAGGGCTTCTCTAGGGTGAGTTACATATACATCTATAGGTGACAAGGTTTTTTTCCTGAGATAGTAAAAAGTTAAGCACATGTAGTAAAAATGTGAGAAGATGGAAAATGGGTAGATGCATGCATTTATCACCAATAGACTTCAGACATTTTATGCAGGGGTCACTGTTATTTTCACCTGGTTATTAAAATGTGTAACATTTTTCATAGCTTGAATATAAAGCTTCTAATCCTGCCGTATCAAGGAAAATAAAGTCATATTACCAACTTTACTACAAAAATTGTACTTCAAGTTTCTTCTGAGCATCTTATTCCCCCCAACATCTATCCCACAGGAACTAGCTTCACAAAAAACCCAATTGTTTCACTTGGGTAATTGATGTTTTTTATTAAACACTGTGAGTATATCTTCTTTCAAGCAGCAAGACAGGTCTGATTTCTTTTGTCCAACTGCAACCAGTAAATTAATAGGTTATTAGGCATAATGTATTTTATCATTTGTCTTTGAGCTGTTCAAATTTTATTCTCCTTAATTTCTAACCGTTTCTTATAGATTATTATTATAGTTATTATTTCTCACTGTCTGATGAAACCTAAGATAACTATGTATAGTAGCCAAATTCTCCTTTCAGTTATACCTATGCAACTTCAGTAGAAAGGAACCATAATTATAGTGTCATTGCTAACATAGCTTTCAAAGGCAAAATTTCCAAAAGCACCTATGTAATTTAAGAGGATAAAATGCATTCTGTATAAATAATTAAAGATTCAACACACCTGAGAAAGAGGGAGACTGACTGTTTCTGTAGTAAGGTACTCACCTGGGACATGGAACAGTAAGTCAATACTCACCCCAGTTTGTATTTCTAAAATGGCTCAAAACTAAATCGTGAATCTGAGCATCCTGAACTAATGAGAAGTTTGGTCTCTGTAGCCAGATCTAAATTTAAGCTTAGACCTCTATTGACCCAACCACCTTAATGTCCATTTAATTGAATTTAGTTTAGTGAAGCAGCTTTGCCTTGCTTGTGTGTTTAATTTCAGGTAATTAGGAGTGCTTAAAATATACAATTTATCTGGTAGCCTGGAGGGATTCTGATTCCCCAGGTGCACACCAAGGATATAAGCCTTTTTGGACTGCATAGAAGACAGCACTTCCATCTGATTTTGTCCTTGGATCTTTGACTTGGAACACTGTCATGGACTGCAATACTGGCCCCTGACAGATGTTACACTTAAAATATGAGTAAATGGTTAAACATACCTTAAGTAATCAGCTAGCCATATGTTCATTCAATTAATGGTGTGATAAAATGAGCTATAAACCACAAACTTATTGCATATAATCTTATGCAATAACTTTGTGACTGGTTCCTATTATGTCTTTAATCAAATGTGTGGCCAGTGCTCCTAGCCTCCGGAGCCCACTGGACTCCAGCTGGAAGCACCCATCAGCTGATCGAGGCTCCCAGCCAGGGAGTGCATGGTGCATTCCCACATTTGGGAGCTCTGATCAGCGGATGGACACTCCCAATGGGGGGGAACATGCAGGAGCCAAAGCCTCCCCTGTGCTCTCCTGGCTGGAAGCCCCAGTCACCTGATTGGCACTCCCAGATGTGGGAGTGCAGGGAGCCACAAGGTTGCTACTTGCTAGTGCAGGAGGAACCTGGGATCATGATCCTTACTCCCCCCTGCACGGAATATGATGCCATGCAGGTGTGACATGGCGGGAAGTGCAACTGTTGGTATCACATATTAGATCCCATCACATTTTAATTTAATATCCGTCAGGAGCCATTGGTTTATTTCATTCACTGAAGTAGAAGGTCAAAAAGGTGTCTACCCAGAACTACATCACAGCAGTACTACATTAAGAGCATGGGCCCTTGCAACAGTTGCTCATACCAGGCATAAGTAAGAGGTCCTAATACCGAGTTTAACTGACCTTAATGGCAAACTTCCCATTGCCCTTTCTGTGCAAGCAGACCTTTTATTTCCAGTCCAACTCTCACAGATGTGACTGCCAAGATTCCCACTGGGCGCATTTACATGAATATATTAACTGTGCAGTAACTGAAATTACTGAGTAGTATGAGCGCACATCTACATGTGCACATCCCAGCTCCCAGACAGCCTGTGGCGCCCTGCCAAGTCACACTGCACCTATGCGATGTGACAGCTGCTGCACAGGTGACAAGTCGGGGGGCAATCCCCACTGCCCCATGCTGTACAGGGTGGCTCTGACATGAGCCCTCAGAGGCCCTGATCACCTAACTTACAGCTGGTGAGTGCAAGGTTTTTGGTGTTCTTTAAGTGCTGGGAGGCTGGGGCTAGGTGGGAGATGGATCAGGCAAGGCAGCCACGGGGGCTTTTCCCACAGCTCCTCCATTTGTGTCTACTTCTGCCCCAATGAGGGAAGCTGTGGGAGAAGCCCCCATGGCTGCCCTGCCCATCCCCATCCCACGCCCAGCCCCAGCCTCCCAGCACTTTAAAAGGATGACTGCAGGACTGTGCCAGATTATTCCCAAGGGACACCTTTGAAATGTTTCTGAAATGTTTTGGATGGTTTCATTTCATTTCAGAGATGTTTTGGAGCCTTCCATTCTGTTTCCGAATGTTTCGGAAACACTCATTTCAGAGTGTTTTGGGTGCCAAAACAGGCCAAAACACCTCCAAAATGAACCAGCTGCTGAAGTTTCACACAGCCCTAATTATTAAATACATTTTTATGTTTGGCATAATCTACCAGTTTGAATTTACGTGTTTACATTAAGGATGGATGGGCAGATAGACACATTTAAAAATAGATAGATAAATAGATATGCCCAATCTAAGATATCTTTAAATGACTGATATTCAGAAAGGGAGGGATACCACCCTTTTAAAAAAAAAATTCAAGCATGCAAATATCAGTAGTCAGTTTTGAAAGATCCATATTATGGATTTCTCCGTGTCTCTTTTTTTCTAAGTGTATTCATATAATCTATCACATGTAGGAAACAATCCACAAAAAGTGAAGCATGCTTCAGAGCTTTATATTTAAGTGAACTCCATTTTCTCCTGGGAATCAATACTATCACAGCTAGCCCAACACCTAATTGAGGTTCAGCACATTTACAGGGCTCCATGAAAACTGCAATAATCACAGTAATATGAGGTCTCTTCAAAAATCAAAATCTATTTTTAACAAGTATATTTGTTCCTTAAGGATAGGATAAAATAATCTTTAAAAAGTGCAGACGCTTTAGTCCCAATCCTACTCTCATAGATGTGAAAGGCAAAATTACTCTGAAAAATTATTTGAAATTTCAAATCATTACTGTGGGGGCCAAGAAATGGGCCAGAATGGGGCTGCCAATGGAGAGGAATTAGGCGCAACACGTACAGTGGTTGCAAAGAAAAAAAACTTTACTTACAAGCTGCGATACAGGGACTTGTGTCGAGGTATGCAGTGTAGGCGCGCTTAGAAGAGTTGTAAACAGAAAGTAGAAAGCTCTGTGTGGCACAGTAGGGTACAGAGTACGTCGGGAATACATCAACGGGGAGTCGTTAGTGGTTGATCAGGCCCCAATGTGGCTCCAGGATGCGCGCAAGGATTTCTCTCCTCCGTGCACCCGAGCTCTCCTCCGACTTGGAAGGAAACCTCCCAAGCCTTTTGTATGGCTAGCGAGCCAATTGCTAGCCACCACATGTGCATAATTTACATCAAGCCAATAGAAAGCATGCACACAATGGTGCAGCTGCAAGCTTTTGGCGGGAACTGATTTTGTACCAAGGGCTTTTTCCTGCCACAGGGGAAATCCCTGCACCGGGTACTCGCATTGTGCTGGAACACAGCTGTGCCAAGGCACTTTTAACCATTTAGTTTTGACAATTATGAACCAAATTTGGGATCCACTGTGTGGGTCAAGCAGGTGGGCTGTAAGTGAGCAAGCCCAAAGATGACAGAGCCAGGATAACTCATACTGTCCCCTGTGTATTGTGGGGGAGAAAGACATGCAGCTATAGTCTGGGTTTTAATTATCCATTCCCCTGACCTCCCAGACCAGCAGATATCTGACTTTTATTCTGGCTTGGTAACATTGCCTCCTAGTTCTCTCCAGTGTGTGTTTCCTTAGGAAACTCAAGAACTCCCTGGAGAAGGGCTTTTGTCTGTGTTGTAGGGGACAGGCCTAGAAGCAATGGCCTCAAACTTCAGTAGAGGTAATGTATTTGGTTGTTAGGAAGATCTTTCTAACTATGAGAGTGGTCAAGCACTGGAACAGATGACCTAGAGAAGTTATGGAATCTCCATCCCTGCAAATTTGTAAGAGCTGGTTTAGACAGACACTTGACTAAACTGAGTTAGTGAGGATGATCCTGCCTTGAACAAGAGGCTGGACTAGATGATCTCCTGAGATTCCTTCCATCCCTAAGTGCCTATGATCCTCTGGTTCTGGGATCAAAATAAAGATTATGGGTTATTTGAAAGGGTCATATAGCAGTTAGCAGTTACTCAGGTTAAATGAGTGTTGAACTGAGATTTACACTAGTGTAACAGAGCAAAATCTGGCCCATCAAGATCTCTTTGCATCTATCTAGATCAGAGTACAGGTCCTTGATTGTTTATTTCTTCTGAAACAGCTGATGATAATTGGCAACTAAAGCAGTTTAGAGAACTGCAGTCACTGTCTTGCTTCAGCTGTTTATGATGCCATTACCTTTCTGGTTCCCTGCATCATTGTGGAACTAAGGGTCTGGACAAATATACCAATTTAAAAAGCGTGGAGAGAGAGACTTCCTACACTGCAGCCTGCATCAGTTGAATGAAAATAACTGTTTCATCCATCCACTCCTATTCCAGGAAATTGAATTAAATTCCTATAATTTTAAACAAGAGTGATTTTAAAACTGCACTACAGAAATAATGTTGAAAAACTGGAGAGAATCCAGTGGAGGACAGTGAAATTGGTTAGGAAGTAGGGGCACATGACTTTTGAGAACAGGCTGAAGGAACTAGACCTATTTAGTCTACGGAAGAAAAGACTGAGGTGGGATTTAATAGCAGCCTTCAGCTACTTGAAAGGTGGTTCCAGACAGGATGGAGCTAGACTGTTTTCTGTGGTGGCAGATGACAGAAGCAATTGTCTCCAGTTGCAGCAACGGGAGTTTAGGTTACATATTAGGAACGTTTTTCTCACTAGGAGCATAGTAAAATACTGGAACGAGTTACCCAGTGAGGTTGTAGACTCTCCATTTTTGGAGGTTTTTAAGACCCAGCTAGACAAAGCCTTGGCTGGGATGATCTAATGGCGGATGGTCCTGCTTTAAGGGACCTTTAAGGGACCCACGGTTGACTAAATACCTTCTGAGGTCCCTTCCAAGCCTAATTTTCTATTATTCTATGTTCACTGTTGCGGTATTTAAGCTCCACTTGTATTGTTATAGGTTGGACAGATGGTAGTTACACTAGTCAGGAACAAATATAATTATTTCATCTATCCATGCTCTAAATTAAGTTTTGGGATTTTTTTTAATTTTAAAAAATAGCAACTGAATTAGGATCTTCTAATTTATGTATGCAAAACGTCATTTGGGGGAAACTGCTCAGAGTTGCTTAACTCTTCATGCATAAGAACCACAACATGGCTGTTTGAGCATCCATGACACTCAGGTCAGGTCCCAGAGAACTGGAAAAGGGTCAATGTGGTCCCTATTTTCAAGACAGAGAAGAAGGAGGATCTGAGCAATTATAGGCCAGTCAGTCTTCATCCTTGGAAAGGTCTTTGAAAAGATTATGAAGCATCATATTTGTGGGAGTCCAGCAGGAAAAATAATGCAGCAGGGAAACCAGCATAGATTTGTAGCAGGTAGATCATGCCTGACCAATCTTCATTTTATGACAGGGTGACAAAATGCTTAGATGCAGGAGTAGAGGTGGATGTCATTTTCTTGGACTTTAGCAAGGCCTTCAATACGGTATCTCATCCTATTCTCATAAATAAAGAAGCTGTGACATAGATGTTTACGCAGTCGGATGGGTGGCAAATTGGCTTTAGCAGTCACACCCAGAGAATGGTAGTAGATGGGTCGGTATTGACCTGGAAGGATGTGGGTAATGGGGTGCCACAGGTCTCGGTCTTTGGACTTATACTCTTCAATATTTTTATCGGTGACTTGAATGTAGGTGTGAAGTGTATTCTGTTCAAGTTTGCGGATGATACTAAATTATGGGGTGAAGTGCACACTCCGGAGGGTAGGGAACAATTGCGGGCAGGCTTGGACAGGTTGGAAAGGTGGGCAATACACAATAGTATGCAGTACAACAAGGACAAGTGCAGAGTGCTTCACCTAGGGTGCAAAAATATCCAGCACATCTCCTGGCTGAGAAGTGATCCTCTCAGCAGCACAGAAGCGGAAAGGGATCTCAGAGTCATAGTGGACTTTAAGATGAACATGAGTCGTCAATGTGATGAAATCATCAGCAAAGCTAACCACACTTTATCATGCATCAGCAGATGCATGACAAATAAATCCAAAGAGATGATACTTCTCTATGCAGCATTGGTCAGACCACAGTTGGAGTACTGCATCCAGTTTTGGGTGCCATACTTCAAGAAGGATGTTGATAGACTTGAGAGGGTCCAGAGGAGAGCCACTCATATGGTTAGGAGCTTACAGGACAAACCCTATGAGGAGAGACTGAGGGACCTGGACCTCTTCAGCCTCTGCAACAGAAGGCTGAGAGGTGATTGTCCCAGGGGAGCTGGGGCGCTGGAAGCCTCCCGGGGCAGCAAAGAGTCCCGCTTACCTCCTGCAGAGCCAGAAGAGCCGAAGAAGGCACACATGCTGAGAACACCGGCATGGGTTATCAGCCGAGCGTTTATTCGGCTGCGGCAAAGCAGCAGGGGCACCTTCCGGGAGGAACAAAAGGCGGCCCTGCCTAGGCAACGGGGCAGCTGAGCGGAGGAGGCTGGAACGACGAGCCTCAGCAAGCCACCACCCGCAGTGTATGAGAAAGAGAGAGCCGGAGCCAGACCCAGCTCCGAGAGACAGAGTGGAGCAACTGGCAGCAGTGCTGGCGGAGAAGCCAGCGCCATGACTATCAGCTCAGCCAGTGGGGAAACCAGCGGCAGCACCGGTAGCAGGACCGGAAGAGGCACTGATGGGAGTGGTCAACATAGCTGGGGAGGGAGCCAGTGACAATACCAGCAGTAGAGCCAGAGGACGAGCAGATGAAGCCCCAGACAGCCTAGCTGGGGAAGGAATCAGCTGCAGCACCGGCAATAGAGCTGGAGGAGGAGCTAACTGGATCCCTGACCACAGAGCTGGTGGCAGAGTCAGCTGCGGTGTAAGCAGTAGGAGCGGCAGAGAAGCCAGCCGCGTTGGAAGAGATGGCATCGGTGAAGTAACCAGATGCAGCATACAGAGGGGAGCTTGTGGTAGATAAGGAGGCCTCACGGACCACCAGAGCGAAGCAGGTACTGGGCTGGAAGGGCCGGGTTGGCATCCCTGTAGGCAGTACGCCCAGCCTGAAGACTGTTATTGATGGCTAGCGTATCAGGGCAAGAGGGTGGCAAGCCAAGGACAACATTGAGACCATAGGAGGTAGGGCCTAAGGTGGCGAGTGGCCAGGGTGTAGGGGAGGATGGAGCCCCAAGATTACCCGCCGAGGAATGTGACAACACCAGTGGATACCCCAAGGGAGGACTCCTCACTGAAAGTACAATCAAAGTCGTGGCAGGTGAGTTCAGGGGTCCCCCTGATACCAGCAGGGGTAACCTCCAGGGTGCACCCGCAAAACCAGGGCACTTGAAACCTTGGGCCCAGGCAAAGGCAGTGCGGGAACACTTAGTAGAGCGGAGGCAGGTACAGTGATCTTGTAGCCACCTACAAATTCATCAGGAGGACGCAGCAAGGAATCGGAGATGCTCTGTTCACCAGGGTGCCTCTTGGGGTAACAAAGAACAATGTTCACAAACTGACAGAGAGCTTAGGCTAGATATCAGGAAAAACTTCTTCACAGTAAGGGTGGCCAAAATTTGGAATGGGCTTCCAAGGGAGGTGGTGCTCTCCCCTACCTTGGGGGTCTTTTAGAGAAGGCTGGATAGGCATCTGGCTGCAGTCATCTGACCCCCCAGCACTCTTTCCTGCCTAGGCAGGGGTTCTGACTTGATGATCTGAGGTCCCTTCCGACCTTAGCATCTATGAAAGACATTTATTTATGGAGTAAAATCATGAATTCAATAAGACTTGTTATTGACTTCAGTAAAGTTAGAATTTAATTCATTGTATCTTCTGAAGAGATATGCAGGTCATCTAACTTGTATTTTCCTTTATTCTTCTGCATTAATCAAACACTATTTCTGCACTACAGAATGTACCAAGAAGTGCTAAAACAAATTCTTGTGGTTGCATATTAGTACTGTTACCAGTATAAAACTTTCTCTAGTCTGAGATAAAAGAACCTGTAGGTCTCCTGTATTCTGACTGGCTGTTAATAAATCACATAAGGAATATGTATTAAGAAATACAGTAAGTCAAAAAAGGAGGTGAAAAAGATCCCTTTTATGAATCAAGGAACTGATGCAGAACTGTACTTGAGGTGTGCTCAGATTCTATTCATTTTAATATATCATACATGCATGATTAAAATTTACCGTAGGCTACTCTGTTTCCTGAATAAGGATGCTTTCCTAGACTAGAGCCCAAAACATTTTCAAAATGTCCTTGGCAGCTATAACTGTAATTAGTAACAATTGGCTATAGGTGTTTTTTATGGTTAAATGTCAAAGCAAACTCCATTTCAGGTTTCATGAAAGCCTTTTTTTCTGCTTTGAGCTATTATGGAAGAAGGAAATAAATTTGGATGTGAAAATTGAAGTCTGAAATGTTGCTGGGTGAGATTCTGGAAGTGCTAGAGATAAAAGGAAAACTAAAATCTATGGTTTCTTGTAAAATATTAAGTTTTAAATCAAACCAGAGCCACTCATTTAGGAATGAAAGCATCAAGAATCCTAATTGGAGTAGAACAGATAAAAATTAATGAGGGGGTAAAAATGAATAAAGGATAAAAACGTGATGTATTTGTATAGCATTCTCCATCCACAGATGACAAAATGGGGAACATGGAGGAGCCGCTCCAGAGAACAAATGTACACACCAGTGCTCCAGCATATTCTCAAAAGAGGAGGTATAAATTGACAACACAGATACTCTGAGGCAGGGCCTGGATCTTAACTGCTACTAATAAAAACACAATTTCCTCTGAAGAATGGTATGGAAACCCCTTCCCCCCTCAAATGAGTCAACAGACTATGAAGCAGAATCTAAGCCAGTGCAACCTGCAGATGATTTTAAATTACTTTTATCAGACAATGGACTGAAACAAGCACTCCAGCTACTGAGTTGGCCTGAGGACAACCTCTAACAGACAAATTAAAAATTAGTGGTTTGTATAGCTACAACACAGCAACTCAGAGTATCTACAACTCTTCCTCTTCATCCCACTCTACTGAGCAGTACCTTTAGGTGAACCACAGATCTCTGTATTTGCTGGTACTCATCAGAAGCTAGCGCCTATAATTCATCGTTTCATAGATGATAATAATAAAGTCCAGTGGCTAGATTGCTTTCAGTGCTTGCCTTCAAGTTGTAGTGTGTCTGGCATGCTCCCAACTATTAAGAGAGATGGAGGTCTTCACTATCTCAGAGATTCCACTGGGTGAAGCTTTTCATAGAAGCACAGTTCGTATGTTTATTTGAATTTTTGTAAACAAAATCTGGGCACATGCTTGAGTTTTGTGTAGGCTCATGAGCGAGCTAGGCACTTATTCTAATCTTCCTTTTGTCAGGAATTGTGATGTTCCTCTGTTACATGACCCTGTGAACAGATCTGGTAACTTTGAAGGCTACTTCAGGTTAATACCTGCTGATTCATTAAGGTAGCGGTGGCTCTAAAGACTCTACATTAACTTTCACTGAATATATAAAAGGGAAGTGGGTGGAACTGTCTTAAGTGGGACTAAAAGCTTCCAGATCAGTGGTGCTCCAAGTACAGCCTGCAGAGAGAGGGAGCAGGGAAGAGAGTATAAATCCAAAGGGGCAGTCAGGAACCTAGCAGGAAGGCTAAAGTTTCTGGTGGTTAGGCATAGGGTGAAGACCCTAGGAATAGCCATGAAAATGTAAACATTGGATTTCTATTGGGTTTTTCATTTTCCTTTAGGTTATCCTTTATTATGTTAATAAAACTAACATCCAGGAATGAGGACTTTCACTCTTTGAAACTAGCTTTGAATGAATGGCTTGGTTTGACTTGGGTGAGGAGTCCTCTAAATCCCCATGCCAGATTCATGTAATCATTTGAGCTGGGCATTATTCCATGAGTTTTTATAGAGTTCCAGTTGCTAGGGAAACCTTTGTGTTTGGCTGGTGGTTTTATTACTACAGCTACAATTCTGTTAACTAGTTCTAAACAATGCCCTCTGGCCTATGGGTTACAAAAGTTATGGACAGTAGTTTTGGGTGTCCAAACTAAAGACTGAAGTCAATACTGTACAAGGAACATCAATGATAGCTTTCTTTATACTTTTACATGCTGAGTTTCAGTTAGAAAATATAACAATAGGCCAAATTCTTTTGTGGTGTAGGATAAGGATGACTCAGAGTAAGGATAAGGATCAACTCAGGTATTTTCTGCTGTTTTCAAAACACTTGGAAATATTAGCATTCAGCATAATGAGATCAAGTCCTCTCTCCACTAATACATTAAGGATCATAAGCCAGTTATACTAGTGCAGGCTTCCTGACAGCAGGATGTGTGCATGAATAGAATAAAGTTCTTCAGATTCAGGAATGGGCAGGAAAGGGGATGTGCAGGTATGGGTGCTGGTGCCAAGGCAGTGGTACACTGTGGTACCCAAGGCAGTGGTACACAGTGGTTCACAGTGCTCCTTCCTCCTCATTTACCCCTACTGTGCAACAGAAGGAGAGGCTGCTGCAGGAGACTGTAGGCCACATGTGATCTGCCAGTTAGACAGTCCTGCTGTAAATTACACAGAGAAGCAAAATATCTTAATATTTTTCCACTTTTATATTTCCACTATGATGGTCATGGTCAAGACAGAAAGCAAAAGAACACTGCTATTCCTGAACAGCGCATGCCCTTGGAGGCTGGGGGGACATGGCAGTAGCAGAAGCACAGCTTTGGTGGTGGGAGCAGTGGGAGCATGGTGACGGTGAATGGGGAGCTCTCACAGCCACCGCCGGTGCTGTCGGTGGCAGCAGGGGGTGGCAAGCCCTGACCAAGGGTCAGTGACCACCCACCACCGCCATTAGTAGCAGCGGCAGCAGCCAAAAGGAACCGCAAACTGCCTGCAGACGCTGCTGGTGGCGTTGGTGGTGGGGTGGTGAGCAGCACCTGCCCTCAGGCATCACCAGCAATGTCAGCAGTGCCTTTTTGCAGGGGGTGCATCCAGGTGCAACCCCTAGACATCGGCCCTGCTGATGTTACACAAAAATACAGGAATTATAATTAACTCTTTCCCAAATGCTCACAGACGAGTGCATAGGTGAGCCACTTAGGAGCAGTTCATTACCATTATTCCTAGGGAATGCAATTATGGCCCCACTTAGAAGTGGTGACCATGTAAGGGGAGGGGCACTCAAGCCACCTACATGGGTTATAGGGGTGGGTAGATGTTACTCAGCCAGATGTTGAACACACTTTGCGTCCTAAGACTGTTAAGTTAAGCTGTTCTAGAATGAAATGTTTTGGTCCTTAAGCTAGAAGAGAAGATTGATTTCAGACAGAGGACACAGTTACCATAAAAGAAAACATCAGTTCCTTCTTAACTGCCCCCTACAATCACTGCTGAAGGAATAACATGAAGCAAAAGGAAAAGAAACTGATAATACAATTCAGAATTTTCAAAAATTCTGAGTGCTCTGACAGAAGAGAGATGCTGGGTGTGTCTACACATGTATTTACACTTGCTTAAATTTACTGTGTAGAAAGAAAGAATAGGTCAGCATCTACACATACAGGTGTTAAAGTGCATTAACACTTTGTATGGACTGACTTGGGACTAAGGTTAGTCTTAAGTCAGTCCACACACACACAGTTTTACTGTGCAATAAGGCATCTACATGTGTGTTACTGCGCAGTAACTAATTGGGTGTAAATTTGATACCTGCATCGTACAGGTATCAAATTTATGCTCAAGCTAACATAAGTCACCATATTTACTGTGCAATATAGGTATGTACGTGTAGACATGCACCCATACTGCACAATAATCCTGGTTACTGTGCAGTAAGCGTGCACATGTAGACATGCCCACTGTGTAATTTAACTGTATGACAGTTAAAATTAAAAAGTGGTTTACTGAGCTCTGGATTCCATAAGACCCGACTTTCTTTTGCTTTGTGTCAGGCATCTGCGTTTGCCCCAGCTCATACAGTTAGATTTGTCTGATGAAGCTCATTACCTAAAAAAGCAAAGCAGAGTATATCAAGTTGTTTAACCTAATTCCTCACATGACATCAAATATGTGAATGATGCTGTTTTGTCACCCCATATGTTCCCTAATTCTACCTCTCACTCACCAGGAAAAGACCATATTACTACCATACAAAATAAAACTAAAAAATTACAAGTCAGTGACTTTGAAGCTAACAAAGAGGTAGTTTCTAAGGTTACCCATACACCTAACAAACAGATCTTTATTTGTAAGTGTAGGGAAGGTGTTCATAAGCACAGACAAGACCATGATTTCAATGTGCTGCCAAGTTGCTGAGAGATGTTCCCATACCAAATCACATTAATGGTCATGAAATTGGAGCACTTAATGCCTTATACATCACTTTGAAAATGCACTTCTGTAGGGAGGCAAGAAAAAATAAAAAGACTTAGCCAGAGGAACAGCTTAAATTTAACTTTGTGAGCATCTCCTAAAGCTTCCTAACTTTAATATGAGTTTAGGCACCTTTCCCATCATCTACAGCTCATAGCAATTGAAAATAGATCACACATACAGTTTCATTGTCCTTAACACAGGGAAAATCCTCATCTTGCCACATCAGTAGAAAACAGAGAAGGTTACTTGAAGAATGAGCTGATATAATGTTTACTCAAAGGGGTTAGCAGGCTTCAGTCTGAAGAAAATTTTGCAGTTTTTCTTCATGCATTTTTAATCAAGTCTAAGCTACTTACAAATATGTGCAATTACTTTCTGCAATTTGCTTTGTAATAAGATTTAATGACTATTCCCTAATCCTCTTGGTGAACAGTGATAATCAAACATTATGATTTTAATTTTATGTTTAAAATAGTGGGTTTATATGAAATGAGAAGTTTTGGGAGTTTTGGGGAGGAGGTTGTTTTTGTTGTTTTTAAAATAATCTTCCATCTTTTATTCAAAGTTGAGAATTTTTCAACTTTATTCACAATCATAAAATAAAAGCTAGGATTTTTTTTTATATTTCTTTTCTAATGGCTGCCAAAATAGACCATTCTTATTTTATTGAGATTATTTTTTTATGAAAATGTTTTATCTCTGAGAAATATATGGTCCTATTTTCAGTGTGTGTGGGTATCTGTAAAGCTGAATAGTTATAAAATTATGTATATGTTCCATATAGAGAGATCCCAGATGTGAAATCATCACTTTGATGCATCTAGAAAAACATCACATTTCTTTGGTAGATTTGGGGTTTTTTCACTTTACAGAAAATGTAGTGCTTGTGAAAGATGTAGGCCTAGTTGGTGACTGGAATTAATGGTCTGAATCCAGCATAGGACATAGAGAAGCCAACAGCTGAGTCCAGGAAATAAGGAATAAACAAACAGGGATGTAGGCTAAAACAATGGAAACCAGGAAACACTGACTTAGACAATCACAGGCAACTCCCCCTGTTCCATTAATAGTCCAAGAAGTTAGTGAATGTTTCCCAGAAGAGTTGTACCTGGCAATGCACATAAAGCAAAAAGTATGGTATCCTAGGAGGGTTTCAACCCACTGTCCTCTGAATTATGCACCCACCACACTTGTCTTGCACAATTACTCTCTTAAGTAAATTCAGCACGGACAGAAGTACAAACCCTTTTATACGCAGCTCACTGTCCTGGTAGGACAAATTTCCAAGGCTGTCTGCACTTCCAAAAACGTATGTGTAGGGGTGTGTGTAGATGAAACAGGGGCCCTAAATTGAAGCAGTGGGTTTTTAAAAACACCGCTTCAATTAGGGCTGATTAAACCCCCGTGTCATGCACACACCCCGCTGACTTACCTGCCTCTCTGCGGGCAGGGAGCAGAGGGCGAGCTGCTGGTGGGCAGAATGGTCCACGGGCTGCAGGGCGGGGCTGATCCCTCCCACTGCAGCAGCGGTGCCCACACCTTTGCAGCAACCACCCACAGGCACCCGACTCAGGCAGTCCCAGAGGGAAGTACTGGATCCTCATGCAGCTCAGGCAGGAAGGCAGGCTCCAGGGAGGAAAAAAAAAAAGACGACAAAAAAACCAGGCTCTCTGCTTTTCTTGGGCAGAGCCTGCCTTCTTGGGCTGCTGCCAGGCTGCCTGCAAGGCTTTCTGCAGAACCACAGAGTTGCACAGAGCCTGGTGCTTCGCTCCATGGCAAAGTCTGTGAAAGTCAGGGGCAGCAAACTAAAACTTCTCAGAGGAGCAGTCATTTAAGGTGCATTACACCACCACATTTCCTACAGCAGGTGGAATTAATTCACAATACACTGCCGAGGCATGCAAACACCAACACCGTTAAAGCAGTGCAAAAGCATTTAGCCCACTTTAAAATACTGTGCACACACGTCTCTTGTTTCATCTACACACAGCCTAGGAGAGGAGTTTGCAGCAAAGTATCAGCTCTCTCACTAAAATCCTAGCAGAGATAAGGCACAGGGAGTTTTCAGCATTATGGAGAAAGGCCAGGCACACATTGCATCTTACCTTGTTACATCAAAGTGAAAACAACTACAGACGCTTGTCCTCACTATGATTTTGCAGTGAGGCAGCTAATTCACATTAGTTACCTCACTGTAAAAACATACCTTTTTTCGGCAGGGAAGAGATAGCCTAAGGCTGGGAAGGTTTTATGTACTACAACTTCAGAGGTATGAAGAGAATGTTCTTCATATGCAACATTAATATTGTATGTTCACAAAAATCTGATAAACTACCACTGCTGCATCAGATCTGACCCTGCAGATTTTATCACACTAATATGGGGGGAATGTCTAGGGCTGGCTACTCTATTAAGCCAGCTAGCCACTCTGTTGAATATTAGAATGCTATATAAAGACACTGATTAATTACTGATAAGTGATACCATCATGTACCACTCAGCTTCAGCCAGGACATGAGTAGTTTAGAATACCACTCAGGACAGAGGGAACAATGCAAGTCCTTCATAGGACACACTATAAACAGTAACACTTTAAAAGAACGTTTAGGCTTAAATCTGATATTTTATTATTTGAACAACCAGTAAAGGCAATACAGTTGGACTTCCTACAATCTGTATATAGGTTATTTGGAGCAGAGGAAATGCATCATTTGGTTAAGCACAGACACACACTGGGGGAAGTGTTTGTTTGCTTGTTTTTTTTAAACAGCAAAAGAAAGTCAGTGTCTCAACTTAAATCACAATGTTGGCAGAGATCTGCACAGTACTGGTAACTCTAACTTTTCTTTCTACATAGTTTCCGTGGTCAAATGTTTAATAGTCCTGGTAATAGGAGTTATTGCCATTCCAATTCTAAGATGACCCATCATAAGATACAGCACTTCATATTAGGGGTAACTTAACAAGTTTGGTAAAAATATGTAAGAATCAACCTGAACTTTTTGCCAAACCTAAAACAGAATGCATCTTAACTCAACTGGACATACAAAAAACTATTGAAGAACTCTTGGTTCCAAAATGATACATTTTATGGAACCAAGAGTTCTAGTTTTTTCTATGTCTTTTTGTCTCAGACCAACACGGCTACCAAGTACACCTCTTAACTCAGCTCTAATTTTAGACAGAAAAAATAGTTAAATATCCATTATCCTTCCATCCAGCTCCCAATAACCTTCCTATCTTCATAGAATCTTACAAGTTAGGGTTGAAAGGGACCTCGGGAGGTCATCTAGACCAACCCCCTCCCCCCACACTCAAAGCAGGCTATCTCCAACTAGATCACTTCAGCCAGGGCTTTGTCAAGCCAGGCCTTAAAAACTTCCAAGGATGGACATTCCACAAATTTCACAGACTTCCAACTTAATGATATTAAAAATCTGTAAAATTAGTGTCTATCTTTAAATGTTCTGAGCTTTAGAGTGTGTTTATACATCCTAAGGCTATGAATAGGAATATGACAGATTTATTTATACCAGCTCAGTCCTGGTCAGCATAAAATATGCCATAAGTAAGACTGGGTGTGTCTACACATGCATTACTGTTTTTCCTAATGCACATTAAATGTAGTTCCTCTAATGTGAGGTGCTAAATAAATGTACATTAACTGCTCTAATATGCAGTAGTGAAATCGCACACTTTTTTAGTGATGCTTAATGTTCAGTAGGCAATTTTCCTTTGCATTAGAGCATTTGCACAGTTTTTTTACATAATGCTTTAATGCTCATTAAATAGACTACTGCATGTTAAAGTGCACATGTAAATGTTCCTACTGGTTATTCCTTATGGGAATACCACCAACATTGTTATTTACCTCTTGGCCCCAACAGAGTGTAACATCCCGGCAGAGGCAGAAAACAAATATGCAATGTGGGGAAAAGAAAATGCCTGGATTAGGAAGAAGATGGAGTAATATGATAGAATTTGTAAAAATTCAGAGTGGGAAGAGAGGAAAGGAAAACTGGAAAAGACCAGAAAACATTTAAAAGAAGTACATGACTCCTTGGGCACTTACCCAAATAGAATTCACTTTCTGAAAGTTTTTCCATCAATACAAAAGCAAATTGTAGGAAAGGTGGTCTCATGCTTAAGGTACTGCATCTAGATTTGTGTTCTACTCGCTTCCCTACCACTCATAGTACATGACCTTCACTTCACTCTTTACCAGGATAATAATAACAGTCCATTTTCCCTCCCAGTTGTCTGTTTAGATGGCCAAACCTGCGCAGGGACCATCTTTTATGGCATCTTTGTACCGCATCCTCCACAGAGGAATCCTAATCTTGCGAGGCTGCTATGTGTTATATAAATAACAGCAGTAATAATTACTCTTTTCCAGTAGATGTAGGAGCCTGTATTATTTTAAACTCTGATGAAAGAGCTTAAATTAATATATATCCATATCATCAGACCTCTTATTAATAGTCATTAAAACTCTGTTAAACATTATCTCTTTTGTATGAAGAGGTGTTGGTTGTAGCTGTGTTGTTCTAAGGATATAGGCAGACCCAAGGAGCCTTGTATGAAGCACACTTGAGACACCGTTACTTTTTTGGCATTATCTTTACTCCATATAGAGGTGTACCATGAGCAATGCCAATAGTGGTGCTACACAGGGTCTCAGGTCACTAGGAGCAGAACCACACTAGTTCCTGAATTGGAAGGTGTGTAGTCATGTTTGCAACAGGCCAACTGGTTCTGCTTCTCAGCAAAGCACACTGACCTGCATTAGCGCTCACTTACCCAGCTACCTTGCATTCATTTTCAGGAACTAGCAAACCCTGCTAAGGAGCTGGGAAGGTGTGGAGGGGGAGACGCATACCTTCTGGATAGGGACACAAAATCACAAAAGTCTCATTCGACTGTAGCATCATAAATAATCCCTCGGAAGCCAATTCTTTCACTCTTGGAGAAGATACTCTTGAGTAAAGATATAACAATTTGTCCTCTTGTCAGCAGCTCTAACACCACAAAAATATAGTATGCTAATGTAAAATTATTTAAACTATTTATTGCTGATCCAAGTCCCCCGTCCACTTCAATCCAATACCTTGTGATGACATTTGACTTCATTTTTGCAGGGGAGCTGGGCTGTTTAGAAAGCAACTTCAAGTGCAATTTCAACAAAAGAGCAAGGACAGCAGAGTTATTTATTTATTTTACCTACCAAATCCAATACATCTTTCTTTAAAACTATAAGTAAATGCAGGCCCAGGAGAAGATTAAAAACTTTAAAAAAAAACCACTAGAAAATTAAACAAAGTTTCACAGCCACATCATGTGATTTTATGTCCCTTCACTGACCATTATGGAGGGACAAATTATACCTGCCTTCAAGTGGTTGTGAGAAGCAGTATTTGTAAAGGAGGAGAGGAGGGAGAATGGGAAAAAAAAGAGCAATCCTTTTTAAAGAAAAATATATTGTAGTATTAGTTCACAGGTGGGAGGACAACAGTGCACAAGAATTTTCACTTGTTGATTCTTCTGATGAATCATTTCAGTTGTTGATTCATTGTCAGTTATTGATTCATTTATTGAATTTCTGAAGTAAGAGCACAACAGATCTCCGAAAAAATCTTCTACAGCAGTGATGTTCAAAGTACAGCTCATGCTCCAGATCCAGCCCCCAAAGCCGAGTCATCCAATTCAAGGAGCTCCCGGCAGGTCCTGAAATTTGGCAGCAGGGAAGCAGTGGCAGTGGTAACATCTGCAGCTCTGGGAGCCCCGGAGCAATTAACAGTGCCACCATTCCCCAGCCACCAAATTTTTGGACCTGCAGATAGTCCCACAGGCCCTGCATGCTGGCTCGGGTCTGTGATTGGACCCAGTGCACATCCAGGGCTTGGTGTGCCAGGGTGGACCTGGAGCAGCACTTTGCTTTGTGTGCCCAGGGATAGATTCAGGCCCTGGATTGGCCACACCTCACTCATCCAACCCACACACCAGAAAGGTTGAGCACTACTCTTCTATACAGACATGGCATATTATACTGAGGTTCTATGTAAAAAGTGGCCAGCTTATTTCAGTTATCTGCTTGAGCTTCCAGTATTCAATGTAAGAGTGCCTTTTTATGCAGGTTACTTAATAAAGTCTGAAAGCTGATAATCAACAGTGCAAAGTGTAAGAAGCAGAGCTGCTAAAGGAGAAAAATATTTTATAACTTTATAAACCAATATTTGTTCATCGCAGAATAATCATCACTAGAGTTATTTGAAACTTCTCTGAATTTTAATATTTTGGTCATTTTGAAATCCTAAATTTTGAAAATAAAAAAAAGAAATCTTTTTACATTTTTAAGGATTTCCCATTTTTCAACTTAAGCTCATTTTTAATATCTGAAATGATTTTTTACATTGTTTTACTTTAATATTAGTATATAATTAATTTAATTGAATACACACACACTCTTCCCTTTGAGAACAATTTTAAAAAATTATTTCAGATATTAAAAATAAGCTTAAGTTGAAAAATGGGGGGAGGGGGAATCCTTAAAAATATAAAGATGTTTTCTTTTTTTATGTTCAAAATTACCAAAGTATTAACATTCAGAGAAGTTTCAAATAGTTCTCATGATTAGTACTCTGTGATGGACAACTATTGGTTTATAAATTTAAACCATTAAAGATGCCTGAAGTTGAAAGAAATGCTAAGACAGAATATACTTAAGATATGAAAACAACTTTTTGAAAGAAAACTATGAACATTATCATCAATTAAGCAGGAAGAAAGATATCAAGAGTTAATTAGCAAGAACTTGTGCTCATCTATAAAAACTGCAGAAAATTGGTTTCTTTGGATTCTTCAAGATCAAATATGCCATTTATTTTGAACAGCATAATATTGATAAGTGATAATAAAGCAAAGGAGGCAGCAACAGCATTAAAATGCAGCCAGGATAGTAAGTAAGGCACGTCAATGTAATTCCACAAACTTCACCATACTCAGAAACAGCTGATTGAAAAGAAAAGAAAAAAAAAGAAAAGAAAAAGGAAGATTACTGCCCCAGCTTCCTCATGACACTTAACAGAATTTTCAGGAAGATTTTTCTTTATTTGCATCTAAATACCACTGTCATATACCTGCGGGAGGCTTTGAACAAAAACAGTATGTATTTGACATATCAAAGGAATTCATCAACCTTTTTTTTTTCCTTAGTATATTCAGACTGGTTTGATTGCAACTTCATTATTAATTAGTTATTGAAACTGTGAAAGGCAGATACCAAAGAGTGAGAGGCATACCATCTTAGGAAACCTAATAGTGTTATATTTTGCTTAAAGAATGGCAAGCATTTGGTTTTAAAAAACATGAGTTTTTTACATTTGATAAATAAATTTCTCTAGGGCGCAATTCATAAAATACATGTTCCAAGGTTTGTTTAATAATACTTTTGTGGATGTTTTCATTGTGTGTTTTTTCATGCCTTCAGAGGAAAGAAATAGTAAGTTTTCTTGGGCTGAGGAAAACCATGACAAACCAGAGTAGCAGGGATAATATTCCCTAAATACCTACTAAATGTAGTGATTCGATGGTGTCCCCTGATCCAAGTGAATTAAAACTTATTCTGGACCAGATTCTGCTGTTCACCCTAGCTAGGGACAGAAGTTAAACCAGTTTAAGTGATCAGAAACCAGTTGAACCCTGTAACTGAAATTCAGTATACTTGACCTACTTTCAAAATGACCAAACCCAGTTTAAGATAAACCTGGTTGGATGTAGCATCAGCTTTAACTGATTTAGGTCAAACCGGTTTATGGAACTTCTATCTGAGATCCCCTCCCAGTTCAAGTTAACGCACAGTCCCCCAGCATCCCATTATGCTTTGCAGCCTTCAGCTGTGCTGTCTTCTCCAGTGAGCAGGGTCTTCCCTGTCCCTCTGCTTCCTAGCTGGAGCACTATCAGGTGGCTGAGGAAGGGGTGAAGGGTGAAAAACAAACTGCCCCACTGGCCTAGCACCAGACTCCCAGTCATGTGCTGCCAGCCTGGGGAAGGGAAGGGGACTCTGCAGCAGGGGAATGACTCTGCCCCCAGAGCCAAAAACTGGGAGCCATGCCCCCTTCTCAGTCTCTGGGTTGTCTGGGAAGTGTGGGAACCCAGCACTGGTCTTGGCCCCACCCCCAGAGCCAGGAGTCAGAAGCCACAGTCCTTTCTCAGCCTTGGGGCTGGCTGAAGCTGAGAAAGGGGGAAGTAGGGAGGAGAAGCCTGCATGAGGGCTTGGCTCACCAGGAGCCATGCCCCTTTCCCAGTCTCCCAGCTGGCTGGGAGGAGGGAGAAGTGTGTATTGGGGCTTGGCTCCATCCCCCAAAGCTGGGAGCCATCCCCCAATCAGCTGGCCCACAGGCTAAGAAAGGAATGTGGCAAGGGACTTCACCTTGCTCCCAACTCTCTCCCCACCTCCCAGCCAGTCCCAAAACTGAAAAGGAGGTGTGACTCTTAGCTGCAGGGGCAGAGCCACACCCCAGCTAGCGTAAGGCTGAGAAGGGGACATGGCTCCCAGCTCCCAACTCTGGGGGAGCAGAACAAAGCCCCCTCCTTCTGCTCATCTCCCTGCAACCTACCCAGAGGTTGAGAAGGAGGCATGACTAAAGGAGTCCAGCCCTGCTCCCAGCCCTGGGAGGGGACAGAGCCAAGCCCTGCTGTGGGGTTTCCCTCATCCAATCTGGAGGATGAGTGGGCATGACTTCTGGCTTCCAACTCTGGGGCCCAGAATCAGGCCCCTGCTATGGGGTTCCCTTCCCCCTTTCCTGTCAGCCAGCCCCAGGCTGAGGAGGGGGCATGGTTCCTAGCTCCCTGCTCTGAAGGCAGAGCCAAGGCCAGATGCAGACTTTCCTCTTCACACTGCCTAAGCAGGTTGGACAACTGAGGATGGAACACATCTAACAGATTCCAGCCCTGCTCCAAGCTGTGGGGAGGAGGCAGAATAAAGACCCCAATTTCAGCCTCCCTTCTGCCCCTCTCAGGTTGTTCCCAGGTGGGGAAATGGTGCCAGGCAAGGCGGGTGGGTTCCCCCACCCCACCCCTTGTTCAGCTGACGGAGAAGCTGAGGAGGGGGCATGATTTGGAGAATCAGAGGGCTCCAGCTCTCTGTAGTGACCAGCAGGCTGAGAAGTGTGCTCTAGCACCTCCTGGCTATTAGTATGGACAACTGAATGGGTCTGGCTGCCTCTCCTATTTGAAAAGTGAATGTCAGTTCACTTGCTTATTGGCTCAATCTATGAAGTTTAAAAACACCTGAAAAGACTGAACTGATTCAGCCTTGGGCTTTTTGATTGTCTATATTTAGCCACTATAGCAAAATTCCCTTTGGGATTATTCCTGAATAAAAAACTACGAGATCCTGATGTAAATCACTACCTGGAAAAGGAAGACTGTAAATTAACTCCAGCTATTGTCCTATAAATTTATCTTTTTCAGTTATTTGTTTTCTTTCCTATTATGGAATGAATACATTGGGGTTTTTCTCCAGAGTGATCCAGGTTAGAACAGGATTTTTTTTCACCCTCCAGGAAACCTTGAAATTAGCAAAACATTTGAGATGTTTATTTGTGTGGTCTTTACTCTTTTCATACCTAGCAGTTGATCCCAGCAGCATTTTGTGATACTGTTTGCTCTATTGTTGGATTTACAAGCAATTTATAAACTGTTGACATGATCTGGAATGCATCATACAACAGCATAAAAACAGCCTTTAGTTTCTGTTACATTAAGTTGTGACATTGTTTTGTAACATTTTCAGTTTTTCTCTATTTAGATTTGGAATAATATATATTGAAGGAAAACATAGGTACTCTGTTTACTGTAGACTATCTTCTAGACAAAAAAAATAAAAGTCCTATAGGCTCACAGGCTGGGTACAGACATTGCACATAAACCAGTATAAGTGATCAGAAATTGGTCTAAATCTGTAACAGAACAAAAATTCAGCCCACATAGACTGGTTTCAAAATAGTGGAACCTGGTCTAAGGTTGACCTGGCTGGGTGTAGTATTAGACTTAATCAGTTAAGGACGTGGGCAGTGGGGTCCTGCAGGGCTCGGTCCTTGGACCAATACTCTTCAATGCCTTCATCAGTGACTTGGACAAGGGAGTGAAGTGTACTCTGTCCAAATTTGCGAATGATACAAAACTGAGGGGAGAAGTGGACACACCGGAGGGCAGGGAACAACAACAGGCAGACCTGGACAGAGGGCAGAAATGGGCAGAAAACAATAGAATGCAATTCAACAAGGAGAAATGCAAAGTGCTGCACCTAGGGAGGAAAAATGTCCAGCACACCTACTGCCTAGGAAAT
>JAGPOW010003316.1:41488875-41511256 GCA_030014935.1 Caiman crocodilus
ATTGGGCGCTGGTCAGACCTCAGTTGGAGTACTGTGTGCAATTTTGGGTGCCGCACTTCAAGAGGGATGTGGAGAACCTGGAGAGGGTCCAGAGAAGGGTCACATGTATGGTTAAGGGCTTGCAGGTCAAGCCCTACGAGGAGAGACTAAGGCACGTGGACCTCTTCAGCCTCCACAAGAGAAGGTTGAGAGGCGACCTTATGGCTGCCTATAAATTAATCATGGGGGTGCAGAAGGGAATTGGTGAGGCTCTACTCACCAAGGTGCCCCTGGGGGTTACAAGAAATAATGTCCATAAGCTAACAGAGAGCAGATTTAGACGGGACATTAGGAAGAACTTCTTCACAGTTAGAGTGGCCAAGGTCTGGAACGGGCTCCCAAGGGAGATGGTGCTCTCCCCTATCCTGGGGGTCTTCAAGAGTAGGTTAGATAGGCATCTAGCTGGGGTTATCTGAATCCAGCACTCTTTTCTGCCTATGCAAGGGGTTGGACTCGATAGGATGCAATTTAATAAAGATGAATGTAAGGTACCTCACCTGGGAAGGAGGAACCCCCAGCACACCTATAGGTTAGGGAACGTCCTTCTCAGCAGCTCAGAGGCAGAGAGGGATCTTGGAGTCATAATTGACTCCAAGATGAACATGAGCCGGCAGTGTAACAAGGCCATTAACAAGGCCAATCGCACCCTGTTGTGCATTAGCAGGTGCATGATTAACAGAACAAAGAAGGTGATGCTCCCCCTCTATGCGGTACTGGTCAGGCCACAATTGGAGTACTGTGTCCAGTTTTGGGCACCGCACTTCAAGAGGGATGCGAGGAATCTCGAGGGTCCAGAGGAGGGCCACTCGCTTGATTAGTGGCCTTTGTGATAGACCCCACAAGGGGGGGGAGGTTGAGAGAGCAGAATCTCTTCAGCCTTCACAAGAGATGGCTGAGGGGAGATCTTGTGGCTGCCTATAAATTTATTAGGGGAGGCCAACAGGGAATAGGGGAAGCGCTGTTTACTAAGGCGCCCCAGGGAGTGACTAGGAATAATGGGTGTAAACTAATTGAGAGGGGATTTAGGTTAGATATTAGGAAGAAATCTTTCACAGTAAGGGTGGCCAGGATCTGGAATGGCCTTCCAAGAGAGGTAGTGCTATCACCTAGCTTGGAGGTCTTCAAGAGGAGGCTAGATAGTCATCTGGCTGGCGTCATCTGACCTTGGTCCTCTTTCCTGCCAGGGGCAGGGGGTCGGAAATGATGATCTATTGTGGTCCCTTCCAACTCTACAATCTATGAATCTATTGAGGTCCCTTCCAACCCTTACATCTATGAATCTATGAGTTTCAGTTAGAGCAATCTATCCAATTTCTGTCCCTGATTCCGCAGTGAAACACCTTAGTATGCTGTCCTCCGGCCTCCCAGGCATCCTTTGTAAGGTGATTTGCTAGTCTTGGCCAGTGCCCATCTGGTCCGAGAAAGCCAAGCCAGCCCTGCTCCTGGGCTGTCACTGACAGAGGTCAGAAAAGTCTCTGTCTCCTGCCTGAATAACTGGTCAGATTGGGGGAAGTGGGGCGGTGAGGGGAATGGAGCCCCTCTGCCACATAGGGGGGAGGGGGTGTGGGTGTGTGTATATGTGTGTGTCCCTGCAACTTACTGACTTGGGGCCAGGAGTGCCGGCTCGGGTGTATGCAGTGGAGGGCTCTACCCCCTTGCCCCTCGGTTCCCAGGAGGACCCAGCTTGGTCAGCACAGGCCAAACAGGTACAAGAGGGTTGATTCTGAATGAAGGACCCCAAGAAAAGGAGTAGGACTTGTTGGCAGATCAGTTCATGGAGTCAGACACTGTGGAAGGGCTTACATGCCAGTGTACATGCCAGTGTACATGCCAGGAGCCCAGATGTCAGCATGGTGAGAGAACCCTGAAGAACTGCCAAAGGGATGAAGGCTTGGGAATATGAAACTGCAAGAGGATTGTTAACTCAAGAATCCCAGGATACAAGCATAAAGGACCTGGAGTAGTACTGCCTCTGACTTCTCTTACACTGTGAAATGTAGGACTTCATAGGATTTACTATAGTTGGGTTAGTAGTACTACACTATAGTATCCAAATAATATACTACACAACATGATGTGATGCTATTTGAATTGTATACATAAAAAAGCCTTCTTCAAAGGCCAAACTTTATTTTTCTCCCTAAGGGGAAAACAATTTCAGCTTCAAATCTGTAGATGCTTTCATTTCTTTTCCCAACAACCCTTAGGGGATATCTACTTGAAGAGAACAACCTGTAGCTCCTTTGGGTAAAACACATGGTGTATGTGCACCCAAGCTGTCTTCTCATCTGAGCTTTTCTAATAAAGATCAATGAATAAAAAAAAAACTTCTAATAAAGAAAATTCTCACATCACCTTGTTGGGCTTTGACTGTAAACTTTCATGCAAGGAAATACCCTGCAAAGTACTTTGATAGATGAAAGAGGTGACTGATTTCAAGGTCAAAAGATCCTCCACAGCCTAAAAGCCCATTCAGCTTTCATGGTTGAGCACTTTCAGAAGTCAATGACACATAAGAAAGGGCTGGGGATACCACCTTACCTAGCAATTTCTTATCTCTCCCCCACACCCGCCCCATCTGACCAATTTACAATTTTTAACATGACTCTAAACTTGGGCTTGAATTCACTCACTAGAGTCATAGAAAGATGCCTTACCAGTCCACTACCCATTAGTTCCCCATCAAAAAAACTGAACTAGTAGCACATCCCTATATCAAGAGGATGTAATGTGGATAAATACTTCCTATTGATCTGATCAGTTTTTTTCTGGGACCCCTTAAGAAAGATATTTGAGCTGAAGTCAAATGCACAATATCTGAGTAGCATCAAAGAGAGGATTTTGGTATATAACTTTGTTGGCTTTGATCTAGTTCAAGGGAAGGAGAGAAAGTTCAGGGGAATGGTGGATCTTGTCTCATCTGAATCATGCTTCAATAAAGCCCCTCAAAGAAAGCCTCCACAGGGATAGCAATACAATACTAACAGCCAGAAGCTTAATTGACATGAGACAGGCTGAAGAACTGTTTTTGTCAATTTATGCTGCTTGTGTTAAAACAACACTTGGTATAGTGGATGAAATTTATATTTACCATTGCCCCTATTTACATTTACAGCATTTGCCTTTTACCTGTTGCTGGGTACAGCAAGACAGAAAATACACACTGAAACACTAGAGAAATAGGTATCATTCTTAAATAAAAACAGGCACAAGGCAGGGTACAGAGGAACCTTACAGACTGAACTAAACTATTGTAACTTACAGACAGCCCCCAGCCTCAAGCAGTGACTCTCAGGTGAGACTCTACCTAACTCCTATTCTCACAGAGGCACCAGGCCTTGCAATGAACCCACATGTCAGCAGTGACCACCCCCCACTATCAGCACAGACCACATCATCACTGAACCAAACAACACTGATTGTAACATCCAAAGTTCATTCAGCTGAACCTCAACCAATGTCATATATGCTGTCATCTACTTACAATGCCCCTCTGCTATCTGCATTGGTCAGATGAGACTACCCTTACATGAAACAATGAGGGGACACTGATCTGACATCAATTCCAGAAAGGCACAAAAGCTTGTGGCAGAACACTTTCACCTTCTTGGACGCTCTCCCCCTCAGACATCAGAAAAGATTTTCTTATAAAGCAAAACTCTAAAGGCTGACTTGAACAAAACTGCAGAACCAAAAATCATCCATAAACTGGATTGTATTAAGGGTATCTAAACAGAGACTACAGATTTTTATCTCATTAGCTTGTGTTATCCCTATGTCTCAAATGGGCTTATTACTCATTTGCTTCTCAATACCACCAGCTTTTGGCCCTGTTGCCTCCTAGCACCTCATCTCCCTCCCCATCTTTGCATTCAAATCACTCTATTTGATAGCCTACTCTGTGTATGTCTTTTCATAAATTCTGATGAAGTGAGCTCTGGCTCACAAAAGCTTATGCAACTTGGATTTAGTTAGCCTACAAGGGCGTTTATAACATGATACCATTAACATGTACATGTGATGAAAATATCACTTTATCTGACTTAATGGCACCAGACTCTACACATCCAAGAGTTTTGGGTGTTTTAAATGACTTTGCATCATTGCAAACTAAACTACATCCGGATGCAGTTCAGTTTGCAAGAACGTGTTGCAGCTGTCAGCTCGCCCCCAGCCATGAGAGAAAGGACTGGGCCCCTTCTTGCTTCTGCCTTCAGCACTAACCTGATCCTTTCTTATTTCCAGGCAGAGCCTGCCTGCATCTTCTGTAGCCAGGGGGCTAGTTGCTAGTTGGTCAAGTGGTCCCTGAGCTGCAGGAGGCCCCCTTCCTTTTCTCCAAGGTAGCAGCACCCCACAGGGCTGCCTGGGCAGGCTGCTAGTAGGCCAAGTGCTGCTCCAGTTTAGAGGCAGAACCCAGCCTGATCCAACTCTTTCCCAATCCCAAGCTGGCTAGGGCAGCACCAGGCCCACTGACAGCCTGCCCAGGCAGCCTCAGGGTGTCCTGCCACTGTGAAGGGAAGAACACCAAGCAGACCCAAAAGCTCAGGGTCTGCTTGACCAACCAGCAGCTCAACCCCTGGCTACAGGCAGGCTCCAACAAAAAAAGAAGTACCAGGCCCCTTGCCATAATGTGATGGAAAATGGAAATGGTGAGTTTCAATTTAAAACCCACCATTTCAATTTAGGGGCCATTAAATTCAACCTCGAGATTTAAACTCCCATCCAGTGTACAAGTGCCACAAGTTGCATTTCTATCCTGCTTTCTGCCTGAGTTCAAACTGACATAGCTATCTACCTCTCACTAAATTAAGACAGTTAGGACTGATTTTCCAAGCCTGAGAGGATCTGGATCCACATTTCCTAGTTCCCAAGAACATGCAGTTGATGACACAGGCTGGATCATCCACCTAAATTCTAGAACAGGGGCAGGCAACTATTTTGGTTAGAGGGCTGCCTACTGTGTTTTGACAAGCCACAAGGGCCACATGACAGGCAGCTCAGGCAGATAAATATTAATTTCCTAAATTTTTTAGGGGCCCTGCAGGCCAGCATGGTAGACTGCATCTAACCCCTGGGCATTTTGCCCACCTCTGCTCTAGAAACTGTCAAGCAGTGAGACACACATATGTGCTTAGTGGTTCTAAGCTCTTTGGTTCAGTTTTTGGAATTGCTTACACCTGCTTATTTTCAAAATAGAGCACCTGGTCCATTTGACTGTGTTTTCCAGTGCCTGTGGGGTACATGCTTAACCAGCCAAACAAGAACTGGCCTCTAGAATGTGTGTTCTAAATCCTGAATACATGCATGTAATCATCATAGGTGGCAGGATAAAAAAAACTGGGGAGACTGAGCACATGAATACACCATGGGAAAGTCTGGGGGTGGGAAAGGGGGGAAATGGGGCTGGGGCTGGACCAGGCTGGGATTGGGAAGGAGTGGAGCAGATCTGGTATCGGGGCCAAGGCCTGCTGCACCTGTGTTCCTGCCCCTTCCCCTGCATCCGAGGTTGTTCCCTGGCACCAATGGGCCACACAAACTGCCACCTCCCATCCCCCCATACTGACCCTGGTCCCACACTGCTCAGAAGGGGGAGGGGGCAGAGCTGAGGACTGGAGCAGGACCAGCCTTGGCTGCATCACTAGGCCAGAGCCCCTGGGTCCCCTGCATCCTCCCCGAGTCATCCCTTGGGAAGAGTCCAGTGGCTTCTCCAAAGGCACAGTGTGAGGGAGCTAAGGGGGGGAACTTCCCAGCCCCAGCTCCCCATGGTGTGCACAGCAGTGGGAGCCACCCACCCATGCCCCTGGACAAGTCACCAGGCTCCAATTGCCCCACAACCTGGCTTGTCTGGGGCCCAATTCACTGCGAATTGGGCCCCAGCTGGGCCGGGTCATGGGACAATCATAGCCCCATAGCTTGTCCAGATTCAGCACAGCACTGGGGAGCCAAGTGGGGGGGGTATGTGCTCCCCCAATCTTTGCATGGGGCAGGGGCAGGCTACAGCTGCAAACTGGGCTCCTCCTCTGCATCTCGCTACCACCACTGCTTTGAAAGTGGCGCAGCATCATGTGCTTCCCACCTGGGTGGGCCAGGCAGTGAGGCACATGGCACCATGCTGCTTTCAAAGCAGCAGCAGCAGCAAGACACAGAGGCAGGAAGCAGACAGAGCCCAGCTCACAACTGCATCTCACCCTTGCTCTGTGCAAAGATCAGGGAGGGATGTGCCTCCCCATTGGCTCCCTGGTGCCATGCCTCTGGAGGAGCCTCCAGGCTTCAATTGTCCCATGACTCAGGTGGGCCTGGTCATGGGACAATACCCACAGTACAGAAGGGAGCGGGACAGGGGTGAATGATTCACCCTACCCCTACCCCACTCTCTCCTTCACTACAGGAGTCTCAATCTGCCCTCCTCCCTGCCAAAACCAGGCAGTGATAAAGAAAAACTGAAGGAAAATTACCTGTCTGTGGCTGGGCCAGCTGCAATTGCACTGGGTATCTGAGTGTGTGCTCCCTTCTCATCCTGCTGCAGCAGCCTGTGGCCAGGCTGCCCTACAGCCCTACTTGCTACTCTCCATTTGTGAGGGCTGAGCCAAGTTACTGCCCCCACCGCCTCTCTACCACCTATGGTAATCATCCAGTTGAATTCAGAGAACTATGCAAATCTATGATGTTTTCTTACACATTCTGAAGCATTCATGAAGACATATTTCTTATTGGATTTCTAAACTGTTTTTGTTGTAATTAATTTATTTGGTTGTAAAGGCAAAACTATGTGGTCCACTGATTTTAGAGAAAGGCTAGAGAATTACAAGGAAAACAGAAAGAAGGGGAACAAAAACTGAAACTACTTCAGCATCAGAACTTCCTTACTTGTGTAGCATAATTTTCTGATGGGCCCAGTAAATAAGAGTAATGCATGGTTTAAGATAGCCTAATGTTACCACCAACCTTTCTTTCAAATAGCTTTGTTTTGTGTCCTATTAATGATAGATAGATAGATAGATAGATAGATAGATAGATAGATAGATAGATAGATAGATAGATATGGAAATCTCTCTCTCTCTATACACACACACACAAACGCATACATATATATGTATTTTTATATAATAATATAATACATTCCAGGTGCTGAAGGGTGACTTAACATCGCATGCTAGCCCCTTGCCTGACAGAGCTCTAAAACAAAAGTTTAGAAAAGCTAGCATTAACAAGTATACTGTATAGAAACAAAATGAGAGACATGACTGTGGTTATTACTTGAAATATGTAGGTAGTAAGTTGTTTTTCAGTGGGAAATGATCAAAAGCATATGACAATTTCAGCTTACAGGTATTCTGTCTAATGTCAGCCTTCTTTTTTTGCATGAAGCATCTTCGTTCCCTGGAAATAGTTCTGGCTGACAAAGATTAAAGAGAGAAAGGATTTAAGGTTCAGAATGAGTGTGCATACAAGAAGATTGAATTCTATCCCATTCCTTTTCTGATTGCCCCTCCAAAAAAATCAAATCCCAGGCCTCGATCTTGGCAACAGCTGCTTGATTTTCTAGCGCCCCCTTCAGCACTTTGTTTCAAGTAATATTACTGCTTCTCTGTAATGCATGAGGACTGTACACTTGTTTGCCTCCTTCCAGGTTCTGCTGTTGATTCATAGGATTGCTTATCATGCTGACAGGAAGATGATCTCAATTCCCTCAAAATAAACATCCAGCAAATTAATTCTCTCTCTTCCCTACCCACTCCTTTATCATGCTGAAAAACTTATGAAAGATCACAAATCTACACCATCTTAGAGTGATTTGCCTGACCATCCCTCAAAGTAACAGAGGAAGTTTCTGGTGACCATGACTTATCAGTAACATGACTTATCAAAGTAACAGAGGAAGTTTCTGATGACCATGACTTATCAGACTTCAGGCTCATCCAGATGAGTGTGCATATGTGATCTGCTGCACCACACCCAACTGCAGCAATGCAAACTGTAAATGCTACACATGCATGGGTTCGCTGCATTGCTAATTTGCAGCATGACAGAGGTTTTTTGACACCTGGAGACCCTGGTGTCAAAAAAAAAAATGCAGCAGAAAAAAGCAAGGTGGCACACATGGCAGCAGCATGAGCCACCCAAAACCAGAGCCTGGTTGGCCAGAGCCATGCTCTAGCTGCTGGTCAAGCTCTGCTCACCAAGATCACTGCTGCTGGAGCCCTGGGAGGCCCCCAAAACCTCAGGTAAGGCTACTGGGGCCAGCCTAGGTCCTGGCCCTAGCCTTTCTTATCCACCTGGGACAACTTGCTGCACTCCAGAGTGCAGGTACAGGAGCATTCCCTAGGGACAAGTGGCAGTGTCACAACTACGCGCCACTGCTATGTGTCCCTGGGGAAATGCAAGTGCGCTCTCATCTGGACATTGTTAGGATTATCTTGCTCAAAAACAGCAGCTCCAAACATCCTATATGAACTTCTGAAACATGTCCCTCAGTCCTTTCCATAGGCCCCATGTCCCTCCTGCAAGTTGTCATTTTAATTCAAGATGTGCATATTCCCTGTATTAATGGACAAAAGTCTGTATTTTTCAGCTGTGCCTCCAAAACAAAAATTCCTTCCAATAAGCCATTGCATCTCATATGTGAACACTTCAGTTGGTTAGAATTTTACCCTCACTCCTACCCACAAACAAAGCATGATCAGGGCCTTTGTAGAGCCATATACCTTGCAGCAAGCTGTACCAAATGTCTGTGAACAGAGCCCCTGCTTTCTTAACCACTCCTAAAGCAGCAACCTATAAAATGGGGGAAAAAAGTGAGGTGAATCCTTCAGTGGAGGGTGGGATATGTTTGTTTGTTTGTTTTTATAGAATTGAACATGAAAAGGAATACAGGTAGAGCAGTATCCCTTGTATTATTGGTTGGCATAGAATTAAATTTTACTATGCTTCTGTTTTCAATATTCTTCACACTGAATATTTTTGTTTGAATTTGTCAGCAGAGGAAGGTGGAGGTTTTAGCAAGTGAGTAGAGCACATTTGAGGCTTTTGGCACTTGGAAAGTTATGGAAAATTATTTAGGATTAAGGCACAAACTATATTAGCTGCATGTTTCTGCTAAATTGATTAGCAATGAAATTAGCTACGTTAGTGTTTCTCGGCTTTAGGTTTCAAATTGCCCAAAGAGATTAATTAGGCAATTCACACATTGCAGAGTTATTGCTACAGGCTGATTGAAGACTAAGACTCCCAGAAACATCAGTGCATCAGTCAAAATTTTCTCTGCGGCCTGGAATTCCAAGCATGAATCCATATGACCCTATCCCACAACCTACAGAGAGAGGTAAAAATGCATTTGTTTTTCATCCTGCGGATTGCCAGATTCTTCAAGCAGCAGGCATATTACATTTGATTATTGTAAGGATACTGATCCTCTCTCTCTACACAACAGTGACTTCTTCCCAAAGATTGTGCACTCGTTAAAAGACCTTATAGATCATGCAGTATGTCTTCTCCTCTGTCTCCCAGAAAACAACTAATTGTCCAGAATGTGGGCCCAGTTGTATATCTGGTTATAGATGTGAAGTGTACATTTTTAAAAATGCAATCTCTTTCTAACTATCATGCTAGGCACATATTTTAAATGCCAGGGTTCGAATCCCCAAAGCCATTTGTATCAAGGCTATAACTACTGGCTAACAGCAATAAATATTTTTATTTCTAAACACTGTTAAAAAACGACTCATAAAGCCAGCAATTTAGCATTAGAAAGTGTATGCTCGCTGAGCTTTGCAAATGATGGACATGATCTGACATCAATCAATATGAGTTTATCTTATCAAGGTCAAATGTAAAGACACAAGGCCCAATGTAGGTACATAGAACATAGGTAAGAAAGAGTTCATGCCTTGTCTTCCAGAAACTCTGAAGTCTGTTAATGGCAAACAGTGAACTCTTGGGAGCTTCAGTTTTCCCTTGGGAATAAATAAATAAATAAATGTGTATTTAGTTATTTTGGAATGTTATTACTTTTCACTAGATACTGGCCAACCCTCTGCCTCAGGGTAAAAAACTGAAGCTCTGAAGAGTTCGCTGTTCCATGTATAAAGTTACTGGGGTATCACGTTTCTGACCTGCAACATAACCACTTTTCTTGAATACAGATTACTTGCCCTTTTAGATTGTGTAATATTTTTTGAAGTGGCTGATGAAGTGGCTAATTATGTGCTCTATAATAAACTGAGACCAACAATCTAATTTCAAAATTAAGTAATAAAATATGCTTTGTTTGTATAGAGGCCAGTACCATAGTCCTTGAAGACACATCAAGGTTGCCAAAGGTGAAAAACGAGCTCTAGACAGACTAAACCACTCCATAATACAAATCCTTCCACCCAAGATGGTTCAATTTATTTTATAAATGTATTTAAATTTATTGAACAGAGTGCAGGATTGCCATAATGTAGGCATAATACTGCTAGCACAGTAATTTAATTACATAATCCCTATATATGGGCATGCTGAAACCAATCAATATTACAAACTTTTCCTCAGCTTTCAGATCAAACCACTAATCATATTCTTGTCCCATGAACTGTTCAAGGCAAATTTTCAACCTCCTCACCCCCCCCACTCCCACCTCCAAAAGCTCAACATATTTCTAAAGCAAGAATTTCCAAGTCACTCCCCAGGTGAGATACTATGTGAAGCAGCATATAACAGCATTTCATTCAGGTACCAAGGTAAATAAAAAAATTCAGGAAAAAAATTTAATGCAAAGTAGCTTTGTGTTACAGGTTAGCGCAACACAAAGCTTTGCTTTAGCTTGAAACTCAGGCCAACTGCTTTGAAGGCAGGGTATTAAAATGCATTTTACAATATAATTGAAACCTTCAACAAATAAAGTTGCATCACCTTTGGCAGTGTTGAAGGTCAGCTGGCTTACACACTTATGCCCCATTATCTGTTTCTGAGCATTTGACTATATGTCTTTATTTTTCATTGGCTACTGTAACTCATTTTTCATCAACTCTAAACTGCATTTCTTCCACTTTTAAGTCCCACATATAATCACAGAAAATGAGGGTTGGAAGGAACCTCAGGAGGTCTAACCCCTGCTCAAAGCAGGACCATCCCCAACTAGATCATCCCAGCCAAGGTTTTGTCTAGCTAGATCTTAAAAACATATAAGCATACATTATCCGTGCCCCCAGCAAATAACCCAATGAAAGTTAAACTCATACTTAGACAACCTTACCTCTGCTGTCAAGTGAACCCTATAAAATGAGAAGTAATGCACCTGTTTTGTGGAGGAAAAAAAATACTCAAGCTAGAATAATGCAAGATGTTTGGAGAAGGCCTAAGGAAAAGAACATTCCAGGAAAATATTACATTAACAATGGCATTGCACCTGTGCCATTATGAGTTCTAGTACAGTGACAGATTGTTATCCCTAACCCCAGCTTGGGGTGGTGAGGTCTTAAGACAATGTAATGCATATGAAAGTTTGTGCACTGACATCTGCAAAAACAGGGCTGTCCAGAGCCTAGTCATGGTTCCCCAAACTGCCCATGTGTCCTGTCCATGTGTGTCAACACTAACCTATACATCAAGTTACAAGTTTTGCTTGGAAACCACACTACTCCAGTTCTTAATTTGTGATTAAACAGCACCAACATATCTATGCTTCAGTATCATTAATAAACACAGTTTGGATAATTGTCAACTAGGAATTGAGTGGAAGCTACTAACAACTGCCGCAAATGACAAAACAGACAATAGCTGTGACTTTAAATTGCTTCATTTATTGTCCTCTGCACAGTGTAGAGAAGAGGGAATTTTATAAATTTCTATTATTTTATATTCACTTTAATTTTAAAGCTTTAAATTCTGCACTGCATTTCATTTCTAGTCAAATTGTATTCCATAAAACTGAATCTAGTTTCCAATGCTATGTGTATTACTTGCTATTTTCTGTTCTGTTTGCCATTTCATTCCAATCTTTATTTTTAATGCATTTTTATAGGCCTATGCCTAAGAGAGTCATCTCTGCCAACTGAGCTCACTTGGTAGCATAGCAAAAATGCCTTGCAAAGGCCTGTGATTCAGAATGACCTTGAAACTACCCTTTCCCTTGTTCCCCCCAGGCTGGTATAAATCACCAAATATTAGTTGCAAGTACCGCTGAATTTCCTTGCCTTTCTTAGTTTATCTGAGGGTCTCCTGACCTTCATTTTTTATATTTAATTTCTTTTGCAACTGAAATAGTATCTACTGGAAGACGGCTATAAAATGAAAGGGTAGTGAAAGACTTCCTCCCAAATAATGACTGCAAAATAGAGAATCCAAGCATTTCAGCACTGAACCTTCCAATCAGTAGAAATCCTCACTTAATCAGTATAATCATCACGTAGCTGCAGTTTCTATCACATTGTGTAGAACAGGCTTCTAAAGGTTGCAAAGAGTGACAAGTTTCTTGAAAACACCTTGCTGCTGACTCCTTGCCTCATGACTGGAATTCTGATGATATGAAGTGTCAAGCAAGTGTCATTTCACCAGGCCCCTCAATGCAGGTATCCTTCCAGCTCCTGGGGCAGATGCTTTCCCAAATTAAGAACAGACCATCTGTGTCATCATTTCCTCACCATTTTTGGACTCCACAGTTCAGTTAAGCAATATGTTTTAATTCACATTATTCCCCTCTAGTTCTGTATCTGTCTCTCTCCCAACTTCTTCATCTGATGGCAGCAGCACTGAATGCTAATGTGTCCAAACTTGCTCCAGTCACAAGTGTTCAGCTCTTTTAGTATCTGAGTGCTAGGCACCTGCACATTCTCACCTTGTGCAGGGGCTGGAATACAACTTCAATTGAGTTAGACCTTGCAGCTATTTTACCATTATGTCAGGGGCTGCAGCTTCAGTTTATCTTTAGCATAAATATTTTTTCTAGCCTTATGAAGTAAAACCTATGAAATGTTACAAATATAGTTTGCAGCTGAGGATTTTCAGAGAAGTAGGGCTGGAAGGGACCTCCAGAGGTCATCTAGTCCAACCCCCTGCCTGAGGCAGGAATATCCCTATCCAAACTTTCTGGATACAACACAATTCTGAATTTTGTATCTCAGGCGCATTTCCTATAACAGTTTCCTCTTACAGACCACCAACTCTCAAAAAGACAAGTATGAGCAAAAAGAACACAAACTTCAAATTAGGGTGACCATATGGGACAACATGAAATCCAGTACGCTTCTTCGGTTCTCCAAGCCCCCTCCTCTGCTGCAGGCAGAGGCAAGAGTGGGGCACCATTGGTATGATTATTCAGACAACTGAGCCAAGGACTTGCTTATAACCCACTGTTTTTTCATCCACAAGTGTTAGGAATCCCCTTTTTAGTGGTCAATCAACTAATCAAGCAAAACTATTAGGGCTTTGCTACCTGCTAGGGCTTCCTCTTTCACAGTTAGTGCCCAGGATGCTCGTTTTCATTTTCATGAGCCGGCTGGGACTAGCCTCTGACACTTGGGATTGTCCCAGCCAATCCAAGACATACGGGCACCCTACTTAGAATGCAACTTTGCTGAAGCCACATAACTTAGGGACTGTGTTAGGAATAGAACTAGTGCCTCTCATGACTCCCTGTCTAAGTATTAGATAGTATTGCTTAGACAGATTAAATAGAGATGAGTTATTTTTATTTATTATCATGTAGTTTCAAAATATGGCTACATATACAAAACTAAAAGGGATAGGCCAAATTTAGATCTCTCTTAAACAGAGTACTTGAAAACTTAAGCATGCGCCATTGATTTCAATGGGACAATTTATGTGCTTAAAATTTAACTACATACTTATGTGCTCTCTCAGTAGGGATGGGATTACTCACATGCTTAAAGTATATGCTGAGGAGTTTTGTTGAACTGGGGTGTAAGACAAAATTTTAAAGAGTCTAAAGATATTTAATCATTCTCGTGTCCTGACAGAGGAAAATAAAACACCAGATTTATTTTGAATTTTTTTATGGCTTGTCTACACAGGAACTCTCAGGAAAGTTCATATGACTACTCATATGAAATCCTTCCATGGAAACACATACAAAATGAAACTTCCCTTTATTTGCTTTAGCTTAATTAACTTTGGAATTGTCCACACCAAGGGATAAATGCTGCATAACTAGTTCCCTTTAAATTCAAATGTCAATTTTCTTGAATAACCCAGTATAGACATTCCCATGCAGATTCACATTATATACAAAATGTAATCTACCCTATCCCCTTAAATAAGATAAAAAGCCTGCCAAAACTGAAGCAGTCTATTTGAGGACAATAAGAGACATGTAGCAAACAAACTGAAAGATAGTGTGAAAATGTATAAATTAAAGCAGGCACAGACGAATCCGGGTTTTTGAGAAAAGAGGGGTGGGGAGCAGGAACCAGTGCTGAAGGAATGGATGCATTCTCCCGCTCCCAGCCTCCACTCTCCATAGAAATAAATGAGAGAGGCATGGAAAACTGACTGTCCAGGCTCCTTTGTTTAAAATGTTTGCCATGGACATCAGGTGAATTCCTAAACTCGTTCCTAACAGAGTTTTGCTGTTAACTTCAGTGGGACAAATTTTTCACCCACTGAGCTGCTGATCATTTTGGAATAGCAGCAAAATGGCTTGGGACAAATAATACATACTAGTTGAACCCACACTTTGCTGCAGAAGATTAATTTGATTGTTTTAACTTTTTATAACCTTTTGTCATAATCATCATCATCTTAACTTTATGGTTTATACATCATTGCCTGTTCCAACTTCAAAAGCTTTCAGACCATCATTTCCACCTGCTTTCTTCTCTTGTAACTGTAATTGAAATTTTTGACATGGGTGAGCTACCAACCCCCACACTACACCCAACCTGGAAGACCAGACCAGAGTCCCTTTAGCTGATGTTATCATAGTTCCCTGGAGACCTTCATGGCACTTTAACAACATAGCAAACATTATTAGATGCACTGTAACTGGCATCTAGACAATGTTGAATCTTGAGCAAAGCATTTACTGAATGGTCCTTCATCATTATATCACTATGAATTGCACATACACTGACAGATGTAGCCTCCAGAATGAGAGATTTAATTTATATAGATAGATTTTTTACCATTAGGCAAGGTAGAAATGTGCTTTGTGGAGAAAGTCAGAGTTTGGCAACATGTAATCTACTGCCAATGGCTTACATATGCATGACTAGCTTTCCCCAATTGTATTTCTTGTTTCCTTAGCTAGCCTGAAATCCTTCTTCAAATTTACAAGGAGTATTCTAGAATCATTTAAACTCCTACGTATAAAAAGGGAACGTTGCTTCAAAAAAGTGATACATTTATACTGTCTCTGTGGTGAACCTGAGATGAGACTACTCCAGACAAAAATGTTTGCCCTGGGAGTCCCTTTCTGCATGTTTGCTGCCAGTTTGCAGAGAAAATGTTGAGAGGGAGTCATGAGAGGGAGTATAGGACTGTAATAATCAAAACATACAAGCCCTTAACTAGGGCAGCTGCATGCCTGCATTCTCCAGCTTATTTTAATGGTTTGTGTTTGCATTTTATGTCACTTGCTTGTTTCAAAGCCTTTTTACAATTGTTCTGTTTAACCACAAATAGGGAGACAGTCATAAGGGGTCATGCAAAACGACCTCATCCTCAGAACAACCTATGTCATTTTTATTGATATTCAATATTTAGATTTTAATGAAGACAACAGAGATAGGGAAAGGAATATGGACAGAATCAAGGCAGAAGGGGAAAAGAAATTGATATAGAATAAAGAGATTGACAAAACGAAGACAGGGACCAAGCGAGGTGAACAGCCAGGGAAGTACCTACAGAGAGCTAGGTAGATATCATCTAGAGGATGGTCATCTCCTGCTTGGAAGAAGCCTATACGCGATGAGCAAATAGAGAAAGATAAGCATGGACTGGGCAAAAAATGAACACAGAATAATGAAGAAAAACAATTTTAGGAAAAAAACCTCATTTAAAAAATCCTTTGTGTATTTTCTTGAGTAGAAATGTATAAAAGGTTTGCTCTCAGGTCTAGAATGCTTTGTGTTTTCAGTGACATTGTTAGCTGGAGGTTTGCTGAAGTATATACATTGCTCCTCTCCCTCCTGCTGTTCATTTCATAAATTGCAGTCCACAGGCAATCAGTCAACACTGTCATTAATTGGGTGGAACAGTTAGGGCATTTATTTTGAAACTGAAATTATTTGATGAAATTGAGCCCTCATGTATACCTGTATATCCCCACCTCTAGGCTAGATAGGAGTACCAGACAACAGCTGAATCCATTCCAGCCCCCAAAATGTAATTTATACAAAATAAAATCTATCACATGCTCTTTTGACTTGTCAAGATTCTCCTTTGATACGTCTCATTTGATTACTTCTCAGATATCTATGTATATTCATCCCAAAAGTTAGCACACACAGGGATCAAAGCTGCCGTCCATTTATGTGGAGCACAATTTAAGTAACCTATTATCAACATATATTAATAATCCCACAGTAAGGAAGAGAAGGTGGGCATTGAGTCTCCACTGAAGAGCGTGTCATAGACTACATCACATCAGTGATATTGGAGACAGACCTGATAGTGATGCTAATAAAGCTGACTGACATTTGGCATTATAAATTACTACATTTACACAGTACTTAGAACTTTGCCAATCTTTCATGAAAAAAAATTCTTTTTCTTCCTTGAACTGCCTTCTGTCCCCCTCCCCCCTATTTCTTTTTAAGTCTCAGCAAAAATAGGCCAGCTTTTCCTGAAAATAAGGTTAGGGGAAAATATAATTTTGTCAATGTCACAACATTTTCGCTCTAATTTTTGGAAGAACTCTAGCACCTTGTTGCTTTGGAACATAAAAGCAGATCCAGAGGAGGTGCAGCAGTGCAGATACCTTACCGTTTCGGACCATGCTGAGATAGCAGCAACACAAGTCCCCAAAGTGGGTAAATTCCCTCTTTTTGGCACCTCTTTTTGGAGAGTAAATTCCCTCCTCTAGCTTCTGTGCTCAGTGGCACCTCCCTTCCTATTCTTCCTCTCTCCCTCCAGCTACTGCAGGGAGACTGAGGCAGGGAGAGCTCCAGAGTAAAGCTACACTGCGCAGGGAGCCAAGCTCAGTGAGCAGCATCAGTAGCAGCAGATGAGTTCCACCTCCCTGACAAGTGCTTCCAGGTGTTCCCTGCCAGACCAGGAGCCTGGAGAGGAACTGCTGTCCCCAACCCCACTGTCTCCCCTTCCTGAGCCAAGAGGAAGTAGAGGGGGAGAGGGAGGGAATGGAACAGGTATGGAGGTACCAGTGAGCAGGAAGGAAAAGAAAGGGAGCCAAGAGGAAAGGGAGAGATTCTAATCTGATTTGGAGACTTAGCTGCTGCTTCTGTTACATGGTCTGCCCATGGGAGAGGATGCAGGGGAGCTGGGAGCAGGGATGCAGCCCTCTTGCAGTGTTGGTTGCTTGTTTCTATGCCCCCTTTTACAAAATCTTGGTTCCACCCTTTTGGAGCATGGGCTTGACATTTGGTGAAGACTTTATCCTGCTATCAGCAGGGCCAGCCCACTCTATCCTGTGGAGCCTGCAGCTACAGGGGGTCCCACAGCCAAGGGGCCCACTGTGACTATGAACAGTCTGCCACTTCGCATTGCCGCCGCTGCTGCCAGCTTCACTTCCACCCACTCGCCACCACCTGCCCGCTCCCAACACCATGCTGGCTTCAGCTGCTTGCCCCTCCCTCCCCAAATGCTACCACTGGCTTCTTCACATCAGGGGCCCCAAAATTATATCTTGCACGGGGGCCCAAAAAATTGTGGGCCAGCCCTGACCATCAGAGAAGTACCTTTTGCTCTCCTATGAAGACAAACACAAATTCCAAAATACCTGAAGACTATCATTTGCATGTGCTCAGTAGAACTTTTGTGCCTTGTTCCTAAACTCTCTGAATGTCACCTGCACTAAGCATTTTCCCTCATAAACCTTCTCTATACTATCAAGACACTAAACCACGTCAGAACAGCCTTTCTGACACAGGAGAAGATTTATTTAATCAGGTGGCCAGAAAATAAGAGTTTTAATTTTTTCATTAACTAAAATTTACACTTTTGTGAACTTCAAGACTTTACGGTTGACGGAGGCCTCATACCTCCAATATAATTTGCAAGTTGCCCATTTCACTTTTTGCAGAGCTAGAAACAGAACACCATGCATAATATGGCAGACACCAGTCTCATCCACTTTGCAAAATTGCCTTTCTGAACAAATGCACTATGCCTATGTACTTGATTGTGATGTCTATATCCATTAAACCACATTCCCCTGGAAGCCAGAAACAGAACCTGTGTATTCTGAGTCACAATATTTGTCTGCTCTCAGGAAAATGTATAAAGTACCTCCTACACCTTTCCCCACCCCATCAAAGTTCACAAACTTGGTTGTATCCCTTGTTGTATCCCTTTCTAATAGGCAGCCTAGAGAAGAAAAGAGCATATTACCACTTTCAAATATTCCTCCAGTGAAAGAAGTCTCTGCTGTGGATTTTACAGAGTTGAAAATCTACTGAGTCATGTGAAGGGTAAATAAAATTCCATGTGATTGAGTTTTTATTTTCCAGCTTTGTTAAAAATGCTAGGAAATTATAGTACATACAAAATAGTGGAAAATGGCTGAATGAAAGTATTATAATGCAGGCTTTTATCACATAAGCATTCAATCTTTGTTCTCCAAAACCCAAATTCACTGAGTGTACAGGACAAGAGGAGGAAAGATGTTCTATTATCTGGTCTGGGACCCAGGACAAGAGGCTTCTACTCCTGACACAGCTTCTATCTTCCTGTACAATATTAAGCAACGCTATCCTAATACATACAAAAAAGGGTTACATTTCCAGAATGTCTTAAGTGCCTGACTTTGTAGCCTTAGTATTCTTTCAGTGTAGGCTTCTCATGTGTGTGTGGAAATGTGTCGGGTGGGAGGAGTGTTTTTATGGCTAATATTTATGCTTTGGTTTCTCCACCCTCCTAAGTACTCTTACTGACAGAGGGATTGGTGGATTAACCTCTAATGTGGACAGTGGGTAACAAACCATGAATAAACAACCTGTGTGCATCTGGGTTAGTATAAAGTAACCTATCAAAAGCTACCCAAGGCTAAACAGTAAGGCTGTGTGAGTCTCCAAATACAAATCAAATCAGGATACCCTTTAATCTCTCTGAATTGAATCAGAACCCTCCAAATTGATTCAAAGAGATTCAGAAAGATTTGGAGATTCAGACACAGACACAGCTTTAAATGTTTTTTCTACATACCTCAAAGTACCAGGTGGCTCGTGAATGCTGAGATGCTGGGGCAGATGGAGCATCCCACAGGAGCATGAAGGAGGATGAGGGGGGACTCCCCAGCATGCTCAGCAGCTGACCTGGAAGTAGACCAGAAGCACTTCCAGTCCACTTCTGGGTCCGCCGGGGAGCACGCGAGGGGGCTCCCCGTACCCCACTGGCTTGGCAACTGGTGCCTCCTGGGCCTGGGGGGGCACCTGGGTCCCCCCCATGGCCGACTGCCGAGCCAAGGTGGCATGGGGGTTCGCCACAAAGCATGTGGGAGGCCACCCCCACGTTCCTGTGGAATGCTCCATCCACCCTAGCATCGCAGTGTTCATGAGCCATGCCTCATACCTCGAGGTATGAAGAAAAAACATTTCAGGCTGTGTTCATGTCCGAATCACTGATTCTCCAAATCAGTATCGAATCTTCAGATTCAGATTCGACTGAATTGAATCGGGGACAGTGATCCAAATCAACTAATCAAATCACTGTCCCTGATTTAGGCCAAATCTGAATCCAAATTGAATAGGGACCATTTGCACACCCCTATTACACAGCTATGGATGAAACATCTAGCCAGAGTCAATGAAGAACCAACACTAACTTCCAATGATCAAAATCCAAAAGTCTGAAACAATGGAATCAGGTGTGGAGAAATCTCCCTCTTCCCTTCCCTTTACCTCCCCCTCTCCCTGCTTAAGTAGTTCTGGTGACCAGTACATTTTAAGGAAAGAGAAAAGAAGAAGCAGAATGGATTCCAGAACAATAAAGCTAAGCATTTCTCTGATTGCTATGAGTCTGTCTTAAAATTGGTTTGGTCTTACTAACCTAAAGACTGCACAAGATGTATTCAAGTCAAGTAATGAATTCTAGCTTTTTTTGTAAAGCAGATGATAGTGATACAATTTCTTCTGGTAGCATTATTTCACTTCCCATGTCACTCCCCACAAGGGGTTGAGCTAATTTAGATTCACTGGTGGGATAACAGAGACAATAGGGAAAGTGTAACTTAAAGACCCCTAAATAAACCAGGGAGTCTCCTTTATTAAGTTAGGTTGAGAGTTGATATCCAGAGGTATTCAAAGAGACTGTATAAAGAATGGGCCCTTGAGCACAAAACCTGGTACCTTCATGACAATAAGCAATACTCTTCTTATTACAGAACTGTTCATTGCAAGTTGCTTTGAAAATTCTTTAACACATACAGGCCTCACATAGCACCTCTCTGACAAAAGAGTATATTTTGCTGACTGCTTAACTTGTCTGATTAAAAACACTGTCTGCTAATATATGTTTAGAGCTGGCCAGAAATAATTTGCCAAAAAGCTGTTTTAGTGAAAAGCCATTCTATTTTCTTCAGAAATCAAAACATTTTGAAAAATGTCAATTTCCATGAAACTTTTTAAAAAAATACAACAAAGCATCCTAGCGATGTCAAAATATTTTATTTTAACATTTGTACAAAGAAAGATTTTGATGTTTTTTTAAATCAACATGAAACATTTTAAATTAATTTCACAAGAACTTTTAGTTTTATTTCAGAAAGAAAAAAAATCAGAATTGTGGCATTTCTAATCAAATGGAAAAAAGTGTTCTTACCTAGCTCTATACATTTTTTTGCATCTGTATTGACATTCCCTCTTTTACAGAGGAAAAAATGTCTCTTATTTCCCCAGGTGAGAGAGGTATCCGCATTAAAACTAGACAGATTTTTTTTACTATGGGAATTTACAGGAAAATATTCCAGCATATTTAGTGTAGACACTGGCAATGTCCATCATGCTATGCAGGAACGAAATTGCTTTAACTTTCTTAAAATTACTGTTTACTGATTCTGTGAAAAACTCATATAGAAGCATAGAGGAAAGTTGTTAGAGCTAGAGTAATCCACACACTAGACTGTGCCCCATGCATTTTATGAATTAAGAAAAAGATGCATCTTATTCTTATCTCCACAATTGACTGAAAGGGCCTCTTTACACTCCTACAACTCACTGTAGAAAGTGATAAAAAACAGCCTCCTAAGTGCCCATTCCCCCCTTCCACATTGCTGGGTGAACAGGAATGAGTTAGCAATAGAGACTAGATTCTAGTCACAGACAATACTGCTGCTATTAAACCAGTGCAAAAGAAGAACATAATCTTCTAGAAGGGTTAAGAGAAGTTTTAAGGGCCTCAGAGATGCCTGCTGTTCCTTATTCTGAAACAAGTCTTCAATCACAATCTAGGTGCTTAGGCTAGGAACAGACATTACGCATAACCTGGTTTCAGTGATCAGAAACTGGTTTAAACCTGTAACAGAACAGATGTTCAGTGCACATAAACTGGTTTGAAAATGGCTGAAACTAGTTTGAGATAAACCTGATTGAATGTAGTATCAGACTTAACTGATTTGGATCAAACTGGTTTATGCAATGTCTGTTCCAGACCCCTTGCTGGTTTAATTTAAATCAGACTCCACCAGCATCCCAGCATGCTCTTTGGGCTGGGGAGGCTCTTTACTCCACAGCAGGGCTGTAGCTCTGGCAGAGACTTGCAGAAACAGCAGCATGTGCCTGGCTTCCTCCTGCTCCCCCCCACTACTCCCTGCTAAGCAGGGATCCCCCACCATCTCTGCCTTACACAGACACCTCAGCAGTAGATATCACATGCTGGGTACAGTCCATGCTGTGGCACACAGCAGTGTCAGCTAGGGGCTTTTTGGAGCTAATCAACAGCTCAGCTGGGAATGTCCGTCTGTCCCTTCTTTGTTTAAGAAGAGCTTGAACTAATGAGAGAGGCTGTTTGTTTTCTGATGGGGTGATAAATGCTGATAACAGAGCTGATAAATGCTCAAGGTGGGGAAACCCCTCCCTAATCCTGTGGGGGCCTGGCCATGCCCGCTTTGGCTCAGTGCCAGTCAAGGCAGACACGAATGTGAGAAGTATGGGGAAGAAGCAGGAGGAACTCGCCCTCCTCCTAGCTGTCACCAGCCCTGACATAGTGGGGATCACAGAAACGTGGTGGG
>JAGPOW010003316.1:41511356-41543452 GCA_030014935.1 Caiman crocodilus
CATCTGACCCCGGTGCTCTTTCCTGCCAAGGCGGGGGGTCGGACTAGATGATCTGCCCAGGTCCCTTCCGACTCTAGATACTATGATACTATGATACTAAGGAAAGGGAGGACTGCTCTAGCACTCCCCGGCTTCTAGCCTGAGCCATTGCAGGCATGGGTCTTCATGTCTGGGATGTCTGTACAGCTACAAAGTGATTTTGCCTTGCCAGGTTAGACTAACCTGTAAAGATTGAATTTACTCAGGCTCAGGCTTTTTTAATGTCTGTCCCTAGCCTTAGTAGCAATAAAGGTAGAGCCATGCATAACCCATTTGTCCTCATAATCACAATATTCCAAAAAATGTGTTCTAAGAAAGATCCTTAGGTAGGCAGGGCTCAACTAGTGTTGGAATCAGATATATTACAATCTACACTTGCTGATAGAGTGGCTCTAGAGACGTAAAACAGGATAGTTTTGCCTATCTGGTTCAGATATCATCAGCACTCCATGTGAAGTAAACCTGTCCCATCTGCTTTCAGGGTCACCAGTGACTTTGAGACTTGTCATAAATTTATATGCAACAGGTACAAATCATTGGAATGTTCTGATATATTCAAATTAGTATGCGTTATGAGATAACCCTTGCCTGAAAAGCAACAAATTTTTCAACAGCATGAGGGTACTAATTATGCTGAGTTACTTGAACATACATCTGCTTGCATTTTAACTGCACTTAGTAAGTGTTAAATTGAACATGTGACACTACCCTCATATGCATACTGAATCTGAATAAGCAAATTCTGTACCTAAACTTAAATATAAAACATTGGACTAGAAGAGACTGCCTAAGTTAAGTCAGTCCCTATAACCATGTAATAAATGTCTGGTTCAGAAGAGCACACAAGAACATCAGCTCTTGAACTCTCTTCCCCCATCCCTCTCCCAATCACACACCTGATAATAAGCAAAAGGCCTTTAATGCAGAAGAACACAAGCTCTAAAAACTACAAAGTGCCACAGAAAGAGCAGGAGAGACCCAGGATGTCAAAAATGCCGTAAGCCCCTGAAAGGAATTTGTTAGGTGAAATATTCCCAGGTGTTTCTAGGAAGCAAACGTTGCTCCATGCTACAGGGTTTTACATTATTAATGTATAAATTTTATTCTGCTATTTTCTATGAAATTCAGAGGAGAGAAGAGAATTAAGAGGAGAGCAGAAATCTTGGGGAGGTGCCACTGAAAATGAGTGGTAACTATCATGCAATTTTCCTCTTGCTTTACTGGCAAGAAAGGACATCTTTAATTTCAAACAGCCATCTAACAATATTGCACACTAAATTTTGTTCTAGGTAAAAGCTAGTTATACATTTATTTCTACTATTATGGACTTTGACACTAAGAGTCCAATTAACAAAAATTAAGACCAATGGGAAATTACATGCAGCACTGTTTATTTCAAGGAAACCTTCTAGTCACATCTCACCGAAAGCAAAGTATGTGCCTTGCTTACAGAACTGCAATCCAATGACATTTAGGACTTACACAGACCCATGCTGCAGATGGCCCTCTTGAAATGACTGATGGACCCATACTCTTTGTTTAAAATCACTGAAACAAACAACATGTCCCCCTTGAAGAAAGGCACTAATACAAATTAAGATGAATAGGCACAGATAGAGTGCCATTCTGCTTCTAGCTGTGAATGGGTCAGGAATCAGTTTCGTGAGCTCCCGGAACTATTCTAATGGAGCACAACTGATGTAGGTAAAAGGTATGTGACAGTTTTGTCATGTTTATATTGATCGAAATCTTGCTAGTGAGCCTTGTTTAGGATTTTTCTCTCATAACAAATTATTTATGTGCATAAAACAAGATAAAACTAAAAATAGTACCAGATCCAAGAGCTGTTCCAAATATTCCCTAAAAGCAATAATTCAGTCTGTTTCAACACTTTGAAACTGATAATGGCCCACTTGTTTAAAAAAAAAAAAAAAAAAGATATACAGAAGGAATGGGAGAGAAAGGCAACAATGTACAAATAGGGATTTTGTCTTTTGGTTTGCATTAGTTGAAGGCTGGGCCTGCATAGCTAAATCCTTTGACACTTTTCAGAGGCATAAAGATTTGACCCCAATGGCAGTTCCTTTGCATGAGTCATTCAAACACTCCAAATTTTCTTCAGATAAATAGTGAGGAAGAAAGAGGGGTGAGCAGAAACAAGTGAGCAATAGAACAGCCACTGCAGAGATCCCAGTTAACAACGAATACAAGCAGGACAGGAAAATGAATCTGCAGAGCTGAAAGAAAGTAGGAATAAAAGCAAATTATTGTTGCAGTGAGGCACAGAGGCTTGGAGTACTGCTAGAGTTCATCACCATCATTGTCTCCAGATTACAATGTAAGAGAGAACTGGAGGAGACAGCACCACACTTCAAAATTGTTAGGATGGCTTAGAAGCAGGTTAAAAAAATAAGACCAAGGGGAAGATATAAAAGCCACCATTTTACATACCTTTCAAGTGTGTAATACTATGTTAGCAGAGACAGGAAATGAGGCATTCTTAACCGGCACGAATTCTTAATGTGCAGGCTACATATTAAGTGGCTACAGTGCTAAGGAACGTGCTGTTTCTAAACAGAATTTCTTTTGGTCTCATCCTCAGTTGTGAGCAAATGGCATAGAAAAAGATGTGAAAGGAGAGGAAGATGCCACAAAACAGAGTCTGTGAATATGGAAAAAAGTATGTTAAAAACAGATTGTGTGGAGTTTAAATAGTAGTAACCTGAAAAGGGCCATATAGATATATAGCGACCCCTGTGTTGTATTTGCAAGAAGCTATACACAATTGCAGAATCTAAAAAAAGTACATTCATAAACGTATTTGGCTGACCAAATACTAAAGGATTGATGCAGGCTTTAACATTAACTTTTGGTGTCCACAAGCAGTTATGCAAGAGCATACCCAAAACAATGGCCACTTTTGTATGTGGCAAATAAAAATCCCACACAGAGAATATTCAGCATTTCATGTCACCTCTGTGGAGAAATAAATCGTTCACAGAAAAGAAATTAATTTCAAACCTTCCTGTTTGTCATCACATGGCTCATCCAGGAGAACTTGATATTGGGCCCAATAGATTTTGCCAGTTCCCTCTGTAAAATCTGGTAACCAGATCCAATTAAAAAATTAGGTCAGGATGGTTGATAGTAGCATTTAGTGATCTTGGACAGAATTTGAAGACATCAACCTGACTGGAGTGATAGCCAAGGACAAAGTAGGTTAAAAAATGCAAAGTATTTTCTGTGAAAACCTTCCTTTTTGGTATTTTTTACCTTATTTTCTATTAAAGTTGGTTGAAAACTTGTCCAAAATGAAATGAAAATACTGGGGTTGTCTCTACCCAATCTTTCCTCTTTTCCAACCACAAAATGTTGCATCTGTCAAAACCTGAAAATAAAATTTGGGTTGGGAGGTTTGCTGAAAAACTTACCAAAATTTGCATTCATTTTAGTTGAACAGCCATTTCATTTTAAAATATATGTATTTTTAGTATAATACTGTATATGTGTACCAGCCAGCAAAATATGGCCTGAATTTGGGTAGAGGTTTCTGGGCTCTACTCTAATACAAATATCAAATTTCAAGACTGAGCTGGTGGTAAATCCTGAGCTTCAGTGGGCTAAGTGCCAATACTCTCCAACCCAGATAGATGAAGATCAAGCAAGAAGCAGACATTGCAGTATCATCAGGCTGTGAAGTGTTAAACATGGTAACAAGGCCATTCTTAGCTAGGAAATTGTACTTACTTTACATGAGGAGGGTATGAAATGGAAAAAGGAATGTTGCAAGTGATGTACTACCTCTGTAATTATACATCTTCCACCGACACCAGCCTTTGGACAGATTGCAGAAGAGTGACCCATCAGTGCACTGAAGCAAATACACGTGAGAACACCAGCAGAGTCTCCCTATGCCTCAAGAAAGGTGCCTGTGCCTACACAGAACAATTTTTCTAACTATTCAGTTGGTCTAATAAAATATATCACATTTACCCAAAAAACTTTGTCTGCCTCAAGTTCTATTAGGAAGCTATTGACTATTGTTCAGTATTTGTATTACAGTAGACCTCAAAAGCCCCAACCCCCATTCAGGCCATATTTTGCTGGCCAGTGCACATATACAAGAATGTGCTATAAATAAAGTTATTTGAAAACTTAGCTGCATTTGTATATTGTACTTCCTAAGCAACAGTGCACTCACAAAAATTATTACCTTTCCTTACCAGTGTGTTAGGCAGTTCACACCATATGCAAAAATTGAATGGAGTGGGAATGAAAGGGAACATGCAAAACTTGTTTTTGACAGTCTCGTAATGCATTCTGGGAAAAAGCAATTGTCAATAGTTTTGCTCTTAAATAAAAATACCTTTGCTTATGTAAGAAATTTGCTCATGCCAAGGCCTAAACCAGTCCCCAGGAGGAGAGTTGTGGCAGGGCCTACCTCAGACTGGGGCAACCCCAGTGTGGGGAAGGTGGGAGAGCAATAGAAGCTCCGCTCCTCCCAGGGAGCGGGAGGAGAGGAGCTGCGAGAAAATGCACTCTGTGTTCCAGAGACTGGGAAGAATGGAACAGCTTCTGCTTCCCCACCATCATGAGTTTGGGGTCACCCCAGTCTGGGAACTGGGAAATGTGAGAATCAGCAGTCTTTCCTGCCCAAGTGCAGGGAGGCTGGATCCAATGATCTGTAAGGTCCCTTCCAGGCCCTAACAACTATGAAACTATAAGAGGGAATAGCTGCTGGCTGGAACAGCTGTGCCTTCCCCCTCTCACTCAGCTTTCTAGCACTGAAAATTTCACATCTCCATGGCCTTAGTAAGCAACAACTTCTGAAAATTTAAAAAGGTGCACTTTGGAGAACCTTGTACAAAACCAGGGCTAACTACCTCTCTCTGTTCTTTAATACTGCATCACTTGCTCTTTGCCACTGGTATGCTTCCCTTCCCGCAAGTTCATAGAAGAAGGGATAATCCCTCTTCTTTGGTTCTAAACTAGCTGCCCGGTAGTTGCCAAAAGCCAGCTCTTCTGTACCAGCAATAGAGATGTACAGCCATGGCCTGATAGCTTTGCAGTAACTCTATTCACCACACCACAGAATGTATAATTCTCTTATTTTGGTGGTAGGAGCAGCTGTAGGGGAAAAAAATCCCATCTTAAATTAAACATTTTCAAATAGTTTACTGACTGCAGAAAGCAGGAATATCATTACAGAAAATTCACAGCAGATTGTTAGCATTGTTATGCACTATAATGCTCACTACTGAGAAAAAAATAAATCAAAGTTAATCATACAATGAATTCATTCCCTGCAGCATTTTAACAGAAAGCAAAGGTTTAATTTGATATGTTTTAAAAATCCTTTTCAAGGGGTGCATGCACATAGGGAGAGGTGGATGGGAATTAATGATCTTAACAACCATTTTATTAGAAAAAAGTGATTTGGAATTATATATTTTTAGTGCCTCAACAAGAGTAGAATTCAAGTGTTTGGAAATTCTTAGAGTTGGTGAAATTCTTGTTCCTCAAGCCTACATACATAATGATAATTTACCACTGGTTTTCTCTTTTGATGAAATCCAGACCCCTTTGTAGTCCATGACAAAATTCTCATGGACTTCATTGGAGCCAGGATTTCATTTAGTCTTTATTACTGGAAACATGTAAATTGACTTGGATTATGTTTCTTCAACAAGATAAATGGGTTTCTGCTTCCCATTTGACAATGATTTTTATCCATCATCTCTTGTGCACTCCTGAAACGAGAACCCTGTGAGTAATGCATTATGCAGAGTAAAATTATGATGTACAGTAAGTGTTGTTGCCTTATGTGTTAATTGTAATGCTGAAGTATATATTAACCACATCATATATGGAAATTACCCTATAGCTATAAGCTGTTTTTCTTTTTGGAAAAAAGAACGTGGACTGTACAGGGGAAAGCAGTGCATATAGTTAGGGATAGAAATTACACATAAAACAGTAAAAGTGACTGGAAATCAATCTGTAACACAAACTGCAAATAACCTGCTTTCAAAATGGCCAAAAGCACTTTAACATAAAACCAGATGGTTGTAGTATCAGCCTTAACTGATTATGTCAAATCAGTTTAGTGAACTTCTGTCCCAGATCCCCTCCAGGTTCAAGTTAACTCCCAGTCCCCCAGCATCCCACAGTGCTTTGCACCACTCCCCACAAACTCCCCTCCCCCCTTGCCAGATGGGTGGGCTAGCCTTGACCCAAGCTGTCTGCTCCAGCCAAGCAGGGAAGTGTGCTCTAGAACCCCTTGACTTCTGGCTTGGGCAGACACGTGGGCTGCATTTCCAGAATCAAAGGGCACCTATACACATGATGGAGCTCTACTCTGATGCATGCTAATTAGCACATGTCAGAACAGACTCGATTAACCAAGTCTGCTGAGAGTCTGCTGGAGTGTGCTAATTAGCATGTTCCAGCAACCTCCATGTCACATGTATTCAATGTCCCCACATTTCAAAATGGATGTGGGGGTGTTCATTGAATGAACTTTACTTAAAGCACCCCACCACCATTTTGAAGCATGGGATGCTGAATACACAACTCTTAGAACTACTCTAATTAAATTCCCCCCACCCTGGAGCACATGTATAGACACCCAAAGTGCATGTCTGTTCACTTGCTTATCAGTTCAATCTATGCAGCTTAGCCTAACCTAAGTTAGCCTAAGTCAGGCTTTTTGACTGTCTGTACTTAGCCTTTGGGGTTGGTTCATCAGAACAGAAATCCACCCATTGGAATTGCTTTCAAACCCATCGAATCTGACCCTGCCTCCCTTTCATGAGTAAAAATATAGTGTACAACAATGGGTGATGTACCTGTGTAACTGGCTACACAAATGGGCAGGAATAAACTGCAAGTGGAAGGTGTACAGGGATAAAACAATTGCTTGACTACTTTTACTGCCTTGGTGCCTTATGCCATGATAGTCCTATGAAGTCACCCCCCAAAGTCCTGCTACAGTAGTATAGGGATGTGACCAGTTGTCCAGGACAGTGGAAGCAATGACACATAGCTCATGATTGCAAATGCACAGCTGGCAGCAACAGCTGCTTTCTTCTCTGCCTCTCTCTGCACACTCCTCACCACCCACCCAAGTCAATACCTACCCAAGTCAATACATAGGGCAGATGTCCCTATGGCCCCACCCTGGTTATGCCACTGCCTAGCTCTCCTCCTTTAAAGGCCCACTTCTCACTTCTCTCCAAGACCTTCAATTATAGGAATTTTTAAAACATGCTGTTATGAGATCCAGAGGAGGAGCTAATTTATCTGTAATGATCACTTCCTAGGGGGCTTCCAATCCACTTCATCTTTCTGTGTCTACGGCCTCTATCAAAGCCTCCTCTTGGCAGGGATTATAGTAGGTATATCCTGAGCAATGCTGAACATATGTTTAATACTTAAAAGATACATAATAGGAAGGTGAGTAGAATTTGGCATGTAAGTGCAATTAGAAAGGGACTGTATTTGAATTTCCACTAAAAACAAAAAAGCAAAAACAACTGATAGCCTAAATATTCCCCAACACCTCTTATAAATGCAAATCAAATTGAAATCAATGGGAACTGTTTGTGCATATCTGACAAACTGTCCCCAACATATGTCGAAACTCCATAATATGAACAATTCATATTGAAAGTAGTTAACCAAAGTGTTAGGAACTAGGAAAAATTGCAGAGCATGTTCTCACCATTAACTACAGCAGATAATTTTCTTCTTTGTTATATACTTGGCCAATACAGCAATTCTCTTCCCCTGGCTGGGTCTCTGAACCAGTTGAGGAACTGAAAAGTATGGCAGAAGCATTTTAAAGCATCAGAACATGGTTACAAAAAATGTTCTCTTCAGATTAGAAAATTATGGTATGTTCCCCTTAGGGTGATAAGACAAGTTAATTACATATATACTTTGCAAAAACCTACATGGTAATATCACACTAACTCTACTAGAAACCATAGTAATTAAACAGTTGAACTGAAATATTCCTAAATACAAAAACAAAATTCCAAAGATACATGTAGGAGATAAACCTAGACTTCCATTGTCTCTTCGTAATAATTCAATCAGCGACTACCCATCTACCTTCTAGACATGTATCTTAGCAAGTAGGGTCTCATATTTAAATATATGAAAAACGTGTTACTGAAATCAATGGAAATGCTTCCATGCCTAAATACTTTGCAAGTTTAGAGGCTGGACACTCAGAAGTCTGCAGGATCCAAATCTAGGATTGTTGACCCCTCTACTATAAAACAGTTCACAAGCTTCGTTTCTGGATAACAGTCAAGGAAAATACAGTAGGCTTGGCTAAAGAAGAAAGTGCAGAAAAATTGTTAGTTTAGCCTTAAATTATACCCAATACCTTGTGCTCTTATTAGGCCAGAAACCAAGAGAATCAGATTCTTGGTCCCTACCTTCATATATACCATCGTAACTTTTGTTAATACCTTTAGAAAAAACTCCAGCTTATACCTCTCATTTACATTAAAATCAAACATCACATTTTTAAATTCACAACTGATGTCTCATTGCAGAGTCATTTGGTAGCTCAAGCTGAATTTTGATAAACCTCTGTGAGAAGTGTGGGTTATTAGGGTAGATGGTGGGAGTAGGAATAATACAGAAAGGTGAGGCCCTCAGTGTTCTAGGCATACCAAGCAAGGAGTTAACAGTTTGACTTCTTATATACTCAGACACAAGCTGGAGAAAAACAGAACTCCCTCAAACACCTGAAAATGTATGTGCCCTTCCCACCCACCCACAAGGATTTAATTGTGTGAATCATATAACAAGTCAATTTTAAACCTTAAAAAGTCAGAATATACTATGCATTATAGTCTTTCTTTGGTCTCTTAAGCCTTTGAAATATTTTGTAAATCAATTTTTCCATCTGCTTTGTTTTTAATATTGAAAAGATGAATGCATCTTCCCTCTTGTGGATTGAATGCTTAAAAAGTATTCTAGACAAATAACAAGTGACATATGAATGCCATGGACTGGCAACTGCTTTATAACTTTGACTTCCTATATAGGTCTAGGTCCTACATACTATTCAGCTTCCATCTCATCCTCTTATAGCTTAATAGTGTACTGGTAATAGAACATTAGCAAATTCTTGCAACAGCATAAGCATCAAGTATATACAGCTTTTTGTGAATGTGGATGCAGTTCTTACCATTATGTGCAATTAGAGCTCTTTGAAAATGTGTTGTCTGACTTTCTGTTGCTTAGTAACCAGTGCACCTATTTCTTCTTCCAAGAGGTCACAGAAATGTTAGAAAACCTATTTTGTTGGGGTGGGGGGAATGGCCCCATGAGGAAATCTGTTAAAAAAACTTAATTTCCTACATTTATTGCATAGGAAAAAATAGAATTGTTGCTTATATAGTAACCCAATGCTGTCAGTTTGAGAATTGTGCTAACTCTGTAACTTGCTTCCTGATATCAAACCAGGCTGCCACAACCAAAGATGATACAATTTGCTACTGTTCACAGATGTGGAGACAAGTAACCAATATGAATATGGTTTGAATACCATTAAGGTCTATGGAAAGTCTCTTTAAAAAATGCATCTAGGAAGAGGAGATATTTCAGAAGCTTTCCAAATGTTGATTAGAGGTATGTAAAGAATTATATTTAAATTGACCTAACTAGGGTTAGGTTGATTTAAATGCCCATCTGTTGAGACATTGCGGGGAGAGAAGGGTTAAAATTGAGCCAAAAAGTTGGGCCCATTCTGTTAGTTCACCCGAGTTCAGCAACTCACCCCAGCCCTAGGGCTGTGGTCTTCCTGGGCCTATCACCCCTCCCACCATCCCCTTCCCCGACCAGGCTATTTTTTAGGTTAATAAAGGTTCCAGTCCTAGAACCTTTGTTTTACCTTGTCTAAATAAAGCTTTTATGTATCACAGATCGTATAAAGATTCTTATCAGTGGTTACCAAATTAAAGCAGTTTTGTTTCAAGTTTCCTGTTAACTAAGAGCTCAGCTCATGAAAGCCCATATTACAAAGAAGATGCTCTATAATTTAACAATTCCAGATAAGGATCTGCGAGAGACTCCTGAACTTTGTTTAGAAGCCGCTATTATTTTGACACAATTTTCGACAAGTCCATTAGACTGCAGGTATCTTGGGCTGCAGATAATGTGTGTAAGCCCATATTCCTTTGCAAAGTGCTTATACTCATCAAATCATGGTCCACTGTCAGATGTGACCCCAACATGTATGCCACATTTAGCAAAGATAGATTTTGTGTGCTATTACATGCTTTGCAGTAGTGTTCTCAAATTCTGCCATTTCTGGATAGTGAGAGTAGCAGTCTACAACAAATAAATATAGGGTTTTTTTCCAGCATGAGTAAGCAGATCCATGCCTACTTTGCACCATGGAGCCAGTTCTTCCTTGGTCACTACCGCTGGCTGTTTTATCTGCCTACCTCTATTTTTGACTTGTTGAACGCACTTTAATATACTTCTCTATTTCAATTTTCATTTGTGGAAGGTACAGAGTTTCTTACCCTTCTCTTGCATTTCTATGTACCCAAGTGTTCTTCATGTATCCTCTGTAACATCCTGTTGTAATACTTTGAGAAAAAGTATAATTTCTAAACAAAAGCCTATTAATTGCTGATAATTCTACATCATGTTCCTCAAGTGTACATCCCCATATAAAAAAATCACTTATATATATGTTGACACTTTCAATGCCATCAAATACTTGTTGCATATGTTTATGCAACAGTTCTGGTGCTGAATACAGGCATCCCGCATCTTACATGCATTTAACTCGTGTGAATTCAACTACAAGTGGGTGGGGAGGGGGAGGAGGGGCTTGAGTCTGTACGCAACGCTGCCACTTAACTGGAGGCCCAGTCACCATCACGCTGCCAGCGGTCACTGCCTCTGCCTCCAAAACCTCCCACTGCTGTCATGGAGCTCTGTGGCTGGCCGCCGGGCATGGTGCACGGCACCAGGCAGCACGCAGCCATCCCCACCACCACCCCGCACTGCGCCACTGCCACCAGCCGCACAGCTCTAAACATGGCTCCATGGTGATGGCGGGAGGTTTTGGAGGCAGAGGCAGTCACTGCTGGCATGGTAACATGCAATTTCACTATACGCGATTTTCACTTTTATGTGCTGCCTTTAGAACGTAACCCCTGAGTAAGATGTGGGATGCCTATACTACCCAAAAGGCAATCTGTAAAGCAGAATTTTCCATATGGAGTGCTGAAGGGGCACAAGTGTCTGGTTTGTTGGGGTTTTTTTAATGGAATCTGCCTAAATCCAGCTGATGGGTGCTAATGTGGAGAAATATATTACTTGTGCCACCTAGCTAAAGATTTCTTCCCTAGTGAGAACTGAAAAATGTTTCCTTCTTACATATTTATTAAGTTCTTTTGGGTCTAGACAAAGCTGAAGGGATCCCTCCCTCTTCCCTACTAAAGAATAAACTTACCCTATCAGCTCCTCTAATTTTTCAATAATATCTTGAGCAACAAGTTTCTCTAGTTCAGTTTACAGGCTTTGTCTTAGAACTAAAGGAATTTTTCTGGGAGCAGGTATTGTAAGAGACTAGGGTTTGAACAGCTTAATCATTCATCTAGCTTCCCAAGCCCCTCAAATACATCTTGAAACCTACCTTCAATTTTACTGTGCCCTTCTATGGCATAGGGGTCTAGGTTGTAGCCGTCTTGGTCTAAAGACATAGGCAGACAAGGTTCTTTGGGTAAATCTGATATATACCTCCAATGTATATATTCTCTGATAAGACCTAGTGTCTGGCAGGTCTTTAGCCCTAAGATAGATCCTGGCACAACGACAAACTGAATTTTTCATTACTGCTTTTTACCTTTATTTCCATTTCACATATGCCAACAGGAGGCATCGACTCCCCACTGAGTAGGGATCTACCTGAAATGTGCCAGAAGTGCACTGTTTAACAGCCTATCGGCAGTGAATGGCAGCACCACCAGGGCCCCTCGGCCAAGCAGTGGTGGATGGCAAATACCAAAGCATATTTAAAACCATGGTTTTTGCCAGTCAGGAGCAAGTGGTGAGGCCACCAGGGTCCCTTGGCATTTTCAGCACAATTTAGGTACAGCCCTAACTATAAGCTCTGAGCCTTATCTGCTTGCTGTCAAAACTCGTTTTTTTTTTTTCAAGCCCTTTTCAATATAGTCTGGTATAACACTGGCTCATGCATCAGTGCATAGTTTAAAAGTCATAGGAGTTCCAGTTGTTTCTAGCAGGATATTCCAGTCTTCTAATGAAGCCATATCTTGTTCTATTCCTACATACAGTTCCTCTTCATTGCTGCTTCCAATGTTGCAATTCACCTCACTGTGTAATCCTGTCATAATCTGTTCCTTTCTATACCTGCAGTGCTCTCCTCTGTACCCCAGCAAAATGGTTGTCTTTTGCATATGTTGCACTATTGTCCAAAAGCAGGGCATTCCCGTGATCTTTGTTACCACAGCATGTACAGCCCTTTATGCTGCTTTTCCTAAGCTTTCCTTGATTGCATTTTTCAGGCCTCCCCGTGCAATTTCTGTTTTGTCCCTGTTCTTTTCTGGGAGGGTTTATTATTCTGTCAACAATTTCAGCATCTGGCTTTCCTTCCAAAGATTTCATTCTATTTTGGATGATCGCTGTTGCTTTGTACATGCCGATTCCTTGTTTTCCCCCTTGAGCTCAGGACCCTCCAACAATCTTTTCCCGAGTAACAGGATCTGCAACCCTGGAGTCCAGCTTATCCAAAACTGCTGGCTTGATGTGGCAGTCTGAGATCCTTTTCAAATTCCCCAACAGGTTTTCTCTTTTTGTGACCTCATGTGGAATTGCTATTTTTAAAAAGGTGGGGGGTTGGGGGGGGGGTTGGAGTTCAATACACCCTCAACTTTTTGAGCACTGTCTCAGAAACAGCCTGTCCGGCTTGGCTCAGTTGCAAACTGTTATTCAACCAGCACCTCAGCACCCTCTATACTCAGAAAATAGCTATCTTTTGGTCACTTGGCTTCTAAGCAGCTCTGCTCACCGTCATATACAGGTTGAATTATTGCTCAGACATCTTCCAGATCTCTGTGTTGAGTGAGCTTTGAAAAGGGAAAAAAATGGGGCAGCTATGGGCTCCAGCACTTGAAGCTCTCCAGCCATGCAGCAATGGGAGCACCTGTTTTCAAACACTCCTGGTACCATTCCATGCTGTGGGTTCACTTTGGGTAAGTTGATCTGCCTCAGTAAAGAGGTTTCTCTATTTCTGTGATAGCACACAGACAACAAGCTGGTTAGGCATCTGACTGGGGTCATCTGAGCCCAGCACTCTTTCCTGCCGAGGCAAGGGGTCAGACTCGATGATCTGTTGAGGTCCCTTCTGACCCTAACATCTATGAATCTATAAAACCATCACTCTCCCTCTATCAGCCCAGTTCAGCTCTGCCTAACTTAAAAGCATACAATCCTTATAAGTCCTACGTTATTCATCAGAGAATTATTTTGGTTTGGGATATTTTCTGAGGATTAGGCCATGTTTTTCATAGATTTCACAGACATTAGGGCTGGAAGGGACCCCATAAGATCATCGAGTCCAGCCCCCTGCCTGAGGGGCAGGAAGTCAGCTGGGGTCATAGGATCCCAGCAAGATAAGCATCCAAATTTCTCTTGAAGGCAATCAATGTAGGTGCTTGAACCATCTCCGATGGCAGGCTGTTCCAGACCTTGGGGGCTCGGACAGTGAAGAAATTCTTCCTTATGTCCAGCCTGAAATGGTCTTGTAGGAGTTAATAGCCATTTGTCATCCCTTGGGGTGCTCTGGTGAACAATCGTTCCCCCAGATCCTGGTGAATACACCTGATAAACTTATAGGTGGCTGTCAGATCACCCTTAAGCCTGCGCTTTTCCAAGCTAAAGAGCCCCATAGCTCTCAGCCAGTTGTCATAAGGTCTGTTTTCCTGACCTCTGATCGTGCATGTGGCTCTTCTCTGGACTCTCTCAAGCTTCTCCACATCCTTTTTGAATTATGGAGCCCAAAACTGGACACAGTACTCCAGCTGCAGCCTCACCAAGGCAGAGTATAAGGGAAGAATGATGTCTCGGGATTTGCTTGAGAAGCATCTATGGATGCAAGCCAGCCAGCGTTTTGCTCACTTTACTAGCCTCAGCATCACATTGAAGGCTCATGATCATCTTGTGGTCAATGATGACCCCCAAGTCCTTTTCATCCGTAGTGCTAGCCAGCATAGCACTGCTGAGCCTATATGGATGCTGCAGGTTATTCTTCTCAAGGTGGAGAACTTTGCATTTTTCGGTGTTAAACACCATCAGGTTCTCATCTGTCCATTTCCTGAGCCTGTCCAGGTCAGCGTGGATCACCCTCCTGTCCTCAGGTCTGGATGCTTTACCCCAGAGTTTGGCATCATCGGCAAACTTAGCCAGTCCACTTCTGACTCCAATGACCACATAATTAATGAAGATGTTGAACAATATGGGTCCAAGGACAGAGCCTAGGGGGACCCCACTGGTCACAGGGCACCATGACAACTGACTTCCATCAACCACCACCCTCCTCTGGATCTGACCACAGAGCCAATTTCCCAGCCAACAGATCTTGGTGGACCCAAGGCCGCAGTTGGCCAGTTTTGCCAAGAGGTGATCATGGGATACCAGATCGAAGGCTTTTTTTGATGTTAAGATAGATGACAATCTCCTCTCCCTTGTCCAGGTGATAGGTCACCTGATCATAGAAGGAAATGAGATTAGTCAAGCAAGACCTACCCACAACAAACCCATGCTGGGTTTGTTCCCAACTCTGGATTTAGTTGTATTTAGATGGGGGCTAGATTTAAATCCCCTCCCTTGCCCGCATGGTGCCTCAGCCGGGGCCTGCTTGGCAAGGGTGCAGTAGCCCCCACCTGGCTTTGCTCTGCTTGCTGCTCTAGCAGCCACCACTTTGAGGCAGAAGGAAGGGAGGGGGTTTAAGCCCCCTTCCCTGCCTGCACAGTACAGAAGCCGCTGCCCAGTTTTTCCCCCACTTACCTCTGGAGCAGGGGGAGGTTGGGGCATGTCAACTCACTGGCCCCAAGCCAGCATGCTGAGGCGAGTCAGACCCTACTCACTCCACTCCAGAGGCAAGCAGAGAAAAGTCTGGCAGGAACTGCTGCACCCATACCAAGCAGACTGCAGCTGGGGCAGAAAGAGGAGGCTTAAACTCCCCTTCCTCTCCCTGCCTCAGCATGTGAGCCCAGGCCTACATCTGGCCATGCCTCACCCCCTCTGCTCAAGTATCAAGTGCAGAAAAGCCTGGTAGAGGCCTCCTCTGCCTCATTCTGCTGTCCTCGCCCCAGGGTCTGGCCTCCCTAACCCTTCTCTGCTCCAGCCATGAATGGGGAAAAGCCTGGCGGGGCTGTTCCACCCCTACCAGGCAGATCTGGCAGCAGTCTGGAGCCAGGTTTCTCATCCCCACCCCCTTCTCAGCCAGCCAGATCAATGATAGTGTTCCAGCTCAGGAGCAAAGGGGCGGGGCTGACCCTGATCTCTAGAGCAGACAGCCCAGAGCTGCAAAGTGTCCTGGGATGCTGGGGGACTGTGATTTAACTTGAACCAGGAAGAGGTCTGGGACAGAAGTTCCGTAAACTGGTTTGACCTAAAATCAGTTAAGTCTGCTACTACAATCAAGCAGGTTTATCTTAAACTTGTTTTGGCCATTTTGAAAGTGGTTTATATGCACTCAACTTCTGTTCTGGTACAGGTTTGAACTAGTTTCTGATCCCTGTAGGCTAGAGACAGAAATGACACATAAACCAGGATAAATTATCAAAAAACAGCTCAAATCTGTAAGACAATAAAAGTTCTGTGCACGTAAACTGCTTTCAAATGTCTGAAACAGGTTTCAAATAAACCTGAATGGATGTAGCAATTTAGTTCATGGATGTAGTGATGGATTTAACTGATTTAGGTTAAATCGGTTTTGTGAATTTCTGTCCCAGTTCTCTTCCAGATTCAAGTTACCTCCCAGTCTCCCAGCATCCCAAGATTCTTGACACCTTCCTTACAATTCCCCTCTTCTCCATTTGCAGAGTGGGTAGGCTACCCTTGGCCCAAGCTGTCTGCTCCAGCCAAGCAGGGAAGCTTGCTCTAGCACCCCCCAGCTTCTGGCTGGGCCACTGCAGGCATGTGGCTGTATTTCCAGAATCAAAAATAAGTGTCTGTTCATTTGCTTATCAATTCAATCTGTGCAGTTTAGACTAATGTGTGAAGATTAAATCAATTCAGCCTCACATTGAAGCCATCTTTGCTTTTGACTGTCTGTACTTAGCCATATTGAAAAGGTGATATTCTTCACTGTGGAGAAGGCAAGCACAAGGCTGATGCACCAGTGAAGGCCTATTTAAGCCCTAGGATAAGGTTACATTAGACTTCAGAGGTGTACAGATCTCATGATCACCTCGTTCAAAAGAAAGGCATTTCAAGGTACATTCAATTACAGAACTTTCCAAAAAATACTTTTTTTGTTGTTGTACTTATTAGACAAGACTTCCTAGATGCATAAGACTCCTTTGTAGCTGCATATAAAATTCTCAGCTAGTGGTTGAGTGATAGTGCAGCTGCAATGGTCCAAGAATTAAGTGAGGCAACAACTTCTTAGGCGGAATCTCTTATTGGACAAACTGCATAACTGTGATTGAGTTAGACAAGTGGGTAGTGAATGTAACAACCCAAACTCACCTCCAGTTACTTCATGGTTGTTCTACAGATATTCAAACTGAGAAGATAAGGTTTAGATACACGAGTCACAACAATGTATTATATTTTATCTGTACCCAAAGACTTCTAAATTACAGATGATCAATTATCAGTTGCAAGATGATTAATTCAGTCTTCTAGATTACAGGTTGATTAATTCAAGATGCATCTATATGAGATGCTACTGCATAGCTTGTTGCTACCATACAGCAGCCTTTCTGGGCACTAACTGTGACATGACACTTCTTTGTAGTAGTCATAATGAGCTACTGCACAATAGCTCGTTTGCTTTTGTGCAGTAGCATCAGAAAAAAACTGTGCGGGAATGGTACTGCGCAGTAATGCTGGTTACTGCGCAATTGTTTAGTACTAAGTCTAAAATATTTAGTACTAAATGGCTGCACAGTAACAACTGTGCAGCCTGCCACTCATGTACACGCGACCACTGTGTGGTAAGCACAGAACTCAAAGAAAAATTGCTTTACACTTTGGGAACAAGATGAGGAAACGCAGGGTGCATGTGCATGTGTAATGGGTGGGAATATATGAAAAACTATCATATAGAAAAGTCATCAGTATCATTAGCTGTGAGCCTCTCTCTCATATCATGGAGTCACCACCAGTCACTGATCAGTGAACACCAAGCAACTGATATTCATAAACTTACAATTAAATCTCATTTAGCATGTCAGTGCTTGGGTCAGCAAGTATTTCCATGTGCACACAAAATTCAGCACAGAGGTGGCATTTTGCTGACTAGCATTTTTAGACAAACATCAAAATATGGCCTTTTACTAAACTGGAATGAAAACTAAAAGTTTAAAGTCTTTTTTTTATTAAGAGTGTTGCAGCATTCTCAGAACTATTTTTCCAGTTAAGTGATTCTTTTAATCTCTTATTTGTACATACAACATAGAAATACAAGTGTTTTATACATAGAAAGAACTTTTTTCCTTGTTCAAGAGGCAAGGGTTTCTTCGAGTGATAATTACTGGACCATTACAGCTACAACATCGCTAACACTGCCACTTTTCTCCAACAAATGTTGAATACCAAAAATGGAATATTTTGACACACTATGCTTCCCCACCCCCCGTTCTCTTCCAAAATGTCAATGACAAAATTGACCCAATATCCTTTCCAATGGAACAATATGTTCCAGCTTCTGCCTTTCTGGAAATTCTCCAACCAGTTCCACTGGCACCCTAAGATTTTCACAGGTTCCTTAAAAAATGTCAATATTTAAATCAAGCAAAAAGTTTCTACCTCCTTTACACTCCAAGAAGTTGACAACCAAGTCAAGTGAGTTGGCAGAAAAGGGGTGGATGCATTACCCATAATACAGAATGCAAAGCAGGTAGGAGCCATCCCTCCCTTGTCCCTCCAGAATGCACTTTGGGGACAGCCTAACCGCTTAGCAGATATAAGCAGTGAATAGGAGATGGTTGAGAAAATTCAAATCAAGCTTGTCCAATCAGCTCTTCAGACTTGCATTGTGTCCAGAGACAGCAGTGTTGTGCAGATTCCATCCTCTCGTCTTTGAAATAAAAGTTGTCCTACAATCTCTGTATCTCAGGTTTCCCCATCCATAGCAGGGAAGTAAACACTACCACACAGTGAGCATGTACCGGCATTACATTTATAACAATCCAACCAGGGTTAGGCAAATCTAAATGCCCAATCCTATAGGCCTGGGTAGGGCATAAGTTGCCCAAAAATGGTGTGCCCGATCTACATTAGTTTACTTGAGTAGGTTTATTTGCCATCTGGTCCACAAGTAAAGTATTATCATATAACCCATTCCCATATTATTAATCAGTTTGATAACCCTGATCTATGTTATCGGTTACACTTTGTATAATTAATGAACTACTATCTATCTAAAGAAGGTGGGAGAAAAGGAAGGCTTGGATACATTATAATTCAACGTCTAAAGCATTGGAAGATTATTTTATCTGAACCAGTCTCCCAGATCTCTCAAGTTTCAGCCATTGCTACCTAGCAGTATACACCACAGTGCTAATAAATGCTGTTCCTCACAGAGGAACACCATCAGTGAACCGATTTACTTTAACTTGAGCAAAGTTTGTAAAATACAGTATGTATGTTGGGACTAGATAAATGCATTTTTAAAGAGATGCAAATTGTACCTGGCAGAATAAGCAACTATTTACCACAAAGCATCAATCATTTTCTTGCAAAGTTGTTGGCTTGTCACTAGTTGTCACTGTAATGGTTCTGCAAGAAGTAGCAAACAATCTCTTTAAGTGTTAAGGAAGGAGGAAATGCATATAGTACATTTTGCACTTAAGAAAATGTATCCATCTTCATATGGACAATGTTGAAATGTTCCATTTCCTTGTTGATTTGTCCTGCTCAACTTTCAGCAATATATAAATATATAACCCTGGCTGTGCATTATAGAAAGGTCTTTGTTGCAGTTTGAAGGTTTGAAGTGGGCACATTTTAGAAAACTTTGGGTAAACTTTTCTGCAAACATAGGGATCCAGAGTCAGTGACTCAGGGACCCTTCAGGACCTCTGCACTCCTTAGTTTCTTTGTGATTAAGACACCTTGCTTGGGACTCAGAAATCCTGGATTCTATTCTTAATGCTGCCTCAGGCTCCAGTTGGGTATATCCATGCTACTTTCATGGCACCCCCGAGTGCCACCTGGAAGGATACTCCCACCCCACTCACCCTTTTCTGCATAAGCTAAATGCAGAAGCATGGCAGTGAAGCTAACCTGAGGGAATTTTTCATCATCACACTCAATCTCTCCATCCCCAGCATGCTGGAGAACAGGGGCAATCCTAATATTTTGGAAGCACCCAAACTAAAGTGGATGATACTGGCCTTAGAAGCATCTCTTTACATCTCAGTCATCCACATAATCATCATGGTCACATAGACTGATTCCTGGTGCTGCTGACAGAGGGGAATTTGGATCAAGAGTCAGGCCATAAGCCACATGCAATCGTGAAGCCCTGGGTTCACAACACAGAACATGATCAAAAGTTCAGATGACAGAACAAAGCCCAGTCTCAAGTTGTAGTAGGGAAATTTAGGTTGGATATTAGGAAAAACTCACAAGGAAGACAGTGAACAGGTTACCTAGAGAGGTGGTGGAATCTCAATTCTTGGAGGTTTTTAAGGCCCATTTCGACAAAGCCTTGGCCGGAAGCATCTAGTTGGGGATGATCCTGCTTTGAGCAGGGGGCTGTATTAGATGACTTCCTGAGGTCCCTTCCAACCCTCAGTTTCTGAATTGATTATTCTAAAGTTCTATGATACTGGTAGAAATTTTTCTGAATTCTAAAGAAGTGAAATGGACATATTATATAGCAACCTTAAAAATATAGGTATTGCAAAAGTCCTGAGATACTTCACACAGCCAAAGTTCTTCTCGAATTCACCTGGAGTTTTGAATGCAATGAAAGCTAATTTAAGTCCTAGGGAGAAATTATTGAAAACACAGACAATCCATGGAAGAATAACATGAGAATGGTAATGCTGATAGACCTAGTTTTAATCAGCAAATGTAATGGGCTTATCTACACCGCTGCAGTAGCAGCAGCAGCAGCCCTTACCACCTACCTTATGCAAGCTGTTCCCTCCCATATATACACATCAGGACACTCCTGGGTTCAAATCCTGACCAGATTCACCAGCTAACTTCCAGTTCTGGAGCATACATGTGGGCAAAAATAAGTGGGCATGCTCAAAAATTGCTGAGCTAAGACATGTCATGTCACCACCACGATGCAGACCAGTGGCTCTTACTTTCTTAGACTCAAGAAACTCCTTGTTAGGCTCAAAGGACCACTCAGAAAATGCCATATCTTAGTTTTCCCTTGCCACAACAGTAGCTTACCATGGTGCTTGCAATGGGCACCATGGCACTGGCACTGGCACTGCTACAAGTGTCACAGCTATCCCAGGCATGGAGTTGCCCTGCTACACCTCTGTTTACTTTTATTTAGTGTTAACTTTTATTGTAGGCTTATTAGAACAAGCAGGCCTATTTAATGGAAAAGGTTTTGCTCAGTGTAAGTACAGCGATTTGAGTGCATTCTTTGGCAATCAGTTCACATTATAAGAAGGGATGGATATTTAGAATAAGGAAGAAGAGGAGAAGGAGAAAGCTTACCTAAAGCAGAGCAGGGTTTATAATGTTCTTCTCTCACTAAATACAGGGAGATAACTAGGGAGAATTGAAGGGGCCTAGCCAAAGTGCCACAGAAGTCAATGGAATTTTATCCTTGGATTTAAATTGCCCTAGATCATAATACCTAGGGATCTCTAGTCCAATTCAGCGTGACTCCCTGCACAAACACAGAATTTGTCATTCCTAAACCATCCCAATAGGATGCTGAAGGCACTTCAGATAAACTAACTTTCCCCCATGCCAAGTCCCAAAACAGTCTTATGTTTTAATGACAAGGTAAATAATAATGAGGTAAAGCTCATTTTTGTGTAGAAGGTAAGCCAAAGGCTTACATACGTCTCAGAAATCAGCTGTCCCTTGAACAGCAGTACATGTTGCTAGTACACATAAGAGAAGGGCTATTTTCCATTTTACGTTGAATCAGTAAAGACATTTTATTCCACTTAAATTTTGTAAAAAAGAAAAATTAGCTAATGTAATAACAAGTACCTCAATATATAGTTTTAAATACCATTATCTGTGTAAACACATAAGCAGGGAAACTGCTGGCAGAAAATTTGTGCAAGTGCACTGAGAAATAGGCACTTCTTCCAGGGTGAGTATCCATAGAATACTGCAGGCCCTGTTTCCTGCTACCAGCAAGGTCTTTTATCAGTAACATGTATTAGGAAACTATATAGAATATTCTATTTATCCTTCACTTGATTTGGCAGCCTAGCTAAATGCAGGGTTTATTTTATAGTCAAAGTAACCAACAACTTGACATTTCTGCATTAATTCCCTCATGAAGAAACTATCCAAACTACAATGTGAACTGGTGGGCTTTAGTATAGATGTGCTCAGAGTAAGGCTATGTTCTATATATACCTGGCTATTCTCTCAGTCTTGGCCTGCTGCACACTTTTTACTGCATTTGTTTTGCTTTATGTATGTTACTAATTCTAAAAGCACTTTGGTATTTTTTTAGTTTATTTTTTTGCAACTTTGTAAAACAGGTCCAGTAGTGAAAAGTTGTTGCCAAGCAGAGGTGATGAACTGTGCTCACCAGGGGTGAGCATGACAAGCTTTTAGAGCACTCTGACTTAAATACCTAGGAAGAACTGAACCATTAACTTTTAGAGGACAGTTACTATTTAAAAGTAAGAAGTGACAATTTTTACTGCTGCCCTGTCCCTGTTCTGCCACCTGGAAGTTCCTCCTGGCCAAACCTAGATTGTCTCTTGGGTGCCACACTTTTTGAACAGACAGTGTATCCAAAAGGACTTACTGTCACATCACGACTTCCCCTTTTTTATAAAAGCCTAATTTGACTAACAAAATTAAGATAAAAGCTATTATAAACTCAAATTACCATGGTATCAATTACTTTCTTTGGCTGTTCCAGAAATCTTCCAGCTCTACAATTTTGCAGTCCTGCCTTGCCTATGTTCAAGTCTACATGCTCAGTCTCTTGGTCACATTGTGGCACAACTTGTAAATTGGTTTCATTTGATATATCTGTTCCCATTTTTCTCATTTTCCCAGTCTTTTCTGCATTATCACACACTGCTTTGTTCCTCTTCATTTATAGCCCACACCAGAGCCTCATGTTTTCTGCATCTGTTGGAAAGTCATTTCCAGAATTTCTCTACAAAAATCGCAGTGGTGTAGCTCTGTAACCAAGTATGGATCTTCCCCTTGCTCCATGGCTTTTTTAGCAGGTGCTTTACAACACAAATCCCACATTGCCCCAGTCCATTGCCTTGAATATTTCCAGGACTGGCTCTCTCATGACAGATATAGTACATTTGCGCAAAGTCTAGAAATTCCCTATTCTTGAGCTGTGGTCCATTGTCAGCAGTTACTGTTCTTGGAAGTCCATGTTATACAAATATAGATTTAATACAATTATTATCACTACTTCTGGGAAATTCGTATAATAGTCCATTATAATCAGATGGTCATTTTAACAGGAGCAATTAGCCAGACTGGGACCAGATTACAGATTACAGGAGATACACCACATTACTGGTGTTTAAAACTACAGACTGGTAGCAGACTGGGACCAGATTACAGGAGACAGTTCAAGAATTCAAAGACTGATTTGAGCCTGGTGGTGCCAGGCTAGTCAGGTGACCTGCTACAGTCATGTCTTCCCAAATTAAACAAGTAGGCCAATTCCTACTCTGCCCCATGGAATAGCAAGTTGCTTATGGGATACCACTGGTTCATTCTGCTGGGCATCTCTATACTTTTGACATGCTCCACAATTTGAGTATTCATCTGTGGACAGAAGATAACATCTCTGGCTTTGCTTTTTTATTTGGCGATTCTTGATGTCCTTCATGCATTCAATCCAAAATGTTCTCTCTCATCACTGCAGGAATGACCAGCTGTTTACCTTTCGCGAGTACTCATAAGATCACTGACAGATCATTTTTATATTGAGAATATGGAGGTATCCGAATCACTTGTATAACTGCTTGCAGTGTTTCATCTGTAGCTGCTTCAATCACCAGTTCATCACAAATACCTGGAGGTACACTGCATGATGCTTTACTTGTATTCTCATGTATGGCTAATGTTTATTCCAGATAATCAAACTGTGGACTGTTTGATGGAGAACATGCTCTTGACAGTGTGTCTGCCATCACTAAACCCAGGTTGGAACTCCAGCATCATATTATAATTCTCCCACTTCAGAAGTAACCACTGTATCTTTGGTGTTACATGTCCAAGTCCTTTTTGACTAATTTCAGTTAGTGGTTTGTGAGCTGTTTCTTCAGTAAATCACTAAAAATATCTTCCTTACCCCAAATATGGCAATCACTCTGACCGTGAGTGGAGGAGCAAGACCCTCTGGCTTTGGTCCCAGCAGGAATTTTGGCAAACACTAGTCAGTCCCCAGCTTTGGCTGTAGCCAACACCCAACGCCTCTGAAGAAGGCTTAAAAAGACCCTGACACGTATCAGAAAAGCAGGGGGTAGGGACAACTGTTATAGCCCAGAAACATGGGAAATACCCTTAGTAAGACATAGGCATAGGTACAAGTAGATTATTCCTGATCAGTCAGCTATCCAACCTCTTCTTGAACACTGTGAATCACCTAAGGGAGAGTCAACATTTTCCCTAGGCCATCTATTCCACTACTGCACCATTCTCACAGTGAAGAAATTCTTTCAGATATCCAGTCTAAACTTATTTTGGTGCAACTTCCAGCCATTAGTCCTCATGCTCTTTCAATTTGTGCATAATTTTTTTCTGCAGCTGTCACAGCCCCTAGATGCATATGAGATTGGCAAGCTGTCAGTTCCATGACAGCAATAATAATGCTCCCAATCCATATTTTTATCTTTTACTGGGTCAAAAAAGCAACAGCTCCCAGACTATGTCAACATGTGTTTTACATCATTACATTTTCTGTAAGAGTCTGGGATCCAGGACCACTCTGTGCCCTTGTGGGGAAGATGCAAGATGTGTGAGCTGTTTAATGAAGTACAATCTTCCTAATATAATTCAACGTTTGTAGCAATTTTTTAAATCCTTTTTTTATCTTCAGCTTTTGGCATGTTCAGTATGGCCCAAACCTTTGAGTCATCAGGTAAGATGCCCTTTGAGGTCAGTTACTTGCCTAAATATGTTATTTCTATTACCAGAAATAGATATTTATCACTGTTCAGCTTAAAGTTGTTCATAGATTCATAGAAGGGACCTCAACAGATTAAACCCGCTGCCTAGGCAGGAAATGGTGCAACCCCAGCCAGATGCCTATCCAGCCTTCTCTAAAAGACCATCAGGGTAGGGGAGAGCACCACCTCCCTTGGCAGCCTATTCCAAATTTTGGCCACCCTTACCATGAACAAGTTTGTCTTGATATCTAACTTAAATCTGCTCTCTGTCAGTTTGTGACCTGTTAGCTCTTGCAAATTCCAGTACTTTTACCCCTTCTTGATATTCAGTGACACACGCTATTGCCCCCAAAATTACCTTCACACCTGCTGGACCCTCTAGGCATGTGGCTCATTGTGTGGTGAAATCCTTTTGGAGCTGAGTGTATATTTCAAAAGACAGTCTTCAGAAGCAACATGTCCCAAATGTTTTGTTTAAAAGGTCAGAGCATGGAGCTTTCATTGTCAAAGGCAATCTGCCAAAAACTATACAATGTATCTAATTTGGTGAAGAATTTGGCTCCTGCCATCTCTGACAATAGTTCATTTATTGTAGGATTTTATGTTTATAGACTGTGGGTCTATACACAGCCATAATCCCTCTCCTTTCTTTACAGTTACTAGGAAATAGACCCAGTTTCTTGGTTCTTCTGTTCTTCCAATGATATAACTTGATAACCAGTTTTGTAGCCCCTCCCCCATCTTTATTTTTAAAGACAGAGGGCTTTTCATGCAGCATGTATAAATAGATCTGCACCTTTTGTTAATCATATTTTGTATGTTACTGGGAAACACCCATTCCTTGTGAATACATCTTATTTTGATGCTAACTAATGCCTGAAAGATGGCACTGAACCAAATTTGCAACCTCTGCGGTATACAACCTCTTAAGACCAAGCACCTTGTACATGTACAAGCCTACAGTTTTAAATATACTGCAGTTTTTGCCTCTCTGCCAGTCAGCAGCAAGTGGCAGGGCCACCCAGGTCCCTCTGCCAGTCAGAAGGGTTTTTAGTTTTATGTCTGATAAATTCCTTTGCTGTTTCCCCTTCCTTTTGTGTTCTCATAGTGAATGTGTATCCGTAAGTATAGTAATGGCTGTATCTAGGATTCTGAAAAGGGTACAGCTGTTACTTACATATTTTACTCCACAACATAACACACTTATGCCATTAAAGAGAAGCTAGATGCGTTATGAATATGCTAGGGGGCTATAATGCAATTTATGGTCAAAACAAATACAAATCTAACTACTGAACAGTGCATTAATTTGCTAAATTTACATATAAACATTTTAAAAAGCATAAAGTAGGCAAAATAATTGAAATAGTTTTAATACATGAATACTTTGGACTTAAAATATAAGTTAAAGAGAAGAGAATAGGCTTTCTTATCCCAGTGATCACATGGAAAAGAAGGAATCTTAATATAATCCTAATACTCCTGGGGCTAGTGATTAATTTCATTGGAATTAAGGCATTCCTTTTAAGTGAGATATTCATATCTTTGTCTATGTTAGGCTTTAACTTATGTTAAGCAATTTTTGTAGTCTGTGAACTTGTAGCTTTGAAATGTGCTAATGGAAGCAATTCAAAATTCATCTCTTAGGCTGACTAGCTCCAAGTAGAATACCAATGGATGAAACCACCAAAGAGAGGAGCAGTGTAAGGCACCTGCAACAAAATCAAAATGTTCAAAAAAGGAATGTTCTTTCCCACATGTTGTTGAAAGTTCAGTTTAGCAGTTTTAGGCAACATTTTAAACCCTAAAAGAAAACAAAGGCAAAACAACTGTGTTGAGAATTTGAGCAGACAGGGTGATTCACATGGAGCCCCTCTACTTGTACAGGTAAAGGCACCTTGGTATTTACTGCCCAGTTTCAATAATCCTAAAGTTATTATAGTTCAATGTATAATCTCATTCAGATTCATAAACCATCTAGCCTTCAGCATCTTGACAGTCTCTCCAATATTGTAGTGTCAGTCATTTCTATGCCACCTGAGTTAATCTTACCACACCTGAATTAAAGTTTTTAGCTAAATCTAAAAACAGTCAGCAAGGCTGTGAAATAGAAAAGAGGGATGGTGAGCAAACAGCAAAGTTGTAGAATAAAGGACAGTTTAAAGAGTGGTACTGAAGAACATGAAAAGGAAAGTCATTAAAACCTGCAGCGTCACAAGAGATTACCAGGAATCGAGAGATCATCATGAACAATGAAAATAGTTGACTCATCACCACCTGAATGGAAATGCCACTCCCCTCCTAGGCTTTTGGTTTTAATCTTTGCATGGAGCAGGAAAAAAGTGGCGGGAGGGAGGGGAGAGGGCGCTCTAACTGCAACTGATACAAAATCCCCAGTCCACTCTTCCCAGCCCAGACTCTCTCCCTCAGATCCTACCTTGACTTCAAGGTTTTCTTCTCTCTCTCTTCCCCTTCGGTATGATAGGCATTATACACTTCCAGGGTATCACAGCCTACAATTAATAAGAGTGGAGCAATTTTTCATCAACTCATCTGCCCCTGTAGCTTTCATATACCATTTTAATTGTTGTTTGAACCTTTTCAAGGCATTTTAGTACCCCTTTTGATTTTCAAGGCCTGGGGTTTGGGAAGGCAGGGTCAGTCCAATGGGCTTTGTAACAGCCATTTCTGAAGTGTTCTGAGGCCTAACAAGCATGGAGTCAATTGGTGTCATCATCTCCCACTTCTTGCTGTGTTTCTGTTAACATGACATCACATCCACATAATGCAGACCTAGCTAAGCAATGCTACCACCAAACCACTTGTTTCTCCCCACACCAAATTCCCTTGCTTCATGTCCAAGATAAAAGGTATTTAATGCCTCTCACAAAGAGTAGCGTGCATCTGAAGGCAGGAAAGGGAAGAGTCAACACAGAAAAAGGGAGCTATTAGCAACCTTCTAACAGCTAATATTTGGCATTCTGTCATCTTTTCCAACTTTTTTCCCCCACATCAAACACAGCATGGAAGAAGCTCAGAATTTAAAAATTGAGTTTATTATCGAATTAAGCAAGATTGAATTTCTTGGTTAAAATGTTTCTTAAAGCATCACATACACTACCCTTCAAAATCCTTGTATCATAGGAAAGTATAATATTGAGTGCTGAACCCAATACACTATTTTGAAATCTAGTCTCTTTCAAGAAATCTTTCAAAGATCCAAATATATTTTAAGTAACATCAGAAACCTCCTAAACTGAGACACCTGTAAATTTTTTTTTTCAAGCAACATGCACGTTGGGGTTTTTTTTCTATTGTATAGATTTCTTCATTATGGTTTTAAAAAGATAGAGCCCATGAAAGCAAAAGTACAACAGATGTTCAAAAAAGCAAGATTTCAAAATTTAAAAGCAAGTATAAAATAGTGTAGGAAACTCAGAAAGAGCAAGCATATAACACTGATTCTCTGTATCTTAAAAAGGTAACTATATAATTACATTGAAGTATTGCTAAATTTTCCTGCTGAATTTAAGATTATTTGCATCAGAATTAGATCTCACTTACTTAGGAAAATAATTGGGCGAAACATAGCAAATTTCTTATGGAAAGTTTTGTTCTGGGGAGGGGTTGGCCTATTTCACAAAAATATTTTTTCCCCCCAAACTTTTGAAACATCTTATTAACTACTGTTTTATATGATGCATGAGTATATTTTAAAAGTTAATATTAGTATTTTACCTGTTTCTCATTATGCATTCATTTGTTAATTTAGTTGCCTTTGTGACATTACAACTAACTGCTGCATAAAGGACACTAACTCAGCCTACTTGTGATCCTCCGAAGGCAAAACATACTACCCAATAAAATCATAAACACATAATAGTTCATTAAATGGAAAAGCCATATCTTCTTACCATCAGAAAGGATGTACTACAGCAACTTATCTCCAGCTGCAGATATGTGTACATTTCCAGAAAGAAGCAGGAAAGCCATATTACCTTGTTACAACTACTTCTTAAGCCAAGGGTCCTACATCCCCTTGAATGTAGCTGTGATCTTTTTTGTTACTTCGAAATAGCCCTTCATCATGAAACCACAATTATTCTGTTTGTGGATTATAAAACATGCCCCTTCCCCCTACCCAAAATCAACCCTTGTCTGTACAGTTACAAAGGCAAGCTCTTATGAGAATCAATTATATTCAAATCATATAGAAGCAGGGCTGGAAGGCACATACAGAGGTCATCTAGTCTAACTGCTTGCCTATGGCAGGAGACAGGATCATCCCTATCAAAACCATCCTATACAAAGCCACAATTTAAGTTCTTAGTAAAACTATTCTAAATCGTGACACAAGACATAACCCCCTAACCTCCCATAGGTAAAGCAGGACTACCACAACAGTCAATTTCCTGCTTCTGTGAAAGGTTGTTAATATACTCTCAAGAGATATACTCTCAAGAACCAGCAGCAGGAAGGAGAGGATCCGGGCACACATGTGCCCCCTTACTAACTTACTCACCCAAGGTGGAGGCGGAGGAGGAAGCAGCAGCACCAGAGGAATCGGCAGCAGGGGCAGCAACAGCTGATCCCCCGAAGGTAAGTGGGGCAGAAGGACCCAGCCCAGCTGAGCTGGATCCAGAGGGGAAGCCCCCCCGGGTCCCTTATAGCTAAGCCACTAGGGAGCCACGCTCCTGAGCTGCAAGGCACGAACAGAGCTTGCAAACAGGTTTGTGCAAATGGCATTCACGCTGGCGAGTGGGCAGGCAGGAAGGAGACTCCTGCAAAGGTAGGGCATAGACATCACACAGAACTAACAAACAGCAGCTCATACAATGGTGTCGACACAGAGTACTGTTAGGGCCTCTGCCCAGGGGGCCATGCCTACCTGGGGCTGGTCTGAGGCCTTCACCCAGACTGAGCCCATGGGAGGGCTGGTGTCCCCCTGCCTCCTGGCCTGCAGGGGATCCCCAACAGGGCCGGGGGGGCAGAGATTGGGGGCCCCCACACCTGTCCTGCAGGTGCCCGTCTTAGGGCCCTGGAGGCACAGGTGAAGGAGCTCCAGGAGGAGGTTAGTAGGTTGAGGGGTATCAGGGAGGTGGAGGATGAAATTGACAGTTATTTCCTTTCCCTACAGGACCAGGCACCTAAGGAAGAAACACCCTGGGAGGTGCCCTCCACGACAGAGTGGCAGGTGGTCACATCCAGGACCAGGGCTGCTCTCAGTATACCAGTACCAGTTCCTCCAGTCCAACTGGAGAACAGCATCTATTCATATCTTTGTCTATGTTAGTCTGGCGACGTTGCAGAAGATGGAAGGAGAGGAGCAAACCTCTGGGCAGGAAACAATGCCACATTCTCCACACTCTGAACAGGTCAAGGGAACCAAGCAGACCAAAAGGAGGTGTCAAGTGATCATCATAGGTGAGTCCATCCTGAGAGGTATGGAAGGACCCATTTGTCACCAGGACCCCTCAACATTAGAGGTCTACTGCCTGCCCAGAGCAAAGATTCGGGACATGATGGGAATGCTTCAGGCCATGATTCAGCCCACCGATTACTACCCCATGGTCCTAGTCCATGTGGGTACTAATGATGTGGCCAGGAGAAACCCCGATGACCTGATGATGGACTACCATGCTCTAGGCGGAGTGCTGAGGGAGAGAGGTGCACAGGTGGTATTCTCTTCTGTCCTACTAGCGAGTGGACATGGAAGACAACACAAGAACTGCATGAGAGAGACCAACTGGCAGCTTCAGCAATGGTGTCTCAAGGCAGGCTTCGGCTTCCTTGACAATGACCCGCACATCATGACGAGAGACATGCTCAGTTGGGATGGGCTTCATCTGCCCCCCAAAGGTAAGCATGTGTTCTCTTCTAGGTTGCCGGATCTCCTCCGGTGGGCTTTAAAACTAGGCTCGTCGGGGGGAGGGGAAGATGAGGGCGGGGGAAGTCGTGGACCACCAAACCATGTGGCACCCACAAGGACAGTCCAGCCTGAAGGAGAACATCAGGAACCTGCAGTCCATGGGATGGCCAACAGTACACCACAGGTAAGCAATAAGGGGCCCTTTGGGCATCAGAGCTGGGGGGGCAGCAAAGGCACCAGTCACAGGGCTCAAGTGCCTATACACTAATGCTAGGAGCATGGGGAACAAGCAGGATGAACTAGCACTCCTGCTTGCAGAAAACACCTATGATTTAGTAGGGCTAACAGAAACCTAGGCTGGTGGGATTCTTCCCACGACTGGGCAGTACACATTGAAGATTATAAGCTGTACAGAAAGGATAGAGTGGGAAAGAGAGGGGGAGGGGTGGTTCTCTATGTCAATGAGTGATATATATTGACCCTTATCAAAACGGAATGGGAGGAGAAAGTAGAAGGATTGTGAGTTAGGTTACATGAAGGTCAAGGAGAAAGGGATTTGGTGGTAGGGATTTTGCTGCTACAGACCCCCACACCAAGGGGAAGAACTAGATTTCAGGCTCCTGAGGCAGCTCTCGGAGACCATAAAAACTAGGGAGGCGGTAGTCATGGGGGACCTAAACCACCCAGACATCTGCTGGGAAATGCAGACAGCAAAGTCCCACCATTCACGCAGGTTCCTATCCTATGTACAAGACCTCTGTCTGATGCAGGAGGTACATGGTCCCACTAGGGGGAATGCCTTACTGGACCTGGTGTTGGCAACCGGGGATGACATGGTAGGAGACCTACAGATTGGTGGTCACCTGGGGGACAGTGATCAACAAATAAAAGAATTCACTATAAGACGTTGAGTGGGTCAGGTAACTAGTAGGGTGAAAGTGCTAGACTTTAGGAAAGCTGATTTCAATGAACTCAGGCGTTTAGCCAAGGACGCACTGCAGAGTAAGAGTTTTGAAGTGATGGGAGCCCGGGAAGGGTGGCTGTGCCTTAAGGAAATGATCCTTCAGGCACAGAGGGAGACGATCCCAATGCGGGGAAAAAGGGCCAAGAGGCTTCCTTGGCTGACCAGAGAAATCCAGGGCAGCCTAAGGGCTAAAAAAGGGGGGGGGGAGGCATATAAAAAGTGGAAACAGGGAGAGATCACCAAAGAGGAGTACACCTCCTCTGCTCGCGCTTGTGGGGAGGCAGTTAGACGGGCCAAAACTACCATGGAGCTGAGGATGGCATCCCAAGTTAAGGATAACAAAAAATTGTTTTTTAAATATATAGGGAGTAAAAAGAAGGCCCAGGGTGGAATAGGACCTCTACTAAATGGGCAGAAGCAATTGGTGACGGACAGGGGGGACAAGGCTGAACTCTTCAATGAGTTCTTTGCCTCAGTGTTCCTAAATGAGGGGCAAGATAAGTCTCTCACTGGAACTGTAGAGAGGCAGCAGCAGGGCGCCAAACTACCAAGTGTAGACCCTGAGATGGTGCAGAGGCACTTGGAAGAACTGGATGCCTTTAAGTTGGCAGACCCGGATGAACTCCATCCGAGGGTACTGAAGGCACTGGCCGACATTGCATAGCCACTGGCGGGA